>OX421449.1:34098831-34103831 GCA_949126865.1 Montipora capitata | reverse complement strand
CCCTTCTAGTGGTGGAGTTGTCTGCCATATTGGAATTGATCCGCACTCGTCAAAGTTGATTGGCAAATGAGCTACGGAATTCCCAGGGAAGCTTCCTTATATAGCGCGCCTTTGTGTTCTGAGAAGCTGGCAGTCCGCCAAGCTAAATCCTAGCGCCAGTCCAAGGCCCAGAAGGAACTGTTAGCTGCACAAAGGGAACAGCAAAAGCTACACACCAGCATGTTGCAAATGAAGCAGAACCAGAACAACGCTATTTTGCAGCTGTTGTCTAGGATGTCAGACAACACCGATAAGTGACATTTACTAGTTCCATTTCTTTTCTTTTTGAGAGAGCAAGTATGAGTTTGACTAAAGAAATTACATGTTTATAAGCTCAACAAGACTTTTTTTGCTTTTGTACATGTCGAAGTCTATTATCTGGCTTTTGCTTGCATAGGCCACCTGTTCTTATAAGTTTAAATAAACTTGGCAGGTCTAAATCAAAGTAATCTGATGTCATATTTCCATAGAGGCAAGTAATCGCATTTCAAAGAATAGCACAAACCAGACACATTTTGCCAACACAACTTAACCCTACAAACTTAAAAGATGTCGCCATGTCATTGAAAAGCCACTCTACAGCTTCTCGGACTTGACTCATTGAAGTATTGAAGGCCTCCATCTGAGGGCTCAGCACTACATTTCTGTCTGGGGAAATCAGGTAGGCTCTGATTGGATAGGTGGGGTCGCCATAAATGCACATAGGCAGGCCTACTGGAGACAGCATGATGATCCAAGAGAGGTAGTAGTCTGGACTCTGCAAGCATCCCTGAATCATGTCGTCTACCCTCTAACAACAAGGTCATTTGATTGTAACAGTTTATTTATAAATTCATACTTTTTGAGCCAAGGAAAGACCAAACTAGATTTCTTGTTCGAGGGTTAAGGGCCATGGCATGCGTTAATTTCATGGAGAATATTTTTAATAATGAAACTTACTTTCTATTGATACAAGGCATGAGAAAATCTTGCGATCGATGTTCAACTGTATCACAAATGTGCTGTTGCTGTGGGGGATGGGGGCCTGAGGAAGTTGATTTATTTCTTTCCTGCTAAAATTCATTTTGTGATTGACTTACCAACTGGCCCATACATGTTTGCAATGAGTCCATTGGGAAGGGCAATGGACTGAAACTTTATACCGTGAACACGCTTATGCCTATTGTAAACAGTGCGTTGATACTCCCTGGGTCTAGAGATCGGTCTAACTGTCCCGTCGATGAAGCCAAAGCAATTGTTCAACGCTGCTCCCTTTAATGAGACAGCATCAGCATAAGTCTGAAACTGTGCTGGCTGCAGAATGGTTTGGTTCCACTGTAGTATCATGTGACTGTGGATGTTATAAATATACTCTAGTACTGTATTTGTTACAATACTAAGGACAGGAATCGGTCGTCCAAAGTGCGCTATCATATCCGAATACCTACAAGGATACGCAAGCTGTCGTAACAACATGCAAAGTCATTTTTGGCCATTGGCAACTGAACGCAGTGGACAATGAACAAGCTCATCTAGTATTTGCGAGGCAGCAGCTAGAGCAAGAATGTCGCATTTCTTTACTCAAAATTCAGCTAAACACTCTGAATCGTCCATCTCCTCAAAGCCGAATCTTCCGTTATCATTGTAAGGAAAATCGAGATTTTTGGAGGAGTTCAAATCATACAGTATTGTGAAAAAGTAATGAGAACGTAATTCGACGAAATTCGCGAATTTCGGGGCTTTTCGACGAAAAATGGCGAGTTTTTGTCCAGCGTGAAAGTTCGCAGAAAATTCGCCGAATTTTCGAAATGCCTATTGTTTAAGTTGACGCGAATTTTCGAGCGAAAAGTTGCTTTGACCGATAATTCGTTCCGAAATTTCGAGCGAAAATTTGCTTTGTCTGATAATTCGTTCCGAAATTTCGAGCGAAAATTCGCATTCACTGACAACTCGCACATGCGTGAAATGAAAGTCGAAAGGCATCGTACAGTGCTCTTCCCTGGTCAAAAAATAATAACAAAGAAGCTGCAATCACGCAAGGCCTTTAAGCTATGTATTTAAAGTCTTTTACCGCTGAATTCAAAGTTTCTCATCAAATGGAAATGGAACCATTGATGTTTTTTTCACTGTGGTGACTTGCCGGCGCCTGCCAAAAAGTTAAAAGTTATCCTGAAAATTGGTAAGTAAGCTTTTCATACGTATAAGACATGATGTCAATAAACACTTCTGGTGTAATTCAAATGTAGACCCGGGAACCATTACAAGATAACACTCGCCGGCTCTTTTATATTTACAGGCTTTGCATTGTTGACAAAAGTTTGTCCTCACAACCAAAGGATTGAAATTGCATATGTTTTGTCAAGTCTTCTCTGCCGGGAAAGATGAATAAATCACATTACAAAGGGCGAATTTTGTAGAGAATTGAAACGGACACAACTACTGAACTATTTCCAAAATACATGTACTGATCATCAAAGTGCTGACAAAGTGACTGCAGTTGTTTACAAAACTGAATAGCCGATCGATATGTGATCGATCTTTACAAACCACACTACGAAATTTCGCGTACAACAAGCGAAATTACGCTTTTGGGCATAACTACAGAATACAGGGCCAATTTTCTAGGTAAATTTGTTGAGCCGGCTCGGTGGCTCGCCAGTCGCCTTGAATGTTTAAAGACCGCGTGGCTCGGTGGCTCGCCAGTCAGTAGTCTTTACGTATACGTTGCGCTGGCTCGGCGGCTCGCCAGTCGTTTTGAACGTCAAGAGATCGAGTGGCCCGGCGGCTCGCCAGTCGTTTTGAATGTCGAAAGATCAAGCGGCTCGGCGGCTCGCCAGTTGTCTTCGCTCTATTAAAATGACGAAAGTCCGATTCCAAAGACCAAATTAAGTTCCTTTCGCTTTGTTTACCTACGATTTCCTTGCGAATTGCGAATTCTCGTGTCGCCATTTTGTTTATTTTACTATTGCCAGACTCTACCTGATCATTTTATGAATTCGTGTCCAGGATTGCGCTTCTTTAGGGACCAGTTCCCCTTTGGGTCAAAAAATTTTCACATTGACCAACTAATACATGATCAAAATTTTATTGATGCACTACACGCTGTCACAAGGAGACAGCTTCTCTTTAGTGATTAGGTCAAAGTACTCTTTTAACATTTTAGCTTTCAATTTGCGATTTGGTTAACCACACTTTTTATGAAATCGCATGAAGAATATAGCACTCGTTTACTGATTAAGCCTAAGCGCTTGTTTCAGTGATTTGATCGAAGCACTCTTTTAATTAACATTTTAGCTTTCAATTTGCAGTTTGCTTAACCACACTTTTTATGGGACCGCCTGAAGAATATAGCACTTGTTTACTGATTAAGCCTAAGCGCTTGTTTCAGTGATTTGATCGAAGCACTCTTTTCATTAACATTTTAGCTTTCAATTTGCGATTTGCTTAACCACACTTTTTATGAGATCGTCTGAAGTATATAGCACTCGTTTACTGATTAAGCCTAAGCGCTTGTTTTAGTGATTAGGTCGAAGCACTCTTTTAAAATTTTAGCTGTCAATTTGCGATTTGGTTAACCACACTTTTTATGAGATCGTCTGAAGAATATAGCACTCGTTTACTGATTAAGCCTAAGCGCTTGTTTTAGTGATTAGGTCGAAGCACTCTGTAAAATCAGTTTTAGCTTTCAATTTACGGTTTGGTTAACTACACTTTTTATGAGATCGTCTAAAGAATATAGCACTCGTTTACTGATTAAGCCTAAGCGCTTGTTTCAGTGATTACGTCGAAGCACCCTTTTAACATTTTAGCTTTCAATTTTGTGGTTTGGTTACCTAACTTTTTATGAGATCGTCTGAAGGATATAGCACTCGTTTAGTGATTAAGGCTAAGCGCTTGTTTCAGTGATTACGTCGAAGCACCCTTTTAACATTTTAGCTTTCAATTTACGGTTTGGTTAACTACACTTTTTATGAGATCGTCTGAAGAATATAGCACTCATTTACTGATTAAGCCTAAGCGCTTGTTTCAGTGATTACGTCAAAGCACCCTTTTAACATTTTAGCTTTCAATTTACGGTTTGGTTAACTGCACTTTTTATGACATCGTCTGAAGAATATAGCACTCGTTTACTGATTAAGCCTAAGCGCTTGTTTCAGTGATTAGGTCGAAGTTCAAATTTTAGCTTTCAATTTGCGGTTTGGTTAACCACACTTTTTATGAGATTGTCTGAAGAATATAGCACACGTTTACTGATTAAGCCTAAGCGTTGTTTTAGTACTTAGGTCGCAGAACTATTTTAAAATTTTCCCTTTCAATTTACGGTTTGGTTAACCACACTTTTTATGAGATTTTCTGAAGAATGTAGCACTCGTTTACTGATTAAGCCTAAGCGCTTGTTTCAGTGATTAGGTCGCAGAACTATTTTAAAATTTTCCCTTTCAATTTACGGTTTGGTTAACCACACTTTTTATGAGGTTGTCTGAAGAATGTAGCACTCGTTTACTGATTAAGTCTAAGCGCTTGTTTCAGTGATTAGGTCGAAGCACTCTTGGCCTTCATTTTACGGTTTTGTTAAGTACACTTTATAGTTATCGTAACATACAGTTTTCTTTCAAATACAATTATTGGTAATGTTCGTCGGGTGACTTCCGCATCGACCGCAACGCCGACATGAAAGGAACTAGTATCTCTGCCCTTTCTAAATAAACAATTAGGCTACACAATTGAGAAACGACTATTCGAGCATAAACTGAAACAAACGTGCAAGTTACGGATGCCTATTTCTCTGACGCCAACTTTAATTAGGGTTATATATAGTTTTTACATCATTTAAGAATGTCGCGAATAAGTCTTTGTCTTTGTTCACATGCCGCCAAATAAACTCCGCGAGATAGGAGGAGTACTTGTCCTTGCGACTCACTTTCATGTGCCGTCAGTGTCCTTCCATTTTGTTCGTATTATATCCATCTTCATTAACAAAC
>OX421449.1:34088831-34093831 GCA_949126865.1 Montipora capitata | reverse complement strand
TTACACAAAAGGAAGTCTTCTTTTATGTTAGGTCGTGATTGTGTGTAACATGCGATCATCAGACATCATTATCAGCACTTTTAAAGCGCCCTAATTGAATAAACGGTGAAATTTTATAAACAATTCACGAGCCATGCATAATATGAAACTGCACTTCTTTCTTAGGGTGTAAAGATAATGAAGGATTGGTTGGAGAGCCTGCATGGAAAAACCAATCTAATCTTCAATATGATGCCAGCCATAGAAGCTGGAATTTGTGTTGTTCCATTTTCGCTCCAAGATTTAACATTTCGAATGTTAAATTACTGATCCAGTCAGTCTCTTCACAATCACTAATGCAAAATCAATCCATAAACAAATCTACGTCCTCTGCAACAGCCACATCCATCACACAGTCTGTACAGTTTTTCCAACCTGACTCTTCCATGCTCAACAATGCACAGTCAACGCCGATCACACCAACCCATTGCCCACAACCTCAACCAAGAATCTCCCCCACTGTTTCCAACCTGCCAAAGGAGACAGCCAGTAAGCTGAAAAATTGTCAGAAAAAAGGGTCCTCAATAAAAAAATATGCTCGGTAATGTTTAGAAGGAAGAACTAGCTTCTTTCAACGTAAGTGGCAATGCAGGAAAAGACAAGCTTGATCAATACAAGATTGGACTGATAAAAGGTAAGTTCTGACCAATCAAGATATTGATCATTGCATGGTAGGTAATCCTGCTAAAGAATGATTCCTACACTTTTAATACACTTGGTTCAAATAACAAAGGCCATTAGATTGTTCCAAGTCAACATAGAATAGATTTTAAACATTAAGGTAGAAACAACAAGGAGAGAGAAATGCACTGATTTGTTAGCTATCTGCAGAAATTTCAGTCCACACTATCAACTGTTTAAGCCTATGTGGACCTACAAGCAATTGCAAAAAGAGTTGAGACGCACACTGTTGATAACCGTACAATGCGTCTCATTCAAGTCAGTGCATCTCCAAACCCCTTCCCCCCAAAGCAAAGATATTTCCATTTCCACTTGGCGTTCAAACTAAAGGGTATCAACATTGAAAAAGGGAGGAGGATTGAGGGAGGGGCGTTTGAACTTTTCTTATGAACTGGAAGAGGGGTTTTGGGAAGAAGAGGTGAATTCTCTATTCAGTGTCTCAACCATTTTGCAATTCCTTGTAGCGAGAGATCATGACTTATTAGTGGTATCTCATTAACAGTACAGTAGGACAAAATATCTTATTGAGCCAAGGAGGACTTCTTGTGTTTTCCTAGGAATGTGGGATAAAGTTTATATAAAGTAAAGCGTAGGTTTGCTGATTCTGAACTTTCTCGAATTTTTGAATTTTAATGATTTTGATGTCGGAAAATCTGAAATTGCTAAGAGCAGTTGACATTCCTATTGCCACCCAACTTAGTGTTTATTGCGTGAGAAACAAAAAGCACTTGTGCAGACAAGGCAAAGAGTAAGAGAAACAACAGATTACTTGCATTCCACCTTTACTCCTAAAATCCCCCAAGTTCTTGCCCAGCGAGCATGTTTGCAAAAGAACGTTTTTTTTTTTTTGCGGGATGGCTTCAGCTTTCTGGCAAGAGAGATAACTTTGAGCGAAAAAATCGAGAGAAAAACCAACTGCAGGCAGTAGAGGGAAGAGACAGTCTAGGTTTTCTTTAGTGATGAAGAGTAGATCGTGACAAGCAACACATCACGATTTGAACCAACCAACCCTGAATGATTTTGCAGTTGAAATTTTAATTAAACAAAACAATAACAGGAACATTATTGGGTAATACACAATTACTTGGGAAACCCAGTATTTTACACTGTAAACATATTATTAAATACTAACATGATCAAGAACGGTCAAGCTTTCGTTGGACAGTCAAAGCAAAGAGCTGTTGATACGAATTATGGCATTTTAGGGAAAGAGTAAGTGGCAAAATTGCAATTATGTTAGGGATAAGGGATTGAACTTGAAATACAGCAAATCCCGAAATGGTTTACACTTGATGAAAAGTTAGTTCATCATCTTGGCACTGAACAGGAACATATTGATTTCACTCTGAGAGACCTCTTGCAAAAAAGCTGATAAGTGCAAGCATTTAAATAAGAATCTTGACCATTTAAGTAGTAAAGTTTACAGTGTGTCTCAAAGTATACACTGGGAGCAATGATCAAAATTTTAGTGATGGCGTGGGGAATGCCAGCCAATGAACTAACACAGAAAGTGGGATACTGCACAATAAGTTGAATGTTTTTGTTACATCGAAAAAAAATTGCACGCCACGGCAAGAGGAATGCACTAAAAGCGGCAAGTCACTGATAATTACAAACATGAATACTCGGACAATTTCTGTTAACATTTCCATAATATATAGATGCTGTCCCAACAAGATTAGTATTTCACTTCATCTATTTCAGTCATGTCAACAAAACAGGGTACATGTAAATGTATGAAAAAGTTACCAGCAAAATTTTTTATTAATTTTTTTGTCGCTTTCAGGGGGTAGAATTTACTTTTTCCTGAGCTTTGTAACAATTAAGTGGACATCAGAAATTTCTTTACAACGTGGCATTTTCCAGGGGTGAATATTCAGGAATGAAAATTCTTCTTCTTGGCCTTGCACAAATTGATCAGCTTTCACAGATTTCTCATACCCTGCGATCAGGCATTCTTTTTGTCCTGAGTGCCAAGACTGCGACAGCGTAGGAAAACAAAAGAGCATAGATTGTTATCATGGTGTGACCGATTTCTGAACAATCTGATCAATTTCATACGCTGAATATTATTTTCACTCCCAATTTCATGGCGTGAAACTTTTCACGGATCATTCACTGCATGATTAGTTTCACACCAAAAGGGAAAGTTTCTTATCATAGAGTGATCATGGCATATTCACGACATGAAAATTTAAATTCATGTACCGTGACTGTGAAAAAAATCCCGGTTCTCAGTGAAATCCACAAGCTCCCTTTTTGAGTGAAGGGTCACATATGTATATAAGTTTTAGGTATAGGTAATATTAGAACTACAGTACCGCCTGAAAGTTTTGACCCTTTATCGCATCATTGCCGTGTCACCCTGTCGCGACTTTCCCTTTGTATTCCCGCGGCAGGTCGATTTTCTGCTGAGGGAAATCTACGGCTAGGCTCTAAAGTTGCTGTGGGAAAGTCAACCAAGGTAAACCCTCTGTAAGTAAAATTCCGTGGTAGAGTTGTAAAGGGTTTCCGTTGACTCTGATTGTAATGTTGAAATTCCACCGAAGAACAGAAACTGAACAAGTTTCGGCTGAAAATTGCAAACAGCAAAGACGATCATAGCCGCTAGTCATGGACCTTGGTTGGCCTTATTTCCCTTTTACATGTGAAGAGAATATCCATAGCCAGATTCCGACCACATTTGAAATCTTCTTCACGACATATTTTGATTGCGGTGATTATTCCAAAGACTTCTTGTGGACAGCTCATTTGAAGGTTTCACAAGTCAATTTCGTGGATGCTTGTCCCGCTTGCGTGGACTTTGCCGTCATCACATTTTTAAGCACGTATTTTGTTAGAGCTGGGACGCCGGGACCTTTACTTGGCTATTTTTATTTTAGTCCCGGCTATTTTGCACGCATTTTGAACAAGGATTATTCCACTATGGAGAGACTAGTCAAGCAATATTTGTATTTTATTATTAATATTTTCTTGAACCAAAGGATTTTATTTCTCTGCTATTGGGTATTGATTGTTATTTGTACCACATTTTGCATACCCGTAGCTGATTTGGAGTTCGTGACGAGATGTAATCAAGCAACAGAAAACACATTGATCGGCACGCCCTGCGGTCGTCATTACTGCGCCTTTCAATGACATGCAGAAGTATCAAATAACCTTTGTTGCTTAGTACATGTGCTAAAAATAAACAGTGCACTGAGTTCTCGAATCCTCCTTAAAAAAATGTGCGTATTTCCGTCAACGTTTTTACCTGGTATTGCGACATAGAACAGCAATATATACAATTTCATCGTTAGGCTTTTAACATTCACTCCTGAGAGAATAAAGCAATCGAACAGATCTTATCACTGTTCAAGACAACATCTTAGCGCAAAGGAAATGAGGCGGAAAATCGACCAGTATTTTACCCAAAGGTAAGCTGTTTTCTTTGTGCTAAACTACGGTAATTTATTAATTAACCTTTCTTGTTTCGCAACTCTGGTGTCATTTCGGCGAAGTGAAATTGATTGCAAAGTTGATTGTGTTATGTCTGCCAAATATGCTTGAAAGTTTGGTAAGCATTTTGCTGTTTTATATTTTCTTCTTTTCCTTTTTGCGTAAATCTTTTATGCAGCAATCATGTTAACACATGCCCGATAGTTTCAGCTGATTTCTGATTCGTAAGAGTATCCTGGCACGAAAGATTTGAGGAAAGCGAAAAGGGTTTTCCCTGAAAATATACGCAGTGAAGTGAATGATTGTTGCATAAACTTGTTTACAAATGACATTGACAAAAGCTGCCGAAAAATCATTTTCAGCATAATGTTTTTAAAATGCAAGGCTTTACAGTTACAAATTGTGAGAGATATGGCTTTCAAAAGGGAACATTGTTTTTTAACGACTCAATTGAGAAGGAATTTTTTCAAAACAGATTACGCTGATAATTTTATTATGGTTGCACCAAGAAAAGAATAGCCGTGTACATATGACAATTATCTGAAATATATTAACAAAAACTAAGTTTACGTTTATTATATTAACACGGTCGGGAAAAGCTCTGTTTTTCACAACAGTTAAATGACTTCCGTGTTACGGAAAAAAATATTGGCATTTAACGGAAGAACGCAGAGGTCAATTAATTTACATAACTGCAACCGAGACCAAAACAAGCCTTAATTAAGGTGAGATATAGACTCTACCTTTAAGGTTTACCCTTACTCTGTTGTGAAATACCCTAGGAATACGTACTAAATTTTCAATCACAGGCCAATGGCAATGAAAAAATCTGCTCCCGGCAC
>OX421449.1:34081331-34083831 GCA_949126865.1 Montipora capitata | reverse complement strand
TGCTTGGAAAATGTCGCTACAAGAGGAAATCCACTTGCGTTTTTGTCTCAAGTTTGCTATGGTGTCATGTGACAAGCTTGTTTACACGATCTGTGATGGTGCAATCTCGTTCCCAGACTCCTCGTTCCTTCGATGGGTAAACCAGGCTTGGCGCGATATTCCCGAGGAGATGGTGAGGCGTTCTTTCAAGACTTGTGGCACCTGTATAACGCACTCGACTGCACAGAAGACAATGCAGTCTTCGACGAGAATATTCCAGAACAAAAACAAATGAAGACGAGGAAATGGCGAAATGGACGACGAATTCGAGACAGACAGCGAGGAAGAAGGGAAGCAATAAGATCGATCCCGATCACACAACAACACGAACGGCTCCTTTACGAGCCACCAAGTAATAAAAATCCATATTACACCAACAACAACTTCTCTTCATTTTACAAGTAATTTAGTTCGGCTTGTAAGTGAATACACGTTTATTTGTTACTGTCTTAATTTGCTGAGGAAATTCTTTTTATCAAGAATACTCGGCTATAAGCCGAGACCCCTTCTGCGTCTTCAAATTTGCCCAAATTGAGTGAGGATTTGTGTAAAAATCCCTCGGCTTATAGCTGAATAAGTATGGTAATTTAAATTAAATAACACTGTAATATACTGTGGAATCAACAAGGGTACTGTTCCACAATAGCCTGTGAACAGGCCTTTAGTCGAGTGGGGAAAATTCTAAATTAAGGTTCCTCATGGTGAAAACTACCCAGAACTGAAATCCAAAATGAAAGTAAATTACTTGATTATTAGCTAATTCAATTTAGAGCTAACCTTTATGACTGTTTTTGTATGCCCTTGTGGAATATCCATTGATTCCTGCATTTTTTCCTCCAATGTCAGAGGACTTTCCTCTTGTTCTTTAATTTTCTCATTGCTACTTGTAAAGGTGAGAGATCTGCGCCAAGTTTTATCTGATGTCAACGATGTCTGATCAACTGAAGAGCGGTGAATTTCCGTGGTGATAATTTCATCTTTATTTCGTTTACCCGTAGGTGTAATTCCTGTCAGTGATCAGAGTGCTGCTTATCTCTTTGTACTTTGGTTTGTCTTTAAAGCTTCACGTTCTGGAGAAGTCATGATATCACCTTTTGCATTCCAAGTTCGCTCATTACAGCGGCTTGTTAAGTTGGAAACTGAACTCGCAAGACAAACGGCTTGTCGCGCACAAGTTAAGCAACTTAGATCGGAGAAGCTTTCTCCTTCCTCAAGGGGAAATCGTAGTGATTCAAATGATTGGGCTAGCACAACGCTGTCTTGGCCACTGTCAAGCAGCAAGGTCTTATTTCTCGAAACGCCAAAGACCGGCACCATATTGATTCTCTTACCGGAGATCAAGGACTACAGTGATGCTTGCGCTCCATTTCTCTGTTTTCTGACAGAGCAAAACACCGCTCATTTTCAATTTTCCCGGGAGTTTACTCACGCGTGCGAAATTGATTGACAGATAACGATCTTACTGACAGATGGTCGGCAGGATAATTACAAGGGGGCGGAATAGCCGCCTCAAATGTTTGTCTACAGTCTCTCTCCTCCCCTTTTCCTCTCCCATCGCTATTTTTTTCCCCAAAAAGAACCGAGAGCCTGTTCACAGGCTATTCCACAAGTGCATGTTGTTTGCATTTTCATCGGAGTGATAAGATTTTATGACCAGTCTTACGGCGAATTTTCTGGGGCTCAAATTACATTCCTTACTGCAACCTCAATAACTGAATTAGAAAAGTTAACGTAATTGCGTATGCACAAACAAAAGCGGAAACATTTCAGGATTTGTGCAAATGTATTTTGTTTGAATAGAATGACAAAAAAAGAAAGCAACAACATAAGAATAGAATGGCAAAACGAAAGCAACAATATTGTCAAAACAGCATTGGGCAGTGCGCGCATGTTTGGGTTGTTTTAATTGTCACACAACGAAAATCAAATTCGAAACCGTTCAATAAAAGAAGCCAACGACTTGAAATGCTGTAAAGACAAATAGATAAACCACCTCTTCAATTCTCAGGTCTGTGCAGTACATCGTTTCTGAGTTATTAATTTACCGAAGCGTTTCACACGACACTGCCTTGTTGGTGGACCATCTGTTGTCCACCAATATGGCAGCCGGTAATCAACGAAAACACCTGGAGTTCACCTTGCCACGAAAGCGCTTACTTTCGCTCATGAGATAAAATACATGTGAATGAACACATTCGTAATGTACTTGAAACATTCAAACTTCTGAGAATCATAGGAAGAAATTGTTTTTCAACCAGCTCTGTATCATGCATGGTGTCAAGCAAGGTGACAATTTGGAAATTCAAAATGCTGTATTTTCTAAATGAATGATGTTACGGAAATGAAAAAAAATTTCCTCCTAGCTCATTTTCAACCCTCGTTTAGATAAAAATTCAGAAGACCACACAATTTTCGTTTTGTAATTTGATAATGTCACTGTGGAAATCATCAAGATGCCAAT
>OX421449.1:34073831-34076331 GCA_949126865.1 Montipora capitata | reverse complement strand
TTTCACTTGGCAAATTCGCTGAAGGTGGCAAAATTCGTTCGAAATTTCGTAAGTGGGAGCGAAATTTTGTTCGAAATTTCGCAAGTGGGAGCGAAATTTCAAACGAAATTTCAAACGAATTTCCAACACTTTGTTTGTGTGAGCGAAATTTCGAACGAAAATCTCGTTTGGAGATCGAAATTTCGTTCACCATTTGTGGTCATTATACGAGGGTCACAAAATGCAGAATGCAAACTGAGGAAAAAAAAAAAAAACAGTTCACTGATGGCAGTCCATGTTGAAAGACATCGATAGTCATGCAGTCCTTTTACCGCGATTTTAATAAAAAGGAATTATTGTAAAATAAGCGGGTGTCATTGCTGAGTATTAATTGTTTATTTTTCCTGCAGTTTGGTCTTGCATTTACAGATAACAAATTTTTATTAGTAAACCATCTGTAGGCCAAGATCAGGGCAGCCATCACACTACCAACGTCAAAACTTACTGTAGCTCTCTCTGGCAAAACGAAATTTCGCACGCATTTTGAAAGAAGATTCGTCTCATCTTTCGAAATTTCGTACGCATTTTGAAGGAAATTTCGTCTCTCCTTTCAAAATTTCGCACACCTCCAGAGCGAAGATTCGGCAAAATTTCGTTACACTTTCGGAAATTTCGCAAAGCAAAGCGAAAATTCGGTGAAATTTCGTTAGACCTTTCGAAATTTCGCTCAACCTACAGGAAATTTCGCATGTCTCCAAAGCGAAAGTTCGACGAAATTTCGTTGAGAACAAAGCACGAAATTCGACGAATTTCGCTATCATTACTTTTTTACAGTACTGTAAGTGTGGAATTTTTTTTTGTCCGACCAGGGTGGCTGCTTGTCAGGTCAAGCCTCGTCCATGGCCTGATATAAGACAGGCTTATGGCAAAAAATTATTTGCAGGCTTGAAAAGGGATGACACTTGGGCAGTTAATATTCCCCTCTTGACACAATTTTATTTCAATCATATTTTCCCCAAAGTAGTTGAGGGAGAATTGTAGTTTTCAGTTTTCAATGCTGTATTATAGACTCGTGGGGCTCATCTTTGAGCATAATTTATTAGGCACTTTAAAGCCACAATTATACTAAAGAAATATAATTGAAATAAACAGGACACCAACAAAGACATTTCTCCCTAAATGTATTTACCCCAAGTGGCATTTGAGGCAAAAAGCTGTAATGCTGTAACATACCGGTACATATGATTTCAAGCTAATAAAATAGGATTGTTAGTTGTGTTTTTCTACGGGCATATAATGCTGTTGTCCAAAATAGTTAGCCCTAACCCTGGGTTAAGCCCTATTAAAACCTAAAGGCTCCCATGGCTAACCCAGGTTAGCACTAATCATACTTCGAGCCACTCAGGCCAAGTAAATGCATACCTTCACAGTTGAATACCAATTAATAAACAATTAATGACTTAAAGGAGGAATTTGGCAATTAGAAGAAGGAATTGAGGTGATGAGAGCACACAGAACTGGAGTCAAACGTAATTCTTCGACTTCTGGTACACTGAAGCCGAGGCCAATTCATGTCTGCCTCCAGTGCTACACGGATAAATTGTACATTCTCAAGAATGCTGCGGCCAAGCTGAAGAATAACAAGTATAATGGCTTCTCTGTCTTCAAATCTGATGATGTTTCCAGACGTGTTCACATGGAGCGTGCAGAACTGAGGAAAAATCATTTGCCGCAGATAAAAGAAAGAGAGAATGTGCTTTTTTCCTTCATACCATGGAGTATCCCTGCTCAAATATTATATAAAGAAGACGGTACGGACAAGCTTAAGTCTTTTTTATTACCAGAGATGTAATTCTGTGTAAGGCTTATTTTTATTTTTGGGGGGGAAATGGAAGACTCGGCAGAAGCATACCTGAGAAATCAGAGGAAGGTGAGTATGCTTTCGTTTGCATGTATGTGTGTGTGTTGTGTATTTGTGTTTACGTGTGTTTTAAAACTCCACATTTTTTTCGCTTGGATAATTAATGACGCAATATGTACACTAATAAATCGAGAATGTTTTTCAACAACACCTATCTTTTGCAAAAAAAAACCAGCCCACAAATCGTGAATGGATAACTCTTCTTTTAAGCCAGATAGTCTGAGAATGATATCACTTATTGTGAGAGGCATCACCAACTTCCGAAAACGTAGAGCAATGTTTACCTGGTGTCGGAAAAAAAAAGCTGATGTAATTTTTCTTCAAGAAACACATTGAACCAAACACATTAAACCAAAAATTGTGAGAGTCAATGGAAAAAAGAATGGGGCTCTTTAATTAGTTTCTCTCATGGGACTGCCAATGCCAGGGGTGTTGGTGTGTTATTCAAGAGTAAATTAGATATTGTTATTCTGCATGAATTATCAGATTCCAACAGCAGGCTGTTGGTATTAAACATTAAAATCAAGGACAAAAGTTACCGTCTTGTAAACGTCTACGATCCAAACAAGGATGCGGAGGCAGTTCGTTTTAATCAAAATT
>OX421449.1:34033831-34056331 GCA_949126865.1 Montipora capitata | reverse complement strand
ATTCTTTTTACTGTTCTTGGCTACGACTGCAGTACGGTTTTAAAGGCCGATTTAGATGGCATGATTTTCACTTACGACATTGCAAGCGACTTGCTTACGGAATTTGACACGTCTTAAAATCATACGACAGTCGAAGCCAAGAACAATAAAATGTTGATGTATCGTCACCTTTTCGTAATGATTTTAAAAAAAAAATGGCGCGTCGTTTCGCGAAAGTTTCAGAAGAAGAAATTGTGGCCATTAATGAAACAGCATTTTTTTATCCATTTGATTTGGTAAATACTAAAACAACTATCCCCCTCAGGTTCGATGAAGAGCAGTGGATATATACCTCGACGCTTCGCGTCACGGTATATATCCACTCCTATTCACCTCCCCTTCGGGGGATAGTTGTATATTATTACACCCATTTTGAAATCACTGGTGATCCTCACTCGTTCGATTTTGAAATCACACGTATGATTTCAGACCAAATTGCACTCCACTCAGCTCAATTACCATTAATTCACACTATTTTTATCATCGATTTTTGATAAACTGATTGTTGCTATGAACAAAGCCTGCTTTTAAATGGCCGCAAGTCATGACGTACTATAAAGTACATGTTTCAAATTGCTACGACGTTTTTGAGTTGTTAAAGTCTGTTGTGAGGATGTCGTGGGCCTGATTTATCACAGGCGGTCCAAGCTCAGCATGTGACCTGTTATGGGTAAATACAACGCAGTGAACGCTTCATAGAATTTGTATGGGAAATTAATTTTACGCCTTAATACACTAAAATAAAGCTATGGATGTGCAAATTTTTGCGATGTTGTTGGTCGTTGTTGTATACTATTTCGCTAATGCATTATTGATATGTTCATGTATAGTTTCAGATGCTCAGTGACCTACGGGCTGAACAAGATCAGAAAAGAAAGGCGCTCCAACTGACCAAAGTGCCAAAGGCTTGAACAAAGTTGGGACCCAAGCAGGGGAGAGAATACCGCCAGTGAAGTTGATTGATGTGTCCACGCAAACGGACAGCCATAATAATGATTCTGTAAGCGAGTTGAAAGAGCAAGTCCAACAGTTGATGAAGGTTGTCAAAGAACTATCAGCATTGAAGGGTGACTTAATGGCAGGAGTAAAAGCGACCGCCCCAGGTCCCCCAACGAATCACAAGTTTAGTGATGACGACTCGTTTGGAAGTATTGTTAGTGACGCCCAGATGAGTACCCTTGGAACTGAGGAAGAAAGCTCCAATGAGGTTATTCGCGAAAGCCCGTCACAACATTTGCCGCAACCCTTGCCAGCACTTCAGCTACTCCCGTCAACAACCTTTCAGGCTCACCAGCGAGTGTCGTCATATCCAGCCACCTTCCAGTCACTGTCAGCGTATGTGTCCCAACCCGCCCCACGAGTTCCACTGTGATCCATCGAACCAAATTTTCCAGAGCCAATACTTTCTTTCAGTGGACCGACGGAGGAGCAACGCGGTAAAGTAGAAGGAGTTGTTCGACTTGGCAAAGAAATGACAACGTGTGCTCTGGCCTGCGTTGACATTCTATTCAGCGAGGAAGAACTAGCTAATGGCAACACAGGAGGAGTGAGAGGATTTCAACAGCTAGACTTCAATAAAATGCATCTGATTATGTCTATTCTGCAGCGCAAGTTTGATTCGCCAGTCTTTAAAGAACAATGGGAACAAGTGAAAGCAAAAATTAACACCAAGTGCCGAGGAAAACGAAGAACACTAGTACAGAAGTTAACGTTTAAAACGTTTACTTTCGTTGAGTATTTTTTAATCGATTTATGTATGTGGATTTAGGGTGAGTTTCTTGTCGAAAAGCATTTTCAACTTTCAGTAACTATCTATCTTTTTATAACCATAAGATAAGTGTTTTGTAGGTTTTATTGTATGATTTTCAGTTTGCATAAATAAGATTTCTTGCCGTTTTACTTAACAGATATCTAATTATCAATTTTTTCATCAACTGTATTTTCGGTATTATTTCCCAGTTTTTGCGATATTAAAAAAGTCTCAAAGTTTAGTTACATTTTAGGCCGTTTTGTTGCATACCCTATCAACACTGAACGGTGGAATCTTTTTTTGTGCTTAGGTAATAAGACCTAATAAAACTATAATTTTCACGTTCGTGGCGTTACGTGACGAGTTCGATGTCAAATTCTTCTTTGAATTTGATTAATAAGTGCCGACTTTTTTTCGTTTAAGCCTACATGCATAGCACCAAATGCTGTTTCCTGGTCTCTGATTGGATGATGTTTTCTTATTAGCCAATCAGAGACGGATAATGGTATGAAAGGAAACCTCCGGGTTTCCTCGGTGCGTGACTTCATGCAGTTTGCTAAATGCTGATAAAAATAATTATGGTGTTAAATAATTAAAATAGTTAAATAGTTAAATATATAATATTACATATATATATATGAAATAGTTAAATAATTATTTGGTCAAGTCCAAAACCTTAGCGACAAATAATAAACGATCTTTGATTCGTAATTTCACTCAGCAATACAGAATATCACACGAAAACAGGAAATATCGCAAGAACTTTCGAGGAAATGCAATGCGAAATTTCGCTCGTCTGCACCACATTTAGTACTATCAGATCAATATAGCTGCCTTGATTTCATGGAAATAACGCCGAAACTTCGCTATCATTACTTTTTGGCAGTACTGTATTGATCTCAAAACGTGAGAATTTGACAGCTGAGGATACAGATAAAAAACTCGATCAACGGATATACGCTCATATCTTGTGTGTCATATCTTGTGTGTGTACAGAGACAGGCAAACTGGGTCGTATTAAAATAGTCCAGCATAGAAGTGGGCATCCACTGAACTGCTGGCTGTGAGCACGAAGGTTGCTTGTTTCAAAATGGATAGAAACCATTTTAAAATCCAATGCGTGTTTTTTTGCATGTAAAAAGCTGCGAAGTTTCGATGTGTGTGTGTATTTAGAAATCTCAAACACTCGATCGTTTAAAAATTGTTTTACGCACAACTCTTATTTATTTCATCCACATTCAGTTTGATTTCTACTGCAACAAACGAAATGTTCCACGAAATTTCGCTTCCCAAATGAACTGTTGCGCAAAATTTCGCTTACCCAAACGAAATTTTAAGTGGCGGGATCAGCCGGCCTCAAAAAACCATGCACAGAATGATATTAATAAAGGTTACGACGTTTTTCTTGCATAATTGTGTACTCCCTTCTGTGTCTATTAGCGTCCTTGTTCACATTCCGGGAGAAAATGTAGTAGTACTTTGATTCGAAGCTGATTTAGAGAAGAAATGTTTCTTTAAACTTGCACGACAGCATGCGGTTGGCGGTCGGTGTGTTTTTGTCTTTGCATGTCCACAATTAAACCTTGAATCGGCCCGTGAAATCTACAGTACATCCACTATACTTTCATTCGAAGCTGATGTTGAGGATAAATGTTTCCATAATTTTGCGCGGCAGCATGCGGTTGGTGGTGGTGTATTATTGCCTCTGCGTGTCGACATTTAAGCCTCGAATCTGCCCGTGAAATCTACATACATGTAATACAATGTAGTTACGAAGTCGATTTCGAGGCGAAATGTTTTGATAAACTTGCGCGGCCGCATGTACATGTAAACACTGTTAATCAATCGATTTCCTGCAGCAGTAATTAAAGGTTAAATCCATCGAACTGCCATAAAAATTTGTCTTTCAAATTCAAGCGAGTTTATCAGGCGGCAAGTGAAGAGAACACGGTGACAAAAGTGATGCACATTTCAACAGCTTAATTAATCAAAGCAGCAAAAAACATAACAAGACGTCATGTCGCCTTGTTTGCTTACTAAACGGAATAATCGATCGGCTTGCATTCATTCACACAATACGTTTAGTCTTCTTTTTTTTTTTTGCCCTTCCAATCTCAAGAATGTAAACTGCATTTCTGAAAGTTTCGTTTACACTGTGGTAATTTACCCTGTTGTTATTGCTCATTATCATCGCATTGGTGCTGTTAATGATAAAAAAGAACTCTCATTATTACTATTGGTCATGACTTTTATTAAATTTGGTGGCTCCTAAAGGAGCCGTTTTCTTTATCTTTCTTCTTCTTTCTTCTCTGGAGATTCATTCACCAGAAGCACTTCCTTCACGTTGGATGACGAGTGGCACAACTTTCTGCAGGTGATTTATATATGTGGTGCATTTGGTCGCTGTAACACGCTCAGTCCAAAAACGCCTGATCCCCTCAAGCAGCTCGTCTTTTGTCTTGGGTTTAACGATTGCACGAAGAAAATGCTTCAACTCGTGCCACAGCATCTCTATCGGATTTAGGTCTGGGCTCTTGGGCGGCGTCTTCCACTAGTTGATTCCTCTGCGCTCCATAAATTCCTTTGCAAGCCTGCTAGTATGCTTTGGATCATTATCTTGTTGGAATCTGTGGCTGTCGGGGAACTGCGATCAGATGAACGGCAGGAGGGTATTGCCAAGGATTTCTTCCACATAGAACTTGGCGTCCATGTTTCCAACGAATGTTAGCACTTGAGTTCCCCCCTTTTTCGATATGCCTGCCCAAACGTGAACTTTGTAGGGATGTTTTGCACGACCCTTAAGTTTCGGCTGCTCCCATTTTCGTCTGAAGCTGATCTTGGCATGACTCTCCATAAGCACAGAGCACTCGTAAGTAAAGATAACATTATCGAACGTTTCTCTGTCTTCTCGGCACTTTAAGCAGAACTCTACACGCTTCACTCGATTGGGTTCGCGAATTAACTGGCAGTATTTTGTCCCTGTTTGGACCCAGCCAAGCTTTTTCCTCAAGCGCTTTACTTTACTTTCGGAGAAGTCGACTGCAAACTGCTCGTAAATTCGCCTTCGTAGACCAGGGGCTGTCAACTCGTCATTTTTCTCCATCTCCCTGTCGATAAAGTTCATCACTTCTAACATGACTTCTTCGGCAGGTCGTCCTGGCAAAGGCGCATTTTCAAGCGATTGGCGCTCTTGAAAGTGCCTTAAAAACAGTCTTACACTGAGGCGGCTTATTCTAACGTTGTCCGCGGCCCAAATTCTCACTATTTCACTTATATTTTTCTGGTTATCCCGGAGCCTAACTATTTTTGCTTTCTGCTCGTGTGTTAAACGACCCATGTCTTACTCGAATAGGAATTAATGACCCACAGAATTGTGTAGATGGTCGAGAAGAGTAGATAAACAATGGATAACCATTTGACCAATCATGTCCGTACAGTATCAAACAAAAGACCTCAATTTATCCCATAATGAGTTTGTGAACTAACAATAACTTGCGAATAAAATCTAAAACAACCAATCAACATAGTGGATTTTCGATCCGATCCGATCTAGGATGAGCTATTTAAACCCCAATGCAATGTCCTCGTGCCATCAATTATAGAGCAGTTGTTTATTTACCATCGATCGAGAGTTGTTAGAAGTTGCTAAGTCGAAAATGGCTGTCAGGAAATTATGCCGAGATACCCAAATTCCTTCCAGAGGGCTTTTTTATTTCATTGACGAAGGAAAACAGGAATCATGATAGACCACTTCGAATATAACAAGTTTCTCCAATGTCCATAATTGCGCCTTGAAGTGCTTTAATATTTAACTAGCTTGGTTCTTTCATATCTTTTTATTGAACAGATACATGTACCTTCCCCTCCAGAAATCGCCGTCTCAGTTTCACCAGGTACAACTAGTTTCCTGGATGAGCTTTTCGAAGATGACCCTGAGGATGACAAGCTGAACCGCATTTTACAGAACCAAACGGTCACATTAAAACTAATATCGCATTTGTTTGGGGAAGTAAGGGAGTTGAAAGAAAATTGTATCTGTAATTGTGGAAAGAGACGTTCTAAGTTCGCTTTTAAGGCCGACGGGAGTAGTTCCTTGGGATTGGGTAGTGGGAATTCAAATTCTAAGTTTTCTTTTCTGGAAGAAAAAGATTTTGGGGCGGGCTCAACAACTTTGGAATCTTTGGGGTCGGGCATTAGGGACTCGGGTTCTAAGGTTTCTCTTTCAAGTCCGGGAGAGAAAGAATTCGGGGCGGGCTCAACAACTTTTGAATCTTTGGGGTCGGGTTCTAAGTTTTCTTTTTCGGGAGGAAAGGATATAGGGGCGGGCTTAACAACGTTGGAATCTTCGGGGTCGGGTATTAGGGACTCTAGTTTTAATTTGTCCTTTTTGGAAGAAGCGAATTATTTCGGGGAAGGAGAGGGCTTAACAAGTTTGGGAGATTTTGAAATCGGTGGTGAGGGGGATTCAGAAACGGTCGGTTTATTGTCAGAAAATGCCACGAGTTGCTACGATGAGGAGGGGGATAGTTTTTTGCAGGAGGCAATAAAGATTAAAAGTTCTAGTTGCAGTATGGGAAATTTCGCAACAAAGCTTCTTCAAGTTGTCTTCCAACACTCTGAGCTCGTTGGCCATAACTGTTCAGGAACAAGAAACAAAGGGTTGTTAGACCAAGTGAAACTGGGTGTGATAAAAAAATATGTATTCAAGTTGTATCCGTGTGTGCACAGGAGGATGCGCAATGGCGCAAGTGTGTTTTTGCGAACGAAAAAAAAGGCTGGATGCAAGGGAAAAGATTAATTATTCTTATGGTGTTCAAGTAGTTTTAGAACCTATAGGTTAATTTTCTTAAATCTTAAGTTGAAATAGAAATATCTAATTTACT
Source organism: Montipora capitata (assembly GCA_949126865.1). Classification (NCBI taxonomy): domain Eukaryota; kingdom Metazoa; phylum Cnidaria; class Anthozoa; order Scleractinia; family Acroporidae; genus Montipora; species Montipora capitata. Next base: position 34,049,659 of record OX421449.1, on the reverse strand, counting down.
GTAATTGGGATACTTTACGTTGCAAATAAGTTCTAGAAGGTGTCTGTAATAAACTGTTCTCGATCTTTGTATGTCAGAATTTTTGTCTTGCATTTTTATCCATAGTAGGTTAAACTTACATTGTAGAAATAAATCTTTTTCCAAGTTTCCATTTCCGTGACATCTTTCGTTTAGAAAATAAAACATTTGTGACCCCTCACGCGAAAACTTTCCTTAAGTGGGTTATTGAAGTATAACAATAGAAAACATCCCAGACTTTCGTCTCAATATTATGTTGTTAAACCATTTTATATAAATAAAATATTTCCTGGCGCTTTAGATTGAGACATTCATTTATCGGCCCAAGTGCATAGTTCAGTCCAGCGCAAAACCACAATCTGGAAACTTAAACAACCTGGGACTCCTGTCTTCCGACAGAAATTTGCATGAAATGGTACTGTAGGTGAATGTCAAGTTGTTTTCTCAAACCCTTTTTTTTTTTGCTACAGCTCCATGAACGTAATAATTCAAAAAGAACTAAAAATATATTCTTTAGAAACCCAAGAATTATTGTGCGATGTTGCCGAAGACTTGTCGGAATTCACCTAACACTGCACTAGCCGACAAGTGAAGACTTTTGGTGTCCGCCGACAAAAAATCCGCTAGTATGCGGCGGCCTTTGTACATCATTCGCACCTGCAAAAAAGAGAAAAAAACGGGGTTAAAGATGAGAAATGCGTTGCTAACAATAAACAGTAAACTGCGCGAGCCAAAAATCGCTCGTGCAGCCGCGGCTTTAGGAGATGTGTTCATACACATTTGTTTAATTCACGAACGAAAAATAACTCAGATAAGATGTACATGTACCGCACAAACCTGAGAGGTGGAAAATAAATTTGTTTCATTCAACATTCCAAGTTCTTGGCCTTTTTCACTGCATGGTTTCGAATTTATTTTTTTCGTTGCGTGACAGTGAAAACGATCTGTTGAATGGATTAAGTTTTGTGGATGAAATTCTCAAAAGTGAAGTCATCAAACTCAAGTTTGTTTTCATTTACCGTAGCAGCTAAGTGCTATATGCACTTTCTGCTTGCTTGGAGTCATTTACCTTAAAACGTGTCGGCGGATCGACTTAATTAATATATAATAATATACAGTATTTATAGAGCACTTATTCCCAATGGTCCAAAAGCGCTTTACATAATAAAAATAACAACAAAATCCTAAACCTACAAAACTACATTGTCATTCTATAAAAATTCCCAATGGTCCATAAGCGCTTTACATAATAAAAATAACAACAAAATCCTAAACCTACAAAACTACAAAACTACATTGTCATCCTGTAAAAAAATCATCTTTCTATACAACATCATAACCAATTTTAAAAAGCCAAGTCTTAAGCTTAGATTTAAAAGAAGAAAGGGAATTACAAGATCTAAGTTCGAATGGAAGTGCATTCCAAACAGAAGGTGCGGCAATAGTAAAAGACCGGCCAACATAAGTTTTAAGATTAAACTTAGATGTAGAAAGTAAAAATTGATTGGAGGATCTAAGAAGTCTACCAGGTGTATAAGGCTTGATGAGATCAGTGATATAGCTAGGTGCAGCACCATGAAGCGCCTTAAATGTAATTACTGCAATTTTGAAAGTTATTCTTTGTTCAATTGGTAGCCAATGAAGTTGGATAAGCAACGGCGTAACATGCTCATATCTACTAGTAAGGTGAATAAGCCTACAATTGTAGCAGCACTATTTAGGACACTCTGTAAACGTTTCAAGATACATTTAGGCTGACCGTAGAGCAATGAGTTACAATAGTCAATCCTTGCAGTAACAAAGGCATGAATTAGAGTTTTACATGTATCGTAAGAAAGAAACTTGCGAATCTTAAAAATATTGCGTAAATGAAAGAACGAAGACTCTCTAGACTCTGAGAAGAGCCGTTTCGGTGCTATGGTGAGCACGGTAGGCAGACTGAAAGACTTCACACAGACCACTGTTGTCAATGTAGTCAACAAGCTGCATAGCCACTACTTTCTCAATGACTTTGGACAAGAAGGTGAGGTTAGAGATCGGCCGAAAGTTCTTAAATTCTTGATAATCAGGACTCGGCTTTTTCAACAAAGGACGAATTACAGCTTGTTTAAGTTCAGTGGGCATGACAGAGGTCTCCAAAGACAGCTTAACAATTTTCCAGATCACAGGGCAAAGGAGATCAAGACAACCAAGGAGTAATCTAGAGGGGACAGGGTCAAGTTCACAAGACTTTGATGCCAAAGGGTGCACAAGCTGAAGTAAGGTCGAATATGAAGGGCAGCTCAAACGATGGAGTCTAGTTGTTGCTACTGTGACTTCATTAAATACATAAGTTCCCTGCATAGGGTTCGATTCCAGTTCATGTCGAATAGTAATAATCTTCTCACCAAAAAAGCCTATGAATCTATTTGCAAGATCCGCCACGGAAGAGCAAGATGGATACTGCGGTGCAGGACTTCGATGTAACAACTTACCGACAATGCCAAAGAGTTTCCTCTGATTAAGGCAATTACCATCAATAAGCTTGGTGTAATATTGTGAGCGGACAGAGAGTAATAGCTCATTGACAATACGATTTTGTTCAATAAAACGCAGACGATCTTCGGGCAATCTAGTCCTACGCCATCTCCTTTCCAGTCGGCGACGAACTCTTCTCTCCAGTTTAATCTCCTCACTAAACCATGGAGCAGCGGGACGTATGGTAGCCATGCGCGATTTTAATGGCGCATGCTTATCCAAAACACTAGATAACTCCGAATTATACAAGTGAAGCAGCGTAAGTAAATCATTGGATGATTCAGACAAAAGAGGAGACATTGCAACATCTTGTCGAAAATGCTCCAAGTTGATGGCTTTTAATTTCCGACCACAAATACGCTTCCTTTCCCAATTAGGCTTAACAAAACGAAGATCAGCACAAACAGTGTAATGATCCGATATCTCTGAGGAATCATCAACTGAAATAGCATTTAAAATATATTCAGCATCACGAGTGATGACCAGATCCAAAGTATGTCCAGCTCTGTGGGTGCAACTACGAACATGTTGTTGTAAATCAAATGACTCCAATAAGCTCAGGAAATTAGCCGCCGCAGTATCAGTTGTATCATCAACATGAAAATTAAAATCACCAGCGATTACAAGTGAACCAGTTTTAGTGATATAGGATTCTAAGAGCGACGAAAATTCATTCATGAAAAGCTCAGTTGAAAGATTGTTTCCAGATGACGGTGGAGGACGATAGACGATAAGGATGGAAACAGATTGCGAAAAAACCTTAACTTCACTTTCGATGGCTTCAAAGGAAATGAAGGTGTCCAGATACACCTTTGATGTCTGCTTAACTGGCAACGAACTTTTGAAAAGCAATCCGACGCCACCACCTCTTCCATCACGAGCAGAGTGTAAAAAGCGATAGCCATTTGGGATAAGACTTCCGATTACTAAATTATCATAATCCCCAGTGTTGAGCCAGGTCTCGGTAATAGCAAAAATATCAAAATCCTTGTCCACAACATAGTCCTTGATAGAGAGATACTTATTGCGGACTGATCGACAATTCAGGAGGCCAAACAAACAAAGCTTCGGAGCCGATAAAGTAGATTTGTTGGAGATAACAGGTTTCCTGTTCGAAGTAATGCAAATCTGCACGAGATTATTCTTGTTAACAGCATTATGCAAATTTTTAACTTTAGAAGGAAAAGTTCTTCGACTTTCCACAGTATTGATAGGCCAAACCTTGTCGGTAATTCCACCGTTGACTTCCAATCCTGACATAGTCAGATTAGTTGTCGATGTTCTAAGATGAAGATCAGAAACACACTTGATTTGCACGAGGTTACAAGGGTTACGACGTCGTTGCATTTCATGGCGCTGCCGAAAGCGATTTGTTGTAAACGATGTAATAGAAGGACCAGGGTTAGGATTGATGTCACCGCTGGTTGCCAGCCGAAGTCGAGTAACACTGAAAGTAGAAATAGAGTTTGGTTTGTAAGGTATTCGCGAAGTAAAGTAGCGATTCGTCCTTGTTGAGGATTGTAATCCAAGATGGCGGGTCGATTTCATCCAAGACGAGCAAATTGCAAGGTACAAATCCATTTCATCAATGTTCATAGCAGCTTCACCATCGCTTAAAACACGACAAAAACCAAAAAGGAACGTACTCGGATAACACAACGAACGACTTAGACAACAGAACAAGAATAAAAATAAAACTGAAGCGGAGCAAATACAACTGCGACCAACCGCCATTACGAGGGTTGTTACCTTGTGGGTTGTGGGAGTAACGAACTGTGGGAAAAACAGCTGTAATTCGGCACGAACTATCAAAGAAGATCCGAATTCGTTCAATTTCATACGGTGTTTCGGGAAAGCAAAGTGCCTCTAAAAGTTCACAGAGATCTGTTTACAATGCCACCGCAGTTAAAAGTGAAATGTTGCCAATTTGCATGATTCATGTTTCGGTTTTAACAGTACGTATTTTAATTTTGATTCATGTTTGACGCTCGACATGAGAGTCGTTTAGTTGTTGAAGTTCGCAAACGTTCGTGTAATCATCGGATTTCTATAATAATTTATGCCAATCTTGCCGCTTCAGTGATTCTTGCGAGACGAGTGTCTCGTCTCGCGAGACGAGACTGGTAACTTACTTTTGAGCGGTACTGTATATCATGCGCTCAAAGGGTAGGATCACTGGTTAAACTCGAAGGAGACCTGCTGGCATCTGACGCCTCGCAGTCCCGTTGGGGTGCAACTCTACCTCTTCCTGGAGGAGTTGAGTCCACTGGCGACTACTTCGGGGAAGATCTAGGGTGCCACGACATCGCAGTTAAAGAAGCATTCGCTCTGCTTAAGGCCCTGCAAACGTTTTCCTCGCACCTAGTGCACTCCCGCGTAGACGTGCTGGTCAAGAACAAAGTGCTTTACCACGGATGAATCCGAGGGGGATGCCGAAATCAAGGCGTAAACCGTGCTCTGAAACAGATATTTGAGACTGTCCTCGCCCGAAATGCCGCTCTTCACCTAGAGTGGGTGCCAAGTGCGGCGAACCCTGCCGATCAACCATCAAGGGAGTGGTCAGACTCTGATGTCAAGCTTGCCCCAAAGTTTTCGGAACTGGGTGGAATCTCTCGTTGGTCCACACTCTATTGACCTCATGGCCCTAGACTCTAACAGCCAGTGCCATCGCCATTACACGCCCTACCCAACCCCTTTGTCTACTGGGGTAAATTTCTTCGCACACAACCCGTGCTTGGGCGAGCACGGTCGGAAGGAAAACGGTTACCTATTTCCCCCTATATACCTCATCAGACCTGCACTTCAACACCTGTTATTCTGTAAAGCAAAGGCTACCCTTCTCGTTCCAGATATTTGTCCCAGACCCTACTGGTGGCCGGTTCTCTGCCGATGTATGAGTGGGCAGTACCTACTAGCCCAACAGGGGAACCGCGAGGTCCTCATCTGGCCCTCCAGGCAACAAGGTTTTCACCAGCCTCACACACTCCCGCTGCCATGGAATCTGTGGATTTTCCTTATAGGAAATAAACAGTAAGACTGACACTCTTGATTTTTCTTCAGCTGGCCCCCCAGCAGTACACGATGTGGAAACCGGTTATCCAAACAGAGTGCTCTCGCTGCTTCTCACTAACGACCTACAATTCTTATTCTGTCAACAATGCGGCACACCTTGACAACACGCCTCTCCATCGGACAAGGCTATCAAGTCGCCACTCGTAGATTCACATGCCCTTGCGGCACGCTGGGAGGCCTTAGAGGCCAACATAGCAGCGTCCAAGTACCGACGGAAGCATAGTGCCGAAAAAAGTTGAATTTACTTCCTTCGACAATGCATCTCCAAGAGACATCATCTACTTTTTAATTTGGAAGGACAAGGGACTCAGAAACCAAAGTTCACGACGATGGATGCCCCCATCAGGGACGAACCTCAAAAAACACGCCCGTATGCAACTGCCCCCGTCCTGTAGCTTTCAAGACAGTTGACTCGTACATTGGCCAACTGCCGGCCATTCTTCGTGATGACCTAGAGGCCTCTGGTACTACGTTGTCAGATACTCTTACGCCTAATCCCGCGGCACATGCCTCAGTAAAACGCTACCTAAAAGCGGTGACCGAGGAACAGCGCAGGCCAATCCGAAACAGGCTGAACCCCTCTTCATCGGGGAATTAGTCGCCCTATGCCAGGTGATCACCGACAAACTGCATTCTCCCGGCACTGACCCTGTTCATCTTTATATTCATGTTAGGGGCCCTGGCCTATTTCAAGTTAAACTTTTTCTCTGGTGACCGGCCTTCTGATCTCTCCCACGTCAAAGCCGCTGAAATTTTACGATTCCCCAACGACAAAGGAATATTGTTGAACCATGTATTCGGAAAAACACTCCGGTCTGGTGATTCCCACGTATTTGCCGTCGCGAGGCATCCGAACACCACCATTTGCCCCGTAAAGGCGTTAGATGATTACATCTTGATCTGTACGGCGCTTAAGATATCTGTCCACAGCGGTCCCTTGTCTCGCACCACTCAAGGACACATCGTTCTTCCTGACCCTTTTTCCACAGATGCCGCCAAGGCCTGCCTGAAAAGCTACCTAGAAGTATATACCGTATTTACCTGTGTATAATGCGCACTTTTTTTACAACATTTGGGGCTGAAAAATTACGCTGCGCATTATACACGGAACCTTTTGTTTGCTAAGCGCTACTCATTTGCATAAACAAAAAAAACAATAGCGGTGATTTAAACGGCTGTTTCCAGGACTGTTGTTATGACAAGAATATAAACTTCCTATCACAGCTGTTTAATTACAACCAATAAACAACAATCTGTATTTAAAGACAATGTTATCAAGTATCTTTACTGTAGTTATTCGGTTATAAGGCGCACTCGCTTATAAGACGCACCCCAAACAGCAATTTAATCAAGCTAAGTTCTCAAACTGAAAATTACGTGAAAATACTGGGTTATAAGACGCACCAAAAAATTGAGAGTTATCAAAAGGATGTGATGAATTTGAGAACAATTATCCTTAACAATTATCCAGGCCCGCGTGCACTTGCATTGACTTGCGATGACTTGCGCTCACTTTGGTTGACGCAAGTTTTTCACCGTTTGGCCACCCAAGGCAAGTCAACGCAAGTCAACGCAAGTTGGTTGACCAATCAGACTAAAAAAAAAAAAGTTTTTTTTTGTGATTTGCGTGTACTCGCAAGGGAACTTGCAAGTCTGTTTGGCCACCCAACGCAAGTCTCTACACAAGTTAAACTTGGGGCTACTTGCGACTACTTGCGAGTCCATTTGACCAGGGCTTTACACAATTGGTATGCGAACTCTTTTTGTTAACGTAAACAAAGTGAAAAAGTCACGCATTTAATGATATACGTAAAAACAAAAGCTAAAAGTTGACACCTGAAATGATAAACATACAACGCATACACTTTTATTTGAACCTTCCGACTTAATAAATAGTCAGAGTTCAGACTTCAGACTTCAAGAGAAAGCGAACAGCGAAAAACTCCCACCGAAAGTCATATTCAAAGGTGTTCGACAGCTGAATATCAACACGCCACCGAGGATGCAAATTTCAGTGCACAAGAAAGGCTGGATGAACGAAGAAGGTATGTTTTACTCCACACTGTTTGTTCAGAGAAGAAACTTTTCATGCGAGTGACAAACACGATTCTCGGAATGTGAAACAAGGTTCAAACAATTGTATTGTTGTCATGGGTATCACGTTACTGAGCACGTGCTTTTTAAGCATGTATGCAAATTTCCATTTGTTTGCTTTTCTCTTGAAGTCGTGTAGTGTTCTAAAGGTCTCTAAAAGCACTATTTCTTTTAAATTGACAACTAGTGTTCTTTTCTTGTGTTGTTTAAACTGCAAGTTCTTCTCAAATTGTGATCTTAAGATTTTGATGCACAAAAATACTTGGCTATATGACGCACCCCAATTTTAGCACTAACTTGCCAACCAAAGACAGATTTTTCTTGAAAAAACCGTGCGCCTTATAACCGAATAACTACGGTATTTCAATCACTGTTAAGTTACGTGATCGATTATGGTGAGACAAAGTTATACGACATCAGAGAAGTTAAAGATTATACAGTTTGCAGAAGAACACGGAAATCGAGCAGCCCAGAGAGTTTGGAATTGCAGAAAGTAACGTTCATTTGTGGCGCATGTCCAAAGAAAAGCTTCAGAAAATGCAGAGACTTCAATTTGATCATGGAAGAAAAGCAGCTTGGCCTCGACTCGAACAAGATCTGATGGCTTGGATTACGGAGAAACGAAACAATGGACTATGGATACTACCGGCCATGGTTAGGCTCAAGGCATTTGAAATTTCCAAAGATCCAAAGTACAAGAGTCCTGCTGGTCAGTTTAAGGCCTCCAACCACTGGTCTCAACGGTTAATGAAGAGAAATGGCTTGTCTTTGAGGCAGAAAACAATGTTGGCCCAGCATCTTATTGATTATGAAGAGAAAATCGTGCAGTTACAGCGGTTCATTATCAAGCAGCGAAGAGCCCACAGCTATCCACTTCATCTTGTGGCAAACATGGACAAAAGTCCGACTCAATTTGACATGCCCTCAAATCGAACTGTCAGTAAAACTGGCAAGAAAACTGTGAAGATTCGGACAACTGGAAACGAAAAGAATCACCTGACGGTTGTCTTGACATGCACAGGAGACGGTTCCAAGCTGAAACCGCTGGTTATTTTCAAACCAAGACCATGCCCAAATTGCAGACAAACATGGCGTTGTTGTTACTGTGCAAGAGAAGGGATGGAAGGATGAAAATATCATGAAAATTTGGATTGAGAAAGTATGGCGATCATGAATTGGAGGACTTGGAAGACGAAGGAGTCTTCCTGTGCTTGATTCTTTCGAAACCCACAAGACCGAGCAAGTCAAGCGTTCCTTCAAAAGCGAGAACACAGCTTTAACAGTTATTCCTGGGGGGTTAACTTCAGTGTTGCAGCCTTTAGATGTTTGTTTGAACAAGCCGTTCAAAGACAGAGTGAGGCAAAAGTGGATGGCATGTATTGCTCAAGGAATTCATGAACTTACGGCGGGTGGATGCCAGAAAAAAACCATACGAAGAGCTCATGTGTCAGTGGAATGGCGAAGCGTGGCGCGACATTCCAAAAGAAATGGTTGCAAAGTCATTTCTAAAGTGCGGAATTACAAATTCCTTCGACGGCTTCGGAGAAGATTTTATATTTGATAGCTCCTCAGATGATGAATAGATCGTGGCAGATGACTCACTCTTGAAAGAACTTTTTAATGACTCCGAGTCAGAGTCAGAGTTCCAAGGATTTTAAGGTATCAGTATTTTTGTAAATAGGCCACTAGGATATCATCATTGCTGTGTAAAAAAGTCTAGATTATATTTCTGTAAACTTGAAGTTTTCTTGTAATAAAAATGAAGAATATTTTGTTGTATTTGACGCTGAAAATGTTTCAGTTTGTGGCTTTAATAACAACAGGAATTACAATTTTTTTCTAGAAAGTGTCTTGAAAATTAGGGTGCGCATTATACACGGGTAAATACGGTATCAAGTTGTGTGTTGAACAATGGGTTTTGCACGCCTTACTTTGAATTACAAAGAGGGGTAAGACAAGGGGACCCGCTGTCGCCATACTTATTTATTATCGCAGCTGAGATCCTAGCAATGGCTATTCACAATAGATCCGATATTCGAGGTATAAAAATAGGCCAAGATGATTTTAAATTAGTTCAATATGCTGATGATCTCACTGTATTTGTGCCTGATATAGAGTCTGCTAAATGCGTTTTTGAACTGCTTGATCTTTTCGAAACCTGTTCTGGTCAAGGGTCAACTTTTCCAAAACTGAGGCTACAGTACAGCCCAAAAATAATGCACGCACAAGAACTTCTTTTTGAGTCAGGAAGCCGGCAACTTCTTGCGGCTTCATGCAGCTCCTTGTGCCACAATCCTACCAGCCGCAAGAACTTCTTTGCGGTAACATCTCAGAAAGAAGGTGATATACAAAACTCGCAACAAGACAAAATTTTTCAGGGCAATGCACGGTCGAATCTCGGGAGTTATACATATCATACATGTATGTAAAATAACGTCATAATGATGGTGATTTTTTACTACGTTTGCACGAAGACTAGTTGCGTGATAGCAATCAGAAATATCAGACGAAACCCTTTTGCTACCCAAAAACCCCAGTCAAAGAAATGTTTATCAAGGAAGTGATGAGAATGGCTTTTTCCACGCGAATCGTTTGTATGACTGTCGCCGCAAATGTAGAGGAATTCATTGTAGTGAAATTCACATAAATGTGAAGCTAGAATTGATTCCCGTCGGAATTTTTGAAATTTCCTCTGCATTCCTGTTTAAATATCTCAAGCAGACTCACAAGACTCAATTTTTCAAGCTCGCCATTTTCATTTGTTGTCTTCTCCTGAGCACGTGGCTTTATTTCACGATTGTCACCTTGGTAACCCGAACAACAGAAATCACAGATCTCATCTTATCTGTTTCGTCAGAGCAACCATATACAGTGAATACGTAACAAATCGGAAAAGGAACAAGGAGAGCAACGTCAAGACCGCCATGGACGACCATCAAAAGCAAGCTCAACCATAAAGAAGGCAATGGATCTGAACTAAAGAACATTTTAGAAAATGAGCTTCCTGGTTTGAAAATTGGAGTCAGCACCGCAAAGTGGGCTAGGAAGATGGCAGGTTGGATCTGTACGAGGACTCGTTATTGTCGAATGGTCAGAGAAGCCAACAAGATAAAGCGTTTACAATTTTGCCAGAACGTTATAGCAACAAATGATGATTTTGGCAACATTATCTTCATCGATGAGTCAACCATCGAAATCAAGTGAGTAACAATGATTCGGTTTCACAAGGAAGGAGAAATGTATAAACCAGCTCCGAAACCGAAACATCCCCTTAAAGTACATGTCTGGGGTGGAATTAGCAAGCACGAGCCGACATAATCTGTTATTTTTGAAGGTATTATGGACACTGTACTGTATTGTGAGATACTGGAAACATCGCTCCTTCCTTTCATCAGACACCCTTCCCAATCAAAGATTCCAGCAAGATGATGATCCCAAACATACCTCTCGGTACACCAAGCAGTTTTATAATGATAACAACATAAATTGGTTGAAAACACAACCAGAGAGTCCTGACATAGAGCTACTGTGGCACGAGTTGAAATGGTATATTCGAAAACATGTAAAACCAAAGACAAAAGAAGAGCTTGTGGCAGGGATCCGCGAGTTCTGGGCAACTAGAGTCACAAAGGGGAAGTGCCAACCCTATATTGAACATGTCCGTACTAAGGTTCTCCTAAGAGTTGTAGAACTTGAAGGCCAAGCAACTGGAATATAGCACAACTCTTTCTAGGAGCTTCAAACTGCATTGCACTTGGCAGGGAAAAATCCTGTAGGTCAATCTTTCGACATTGGGCTTTATAGGTAATTAACACAAACAACGGCTCCTTTAGGAGTCAACAAATCTAATAAAAGTCATGACCAATAATCCAAAGTCAGGTTACACGGGGAAAGAAGGACAGGGTATATTTGAACTTTGTTTCTGGACATTCAGAAACACACATGCACACACACTTATTTACGAAAAATCATAAAGATGTATGCATGCAGTATTCTCTTCAAGACTTGCGCTTCAGAAAAAAAAGGCACACGTTTTTCACAGTAAAAACCTGTGACAAATGAGATTTTGGAATAAGAAACCTGTATTGCGCGTGCACTTTTTTTCTCTTCATGGAAATAAATGATGGGGTCGACTCGTTGTGTTTACTCGAAACACACTAACATGAGAAAAAGTTGAAAGTTATCCTTAAGTGAAAATTCATGAAATCATTTCTCAATAACCAAGATGAAAACGCGATCAGAAAAACAACCATTTACTTTCGTCGGTTTTTCCGTACTCCTCAAAGAAGGTGAAATGTTCTCAAAGGAGTTTAATGAATTAATGATATGTATTTCATATAAAGAGAGGACAATAAGCGGCATTGAAACAATGAGGTGAAACTTTCATAAGTTTGATCAATATTTCACAAAGATATAACTGAACTGACTCGGTAAGAAGTAAATTTGCTTTGCTTTGGATTTTGTCGTACTTACTGCCAAAAGTGGATGTAATTCTTTTTTCGTATCAACCCATGCAGGGGTCTAAAACGCAAAAGTGCTCCTCACTCACATAACGAGGAAATGAACCAACTCAATGCCACTAAATTATGTGTAACGCTCAAATAAACAAATCTGACAGAAATGGGGATCAAAGGAATCTGTATCTGTTTTGTTGTTAAAATGTTTGTCTAAGGTACTTCGCCAATTGCTTAGTATTTGTTTATTGGCTACTTTGAATGCATATTTGATAGCGACTTTGACTAGTTACCTCCTCAGTGAGCATTTGCGTTTTCCACCACATAGTAGTTAAAGATTGATTTCTTTTTGAAGAGAGAGAGAAGCAAAAAGTAAAATCTCGGTTCATTTCAATGCCGCGATCTGACCGAAAAGGAGAAAGAATGCTGAAAATTGAAAATTGAATTGATCCTTATAAAAAGGAACTGAAGAAACATCTTGCTACAAGTTCGATATTCGAGTACTTGAAAGTGTTTTGGTGGTAAATATATATTATCCTGTCAATTTGTTCAACCATGGCTTCCCAAGCAATCACAGGACGCTATCGATGTGCTCACAAAACAACAAAACATAGATTTTCTAAGGGGGAGTGGGTAGAGGCCTTAGATCAAGCGGCCATGTTTACGGCCGGTTATGGCCGGTTTGGGTAATTCAGGGGTCGTTGCGCACCGGTTGGATGCCAATGGGCTAAAGCGTTACTCTTGAACAATCTACAAGTCAAATGTCGTCACGACTCGTTCTTTCACCCACTGCCGAGTTAAACAACCCAGTACTTTTTAAGGCACTGTATTATGTAATTGATCAGTTTGTTTTTCTTTAACATGACCCGTCACAGTGCAACAATTTTTTGGCCCTGTGGAGTCAGAAACCAGAAAATCAGCATTGGATCGCCGATGAAGAAGAGGAAGAAAATAATCCCCAAAACGGACAGCAAGTGAAAGCAGTTGAATTACCGAAAGACCATGTAAGTGGCTGTGGTTGGCCCTTTCCTCTTGTTCGGTGAAAACAAACATTTGAAGTAGTTTTACCGAGAATCCTGTCATTAATTTCAGCTCTTGTAAAAATTAGAAATTACAGTGCGACGCGCCTTACTGTGGCCACCTAACGTTTTTTACAAATTATCTGCCAATAAGGGTGTGCAAATTTCATTGACAGTCACGCCTCCTTGGAAAGTTCGTACGATTGTAATTTCAACACCATTGCATGGGTTGTTGAGTTGACGTATTTACCTGTAGGTTGTTAAATGTGAAAGTTTGTTGGGTGGCCACGGTAACATGCGTTGCACTGTGATGTGGCACATGTGAAATTCATTGATTTGTTAAGCAGTTTTTCATTGCTAAATCGAATTAAGAACATGTGAAATACCACTTTAAACTACATGTACTGTAGGCCTATTAATTACTGTTGTTCTGCGTTGGCAGGCAGGCAAGTGAAACAGTTAATTGACATCAGCCTGAAAATGCTATATCAACTCAGTAATGAAACAAGTTCACAAAGCTTTACAAACTCAGCACTTTCCTCACCATGTGCGGTTATAACTTTCCTTCAATACCTTTACATTTGTATCAACTTCCTGACAAGTTCATAAATATACAGAAAAAGTTTCATTTAATTTTCTTGAAGTTTCGTTTTGGTTGGTTTTTCATGTTTGAATGGTTGATGCTGTGTCCATTCAGTTGATCTAAATTTACGCGCATAGCATTTTCATTTGTTAGGCCCCAAAGCTCACGAAAACAGCTAACAAGGGACAAGGTGCTTCCAAGAAGGCAAACACAGGGAAAGAAAACACGCGTGGGCGGGTAAAGTTGCACATATACGTAGTTTACACTTTGATTTATAATCAGCAGTCTTTGATGACCTTTTTGATAATATCCTATTTCCACAGGGTTTGTTCTTTTTTCCCTGAACCTACAGCTCTTGCTGTGTGCTATCATCACGAAGATACACGACTTTGAAATTCTGACATCTGAATTCTCAAACTGCATTTATCCTAGTCGAAAGAAGTATCTAAACTGTGATCTGAGGTTCTCTTGTTCTGTATAAGAAAATTGCAGGTTTTTGTCCAGCTTTCCATGACTATTAGTTTAATCATAGTTTAACACTTCTTGTTCTGATAACTTTGCTTACCCATCCACCATGCTGCTTTCTAGATAATCTGTTCAACGTCAAAGACGAAAGAGAACGATATTAACGGTGAGGACATTGAACCCGGGAATGAACGCCAAGTTCTCCGCCATTAGAAGCTGCAGACAACATCCTTTTAGAGGATGCTTCCGTTGGGGCATTGCCTACGCCAGCCACTCCTCGTAATCAGGTCGACACTAATCTGGTACAATCACCAAAGCCGCACACTCCTCGTCGTCAGTTGTCTTTTACATGTGGTCCCATCTTCAATGTTCAGTCTCCAAGCCGTGATAACCACATTACCAGAAGAGAGTTTACAAGACTAGTGAATAACATGAACCTTTATACAATCATTTTTCCTATAAAGTGTTTCTATCCTGTCCTGAGAACACTGTTGATATTTCTTTCAAACTAGTGTCGATTTTAAGTACACCTGTAACCTGCGATCAGGCTCTATTTTAGTTTCGCGTGCTACGTAATGTGGAGTTGGCGAAACGAAAAATAGAGCCTGACCAAGTTCCTCTTTGAAATTCCTTCCGCCCACCTTTTTTGATTGATTGACATGTCCTTCATCGGCCAATAAAATTTACTTCCATTACACCAATACACGCGTGGACGGCAGATTCACGCTATTTTGTTTTGACCAAAGTTAATTACCGTGGGAGCAATATTATAAACGAATTCGAAAGTTACCGTTGGCTTTAATTTGAGAAAAACACATTTAAAGCATGGGGAATGTTTTCGACGACTATATGGCGGCAAAGGCCGGTGTAATTCTCCCTCTGAACTTATGCAATCTTTTAAGCTTGACATCTTAATTTGTAATTGAGATAACCCAGCATTTTGTCGTTGGACGGTTTGGCAATAGATTTTTAAAGAAAAAAAGAGAAATACATTATTCCTTTAACGTGTTTGCCCATGAAGGTTTCTTTGGTGATTTTTTCGGGTAATATCTTCAGTTGCAGTGTATTTCTAGAATTGCGCGCAGTAAAATCATGATACGTTTGGCTGTTAATTTTTTGATGGAGTACGAACAGTAAGATGGACTCGCAAAAGTTTCTTTTATTGTTGTACAATTGATCTCTCTGGAAACATGCCATTTTAGTTTCTGGAGTGTGAGTTTTAAGTTAAATCAACTGGAAATATTATGAAGTGTGCAAACAAACCGTGTCATGTACAGTCAATAAATAAAGCCGTTTGATACACAGATATTCAAAACATGCATTCGTGTAACTTGCGATTTTATCAGCATCTCCTCCTGTTGATATATATGTCCCTTGTCTCATCCAGGAAACCAACATGCATCGGCTTTCATTGCCATTTGAAAGAACCAGCTTTTTAGTTTTCAAAACATCAGGGAAGTTTGTGCCAAAGTACTTTCAACCCCATGGCCACAGAGCTCGACAACGGAGTCGCTAATTTCACTCGTTCCAGAGATTCAAACCCGATTCTGGACAAGTTATGAGATATTTCAGATGGCATATCTCCATTTATACAAATAAAATCAAG
>OX421449.1:34001331-34021331 GCA_949126865.1 Montipora capitata | reverse complement strand
TGCCAATTTCATTTTCTTTTTAATTCGTAATTACATTTTAAAGAACCTTCTTTAAACATAAAAACTATGATGAAATGAAAAGATCTTAAGAATTCGACAAATGATACAACGAAAAGACTCTCTGGGGAGTTGTCAGCATGATCTGATGACTAACTAGCGCATGAATGAGAACCCCTTGGTGACTATAACGTGTATTTTGTTATAGCATTTTCTTCCAAATCTTGTGATTACTTAATTCTTGCGGTACTTTTGAAAGTCCGTTAAAAGGAACTGTTTTACGCTTCAGCGCCTTTAAGACATTTACAGCATCAAGGTTGTCAAATTATTCCGGCACGAGTATCACTTTATCATTTTTGCCAAACTCTTAGAAATACTTGCAAAGACATTTCCTACAGAGCTTAACCGGAAATCAAATCACAAGGCATTGACGAAGGAAAAAGTAATCTATTTACTGTACCAAAGCAAGCAAAATGCATACTATATACAAGCAAAACCAGACATTTGTTGAAAATCCCTGAGTAATGAATGTAAGAGTAACTGCTACTTCCCAATATAGATTATAGTATGTATACGAAACGCCAAATGTACCAATGTGTGGCGGGTGATTAATAAAACTAAATGTTCACCTTGAGAATTGTGCCCAGATACCGTACACAGAAAATGAATCACAACTTCCAAGTATAAACAGTCAAAAAATAGAATTTTTTATTTTATTTTAATTTTCTATGCAATTGAAAAGAATATTCTAGTACCTGAGATTGTTATACGTGATGCCGTTTACACAAACACATGAATGAATACGAAGCAAAAACGTAGCGGTTTAGTTGTGTTTCCGGACGCAGGCCTTTGAACACCCTATTTGCAGACTGGAAAAGAATAACGCGGGTGGGATGATTTGGGAAAAAATCACCTTGTGAAAAAGAAATGAACCAAAGCCTTAGCCGCGGTCACATGCAAAAGCTTATCAATGTACGTTGAAGCTAGTAATCGCGATGGAACATATAATTAACTATGAAGTGAAGAGTTAAGCGCAAAAGCTCGGTTTGCTGTGTAAGGTTGTCATTTCTGTCACTTAACGATTTGCGAGTTTCCTAAACAAGTACTACGCAGTTGAAAATTTTTCCTGAACACTTGCTTGCGTCATTTCTCGACAAACGTTTGCTCGGGCGCAAATTCCTCATTGAATAGTGCCTATTTTTGACAAAAGTGAGAAACTTAGGGGGAATTTCCGAATATACGGCCACTATTAAGTGTCAACTTGTCAGAGGGCTTCAATAACCAACGACTCATATAACAATCTGTTATTTAGTATGTATCATCTTCTGACAATTTGATACATTTTCGGTCTCGCTCATACAATATTACAGAAAGTCTTAATCCGCGAGGAATTTGAGGCCAAATGCACTTACCTATTCTAACTTTTGGATTAAACAGCAATCAGCTGCAATGTAAAGACGATTTTAGCTGTTGTTCTTTCTGATTTGCCCATATGTGTGTAGTCGGCGTTACAGCTTTCCTTATTAATCACGAATCAGGGAAAATTTATCTAGTGTGAACCTAGACTTACTTAATTGTAACGCTTTGTTGTTGTCAGGAATTTGAAGACTGTTTGAAATGGAAACATTGCAAACTATGTCGCGTTCAGGTAAGTCAGGTCAGGATATCTAAACGTGGGAAAGCAGCTAATCCCATTGATTTTGGATTAGATACTCTATGCTAATGACTTTGAAACAACCATACAGCTAAACAATATTATTAAATTCTCAACCTTGGATAATGCATTTCGCATACTCTGATTGGTTCACTCAATCTTGGTTATCAGCTCATATAGCTTAGTTTGACCTGATATGGTAAATGATTGTTGCTAAGCTAAAAAAGTTTTCGCCGGAAAGCGAAATTTTTCTTTCAATAAAGCAAAAAAAGAAAAAGAAACCTTTTTGTGGAAAGTTTGGATCAATGCCGACGTTTAGAGATATGCAAAAAGGCAAGAAATGTTTTTTGTGATGAGCCAGTACGTATGTCTGACCACAAGGTGTTACACAACATGGCATCTTCATCACTTTTTTTTTTTACAATTTCGCTTGGATTTTCTCACTTTTTTCCCTCGTATTTCGTATTTCAAATTTTTGGAGTTTAAGGAATTTAATAAAACAATTATTCTATTCGCGCTTGTTGGATATGAGACTGGTTATAGCCAACTCATATCCAACACGCACTCATGGAATAATTGTTAATTATCATTGTATATTATTATATTATATTATATTATATTATATTATTAGTAGCATTATTACAACTCTGTCCTACGCAATGATGACACACATTTGTGACCCTTCACGCAAAAAGGGGGCTTAACCAAATTTCACGCTATGGCTATTTTCGCGGTCCTGGCCGTGAAATTGAAAAAAATTATTGGAATGCGAGTGAAATTTCCCTTTCACGGCGTGAAATATTTCACGCCGTGAAAAAGGTCACAGTCACCGTGAAAATATTTCACGCCGTGAAAAAGGTCACAGTCACCGTGAAAATATTTCACGCCATGAAAAAGGCCACAGTCACTGTGAGAATATCTCACGCCATGAACACAGGTCATAATGTCTGAGAAATATTTCACGCCGTGAAATAAAGTGAACTTCTTGAGTAAACATCAATCTGTTACCCTAAACATCATGCCATCACCATGTCACGCCGCCTGCAAAGGTTTTACTGCAAGCATTATTGGAAGTCTTTTGGAATCGCCAACTTGGAATTGGGTCCATTTTTTTGTTAACTTTTCTGTTTTATATCGTGGTTTCGGGAAAATGAAAGAAACGGAAATAACAGAAGAGAAAAATCGTAGATACTAAAAATCTTTGAACATTGCCCGACACCCTTCCAAATCGATGCACAATAAGATAAGCGTTTCTTATTTCGTTTCTCTGCAAAAAAGAACACAACTTCAGTTTACCGGAATGGGTTTTAAACGTCGAATATTTGTAAAAGAATCTCCATGGTAGTTGAATCTTTACCAGAAATTCAAAAGAATGAGCTCAGTAAAACGATAACAGAAATCAACACGTCATGCGCTGTCTGTAGTAAAAATTAGATAATCGGTTTATGGGATCAGCAAAAAATTACATTACCTTCCTGAAATAAGAAACAGACACGTTTGGCACCACAGAGTCTGGCTATGTTGGCGTAGCCAAAAATTATTCTCTTCGCGAACAGTTTTTATTTGCTTGCAAAAAATATTTAAAAAGTGATTGGAATAAAATCCCGCAAGCTCTATTGGAAAAGATTAGGTTATGGTGAAATTGCGACATAATGAGTCGTGTAGTATTATTTACCTTTCGTGAATTTTGGCTCAGCATTTTAGCAATTAAATTATAGATAAACTTGCATGACAAATTTAACAAAACGCCTTTTGATTCGACTTGTTCATTATGTTGCTGTTTTCCACATTTAAAATGTTGTACTGCAAATTAATATAAACTTCGGGTAAGTTAGCCTCAAATAATTCGTTTGAAGAATTCACTACTAAAAAAGTACGCATGCATCTTAAATCGCATGTACTCAAACCCTGCAGGGAAAAGAGACACCTGGTTTTGAATGAAAGACAATGGAAAAGTAACATTTTGCGCAACACATCTAATCTGCGGTCAGGCCCTCTTTTCTTTATAGCAGGCGCGAAAAAGGTAGGTAAATAGTCGCACCCTCTGTAAAGAAAAGAATGCCTGATCGCATGTTACAACACTTCTGAGACCCACTGTTTCACATTTTCAAATCTTGCAGACAGTGACTGAAAGTTGCAGTCTTCATGCGAGACACGGATATGAAAGACGAGGTTTATACGCGATCCGAGGTTCCACTTTATTTTATTTTTTTCTGCTGAGTGCTACCGAGTGCTTTCGAAAACTGATAATGGGAGTTAAAGGGACGGGAAATCTGTGCCACTGTAAACTCAAGACACGCAACTCACACTGGGAAACGAGTTGTCGAGGTTCTTATAACAGAATCACTTCCTCTCACGTCCGGCCACAAGGACAAAACACGCGGGACAGGAGAACAATAAAGTTCTATTTAACCTCTCTTTAATTAGAGAAATTCAATTGTGAATAAAACTAAAATTATATCGTTAGTAGTATAGGAGTTGGGGGTACGAGAGCATTTTTGAAAAATGATCTCATACCAACCCAACTCCATACTACTTTCCATTTGATGGCTACCAATTTTTGGTCTCGTATTTTTTGGTCTCGTATTTTTGGTAATCTATATGTTTTTCCATATTTTGTTATACTATTTTTGATCTCGTATTTTGTGGTTTTATACCTAACAAAAGCAGAATAGTATAATACAATAGTATAATGAGTTGCAAAGAATTGCATGAAGAACTTGTTAATATGGAAGAAGTAGAATGTCCATTTTGCAACAAACAAATATCGAAGCATACTAAAAAAACAGATCAATGTTGTACTGATCCAGATATAGTGAATGATAATACTATTGTTTGCAAAAATTGTGGTACAGTCCAAGGTTATAAGCCTTTGATAGAATATGTTGATTTTTATGAAAACAAACACAGGTTTCATCGTAAGTCAATATACCAAAGAAAATATCATTTAGAGAATATAATGAATAATATTGCACTAAAAAATGGCTTTCAAATAACTGTTTTTCACAGAAATAAAATCATGAGAATTTTCGATGAAATTGGTAAAATTATAGAACACGTCAATATTGATAGAAAGCGTATGATAAATATTAATTTTATTATAAAACAAATATTCAGAATGCTTGATCTTCCTTATGAAAAGGTCAAGACATCGAAGTCTAAAAAAACTCTTGAAAAATACAAACTGTATTGGAAAGACATCCTATCATTGGCATCCGATAAAATCGATGCAATAGTTAAGGAATGAATTTCTCATCGTATTTTGCATAGAATTTATCAACTGTAGGACATACATCTGTCACGAAATCATCTACATTTTTCATTTCTGTATGAATTGATGGTTGAAAATCACCACTTCTTAACATGTCTTTTAAATCGATCAGAATGTGTTGGTAACTTTGGTGTGCGTAAACACAGTTTTGTATTTTCAGATCAAGATTTTGATGATCCATGACTGATTTGATCAATAACGCGCAAGTTGAAATAGCAACACCACCGCTGAAACAATTCCACCTGTTCCGGTTAAAATGGATACAGTATTACCGATTAATTTAAATTTTTTAAACCGTTTAACAGCTTGTTTATAAGCCCAGCACTTTCTGTGATACGCTTTATAGTAGCTTTTTAGTTCGTCAACCTGATCTTCTGTTAGTTTGTCTGAAATATGATTCCAGTCAAATTTTTTTTTTCGATTGTCAGTCATATATGTAGTTAAGATTGTTAATCGTTTCAACAGACAATACAATATACCTGAAATCTGACCGCAAAATGGAGATCTTTTCTGCACTTTAGTTGTGTATTTTTCTGGAATAGCATATGTATAACCTCTGCCTAATGAAAAATGATCGAAAAATCGCCCAAAAGCATCATGTAATATGCTATGGCTGTTCAATGTATCTATTCGACCAAGTAATTTTTCGAAAACCCACGTAATACAACCACTTCCTGGTCCTAACAATCCAATTTCTCCATCATTAAGTTCCAGAATTTTGTCTATGGATATGTCTTTTTCAAGATGATAAAAGTGTATGTACTGATAAACAAGTGCTGATTTCAATATTTTATCATCAATGTCAGGATGTTTTTCTTTTGTTTTTTCAAAATTGTATGTTACATATTCAAGTAATAATTTGATAAACATTTATATTATTACGTTATATTATACCTGTGCATTAACACTTGATGATGGTCTAAAATTGTTTTTTCATCTGGAATGAAATCAAGATATACACAGAAAAAGGCTATATTTCCTCTTAGTGGTGCTATATTACTACTTGGATTTAAACCTCCAAAAACAGTGGTATTGTTTCCTATTCTATTATCTGCAGTGAAATCACCTATGTGCTTTTTATTCCAGTATATTTTACTTTTGTCAGTTTTTGGTGATGATTTATTATCCCAGTGAACACTGAGACAATGCCAAACATTCAACTTTCCAAGATCATTACTGGAATAATCACCCAATTTTTTAAAACTTTGCAGACTACTAGCCGGGCCGATATAAACACATTTATTTGTTGAATTAGCCCCGCTTATGACGAGATTACTGGCACTATAAGCTACATACAAATTTATCATATTCTGTATCATCATGCCCAAACAGCCCGTTATTCCAGTAACTCTGCGCTCTTGAATTTCATTTATAAATGATGAATACATTTACAGCATCGTTATTTAGATCAACTTGGCTTATCATTTTTTGAGAACCACTGAATTTTAGAAAATAACGACCATTATGTTTTTCAGCTTTTGTACATACCGAGGGTCTTTTTGATGCATCAGTTTGAGTGGCATCGCTTTCTTCATTGCTTTTATCAAATATTGTTTCTACCTTTCTGCTCGAATCCATCTTAACATTTTGACCATCTGCTCTATCTATCTGATAAACGCAATTAGCATACATCCTTAGATATTCAGATACCCATAGATCTAGAAATGAATCACGGACAATATCACCAACTTGGGATTTCACAACGACATGATTGTCTTCTGTAGCAGCTTTTATGACGAGATTTTTATCGGTTTCTGCATGTCCATCATCATTCATCAGAAGTCGGACTTCATAAGTGTATGGAGTGTGTTGTACTGTGTATTCGATTTTTTCACCATTTTCATCGAGAAAAAATGTTCCATCTTCATTTTTCACGTATAATGCCATATACAAATATGCCACATAATTTTTTAATTGTATGGGTTGTAATAAATGATGTATGAAAGTTTTCTGGATCCACCACCATTGTGAAGAACTGAGATGCTTGCAACTCTATTGAATGTTGTTGTCAAGTTTATCTGAGCTATTTGCCCTGGTGATTTGTTGAAATTCACAAAAGTATATAAAATACCACCAATAGCGTATCTTCCTATTTTCAATTTGTATGATCCTGGACGGTTTAATGGATCAATTATGCCAATCTTTCTCATGTTTATAAAAGGGAGATACAATACAACGTTGAACGGGTCTAAAAATGTCCATTCCGAATTAGAAATGGATGTTTCTCCCTTGAAGTATGGAAAAGGAAAGCCGCTAACCAAAAATGATTTGCTTATTGCATCACCATTTGCTGTTGGATTTGGTAAATTTGTTATTTTGTTGTTGTTCATAACGATTGAAACATGCAGTTGGAATTGATTATTTGCGACTTCATACGCTTTTTCGTAATCATATATCGTAAAATCAAGATCGTTTTTAGCTTCATCTTTGATCCCATAAATCAGAACAAATATCGGCAGAAGAACAGGGCTTGAATTGTCGAAATTGCTCTTAAAATTTACATATAATCGTCTTTGTATCTGCTTGGAAGTACCGTCAGGGCTCAAATTCAAGATAGTTCTGAGATACTTATATTCCGAATTTACTTTTATAGTCAGGCCTGTATCAATATTAATGTTTAATGCTTCAAAACTAAGTACAGTTGAACCAAATTCATAATCGTAAAAGGGACTCTTTTGAAAATACGTTTCTAAACACACAGTATAATGATCACTGAAACTGTCTCGTATAAGTTTGAAAAGATTGAAATCAAATCGACCCTTGTATTCACTGCTTCCATCATTTGTTCTCTGAACCTTCATAGAAAACGCTTTTTTGTTTGTTTTATGAGGCATGTCATTGAAGTCGATCAAATTTACGTCTTGAATGCCAGCATCTTCAGTGAATTCTCCGTCGTCCATAGCATATTTTAACACATTTTTGCGGTTGGTATGTGTACTTATGTGACTTCCCGATATTTTCTGGTCTGTGTATTTTTCACTATTGGTACTTATGGTTGAAACAGCATCATTTACTTGCTTTAAAGTTATAGCATCTTGATTATGTGTTGCATCTTTTACATTTTTTATTTGTTGATTGTTCATATCAAGATTTCCAGTCATTTTATAGGATCCGTCTAAACGAAGTGAATCTAAAAATAATCGATCAACGTAGCCTTTTCCAGTGGCATCATTTATACCTGTCGGATCCGCAAGATTGACAATATTTTTTTGAGACATATTAAGATTTCCAGTCATATCCTGTGAACCATCTCGTAGAACAACTTGATTAACATTTGGTTTAGAAAATAATTCAGTATCAATATAACCTTTGTTTACTACATCAGTCGATTGTGAACCATTACCTACTTTAGTTATTTTGTTATCACCAAAGTCGAAATCCGAAGTTACGGAAATACTACCATCCCTTTTTAAATAACTAGCAAGTTCTGTTTTATCCGCTTTTGGTGCTAAACCAGTTTCTAATTGATGTTTTGTTATAGCATCACTATTGTCAGTTCCTTCTGCAAGATTGCTAATTTTTTGATTTTTCATATCAATAGGATTTTGGGCTTCTATTTTACCATCATTCGTATTTAAATCAAAGAAAAAGGTATGTAGATGCAAACTACTGACGGCATCGCTAAACCCGTGCCTCGCAGGGGCTACATTTTCTATACGTCTGTTGTCCATATCAAGAACTCCCAACATTTTGTTACTACCGTCAAGTTTTAATGTTTTGTCGACTTCTGTGTCAACATAACTCTTTGTAGTTGCATCGTCATTCGTTTGCGGTGAAGCTACATTCCTCAGTTTTTTATTTTGAATATCATAATCACCATCATCAGTAAGTTTAAAGCCGACACCAGGTAATCCTTTTACTATTTCAATAATTTTGCCATGCGATATTGTTTCTTCAGGTAATTTGCCATTTGAGTAACTCATATATATATGGGTTATATTGTTCCATTAAAGTTCTTTGTTGTAAATTTTCGTGGCTTATCGATATATATGAAGCTGTAAGGGTCACCAGTTGCTTTTTCGTATAATTGTTTTGATACATTGTTTTCGCGACAATAAGCGATTTTTCGTTGTTGCTTGGGAAATTCATAAATAGCAAAATGTGAGCAGTTTAATCTAATGTCTTTTGGTGTCTTATAGTAGCTTTGACTCAAATAAATAGCACTGCAATTTTTATGTCTTCCCTGAATAAAATAGTCAACTAATGACTTTTGGTTTCTATCACATACAAAATCGTCAAATATTACCAATTTCTGATTTTCACTATCAAGATCGTTTACAGGAATGATTTTATCATTGCTTGCTTCAATAACATCATAACCAGCTTCATCACTTATTGGTTTGAACTTATCCATGAGATTCTGATACTTCGACTGCTCTAAGTTTTTTGCATAAAGGTATATTTTATCAAAGTACAACAAATTGTAAATCATATGCATCAGTGTATTTGTTTTTCCCGAACCGCTGGGTCCGCAAATCAGCATGCGAAAGCATCGATCAGGCATGAAATCATATATTTGTTTAAAATTGGATGTGACTTTATCGTCTGTATCATAATTCGGTATTATCATTTTTATATTATATGGGTATATTATTTCAATAACATGGTGTTCAACACGGTGTTCAACATGGTGTTAAACGTTATTTTTTATATATGAATTTCCATTTTATCTAACGTAACAATATAACAATAAATGAGTTTACTTAAGTGGAAAGAACTCGCAAAGAGTAAATCTGAATTAGGGGATAAGATCAATTATGTCCGTAATGCAATTAAAAAGCATAATATTGATCAGCAGACCAGTCAACAGGGATTTTCAAAAGTATTCAAACCAATTACAAGTAAATTAAATGATGTTATTGATAGTAATCAGGTTTTAAGGTTGCCAAGGAAAAAGCGACCACTGAAGAAAGGAGAAGTTCCTGATTACGGCATTGATGTAGAGGATGAAGTTCCAGATATGAATCTTGGTGAATTATTTGAACAACCTGTTTTGCCACAGCAAGAAAAACAACTGGTGCCAAAACCGCCAACATATGAAGAATCTTTACAAGATCTTCTGGAAGGAAAAAAGGAGATTTAGGTTGATCCTCAGTACTTCCCTCAGGAACCACTTGATTTACCACCAGAATATGATGACGACGATGAGATAGATTATGGATTAGATGATGAAGACATGGACAATGAGATATTGAATGATCTTGGTCTTCAAAATTATGATTCTGTTGAAAAGGTACTAAATCAACAAGAAATGACTAAACAAAAAAACAAAAAATATCTCAATAAGATTATCAATGCAGCTAAAACAAAAAGAAATCAATTAAAAGGTTATAAGGGTTCTATAAGTAAACAATTCAAAAGTGGTTTGATTTCTGAAGCTGTGAAACAACAGGAATATAAAAGAATAGACAACGCAAGAGCTACTTTAA
The DNA here is from genome assembly GCA_949126865.1 of Montipora capitata. Taxonomy (NCBI): domain Eukaryota; kingdom Metazoa; phylum Cnidaria; class Anthozoa; order Scleractinia; family Acroporidae; genus Montipora; species Montipora capitata. Next base: position 34,010,980 of record OX421449.1, on the reverse strand, counting down.
ATTCATATATCGAACATCATGAAAATAAAATCGAAACAATGAAAGGTTCTGGTATGAAAAAACGAAAAGGTGGTAATGTTATATTTTTCAACAAACCGAAAGAACTTATAAAAAAATTAGATTTAATTGTTGGTGAGATATCAGCAGGTAATACCAGCATTGACATGCGAAATATGGGTGTTTCTATATTGGACACATTATTAAAAATGTCGACAATCAATAGATCACAATATGGTAAATTATACAAACAATATTTCAAAATTTAATGTAACTTTATTATATAATGCAACGAGAGATAGTTTTATCATCTTATAGTGTAAAAAATCAATATGGTAATAAACCAGCAGATTTTACGACAAATTTCACCAGACCTATAATTCTAGACAATAATAAGCAATATGTTATTGGTCTTAACACAGTTATCAACATGAGTTTCACATGGTTTAATGTTAATGCTGGATACAACAATCAATTAATTAAATACAGCTCGGATAATGGTTCAACTTTTAAAAACATCGCCCTTCCAGCCGGTGTATGGAATTATACAGATTTCAACACCTACATAAAAAATGAAACAAAAACTGGTGATACGTATCCGATAACTCTTAAATTCGATGATACAACATTCAGGGTCACGGTTACATTAGCTGAAAATTACCAACTTGATTTGAGAGCAAGTAATTTTAATGAACTAATAGGTTTTGACAAAAAGATATTGTCAAGTGGAACGAATATTGGACCAAGATTACCAAATCTCAGTCAAGAAACAGACATACTCAATATTCATTGTGATTTAATTAACAAATCGCTTGTAGACGGCAAAGAAACAGGCATCATTTATAGTTTTAGCACAAGTGTACTGAAACCATCGTATAGCTTTACTTTAGAGCCACGACGAGTTACATTTAATCCAGTTAACAAAACTTCAATTTCATCAATCAGAATGTGGGTAACAGATGGAAAAAGAAGATTACTGAATCTAAATGGAGCGGATACAGCTCTTTCACTAATTTTAAAAAGCATAGAATAATATAACATAAAAGTATAAATGAAACCGTATGAATTCAAGAGGTTTTATCATCCAAAACTTGGTAGATTTGTTTTTCAACACAAAGGGTCTGGACTTATCGTTGATAATATTTTTAAACCGTTAAAGAGTGTGGCATCATCTGTTTTCAAGAAATTTGCTAAGCCAATAGCAAAGAAGGCATTAGCATCAGGGGTTTCCCATGCAGGTGATCGTCTGGGTAAGGCGGTGGCAGAAAAGTCAGGAGACCTAATAATGAAAAAATTGGCAAATTTGAGAAAAGGAGCTACAACACAAAGGGCAATTGTTCCATCCTCACCCATTAAACAGCAAGATGAAAGTACTGATATGATCCTCAATAGATTGATATCAGGATCAGGTATAAAAAGAAGGCGTAGAGTCTTCAAATAAATAACATGATAGCAAAATTATATAATATAATAGTATAAATGGCTTTTAGAACAAGTGAATTTTTACAAAGAAATGAGTTGGTGCGTTTCCAACTTGATGATGTAATTAGAGCCCCAGCCAATGGTGAACATCAGGAGAAAAATGGATATACATTTACAATCAATGATCGATCGAGTTTTTACGATTGGTACAATGCTTATTTCGAGGTCCAGTTCCAGGTACAAAAATTGGCTGATGGTGCAGCCTATGGTGGAGATCGTATAACAGTTATTAATGGATCTCATTCATTGATTTCTCATATGATGATTAAAAGCGCTGGTAAAATTGTGTACGATACTGATAATTTACACAAGGTCGTTTTTGTGAAGAATTTACTGGAATATTCTGATGATTACTCTAGAAGTGTAGCCAAGAATAGTCTTTGGTATTTAGATACAAATCATCTTATAGCTAATGCTAATCAGAATACAGGATTTGAGGCTAGACGACTTTTAACAACCGGGAATTCTGATGTCAATAGAATCACACCTCTCAATCGTTACAGTTTTTTTGAAGAGTTGGAGGGTAAGATGTTGGTACCAATGCAGCTTGAATTTACTTTAAAGCTACCGGATGATAACGAACTACTTCAAAAACTTGACGCAGTTGATGATGGAAGGGTTGTCATTAACAGATTTCTACTATGGGTCCCAAAATTGACACCAAAAGACAGTCTATATGACAAGTTCGTCAGTTCTTTTTTAAAACAAGATAAATGGACGTATCTCAGAGAAATGTATCAAATGTCAAGTCCGAGGAATGGTAGTGGATTCTTCCAGATTTCTTCTAGTATTGGCAATGTTAAATCAATTTTTGTATACCTACAACGAGCTAAAACAAGGAATTCGGCGGCAAATCCATATGAATACGATACCTAGAATATAAATGCCGATCGTGGAAATGGTAGTTACATGCAGATTGGAATATGGGAATGGTGTCTTTTATCCCGAGGCTGAATATGATTCTGAAAGTAAAGTAAGAATCTTTAATGATTTAATGTCTTATGCAATGAGGAAAAATGATTACAACACCGGAACCCAGCTCAATCTAGCTAATTACAACTCTCTTTATCCTCTAATCTATTTCGATCTATCATATCAGGCAGAGAAAGTAACTAGAGATCCCAAACAGTTGATTTTTAGGTATAAACTCAATGCTAATAGTGCTGGCGACAGTCCTTTCAGTGTACATGCTATCGTTTTATATGAAGAAACAGTTGTCATTGACAAAATCGGAAATGAACTGGTTATAGTGTAAAAAAGTCGATAACACCAACTATAGGATATTTTTTCATATATGTTTTGTGAACCATGGAATTTATGTAACATATATTATATACAGTAAATGACTGAACTTTTTGAAATTAATGTCAAATTGTCTGGCAATCAAAAAAAGAATCTGAGTAATGCTTACCATAAAAGGAAAACAATTGTTCTGAGACTGACAAGTGATTCTCTTCATGGAAACGACACTCTTTATGTTCCAGCAATGATAAAGAAGAGATTGGAAAAAAATCGCAAATTGAATAAAGGTATGGATATTAAGCTTGCTAAGACTAATATTAGAAAACAAGTCGGTGGAAGTCTTTTGAGTACTGTATTGACACTTGGAAGATCATTTGCACCAACAATTGCAAAGACGCTTGAACTAAGTTCTTTAGGAGGACTAGCGAGCGAAGGTGCTTCTCAATTGGTTAAAGCGATCTCTGGTAAAGGAGTACAGACTGGTGGTTTAATCATTCCACATAATAAAATCAATGAACTGATGCCATATACAAATATGTTTACAACAAAACAGCAAAGAGATATATTAAATGCCCTTCAATCGGGTTCAGGTGTTCGTATAAAACCAACCAAAACACAATCAGGTGGATTTTTAGGAACACCTTTAGCTTCAATTGGAATACCAATGGCTGTTGATTTGGTAAAAAATCTTATTAGTGGTAAAGGAGCCCCAAGAATTGGTTCAAAACGAACTAATGGAAAAGGAGCACCTAGAATTGGATTACCAAAAATACCCCCTCCACTTTATAGTTATCCACCATATGTGACTGGTAATGGTAAAAAAAAAAAAAAGAACCTCGACCAAAAAGGGAACAGGGTTACTATTAGGAAAAAACAGTCCATTCAACAACATCCCAATCCTAGGAGCATTGCTGTAAAACCAAAATTTTATAAAAACACCCCTTTGAGTAACCATGATCTAATAAAATGGTGTAAATATTTGAATATACCAATCAATGATGTACTGTCAAGAGATGAAAATGTTCCACATAACCATAAACAGGCGTTATTTATCTACAATCTAGAACCAGCTTATATGAGTGGAAGTCACTGGGTAGCCACTTATGTGAAAGATAATGTAATAAATTATTTTGATAGTTTTGGTATGCCACCATTTCAAGAGATTGTAAATCATGCCAAAAAGAAAAATTTAACTCTATTACACCAAAACAACCAAATTCAAAACTTGAACACAACCACTTGTGGGTATTTCTGTCTGTACTTTTTAAATGAAATGAATAAAGGTAACTCATATTATGATTTATTGCAAGTATTCAACACAAATGATACAATGAAAAATGAGACATTTATCGAACATTATTTTAAAAATATCTAACTTATGTATATAATGCGTTCTTATTGTGTTAAACAAAAGAAAGTGACTGAATGTACTGAGCCTTCAGGTTACAAAACAACTAAAAATGGTAGACTAATGTTCTTTTGCACGTGTGCTGAATGCGGCATTAAAAAGACCAAATTTGTTAAAAAACAGGGAAACTAAACAGCCTGTCAGAGATGGCAGGCAAAGGGATCATGTCATATTTAGGTAATACAGCAGCAGAATTATTTTTAACTAAAGGAGTACCTTATCTTGGTAAAAAAGCAGTTGAAATGGGTAGATATTATGGTTCTGAATTAATGAGAGATCCAAAGTTGCAGAAAAAAGCAATCGATTATGGTTTGAAAAGAATGAATCCTCTACTTCATAAAGTCGGTTCTGAAGCTCTCGATCAATTGTCGACGAAGATAAGACCCAAGAAAAAATACACAACAAATAGAAAAGATCTAGACGGTGGTGCTCTTGATATTCACAAAGCTATTGGTAAATTACCAAAACCAAAAAGCGGATGGACACTACCCGGTCATAAATACACAGGACCTTATAATGATTTGGAAAATCAACTGAAGTATGACCCAAAAACTGGTCAAATATTAGAAATATACGATATACCGACTGGAAGAACTGATGCAATAGCAATGCAACACGATGTTGATTATTCCGTCTGCAAGGATGATAGAAAATGTAAAAATAAAGCAGATAGAAAAATGGTTCAAGCTTTAGACAACGTACCGTATAATGAAAGACAATGGGGGCATTGGTTGGCAAGAAATGTTATCAATACGAAGCAGAAACTAGGTCTTGGAGTTTCAAAAAACGGAAAAAGCCGTCGGGTAAAGAAAACTGGCAAGAAAAATTAGCAGATGAGTTACATACACCCATAAAACGTAATTTTACTCGGCGGCGTGTAATCACAAATCATATTGATGAAATATCGGCAAGTGATCTTGTTGAAATGCAACAGTTTAGTAAATGGAATAAGGGTTATCGGTATCTTCTTATGGTTATTGACGTTTTCAGCAAATACGGTTGGATTATACCAATAAAGGATAAAAAGGGTGAAAGTGTTACAAAGGCATTCAGTGAAATATTCAAGGAAGGCAGAAAACCACAATATTTATGGGTTGATAAGGGAAAGGAGTTCTATAACAAACACTTGAAAGACTTGCTTGACAAAAATGGGATACATATGTACTCCACTGAAAATGAGGAGAAATCCTCGGTGGTTGAAAGGTGGAATAGAACAATTAAATCCAAAATGTGGAAACAGTTCACTGTTCAAGGTAATACAATGTATCTCGATATGCTACCCAAACTAGTAAAACAGTACAACAACACAAAACATTCAAGCATAAAGATGACACCTACTGAAGCCAGTAAAAAGAGCAATGAAGGAACTGTTTACTTCAATCTATATGGTGATACAGAAACATTGAAACAGAAACCTAAATTCAAAACAGGTGATAAGGTTCGAATATCCAAGTATAAACGGAATGTGTTTGACAAGGGTTACACACCAAATTGGACTGAAGAAGTGTTTACAGTTGATAAGATCCAATACACTAATCCAATAACATACAAACTAAAAGATCTCAGAGGTGAAGACATTCAAGGGAGTTTTTATGAACCTGAATTATTAAAAGCAAAGCAGGATATTTTCCGTATTGATAAAGTGATTAGAAGAGCCTATAAGAAGAAGCAAGCTCTGGTAAAATGGAAGGGATACAGTGATGATTTTAATAGTTGGATACCGTTAAAAGATATTGAAAATATTTAAACCCAAGTTATGTAACATATATAATAACAACTGCGGTTTATACTGTAATTGCTACTTTGTAGCCAAAAATATTCAATTGTTTCTGGCTATATTTAAACGCACGTGTAAAATCGATTTAAAAAATAAAATATATAGGTATATTATTACACCGATATAAAATGGAACTTCAAAAGACAAATTATAAAAATGACACACTAAAAGTTGAAATCAATTGTTGTATCGATAAGAAAAATGAAATATGGTTTCGCGGAAAAGAAATAGCTTTGATACTGGAATACAAAAACACATGTAAAGCAATCATAGATCATGTTCATAAAGATGACAAAAAATTTATGGTCTGCAAAATAAAGCCAAAAGCAAGGGGTAACAAAACGTTACCCCTTGATGAGAGCCCTGAAACTGGGGGTAACAAAACGTTACCCCTTGCTGAGGACCTCGAAAAGGCAATTGAATGTTTATTCATAAATGAATCTGGTTTTTATTCCCTAATTCTTTCTTCCAAACAACCTAAAGCAAGAGAATTCAAACATTGGGTTACAAGCAAAGTTTTACCATCAATCAGAAAAAAAGGATATTATGACACAAAAAGCAAAAAATTATTGATTGAAAGTGAATATGACTTGCATTGCAAAGTGGTGTCATTTATAAGAGACAAATATTGTGAAGCTCTTATGATCGCTGGTCTAGGTGAAAATCAAAGGAGTCAGAATACAAGATTGTCATCGTGGAGAAAAAATTATATGCCGGGACAGTGTGATCTTATGATTATGAATCCAACAAGCAAACACAATTCTTTATGCATTGAATTTAAAAGCCCTACAGGTTCATACAATGTGTCTGAGCAGCAACTTTATATGAAAAAGATGTATGAGAAAAATAAATGCAAATATATAATGAGCAATTGTTATGATGATGTAATATTTGAAGTCGTCAAACATATGGAAGAAAGCAATAGATACATTAAACGCAGATCAAAAACCATTTAAAAAATATATATAAATGTATATTATATGAACAAGTTTCCGAAAAAAATTCAATCTCAATCCGAATCGGAAGAATCGCAAGAATATTCTTTGTATGAAACCGAAACTGAAACAGAAGAATCGGAAGAATCTGAAGAATCCGATTAAAACGCACTATATTTAAAAATAAAATATATAGTAAGTACAATTATATGGAACAACAAAAAGCGAAATTTAAAAGAGGAAGACCCAGATTTTACACCGATGAAGAAAGAAAACAACGAAAGACTGATTACATGTTGCATAAAGAATGGTTCTGTGATATATGCAAAAATGGAAAAAATTACACTTTAGCCGGCAAACATTATCATCTCCATACTTTGAAGCATTTCAAAAACGTAATGATACGTGAAAACGAAGAAAATTTTTAAAAGTTTGCAGTCGATATAGTTCAAAGTAACCGATCATGGATACTTAGAATTTTGCATTCATTCAAACGCACATCGAATGACACTTAAAAATAAAAATATATAGTTAATATATAGTAAGAATGAAAAATAATATATCATTATAATATGAATAAGAGTGATCTCAAAAAACTAAGCAAATCTCAGCTAATCAAATTGCTATTAAAGCAAGAAAATAATAAACCAGTGCCAATTGCAGCACCATTGACTCATAAAATAATGCCTAAACCAATAATTTACAACCCTGTAATGACACAAACAACTCGCAAACCAGTTTATGCATCTAAAACGATTAGACAAGCTGAGAAGAGTGTTAAAGAATTGGTCGACTATTTTGAGAGAAAGAGACTACCAGCTCCTCCTTCTGAATGGTTACAAGAAATAGAACAATTAAACAGGCCAGTTCCAGCACCCAGAACTAAGATTGAGCAAACAGCAAAAGCATTAAAAGGTTACACAAAGTCTTATAAAATAAACATCGAAAACAACAAAGACCCACTTATACAACTGCAAAATACAAGAAAGGATGTTGCTAACCATATCGAAAACATATTAACATCAATGAAAGGGCTTAAGTTTGTTGAAACACTGAGGGTGACATTTGAAAAGGAAACAGGTCATGAAGAAAGAGTGATCAAAACAGCTTATTTCAACAGTCAACTCCAAACAATAACAAATAACACACAAATTGAACTAGCTTTATCTTTATCAAAACAAGAAATATTAAATAAGATTGCAGTTTGGATTTCGAAGGAAGCGGTTGGACTATTGAATCTATTAACAACCATTATCTTAATGTGGTAAAATATGAACCAATGAAAGGATCTTCTTATATAAAACTACCAACTGAATTGCGAAATAGTGCTAAAGGGTTGATAAATATGAAAAATGAGGATAATGAATGCTTCAGATGGTGTCATATTCGACATTTGAACCCTCAAGACAAATACCCTCAGAGAATCAAAAAAGTTGATTTGCAATTTATTGAAAATTTAGATTATTCAGGAATTCAATTCCCTGTAACAGTCAAACAGTACAATAAAATAGAAAAGCAGAATGAAATAAACATCAATGTTTTCGGTTATGAAGATAAACAACCATATCCCATTTATGTGTCAAAAGAAAAATATGAAGATTGTATGAACATGCTTCTTATAACAGAAAATGAAAACAAACATTATGTATTAATTAAAGATTTCAACAAGTTCATGTACAATCAGACCAAACACAAAGAAAGAAAGCATTTCTGTATGTATTGTCTTCAGTTTTTCAGTTCTGAAAGAGTATTAACTGCATGATCATAAAGAAAACTGCATACAAGTAAATGGCACACAAGCTATCAAAATGCCAACAAAAAATGACAACACATTAAAATTCAATAATTTCCATAAACAGTTGGCTGTTCCATTTGTAATATATGCAGATTTTGAAGCCATCACAGAAAAAATACATGGTTGCCAACCCAATGATGATAAATCATATACAGAAGCATACCAAAAGCATACAGACTGTGGTTATGGATATAAGGTTGTGTGTTGTTATGATGATAAATACACAAAACCAGTACAAATTTATAGAGGTGAAAAAGCTGTTTACAAATTTATGGAAGCTATGCTGAAGTCAAATATTGCAAGAAGGTTATGAAAAAATATTTCAATAAACCATAGAGAATGACTAAAGATGATGAAGAAAAATTCCAAAAAGCTGATAAATGCCATATATGTGAGAAAGAATACAATAAAACTGATGTAAGAGTAAGAGATCACTGCCATGTGACTGGTCAGTACAGAGGATCCGCACATCAAGATTGTAATCTTAACTTCAGAATAACCGATAAAATTCCAGTAATATTTCATAATCTGCGTGGGTATGACAGTCATTTTATAATGCAAGAGATTGGCGAAATAGCTAAAAAACACACATATACAAATAAAAAAGGTGAAAAGTGTCAAATGAATATAAATGCAATTCCTAATAACATGGAGAAATACATCGCTTTCATGCTTGGTAATCATCTGACCTTTATTGATAGTTTTCAATTTATGAGCTCAAGTCTTGACAAACTGGTGAGCAACCTACCAAAAGAAGCATTAATATATACTTCTCAAAAATTCAAAGGTAAAGAGCTTGATTTAATGTCTCAATAAGGAGTATATCCATACGACTTCATGGATAGCTTTGATAAATTCAATGAAAAGCTACCACCAAAAGAAGAATTTTACAGTATATTAAATGATGAGGATATAACAGATGATCAATACAAACATGCTCAAAATGTATGGAACACTTTTAATCTGAAAAATATGGGTGAGTACCATGACGTATATCTTAAATCCGACATACT
>OX421449.1:33978831-33993831 GCA_949126865.1 Montipora capitata | reverse complement strand
TTCCCATGGCAACTCACTCTTTTCCAGTACCCACCCACTTGATTTCAATATGTTAGTGATTTTCAGCTTGAAAAATGTTAAACAAGGCCACAAAGTCGTGCTAACATATTTATATGCTTGCTGGATCGTGCATATGCAGTTCTGCTAGCAAATATCAAAATGGAACGCCAAAGGTGGCCAGAAAAGCTCATAATATGGGGGAGGTCTGGAACCCAGTATGATGCCATGGTAACAGAACTGTTAAGCTCATATTGTGGAGAACATTTAGTGGAATCTTACTGCAAAAAATCAAAAATTTCTGATACAAATTGGCTGAGATATCTCTTTTCATCATATTTGAACAAAATTTGGTTGAGTGTATGACGTCATCAATTGGCTAATTTGCATATTTTAAAAACTCAAATATCTCTGGAACGAAAAGAGATATTTGAATAAAGTAAACAGCATTTTTCTTCTCATGCAGACTACTTGTTTATGTTTCAAAATGGCTTACATAGGAAAGATACGATTTTCGTCATAGTACCACTTTAAACGAAAAAAATTGGCTTTAATTTGTTTTCAATATACAATAGCTACACAGTGATGACCAGACGGATGATGCATTGCTTTACAGACTGCAGCTCTTTACTCATCCATGCTTCTTAGTTATCTTCATCTTCTGGCACAGTAAAAATCTTATCGACTTCTATCATCTCTCCCAAGGCTTCGATGCCAACCTTCAGAACTGTTGTGGTTAAGATGTCATTAAAATTTAGGTTAGTGTTTTGTTCTTAAAATAGAAGAAAAGGAACATTTTCCTAGAATTTATGTATATATATGCACAAATTAATACAGACCGTCTCACTACAGTATTTACGTTTGACACCTATATTTCGAACACATTCAGTGCCCTTCTTCAGGGTGTGTAAGAACTAGGCCAACAAAATTAACAGGTGTTAATTTTTTTTTAATGCTCATAACATGACATATGCAATCGAAAAAATTACGTACGAGTTAAGCACACTTTACGTACTTTTGTAAGTTCGCTGCAGCTCCCGTCTGCGTGGCTGTAAATGATCATCATATGGATCTCCAAAATCCGTGAACTCCGTATACAAACAACATGCACTCTCCAAGGTTTTCATTGCTTCTTCAAACGATCGCAGAGCTTTCATTGCCTCGTCTTGTGGTGTCAAGGGTTTAAGTGCGCTTTGCGCAATGTTACCTTTAGGGGAAGCCATGACTACTAGGACAATAAGATTATGATGATACAACCTTTTTCGTTATTCTAGTCAGGCTAATAGGCGTGAACGTTTGTCTTGCGTGCTACAGGACGCTCTTGCCACCCTCATTATTTTAGTTAAAGTCACGGTAAAAGGGCGTGAACGTCCCGGGGTGAACGTTTCCCTTCCGTGCTATGATCATCTCAATACTTCTGCTATTAGAACACGAAAGAATGTTTGGCCGATATTTACTTCATTGAGGTTGATTTTAAAAGTTATTGTGACGGCCTTCATGTTTACTAATGTTGTACAGCTTAATGTTTTTTGTTGGTTCATGCTTGTTTGCAAATCAGTTTGTCCGTGAGCCGTACAGAACTATGGTTAACATCTGTACAAGACCAGATTTCACTATCTTGTTCTCTGATCTCAATCACGAAAATGGTCTTTTAAACGGAAACAATTTTGCAGTGCAAAAATTCCGACACGCCAACTACGGCTATAAATAATAGTCCCTCGGAAGGACTTTTCCACTATTCCAATATCTCTGTCGCGTATAATTATCGATCAACCAAACTGCCTACTTGTAAGCAACAATGGTGAAGGACAAAGTTCTTATCGAATGGCGCACGAAGGACAGATGGCAAGGAGTTGAGCAAGAAATAAGGAGAAAGGACATCAATCCAGGTGGGCCATTACAGGGTGCGCCAAAACCTATGTCCGATTGTCCGGGACAAGTAGAAATTTAGTTCGGACATGTCAATCTTAAACATGACTTGTCCGTGGGACAAGCACATTTCTAATGTCTAAACAACTACAGAAACAGAGGAAAATTGACTTCAAGTTGCAGTAGAATTGAAATATATCTAACAGTAGCAATGGCAAACCTTTAACTTGACAAAATAAGTGTAAAGATTCCTCTAAATTTCGCTATTCTACAGCCATTCGTTTGTTTCCGTGATCTCATCTGGCCTTAGTAACCAGGCCTGTTAAGACTAATCCCCAGGCTCTAAATTCGAGTCAATAATGGCGGAATCTCAAAAGCGTCAGTCCACGCTGTTTGCTTTTCTTCCAAACCAGTCAACCAAAGAATCAAACAAAGAATCATCTGAGTCTTCAAGCAGTTATGGCAAGAAGAAAGGCAAGGTCCTTGCAAAGCAGGATTATGAAAAGAAGAGAAAACGCAACTTTCAAGAGCAATGGAAGTCAGAATTTCCGTGGCTTGGCATTGCAGCAGACGAATCTGGAGCGAAAATGTACTGCTTCTACTGCAGAGAAAATGAAGCTTTAGCTGATAAAAGCAGCCCTCTCTTTTCAGGATGTGGTTCAGACGGAAATTACAGACGCGACCCATTGGTGAGCCATAACACCTCCAAGTGCCATTTGGCTTGTGCTAAGGCCTGGCAAAAGAATAACCAACTTGATTACCAACCTCCTATTAAGAAAGCTGTACAACAGATGATAACTTCCCTGGATGAAAAGAACAGACACCACCTCAGAGTCCTTATGAACACTGCTTTTTTTGTGGGAAAGGAAGAACTAGCTTTTAGAAAATTTGGCAGCCTCTGTGACCTCCAAGAAAAGAATGGTGTAAAGATGGAGAGTATGTACCGTAATGAGAAGATGTGTAGCCAATTCATTGCCAGCATTGCTGATGTTGAGAAAGAAAAAACCAAGAGAGAAGTGAGAGAGACAAGGTTTCTTTCGTTACTGTCAGATGGCTCAACAGATGCAGGAATTATTGAACAAGAGACAGTGTTCGTACGTTATGTGGACAAACAAGGACAGCCATGGACAAAATTTGTTGACATTGTTCGCCTTGAATCTGCAACTGCAGCTGGAGTTTGTAACGCAATTACAACCGGCTTGGAGACAATTGACATTGACGAAGAAACACTGAAGAAGAAGTTAGTTGGGTGCAATTTTGATGGAGCTAGCGTCATGATGGGCAAGAAGTCAGGCGTTGCTGTGCAAATACAAAAAAAAGTTCAACAGCCAGTTGTGATTTTACACTGTGTTGCTCATAACCTTGAGCTTGCTGTTTTAGATGCAGTTAAAACCATTCCCTACCTTGAAACTTTTGATGAAACTATTAGGCAAGTTTTCAAGTTTTACTATTATTCACCCAAGAAAAGAAGAGAAGTCAATGCAGTATCAGAAATCCTTGATGAAAATCCAGCTAATTTCAGCAGTAACATCAAGAAGACAAGGTGGCTGTCTAGCAGACATAGAGCTCTCGCTGCTATGGAAAAAAATCTTGCTGTGACAGTCACACACTTGGAGCAGGTGAGCAGTGGGAAAGGTGAAGATGCAGCCAAAGCCAAGGGGATATTAAAGCAAATCACAACAGGGAAATTTGCAAGATTCCTTTACTTCATGTTAGATGTCACTGCAGTTTTAAAGGAACTGAGTGAAAGTTTCCAAAGAGCTGATCTTTTCATCACCGATGTTGCAAGAAAACTTGACACAGCCATATCAAACTTGGAGCTGTTAAAGAATGACAAGCCTCCCACAGAGTTGTCGAAGTTCCAAACTAAGTTCAAGAGCAGCTACGATGAGGGGAAAAAGATCCTACTGAATGGAAAAAATAACAGCCAAGAAGTTTCACTGAAAGATAATAGCCAAAGTACAGATCTCCGCAAGCTTTTTTCAAGATTTTTGACTGATACCATTAACTATCTTGAAAAGAGGTTTGCCAGCCTCAGCAGCCCACCTCTCTCCGATTTCACTGTTTTTGATTACAGAAATTTCCCTGTTCAAAGAGGAGAAAGAGCTAGTTATGGTAACGAGGAAGTTCAAAGGCTAGTTGATTATTTTGCCCCACTTCTTTCCCAAGAAGAAAAAGATGGAGCGGTTAAAGAGTGGCAGGAATTGAAGAGCTTCTTGGCTACGCAGAGAGCATTGAAACCAAATGATGTGTATGCATCCTTGCTTGCACGTAACCAAAATGACCTAAATAACGTTCTTGTATTGGTGAAGCTCATGATCACTATCTCACCAACAACTGCAACATGTGAAAGGTCATTCTCAGCAATGAATCGGCTGAAAACAATGCTGAAAACAAGAATGCAGCAGGAAACATTGTGCAACCTCTTACGAGTTAAAGACCAAGGCACGGTGCTGAAAGAGTTTGATCCAGATTCTGCAATTGAACAGTGGCTCTTGAAGGCTAAAACAAAGCGTCACATTGTGTCAAAGCCCAATGCTACTTCTTCTGCTATCCATGGTGACACTAATGATGGAAGAGAAGTGGAGCAAGAACAGCAGGAGGATGACAACATGTTGCTGCCCCCATTGCCACACCTTGTTGTTGATGAGGAAGAAATCGAGTGAATCATTCTTAATCTAAACCAAAGTCAGGCTTGCTAGTGAAAAACATTAAATATACGAGCGGTTGGTGATTTAAATGAAAGAAGGATTTACGATTTAAGCAAGCTATTTTGTGCCCCACAAGTTCGATGTGTTTGATATTTGCTTTAGGTTTAAAATAAAAAAATTACTTAGTACACAAGGCTTAAAATGTCATTAAAATGAAAAAAAAAAACACCTGAATGTTTTTGAGTCAATTAAGTCATCGTATATGCAGGGTATAAGGTGAGTTACTTGTAATAACGTCGAAAATGTTTGTTTTTTTATCGTTAATAACATTTGTAGCCTTGTTAATAGTTCACAGTTAACGTTGCTTTAAATTAAAATACAACAAAAGCCACATGTTGAATTAATTTTATTTTCAAATACAGTTTGAACAAATCTTTTTGGACAAGCACTTTTGGGTGTCGGACAACCAAATTCTCTATGATGGTTGTCCGATGGACAAGTGGATTTCAAAATTTTTGGCGCACCCTGCATTAGACATTGGTCAAAAAGTGCGTGTTAAATTTGGCCGGGGACGTTATGATGCTGTTGTCGTGGAGTCATGGAAACCTAAAACCAAAGGTATGTCAATTTTATTTTTCTCCTTTCCTTTTGTGGGCGTTTGTGGCCTCTCTAAGTTCTCTAAAAGGCGTCTTTGACTTGAACTCGTAGGGAATATTTATATTTCTATTATTATAGAATACGTATATTAGTTTTTAATTCACATACATCTAAGTGTAAATTTTTATATTTTATTTATTTGTTTTTATTTATGTTATGGTGTTCCCAATTAGCAACACTATGCTAAATTTACATGACACTTGAATAAAGTTTATTAGTACATATACTAAAACAGTGGATAGCGTTGAGCTCGCGCGCTGATTGGCTACTGAAACTCCGGATATCCTTTGTTATTATTCAACACATTGTGACAATGTCCAAATATGGTCATAGCGTGCTTAATATTCGCCGTGCATACTAAACAGATATCCTGCGAGATACGTAATTTTATGTGTTGCAGAGAAAAATGGTAGTTTTACCAGCTTTTTTTCCAATAAACGTAGAAAATTGTGCTTGATCATCAATGTGTTGAATAATAAAACAATGATCATGCTCAATCTTGCGGAATATCGCTCGATTTTAGCCTACTCGGCCTACTGCCTCGTCGGCTAAGTACATTTATAAGGCGATATTCCGCGCAATTTGGCAGGATAATAGTTAACTCTTTACCTCCAAGCAATTCGCGCGGAATTTGCGCCCGAAAATGTTGTAATCTTTGCATGAATAAATGAGTTAAAATCATCTGTTTGTGCTATATCATCTCACTGTTTTAGTATATACTAAAACAACTATTCACCCCAGTGGTGGTGACTAGCGGTGATTTACCTCGTCGCTTCGTGACACTGTAAATATCCACCACTTCGGTAAATAGTTGCTAATTCTTCTTCTTCTTCTTCTTCTTCTTCTTCTACTTCTTATTATTATTATTAGTATTAGTATTATTATTAGTAGTAGTATTAGTATTAATATGACAATGAAAAGTTTTACTTTGAGTTACCCGAATCATTTTAGGCAATGAAACATCTGAACAAGATTCAGAAGACTCGGAAGACAATGTACCATTAAAAGAATTGGTTAGGAAGGAATCGGCCCGCCTTGAAAAAGTGTCTGAGTCAAAGTGTTACGAAGAATACATCTTGAAAAGAAATGAAAGATTAAGAACGCAAGAAAAAACTGTCAAAGAACAATCTGCACCAAAAGGAAGGGATGACGTCGCCAATGGCAAGACAGATCCCAAAGAAAAGACGAGCCTTGATTTGGTGGGCATCACAAAACAGCATCAGACGAGCGGTGCAAAAGAAGGGGTAAGCAAGCGAAAACTTGACGATATTACTGGCGTACAAAACGGGAAGGCAGACCCACCACAACCCGGACAGCTGCCTGATTTTGTGAAACGCCGCAGCCAAGTGAACATTTCAAGCGATGTTGAACATGTGCGAACGTCTGCACTCCAGCTGCTTGACGATGAGGACGAGGACGATGACTATGATGATTTAAGAGGAATATGGGAGAATGACATAGATTACCTTCCAAACACAGGACAAATTTCTGAGGTAGTTAACTCAGTCTTAAAGTTCCATTTTAACGTATACACATATTGCATTGCGTGAGTAATAAATTATTCTTATGTGTACTTGACAGTTTTTTATGTAATATTCCATTTCTGCCTGTTGCGAGAAGGCAGTAACAGTGATCTCTTGCACATATTCGCTGAACAACAAAATTGCTCTACAGAAAAGAAATTTCACGTTTCTCTCTTTGCTATCCTAAATCTGTTAGGGAATGATTGCGACCCATTCGCGTCCCCTTCCTGGTGCTAATACATAAATCTTATTACACAAAAGAATTAAAAGTATTTTTTATGTTAGGTCGTGATTGTGTGTAACATGAGATCATCAGACATCATTATTAGCACTTTCAAAGCACCCTAAGTGAATAAACGGTAAAATTTTATTACCAATTCACGAGCCATGCATAATACGAAACTGCACTTCTTTCTTAGGATGTCAAGATAATGAAGGATTGTTTGGAAAGCCTGCATGGAAAAACCGATGTAATGTTCAATATGATGTCAGTGATAGAGGCTAGATTAGCAGCAATAGAAGCTGGAATTTGCCTTGTTCCTTTTTCGCTCCAAGATCCTCACAGCCAGCCCCCTAAAAACAACATTCCGAACGTTCAATTACCGATCGAGTCAGTTTCTTCACAATCACTACCGCAAAACCAATCCATAAACAAATCTACGTCCTCTGCGACAGCCACATCCATCACACAGTCTGTACAGTTTTTCCAACCCGACTCTTCCACGCTCAACAATACACAGTCAATGCCGATCACACCAACGCATCGCCCACAACCTCAAACAAGCATTTCCCCCATTGTTTCCAACCTGCCAAAGGAGACAGCCAGTAAGCTGAAAATTTGTCGGAAAACAGTGTCCTCGAGGAAAAAATATATTCGTAAATGTTTAGAAGAGATTTTTAGCGCGGAGGAACTTGCTTGTTCCAACGTAAGTGGCAACGCGGGCAAAGGCAAGCTTGATCAATACAAGATTGGACTGATAAACCGTAAGTATTGACCAATCGAGATATTGATCATTGCATGGTAGTCGATCCTGCTAAAGAATGATTCCTACACTCTTGTTACACTCAGTTCAAGAAGAGATTTTAAACATTTCTAAGGTAGAAACAATAGGGAGAGAAAAATGCTATTGCACTGATTTGTTAGCTATCTGCAGAAATGGTCAATCTGAAAATTTCATTCCAGATTATCAAGTCTTTAAGCCATGATACAACAGGAGTGAACGAGTCAAAAGTAATAAGGAAAGTAATTTCTTGTTTCAGGATTAGTGACTGCTGCATTTCCTCCAATTCCGACCACGGAAAATTCAGATGATGTGGCCAGAGAGATAGCAAGCACAATAAACCTGAAATGTAGAGAACTGAAGAAGTCCAAGCGTTGTCAGCAGACCAGTGCGCCTCCGACAGTCTGATTCGGACTTAGGCAAATGGACGCCAGTGTGTCATATATTACCAGTAAATCGAAAAAAGACATTAAGGAGGCTACCACATAATTATTAGTATAATGAAAGGAATATTCGCGCTGATCTTACACCTTGTCATCACAAAGCGTACCTAGCGAGAGATCAAGACTTATTAGTGGTATCTCATTAACAGTAAGACAAAATATCTTATTATTAGGAACCTTAAGATCTACAACAGCGACGTCGAGGAATACGTCACCTCAAAAGATAATTTTACACCATTCTAAGTCTTAGGCGATTATTCCTTCTCGTTCACGTCGTACAATGTGGGCGAAGTATCCCAAAAATAAATTGGTACGAGCGGTTTCTGACTGAAAATAGAGAATGAAAGATTCTTTGTTGCATGGTTGGGTTGTCGTCATAACCTAAAATTTTGTGATTTCAAGTCGTCGTCATGCAGAGGACCGGAAACATGCTTGCTAAAATCCATGCCGCACGTGCAGGACGATTATGCTCTTTTAACCAATGATATTATTGTTTTGTGGCGTTTTCGTCGACTCTTAAGCTCCCTATTGAGCCGAGGAGGACTTCTTATGTTTTCCTAGGAACGTAGGATAAAGTTTATATAAAATGAAGCGTAGGTTTGTTGATTCTGAACTTTCTCGAAGTTTTCAATTTTAATGATTTTGATGTCGGAAAATCTGAAATCGTCAAGAGCAGACTGTCGACATTCCTATGGCCACCCAACTTTAGTGGGTAATGCGTGACGAACAAAAAGAACTTCTGCAGAGGAGGCAAAGAGAAACAATAGACTGCTTGCATTCCGCCTTTATTGCTAAAACACCCCGAGTTCTTGCCCAGCGAGCACGTTTGCAAAACAATGTGGTCTTTTTTATTGGGTCGGCTTCAGCTTTTTGAGCAAGAGAGAGAAATTAACCTTAAGTGAAAAATTCGAGAGAAAAGCCAACTACAGGCAGTACAGAGAAGCGAGGTCAAGCGAGACGGTCTAGGTTTTCTTTAGTAACGAAGAGTAGATTGTGACAAGCAACACATAACGAATTGAACTTTATATCAAAGCTGAATGATTTTGCAGTTGTAAATGTTAGTTTAACAAAAAACGATAATAAAAGGAACATTATTGGGTAATGCACAATTACTTGGGAAACCCATTATTTACTTTGTAAACATATTATAAATATTAGCTTCGGTTGGACAGTCAAAGGAAAGAACTGTTGATATTACTGTATTTCACAGGAACCAAAACAAGCGTTGTTAGGAATTACAGCGTTTTAGGGAAAGAGTAACTGGCAAAATTACAATTATGTTGATAAGGGATCGAACTTGAAATACAGCGAATCCCGAAATGCTTTACACCGTTTAGATGAAAAGTTAGTACATCATCCCAGCACAGAACAGAAAAAAAATACGATTTAGCTGACATCAAGCAGGTATCGATTTCACTCTGAGAGACCTCAAGCATTTATAAGAATCTTGACCATTTAAGTAGTTAAGTTTACAGTGCGTCGGGAGCAATGATCGAAATTTTAGCGATTGTGTGAGGAATGCCAGTCGCTGAACTAACAAAGAAAGTGGGATACTGCACGATTAGTTGAGCCTTCGTTACATCGAAAAAAAAAATTTGCACGGCACGGCAAGAGAAATGCACTAAAAGCGGTAAGCCACCAATAATTACAAACATCAATACTCGGACAATTTCGGTAAACATTTCCATAATACTGTATTTCACAGGAACCAAAACAAGCGTTGTTAGGAATTACAGCGTTTTAGGGAAAGAGTAACTGGCAAAATTACAATTATGTTGATAAGGGATCGAACTTGAAATACAGCGAATCCCGAAATGCTTTACACCGTTTAGATGAAAAGTTAGTACATCATCCCAGCACAGAACAGAAAAAATATACGATTTAGCTGACATCAAGCAGGTATCGATTTCACTCTGAGAGACCTCAAGCATTTATAAGAATCTTGACCATTTAATTAGTAAAGTTTACAGTGCGTCGGGAGCAATGATCGAAATTTTAGCGATTGTCGCTGAACTAACAAAGAAAGTGGGATACTGCACGATTAGTTGAGCCTTCGTTACATCGAAAAAAAAAATTTGCACGGCACGGCAAGAGAAATGCACTAAAAGCGGTAAGCCACCAATAATTACAAACATCAATACTCGGACAATTTCGGCAAACATTTCCATAATAATCCCCCTGAATAATATACATGTCGTCCCAAAAAGATTAGTATTTCACTTGATGATCTGTTTCAGTCATGTCAACAAACCAGTGAAAATGTATGAGAAAGTCACCAGCAAAATAACCGATTTTGCAATTCTTTGTCGCTTTCAGGGGGTAGAATTTACTTTTTCCTGAGTTTTATAACAATTAGGTGGTCATCAGAAATTTCTTTACAAATTATGTGACATTTTCCAGGTGTGAATATTCAGGAATGAAAATTCTTGCTCTTCTTGGCGTTGATCAGCTATGAATCAGCTTTCACAGATTTCTCGTTCCCTGCGATCAGACATTCTTTTTGTCCTGAGTGCCGGGCCTGAGTGCCAGTAGATTATCATGGTGTGACTGATTTCTGAACAATCTGATCAATTTCACGGCGTGAATATTATTTTCACTTTGTGAAATTTTACCCTTGTTTCACGCCGTGAAATTAATTTCACTCCCAATTTCACGGCGTGAAATTTTCCCCTTAATTTCACGGCGTGATTAGTTTCACGCCAATAGTGAAAATTGAATTTCACGCACCGCGGCCGTGAAAAAAATTCATGGTTTTCAGTGAAATCCATAAGCCCCCTTTTTGCGTGAAGGGTCACATTTGACGATCAAATCATGGAAAACATATCGTGCGGATATAATTGTCCTTGTACCACCTTTAACTACACTTATTGACCCTGAATTGAAAATCGAAATAACTGTTGCCTTTGATTTTTTAGTAAGGCTCTAACTAGTTCTGATGCAAAAACTCAAACTATTCATAACATGTGAGACAAACCAACACTTCATTTAAAAAAAAGGGCAGTTCTTATTTCATTTATAAAATACCAGTACTCGTTTTCTTTTATATGTGTGACTGAACACAGATGGCAATGTCAGTGAGTACTTTGGCCCACGTACATGTACGAGGTAAAAGACATCAACTCTTGTTAATGCTGAAACAGGACGATGGAGTCGAAGAGAACTTCATTGCGAAAGGCTCCCTACCAGCATTGAACAAAACAGTAAGTACTTCTAGAGATTTTTCACTGTTGTCGCCGTCTTGGTTACTTAACTCCTGCTAATTACAGGTTAAGCAAAGAAACAGCGTACAATGCAAATTTTAAATGGTCTAAGGGAGTCAGTTATTATAGTTCAGACGCGTGCACCATTGATTTATGCGGTAACAAAAACAAAAAACGATAATAAAAGGAACATTATTGGGTAATGCACAATTACTTGGGAAACCCATTATTTACTTTGTAAACATATTATAAATATTAGCTTCGGTTGGACGGTCAAAGGAAAGAACTGTTGATATTACTGTATTTCACAGGAACCAAAACAAGCGTTGTTAGGAATTACAGCGTTTTAGGGAAAGAGTAACTGGCAAAATTACAATTATGTTGATAAGGGATCGAACTTGAAATACAGCGAATCCCGAAATGCTTTACACCGTTTAGATGAAAAGTTAGTACATCATCCCAGCACAGAACAGAAAAAAAATACGATTTAGCTGACATCAAGCAGGTATCGATTTCACTCTGAGAGACCTCAAGCATTTATAAGAATCTTGACCATTTAAGTAGTTAAGTTTACAGTGCGTCGGGAGCAATGATCGAAATTTTAGCGATTGTGTGAGGAATGCCAGTCGCTGAACTAACAAAGAAAGTGGGATACTGCACGATTAGTTGAGCCTTCGTTACATCGAAAAAAAAAATTTGCACGGCACGGCAAGAGAAATGCACTAAAAGCGGTAAGCCACCAATAATTACAAACATCAATACTCGGACAATTTCGGTAAACATTTCCATAATACTGTATTTCACAGGAACCAAAACAAGCGTTGTTAGGAATTACAGCGTTTTAGGGAAAGAGTAACTGGCAAAATTACAATTATGTTGATAAGGGATCGAACTTGAAATACAGCGAATCCCGAAATGCTTTACACCGTTTAGATGAAAAGTTAGTACATCATCCCAGCACAGAACAGAAAAAATATACGATTTAGCTGACATCAAGCAGGTATCGATTTCACTCTGAGAGACCTCAAGCATTTATAAGAATCTTGACCATTTAATTAGTAAAGTTTACAGTGCGTCGGGAGCAATGATCGAAATTTTAGCGATTGTCGCTGAACTAACAAAGAAAGTGGGATACTGCACGATTAGTTGAGCCTTCGTTACATCGAAAAAAAAAATTTGCACGGCACGGCAAGAGAAATGCACTAAAAGCGGTAAGCCACCAATAATTACAAACATCAATACTCGGACAATTTCGGCAAACATTTCCATAATAATCCCCCTGAATAATATACATGTCGTCCCAAAAAGATTAGTATTTCACTTGATGATCTGTTTCAGTCATGTCAACAAACCAGTGAAAATGTATGAGAAAGTCACCAGCAAAATAACCGATTTTGCAATTCTTTGTCGCTTTCAGGGGGTAGAATTTACTTTTTCCTGAGTTTTATAACAATTAGGTGGTCATCAGAAATTTCTTTACAAATTATGTGACATTTTCCAGGTGTGAATATTCAGGAATGAAAATTCTTGCTCTTCTTGGCGTTGATCAGCTATGAATCAGCTTTCACAGATTTCTCGTTCCCTGCGATCAGACATTCTTTTTGTCCTGAGTGCCGGGCCTGAGTGCCAGTAGATTATCATGGTGTGACTGATTTCTGAACAATCTGATCAATTTCACGGCGTGAATATTATTTTCACTTTGTGAAATTTTACCCTTGTTTCACGCCGTGAAATTAATTTCACTCCCAATTTCACGGCGTGAAATTTTCCCCTTAATTTCACGGCGTGATTAGTTTCACGCCAATAGTGAAAATTGAATTTCACGCACCGCGGCCGTGAAAAAAATTCATGGTTTTCAGTGAAATCCATAAGCCCCCTTTTTGCGTGAAGGGTCACATTTGACGATCAAATCATGGAAAACATATCGTGCGGATATAATTGTCCTTGTACCACCTTTAACTACACTTATTGACCCTGAATTGAAAATCGAAATAACTGTTGCCTTTGATTTTTTAGTAAGGCTCTAACTAGTTCTGATGCAAAAACTCAAACTATTCATAACATGTGAGACAAACCAACACTTCATTTAAAAAAAAGGGCAGTTCTTATTTCATTTATAAAATACCAGTACTCGTTTTCTTTTATATGTGTGACTGAACACAGATGGCAATGTCAGTGAGTACTTTGGCCCACGTACATGTACGAGGTAAAAGACATCAACTCTTGTTAATGCTGAAACAGGACGATGGAGTCGAAGAGAACTTCATTGCGAAAGGCTCCCTACCAGCATTGAACAAAACAGTAAGTACTTCTAGAGATTTTTCACTGTTGTCGCCGTCTTGGTTACTTAACTCCTGCTAATTACAGGTTAAGCAAAGAAACAGCGTACAATGCAAATTTTAAATGGTCTAAGGGAGTCAGTTATTATAGTTCAGACGCGTGCACCATTGATTTATGCGGTAAGCTGCAGATTGAAGAAAAGTATAAGTGTATTCGATTCCATATACCTAAAAAAGGCTAAAGAGGACGAAAATTCAAAATCAAATCAAATCGAATCAATTAATTTAAACACGAAGAAATTAAACACGTTTCGCATTCCCCTACCCTACAGGTGCCACAAAAACCAATCAAACCTTGCAGTTTTGATTGCGGCATCAAAACTGCATCAAACTTTGATGACCTAATAAAATGTGCAAAATGGATGGATAGACGTTTCCCACCTCGTTATGCTGCTGCCTCGACGAAATCTCGAAAAACGTGTAACGTTATTTACTCAAAATATGCGGTAAATCTTCCTGGAGCCTTTAGACCTCGCATGACGCCGTCCGGGCTATGGGAATACAAACAATGTTATCTCAATGAGGGAACAACAAGACCAATACACAGCGGCCTGGTATTTTCCGCGGGAGGGGAAATGGAAAGCGCACAAATTAACAGTGCAGACCTTGCTTTGGATGACAGCCCCTTTGATTTTGGGGCTACTTGCAGAATGTACAAAGGCTCTCTAAAGAGGAATGGAGTCAGTTTTGACGTTGCCTGCAAAGAGTACTTGGTAAAAATGACCTACAAATGTAAACGCTGGATAGAAAAGGAAGTCAAGTGCTTGGTGAAGTTAAAACACCCCAATGTTTTGCAGCACTTTGGTTGGGATTTTGAAAGGTCAATGCTTGTCACCGAGTTGTTGTGGAGAGAAGTAAGACTTGGGGATGGAAATATCGAGTACGTCCACAATGCACGGCAGCTACAGGACACCTTAGAAAAAGACATACCATGGACACATCGATTAGATGTCGTTCATGAAGCCTGTGCTGGTCTACAGTACCTTCACGAAAACGGAATTATTCACTGTGATGTCAAAGCCGCGAACATTTTCATAGGGGGTGGTACAACTAGTGAATAGGTTGTGAAAATTGGCGATTTTGGGCAAGCAAATTTCGATTTCGGTCAGTTTTCGCTTACGCAACACACTAGTTTTGTATCAACAAGGGGTGCGAGTGAAAGAAACAAATTTGGAACAGCGCCGTATACAGCACCAGAATTGATTGAACTTGGCGCTGAAAGAAACTTCCCCAGTGATGTTTACAGCATGGGTATGGTGATGATCAAGTTTACCTTGCCTCAGCGGTCGCATCCTTGGGAAGGCAAGGTATCTTCATCAG
>OX421449.1:33946331-33961331 GCA_949126865.1 Montipora capitata | reverse complement strand
ACAAAACAGCCAGTCGAGGTGGTCGACAAATACCAGCGATCACAGCTTCAAGTTCTTCAGCCGCACATGGGCAGCCTGTAGAACCGAGTATTATGCTGCAAAGAGTGGAAGAAAAATTTTCCGAGTCTGGAAATGGTAAAGCATTTCATTCTTATTACCACTGTAACGGAAAGAGATGTACAATGTCTGATCCAGCTTATTTGAGCTCCTCTAAAGGTAAGATAGCTCGGTAATGTAAAGGTGTTATTAGAATTTTTATTTCCGGTTTCACTCCCGTCTTATGCATTTGAGTATAATAACGAATTATATATTATGACTGTTAGCAAACATCAAACCATAATCAAAACAAAAAGCGAATGGAGAGTTAACCATGGAATTAACAGAAATACTGTGTCTTGGTATTCAGAAACATCTAAACGGATCTACCGGTTCCAGCATCAATGGTTGTTTAAACAAAATGAAAATCAGAACGTGTTTGATGGATCGACAGGCATCTGGTGGCTTGTGTATGTAGAAAACGTCGGAATGTTTTGTTTCCCGTGCCGTTGTCATGACACCACAAGTCCAACAAATGGTGACAGTACTTGGAACTCCAAACCATGTGTTCGTAACATTACGCAAGCCATCAAACTTCACGCAAACAGTGCTATGCATGAGGCGGCCATCAATAAAGAACACCTACAGAGAACATCTCCATTCCACAAGGAAGTGCAAGAAAGGGAAATGGTGAAGAATACAGTGCTGTTAAAGGTATTCACTACACTTTACTGGATAGCCAAGGAAGAGATCGCAAACATGAAAGCAACATCGTTAATTACATTGTTGGAGAGGCTTGGGTTACAGGAGATAAAACACTTTCAGCACAGATCACAAGGTTCTATCCGTGAAGTATTCCTCTTCCTGGGAAAAGCTATCAAAGATAAAGTCATTATGGCTGTTGCATCCTCAGAAGTATTTGGCTGCCTTGCAGATGAGGTTACAGACATATCAGTACTCCAACAATTTGTTGTCTTTGTGAAGTATGTCAACGCAAGTGGAATGCCCCAGACAGACTTTTTGCACACAGAGCATATGACTGATGTTGCCACTGGACAAGAGTTGGCCAAGTGTCTCAAGAAAATAGTTGAGGATTGCCAGCTGGAACTGAAGAAGATGAAAAGTTGTGTTACAGATGGAGCAGGAGCAATGATTGGCAGGCACAATGGAATGGCAGCAATCATAAAGAGAGAAGTTCCAGACCTAATTAACATACACTGTGTGTGCCACATACTCGCACTTGCGTGTGCAGATGCTTCTAAAGAGATGAATTATATCAAGAAAGTTGAAGGTCTTCTGCTACAAGTATGGAAGTTCTATAAGTATTCCCCCAAGAAAACAGCAAAGTTTGCTGCTGTGCAGTCAGGGCTACTCAATCTTCTGCCAAAAGATCAGCTTTGCCAAGCAAAGAAGCACATGAAGAAGGCAAAGAAAGCAGTTGCAAGTCGCTGGCTTTCCTTTGACAAGTCTGTAAGGGCAATGGTTCAAGAGTTTATTGCACACCTGCAAACTTTTGAGTACTTTAAGGAGAGTTGAAGCTACTGCTTCAGGTCTACTGACGCAAACCAGAAGTCACAAATTTATTGGTACACTCTACATTCTTAAAGAAATCCTCACACACTCTTCAGCATGGAGAACTGTGCTTTGCTGGCCTACCATCAGCTGTTTCTTACTGTCTTGCTAAGCTTGATGATGTTCTGAAAAGGAAAGATGAAATTCTTAGAACACTGAGTGTGGATCTATCCGAGAATGGAAAACTTGCCCTGGCTCGAATCGAAGTAACCCCAGCAAGTGCCATGTTCTTAAATGATTTGATTACATCCTATGTGGCTAAGTTGAAAGAGAACATAGCGGCAAGATTCCCCTCTCTACCACTTGTACAAGCCTTTTCAATCTTCGACTTGCAAGCTCTCCCTGTAAAGGAAGCCCCAGATTTCAAGATCTACGGGATGAACCACATAGCCACACTCTCGGATCACTTTGGCGCCACAGAGTATGTGGAAGGCAAAGCCCTTAAGTCTGAATGGGAACATTTCAAGTTTATTTCACAAGATTTGAAGTCACAATGTCCCATGACCGAACCACAACAACCAGAAGTAACTTCAACTGAGTGGTTGCTGACCAAGCTATGCAGTATTTCATCATTCAAAGTTATGTTCCCAAACTTGGTGAAGCTGGCTGCTGTAGCTCAGAGTCTGCCAGTAATGAATGCCTGGCCAGAACGAGGCGCAAGTGCGTTGAAGCGCATTAAAACAAGGCTTTGAAATTCACTGAAAGATGACATGTTGGAATGCCTCTTGCAAATTTCCAATAATGGCCCTCCTGTGTAAGAGTCAACAGATGTTGTATCAAATGCACTTGGCCTCTGGCTTCAAGAAAAAAATCAAAGAAAACTGCCCCCAGTGACGGCAACTGCAACTGCGTCAACATGCACAAGTGAAAATGAAGAGCTCCAGGAGACCATTATTAATCTGACTGATGAAGTGGATTTCCTAAATGAAGAGGTTCAAGATCTTGAAGATGAGTCTTCAAGAAGCTGCTTCTGAACATGTGCACGTATGACAGCTCTGATTGTGAGGATGATGATTACTAATTAAAAATTAATTATACGTTATTGTGACATGAAGATTCAGTGTGGATTGTCATTTCTTTCTTTTCAAGCAAGGAATACTCAAGCAGTTTGGAGATATTAATAACTTTATTCACTTGACATCTGTAAATTAAGGTGCATAAACCTTGTATGTATTGCGAATTATATAGGTTGGTGCAACAAAGGGCTTATTTTTTATGATTTGCTGATTATGAACTGTCCTTTATTTTTTTAAAACAAGGAACACTCAAGTCTGTTGGAGACATTTTACAACTTTATTCATTTGATCTCTGTAAATTAAGGTTCATGAATTTGAAATTATGCACTGTGAAAAACAAACAGTACTAAAAATAAGGACCACTTGCATAGGTTGGTGCAACAAAGGTGTTATTTCACTATTTATTGATGATGTACTATAACATATTATCACTCTGTTTTATCAGCATTTCTGATTAGGAAAATTGCCATTTTCATGCCCTAGAAACTAAGAAAATGCATTTCCAGGGCTTTCATGTTCAAAACATTTCTGGGGGGGCATGCCCCCAGACCCCTGTAGATGTTCCGGCCATTTCGGGCCTTCGAAACGTGGCCGCTGGCCACGTATTTCACTGCTACGGGTGATAACTTACATGCAACGGCTGCTTCAAAACTTAATGACAGCCCTGTTCATAAAACTTATTATGCATCAAAGACTAAAGGACATATTTGGCACATCTGCCTTCGAACTTTTCGCTGGCATACATGTAAGTATAATAGCTGTAGGAGATTTGTATCAGCTACCACCAATCCGCAGAAAGCCAATTTTTGACCGCTTTAAAAATAATTCTTACAATTTCTTTTTGTGCCATCCATGGCATGTGTTCAAAATGATAGAATTAACTGAAATTATGAGGCAGAAAGGGGATCAGCAGTTCACTGAGCTTTCAAACCGACTTAGAATTGCTTCACACACACAGGGCTCGACACTAACAGTAGGCAACTAGCCACAGGCTAGTGAAACTTCAGTTTTGGCTGGTACTGTAGATTTTGAGCTTCCACTAGCCATTGGGGCTAGTAAATATTGTGAAGCAGTGGAGTTCTGGACGAAAACAAAAATGACAATTATTTCTTATGGCTAAGGCAAAAGGAGAGAATAGAAACTAACAACAGAAACTGTGAGCAGATTCTATGGAATCTACGGCCTTAAAAAATGATAAGTTAAAAAAAAAAAAACTGAAGAGGAAACCAACGCGGGTACAGTTTCCCCACGCCACGTTACGGACTATTCATCACGTGTGAAATCATGCGGAACTTCTCGGCTGCTGTTCCCATGATGGATGCAACTTCGTCACAAATCGGAAGCACCTTCCGAGAGCTTGATCATAAACAGTTTGCGTAAATGGAAACTCCTTTT
This sequence comes from Montipora capitata, assembly GCA_949126865.1. Classification (NCBI taxonomy): domain Eukaryota; kingdom Metazoa; phylum Cnidaria; class Anthozoa; order Scleractinia; family Acroporidae; genus Montipora; species Montipora capitata. Next base: position 33,957,312 of record OX421449.1, on the reverse strand, counting down.
ACGGTCATCCCCGACCAATCACTGATGATTGCAAACAAGACGCAAGAGATAGAAATTTCTCTATCCTTACATCTTGTTGGGGACGAGTGGCAATGCAAAAGTGAGGAAACAACAACATGGAAACACAACGGTCATTTGTTTCTGATTGTTTGCGATCACTCAACGATATTTTTGTGCGCGTGAAACGTTTTGACGAAGTAGAGGCAAGTATAAGTAATGAAAATGGCGTCCAAGTACGATTGTGGCAATAAGGACACTCCTCAAAACAGTATGAATTTAATGAATATCGTAAGGGAATACCCCGCCAAATATACCTGTAGTAAAGTTCTTGATCACAGTATAATTTAATACTGGTTATGCTGCATCCATGGCTGCTCCTCGAATTGTATGGGACCCAGAATCTGTGACATCTCTTGACACTTTCTCTCTGCCTTCTTCTTCGCAACATCTCCAACATAAGAAGTTGAACACAAGATAAAGTTGCGTAAAGCAATTACGCATATGGAAAACAGGATCGCAAACAAACGCATAAGGTGACAATGTTTGCGATTGAGCCAACGTAAACTGTTTGCGACGTTGTTACGTGTATATGGAAAGAGCTCACGTACTTGTTTAGAAATTGAATCCAAATATCATTTATTTCAAATTAAAAAAAGAAAGGGATAATACAGAGTGACTTATCTCATTTACTAGGAATGGTGAAATCTCACTTTAAAAAAGAGAAAACGTGCTCCCGAGCACTGTGGCATCCAAATATTAATTGACTCCGAAAAACATTCAAGCATAAAATGCACGGCTTGCTGTTGGAAACTATTAAAAAGAAACTCTTATATGAGGGCAAGTCTGTCCTTTCGAATTCCCTTTATATCTAATTTAAGATATCATTTTTCCACATTCCGCTGCTTTTGTGCTTCATGAGTAGAATGGCGCTTTCCAGTTAAAATTTCAATTGCAAATAGCTCTAATCAAAAGAACAGCCTTACCACAGAGTTCCAAACACGCAGTTTAGTTTTATGTACGGTTTATTTCTTAATTACTTTATTCCGCGTTTTCCATACTCCAGTGCATTTGTGAGTAGCAAAGTTTTGGCAACGGTTCTGTAAGAATTGGCCTCAAGGCCACAAAAACTATGCCTTTGTGACAAAAATTATGGGAAGTTATACACTCCAGCATATTTGCGCCACTGTTGCGAGGATGCATATGAGGATATGAGAATATGAGAATATTTACTAAAAGTGCAAGTTGTGTTTGCAAATGTGGATTGTTTTTCGTGATAGTTTTTACAAATGAATGAAACTGTGCATGACGAGACTGGCTAGTGCAAATTTAGCTTTGGCTAGTGAAATCAGACCTGATACAAGCCAGTAGGCAAGGGGGCTAAAACGTTAGTTGTTTGTATTTATTTGTTTGAGCAGGTTGCAGTTTTGGCAGCTATTCAGCTGATGTGGACCTGCTATACCCACCCACCCATATAGACATAGAGGACAGCCACAACACCGGGAACTTCATCCCCTACTCTTCTCGAACAGTGTGTGGGTTCTTTAATGTCCCACAGGGAACTAATGAACATGGAAATTATTAGTAAGACGGGACCTCCGGCTTATCGTCCTTACCCGAGAAGACTTGAAGGTCTAACCATTTGCGGATGTAATTACAAAGGCAGCAGTTTCTCCTCAGTTATTCAAAGACCCTGAGCGTTGGTCCGGCCGGAGTCGAACTCACGACCTCCTGCATGGCAGCTCGGTGCTCGACCAACTGAGCCACCAGTGCGCAGTAGAGCATGAGCCCTGCACACAGATGAAGATATAAACTGTATTAATTCTCGTTCAATATCTTCATCATCTGACAATTATCCAACAGATTTAGATGCCCTTCACATTTAGGCAGAAAATGATCCTGTTAATGAGCATAACAACAATCAACTCACAAAGTTATCTAGACCTTTGTGCTCAGAGCCACAGACCAGTATCCACTAAATATTACAAGACATGATATCAATGGTGTATTGTCAAGAGGAGATCTGAAACAGGAGGACTTGGTTCTTAAGTCAACATTAAAGAAAATGCAAGTGTAATGCTAACCACCAACATTAACCCCATTCATCCCTACACCGGCCTAAACCGGCCATACTTAGTATTTTACTCTGTCTAACGCCAGATGATTTTACTCATCCATGGGGAAACCCCAGGAGTCAATGGGTTAATATTGCAGATAGACTTGTAAATGGCCAAATGGGAACTGTGATCAAAATTCATGTTGACAAAGTCACACAGAAACCAGCTGTGGTTTTCATAAAATTTGATGACGATAAAGCAGGAAGCACGTTAATAGAAAGCAGTGGTAGCACATTTGCCAAAGATAATGGTGTTGTTCCGATTAAGCCTGATCTAACTAGAATAAAAGTATGTCCAGGTAAATCATCATCTCCTGAAATTCAAAGAATTCAATTCCCAATCACTCTAGCTTGGGTTTGTACAATTCATAAGGTCCAAGGTTTGACTCTTCCAAATGTTGTTGTCAGTTTCAATTTGTACAAACAAAGATCTTTTAACTATGGACAAGTGTATGTTGCTTTGAGACGATCAACTTCACTTCAAGGACTGCACATTCTAGGACAAATTGAGCGCCGAGGCGTAGCGAGGCGCTCCAAAAACTGTAATTATTATTATTATTAAATCAATCTGTAGAATGCATCAGAATAAAAGCTTTCTTTTTCATTTCTCCGTGTACAGAGTGATTTTATGTTCAAAGTTTGGAGCCTTTAAAGGACATTGCTTAAGCTAAGTACTGTACATGTATCACAAACAGTGAATTAACTCAAAATATATCACATTGACATTGGCAAAATTTACCATCTACATGTAATCTTACAGTTTAACTCCAGAAATAGGAATATGTTTGCACGAAGCATTTGAGAATTTAACTCCAAAAATGGGGATACAAGTGTCTATTTTAAAGTGCACCTAACCCCCAAATATATTTGAAGCCCGAATAAATGTTTATGCTACATGAAGAACATTTGCTTAAAATTTTTTTGATTTGAATGATTCCTCTATTTTTTATGTGCAGCCAAAGTCGAGAAATATTTGGCTCAAGTCCGCATCTATGGGACCTGGGGCGAGTAGAGCTGTGACGTAGAAAGGAGAACGGCATGCGAATTTCTTGCCACGATTCTGTCTTGTGTACTCTTTTGTTAGTCGCTTGACAATCTATATTTCTCTCGGATCCTCGCAAAACGAATCTGTTAACAGTAGTGAATGAAAGACAAAGATGTCACATAATGAAGATAAAATCGAAGAAAGCCAAAACTCCTCGGAGAGTTTGTCAGAGGAAAGCGTGTTTGAAGATGAAACGATGTGTTCAACTTATCAATCACACTCGAGTGACGAAGACATCCTTCCATACGCCGATGATCCACTAGCTGATCCCGCATGGACAGCAGAGTACGAAAAGGAAATGAAGGAGGAAGAGGAGCTTGAAAAAGCACTAAAAGACAGGTTGACGGGCCGCGTAGGAGTCGATACGTGGTAGGCTTAGTTTGTTTTCACGATAAGCTTATCGATTGCTCTCGTATTCACGTGAACTGCATGAAATCAATTTATACACGTATTTTGTAGGTGTAAGTGTGGAAAATGTGCCATAACTCTTCTTCAAAACATTAGCCAATGCTACTGTTGCCAAGAGTTGGAAGGGTGATGCGAATCATTGGGGAGTGATATGGTGTGACAAGATTTAGATAAGGACGAAACATTAAAATGCATCACAGAGCATCCAGGGTTTCGACCGGTCTGTCTTGAGAAGTGGCGTTTGAGATTGGCGGCATCCAAATATAAGACAAAAGCGAAACAGCAATACACGCAAAAGGGAAATGAGGACAGGTTTGTAAACATTATTCGACTTGTTTGATGCTCGTCTATTGATTGTAATGCAGCTGACAATGTTAAGCCCGCGGGGGGAGGGGACCTAGTTCTCCATCTATTTTTTTTTCTTGGTTTACATAATTACAACTATGATTTCTTGCTTGTTGTTCTTTTTGCAGTTTCTTACGAAGTGTCTCCTATCGGGAATTTTCAAGATTGGTTTATGGCTTCTTGGGACACCGCAGATTTCCATAAGCATCAATATAATATTTGAAACTGAATTACTGAATTTTTTTTTTTTTTTTTGATGTGCACATTTGGATTATTGACTTCATGTTTCCACATTTGAGAAATGAACACTAGCTTGTACATCATCCCCCTTACCCCCTCTGCCTCCCTACCCAAATATAGAGCAAGAATCATCAATGTAATTAACCTCAAGGACACAATACCCAAAGAATTTTAAAATTAGTTTTCTTTCCTATTCTTAGGACAGTTGACAACATTTTTATGTCCTTTCAATGGTTGCTTGCATTGTTTACACTTGGGTGCTGCTTTCTTTTTCTGCTTTTCACTCCCATCTGGGACCTGTGACACTGATTGAAAGTGAAAGAAAATGGTTATTAATGTCAAATACCTTGCTGGGAAACAACAAACTATTAATTTTTGTGATAGATTCACTGTATTTCACATTCACCTACCTGGTGTGGTTGGAGGGACATCTTTGACCTCCATGCTGCCCCTCTTTATTCTTTTCTGTACAGCTTCTTCTCTTGGCTGCTTTTCAACCATTGTGTTCATAGGAGCAGGGGTCATCTCACGTAGTTTTCCTGCAGCTTCTGTCAGGTCTCTTTTGCTGGCATTCAGGTAGGTCTGGAAAATCTCCTCTACATAATCTGTTGAAACAGCCCAAGATATGAAGAAGACTGGATTATTACTCTGACTTGACTTGTTTTCATGGCAAATTATGCAACAAAAACAAACACAGCTTGAGTTAAAAAAAGATCAAGCTTCCTCACCAAAGTTAGGTTGAACTCTAACATCTCTCACAGTTGCTTCCCCATTTTTAAATTTGGGATAGGAAACTTTGATCCTTTCCTCTCCATCTGCATTCCTTTTCTTTGTTTCCCTGTGCAAGTTGAAGTTGTAATGTACTGCAGCTAAAATGTGCCTGTGGTAAATAGTTAAAATGACATACTGAGTACTTTCTTTGCATTGGCATCCTGTGGACCCCCACTTCCTAAAGAAATTGTTTTGTTTTTATAAACAAGCCCTGCAACTCACTTTGGATGGCCAATGTTAAAATTCTGGCTAAAAGCCCAGTCCCTGATATTATTATATACAACAACTTGAACTCAATTACCTGCAGTACATGCCAACATAAGAATATGCAATCATTTTTGGAGCAAAGTAATTCAATGCAGAGTGGAATCCCTCCAGCATACTTGTCTGTGATAATGGGGATGCTTGCTTGATTCCTTTAACTAGGGAGTTTTCAGTAAGCGCCTCTACCAGTTTATCGTAAGCCAAGGTCCCTGGGAAAATAGTAGAGTATAGCCTATGGTAAGCAAACCTCTGTCATATTTCACCAAAAAAGCATATTTATTAATCGAGTTTTCAATTTTCTAAAAACACAGTTATCTGAAGTAATAAATATCCATTCAAAAAATAGTATTCCCGTACCAACTTTCAACCATTTTCTTGGTGGTATGTCCCGGTGAACACACTTATTAAATAGTGGTTCATCAAATCCAGAGTGCTTATTAACCACATGATTAAGAAACGACTTGAATTTGGCCCATATTACACGCCCACAGCCACTGAAGGTGGAAGTGGCACTCCAGTAAAGGTGCCGCTCGCACGGCTTGATCCACTCTGCTAGGACTTCACGTCCTTTCAGTTTAGAGATGGCAGTAAGTGATTTGCGAATTTCTGTGAAAAAAGTTGAAAGTAAAATTAAATTAATCAACTTGAGAAAACCGTGTGTGAAAAGCACAACTTGAAAACATTGATTCAGTGCAATCTCTTACTTTTTTTCAAGTGCCAGATATCAAAGTAATGTTTGATGTGATGCAACACTTTATTCATGTGACTGGCAATGGAGACGTGTCTGTCAGATATGAATGTGCTGATCAAAAGACCATAGCCAATCAAATACTGCATGCACTCCTGAAATCCCATAAATTCCATTGCTGTGCTGCTGCCAGCTTGATTTCTCTACGGTCAACATGAAAAAAAACAAAAAAAAAAAAAGAAACCAAATTATAACATCAAATTCTTGAAACCCTGAAACAAAACCCAGGAGCTACCTGTGAGTTATAATAAACCAATGCTAGCCAAAAAGTGGTAAGGACTGTTGTTGAGCACCCTGAGATAAGTGGGGTGTAGACTGAATAGTGGTAGTTACTACACTCACATTAAGCTAGTTTGCTGGTTATTAAGTAAGGACTGTAAATGTATCAAACCTCCTAAGATGGAAGGAAGTGACTGCATTCATGAGAAAAGTAAATCTTCACAGGTCAAGGGTTTGGGAAAAGTATGTGCATGTTATAGGTGAAACTCGATTTCATTTCTACTAAGGCTAATTATTTCAATTTGCCAAAGTTTGAGACTTATGATAGTGATAGACAGGAAATCAAATGTAACCTGCAATGCATACATTATGTTAGGGTTGTAAATTCAGTAGATGCTAACCTGGACCAAAGAAAAATGAATAATCATGGGAATTGTAGTGCAGAAAATGGTATAGGCGCAGTATTTGGCACTATGCCCCATGGAATCATGGCGACCATCTCCTGCTATGGTGATTCCACCCTTGATGTCTTTTAACTTTGCCAGCATCCCAGTCTGGTAATGTTGCCAGTAAGAGTAAATAGCAGGGAAAAGTTTGTTCTGCAAAATGAAAAATTGAAAAAAGGTACATGTACATCTTGAAAATGTTCGAAGTAACAATGTAGGCAATTTTTACTTCTGACACTTGTATACATCAATGTGATAACAATACTTTGCTTTCATTTGCCCAAAAGAAATATGTTACATTTCACGAATTTATTTTTCCATTGGATTAGTGGCTCGATATTGTTAACCAACCAGGGTGTGTACATTTGTATAGTCACCTCACAAAGTATATTTTACTATTTTAAAAAAAATTGTGTACAGATTGAATAAAATAAATCAAATCATGTTATCCAGATCAATATAAACATGTATGTGTACAGCTGGCAGGAAATAAGATCAAAAATGTGTAACTGATGTGTTCTAAGATAAATACTACATGACACTTAAAAAATGTGTTCAGAGAGATACATCCTAGACCCATATGGGAGAACATCTGGAAGATCTTTGTGGCTGACCCTCCCACAAGTAAAATGCTGAGACACAAGAGGAAGTTTCCAGCAGGCATCTGAGTTCCAGGAATTAAGGGCTGACTATACCAGGTTTGTTCCTTTCTGCATGCTGGTTTGGTACATGTAGTTTTGATGGCTGCTTATGTTCCAATACCACCAGCTTCAACCATTGGGTTGTCAGCTTTACACACATGGCAAAACTTGAATAACAGAAGCAATTGGGACAGGAATACAATATGCTTCGGTTCTGTATGCAAATTTGTTCCCTTCATTGATAACCTGCAAGAAAGATATACGTACATGTTAGTTGACACATTGTTATCAGATGAATAGGATGTTTTTTTGAGTAACACATGACACAGGCAATGAGCACGTACTGATTATACTTGCTAGGTACACAGCCTTCTCCATCTGTCTCTGTTTCAGTTGTGTCTGTCTCTGTCGCAGAATTATATTCCAAGTCTGAATCTTCTTGGCTTTCACATTCTCCTTCCCCCTCCCCAACATCACTGACATCTGATTTGGAAGCGAATACTGAACCTCCAGGAAGGGTGTCCACCTTCTCTTTACTTTCTTCCAGTTCTCTATCCTTAGTACTTTGGGTTGTAACTGAAACAAAAAATCATGAAATAAAACCAAGAGGATTCTCTGAGTAAATGGTACTAAATGGTTTTGGACACCATCTTAGTGAGGAGCACCTGCACATTGTATGAATTTAAGACTAAGGATACGTATGCACAGTGAAAACCCACAAGTTTACTTTATCAATCAATCAATCAATTTACTTTTTATTTCTATTATTTTTATTTTATTTTTGATCTACCTGTCTGTACATCTGTCAATGAACATACGTTAAATATTAGAACGGAGAGCAGAACAATTTTAAGAGTTTATTTGATCACTTATGTGTAATACCTTCTTGCAGGGCTTCTTACCTCGCCTTTTATACCTTCGACTCTCTCTTTTCCGCCTGCTGACCTGCTCTTCAAGAGTAACAATCCTGTTCCTTAACCTCCTGTTCTCCTTCTCCAAAGTGTGACAGTTCAAACATACCAAGTCCTCCTCCATTACCTCCTCATTTGAAATATTCACCTCTTTCGAGATCGCTCTTTCTGTGAGGTAGTTGCCATCAGTCTCACTCTGTGGCAGCGGCTCATTCGAGGTGCCGAGAGAGCTAGAACTTGGAAAGGCCATTTCTTCGGCGCTTTGTTCTTCTGATGCAACTGAGGATGCAATCGCCTCTCTAATGGTCTAAAACAAAAGAAATCAGTTATAATAGTGTGCTATAAGGAGAGAAGCTCAGGTCACTGACAAATGGCTTCAGTGCTGTACATCTCAATCGTCTTACCATTCTTTTAGATCGCTTTGATACAGGCTTCTGGTTTGCATTTGGCACGAGCTTATTCGCATGAACACTCGGGAAAACATTCACTCCAAGGTCATCGGTCTTCAGCCATCTCTTTGAAGTATGGTGATTTTTTTCATCGCCCAAATCTGCTGAACGAACGAAATCTTCCCTTTTGAAATGTTCAGAGCACAGCACTGAAGACTGAGATGGTTCCCACTTCGCTCGCTTCAGCCGAACAAAATCCACCCATTTCTTTCTCCTTTTCTTGGCTTCGGGCCGATCGTCGCCGTAAAATGGCAGTTTGTGAAGGGAAATACCTTCTTCTAAATTTCTTTCGTTGCTGCAGCCGGCAGCGACACATCTCTTCGGCATTTTGAGGTCAAAAACACTCGAGTTCACTGTTGTTCACTGTAATCAAAACAACACTGTCGTTCTCCTTTCTACGTCACAGTAAATACTAGCCCCAATCTCCCAATCACTCGGACTTGAACCAACATGGCGGCAATTTTGCCGCAATTTTTTAAACTTTGGAAATTTCTAAAAAATCGTAGAGTTGAGCAAATTCAAAAATTTTTTCACTACTGTACTACACAAATTGCGAAAAATTATTCAATGATAAAAACGAAATTGGGGTTAGGTGCACTTTAAAGCTTTTTTGCATTAATTTTGGTAATTGCACTTTTTTGTGTGTGTCCATCAAATATGACAAAATAGCGATAAAATAGCCTCCATCAGTAAGATTGAGGCATCCTATTTTATGGCTATTTTGAATACCAAAATGGCAAACAATATATTTTATTCCTATTTTACAAACCAATGCTACTACAGTAGCTCTTAATAGTCGAAATAGGATTAAAATAGTCTATTTGACAGGTTATTTTATGGTTTGGTATGATAATTTTACAAGTAAGGGTTTCTTAAAACTTTTGACAATAAAAGGAAACAGTAAAAGGCGATGGCAAGCTGCCTACATACTACAAGAGATTTGGGTAATTGTGAGGAACAGCTCACGTCCACCAACTGTCAGCCGACTGTTGGCCAACAGATAACCGACAGACTACCAACAGATTACTGCCAGGTTACCAACAGGTTACCGACAGTCGGCAACCTGAAAACTAAACTAAAATGAGAACATTACTGACAGGTTACCAGCAGTCGACAAGGAGAAAAAAATCCAGCAAGTAACTTATCTTTTCTCTACATACTTACTAAACAAAAACAAGAAGCGACTTTAGCACATTTTCCTTTTTGAAACGCCCTATAATCCATTGTGAGCTGGGATGTTTTAGTATGTCATGTATGTCTACACCGGTTGACCTTCACTAACGTTCTTTCTTTCCATTTCAGTAAGTAAGAAAACAAAGATCCTCATTTGATCAAAAGTGAAACTAAGTGAATAAATGTAAACTTTATGAACATATTTATGCGATAATTGATTTTGTGCGTGCTTGTGTATTATTTATGGACTTGTTTATGAAATTGATTTTACAGTTGGTTTTAGGCGCGAGTTGAAGCTAACTGATTGCCACCCTTGTTACCTGCAATATTGACTAAACTTGTTGGTAAAAGACTTATTTTATTTGTTGGCTCCTAAGGGAGCCGTTTGTTTTTAAGCTAAGTAAACTTAGTTTGGAGACCAGAACTCAGCAATGTCGGCAAGCAAGTTGTCAAAGTGATCGCCTGGGTAACATTTCCGCAAGCAGACATCTCTGAGTCTCTTGAGGGTTGTAATGACCGTACGAAGTGACAATCCAGTTAGCAGGGAAACCTTTTTGTTGGATTCTTCGATTGACCACTGGAAGATGATGTACAACCAGTGGTGCAGTGGGATCTTGGACTCCTCAAAAAAGGAACCAGCCCGGATCGATCTTCGTTTTCTACAGTAGTTTACTGGGCATTCCCATAAGATCATATCACTTCCGCAATAGCACTTACCCCTTGCTGCCAGTAAGCCACGACTCACAAGGAACATGAAAATAGCATGACAACTTTGGATCAAGGTGAGCAACTTGTGATGATTCATGATGAAATGAGTTAAGACACTCTCTAATCAGGCTTTATAAAACCTTCTGTAGGATCGAAATTAACCAATGAAAAGTAACTAAGAGTAATCATATATAAAAATACACAGAAGTAATCAAGTTCGGCCAATCATACGTGTTTTCAATTAGCCAATCAACTTATTACTATTGTTGAATTGATCCGCATCGCAGAGTATAAAAAAGCCTTTAATTTGGACAGTTAGTTTTTAGTTCGCATACGATGTCTCAGAGAATCCTGAAGTGTATTGTGTGGCTGCGACCACTCCATTTTTCACTGTGAAAATAAGTGTGGCGTCTGCCACGGAGATAATCGGCAATGTTCCCGCTCTGACCAGCCACAGAACAAGAGAAAGAAAACAGCAAAGCAGCAAAAACAGTCCGCTC
>OX421449.1:33926331-33933831 GCA_949126865.1 Montipora capitata | reverse complement strand
TGAAAGTGCTGCGAAGGTGGACCGGAATGACCTTACTGAAATCCATCGCCGATACGCGGCAGTGCTCTCCATTATGAACGAGAAAAAGTGTAGCCTGAACAACGCGTACAGACTCGCAGGCACAGCACGCAGCACGGTTAGAGACTTTCTGGGTATAGCAGAGCTGCGAATTGTAAATGAAGTGACATACGAGAGCACCCTGGAGAGGCTGGGAGACCTGAAACTTTCAGTCAAAAGGATCGAGCAGGAGTGCCGAAGGCAGCTGGGCGATCTGTTGCCGTTTGTGAAACGACTTCGCATCGCGAAGAGGCTGTTGCCGATGGCGTTGGACGATGCCTTCTATTCCTAGAGGGTTTTGTCAACTTAAAAAAAAACGGCTCCTTTAGGAGCCACCAAGTTTGCAAAAGTCTATGACCAATTCAATTGCATTATGTCGTTCCCTTGTGCTCAAATATATTCTTGCTGCTTAATGATACTTCAAAGTCCTACTTCCTTGCCGCATAATGATACTTCAAAGTCCCGCATGGCCAAATTCGCACCCTCTTAGAAGCCCTGTAATAATATATATAAATAGCTGATGATGACGAAGTCTCGGGCAACGAGTGAAAACTGGGTTCTAATAATACTTGTCGTAACGGGAACTGGGTTCTAATATCACGAAATACAATATGGTAGTGAAAGTTTTCCGTCGAAGACAGTTCCGTTCAGTTTGAAAAAGGTACGTTTAGGTTTTCAACAGTTCAATAAGGCCCAAATGAGTCACCGACACGCCACCGACGCACCACCAACGCACCACCGACGCACTACCGACGCATCTTATATGTTATAAGTTTAAACAGCGGCCAACGCGTCGGCCGACAGTCGACCGACAGTCGACCGTCAGTCGGCCAACAGTCGGCCGACAGTCGACCGACAGTCGGCCGACAGTCGGCCGACGCGTTGGCCGACGCGTTGGCCGACGCATTGGTGGGATCGGATTCTTAAATTTTACCCATTTATCAATGAACTTTCTTGAGACTGAAAATATTGTAGAACAGCTGCTGCTCCAACAAAACATTTCTATTGTATATAATGACAGGAATGTTACTAGCAAAATGCAAAATTTAAGCTAAGTTTAAGTTAGGCTTTTTTTCTCTCTCAGTTTTTCAGGTTAAGTTAAGTTTTTCATGTTGAGTTGAGTTTAGATTAAAGTTGTGTTCTCTATACTTGTCTTGTTTGTTTTAGTACATTGATCAGAACTTTACGTGGGATGTGAAATGCACATAAACATGGAAAGAAATTCTCAAATACTTGATTTTGTTATATGTTTAATGATTTTTTCCGTCTTATGTTCACACCTTTGCTTCCCAACTGACAAGATAACAAAGGAAAGATTCCCTCTGTGACCTCCTTGAAGCACATTCATAGATCGACAGACTTTTTTTGTCAACACTGAAAATGCTTGCAAAAGAGGCTACTTATTTTGATGTATTTTACGTGCATTAAATTAGAGACTAGCAGTTCCACATTGGAAAGCAAGTACTGTCCAGAAATCTTACCTACAGTATTGAATGGAATGCAATGAGAAAGATCTGTAAGCTCATGCATATGGGAAGAAAAAAACTTCTTGAATATATGCAAATTTTCCCAGTAATCTTCTCGCCGGGTGACAAACCTGGCTTGTGTGTACAGTCCACTATGACTTTAGACTCTTTTGCCTATACCACAGCAGGCATGTTCACCTGCCACTTTGCCAAGCTAGCTATTCTGGACATATGTCTTTGTAATATGTACAAAGCCTACACCAAATGAGACGAGAGCGACTGCACTGTATGGACCCAACTTGTTTTAACAGCCTTTAAAATTGACCAATAATTGCAAGTTCATCAACATCTTACATCCCTAGATCACTTAATCCACGAGTTTGGCCATGGGTTCCCTTTGATTAACCATTTATTGGTATGATAAAACAGGGATAAAATAAACCACTGCTTTACCCATATTTTTTAAATAGGGTTAAAATAGAAGTAAAACAGCAGTAAAATAGGTTGTCTATTTTCCTTATCAAAGAAAGTATGAAATAGAAATAAAATACAGATGTTTTTGTAAAGTTAGGTTGTAAATTAAGTAATTTGGTTATGAAAGCATGGTAAATTAAGTTACTGTTATAATTATGTTCTCATCAGTTTTTGGCCATAACCTACCCCCAGATGTTCTGTAATGTGAACTCAGAATAAGTATTGAGAATACTTGATACTTCCACTGTCACTACATTTCGACTTTCTCTAAATAGTGAATTGTAGCCTTGGGTACTCATGAAATTTCATAAACCCAAGGCACTACCTTTTGACTCAAATTTGTCTTGCACATAAAGGTATGCATTATGGGTGTTTCTCCCGGTATATTGCAATGTTTTATTCTAAAGGCTTTCAGTTAAGACAATATAACTCTTCTAATCATTCTCACGTCATTTCACAGTCTTGCAAGCATGGAACAAAGTCCACAAAAAAATGAAATAACAGGACACATCAGCAATTTCTCACCAGTCCAGAATAGCAATAAAACAAACTATTTTGACATGGTCATTCAAACAGAATCTCGTCTTGTGAGAGGTGTTTGCTTCTCTTCAGCAAGACATGGGGAATCCAGTGCACTCTTTAAGAACAGTTCTCCAGTGAAAATATCAAACATCACTGTGAAAGATGTTGAAACAGATTACCCAATGGTCCTTATGAACGCCAGAACCAAGTTGCACAAAACTGAGGTTTCCTTTAAGATTCAACAGTGCACATACGACTTAAACATTGGCTTCTTATCAACAGTCAACAACAAGCAACTTATAACCATCAAGGCCAAAGTTGTTAATCTTTCTGGGGTAAAGAAAATGCAGACACAAAGATATGATCCAAAGAATAAGACTGATGCAATTTTAGTTGACCCTTCTGGATCTGTTAGAATTATTCTGTGGGAACAATTTGCGACTGAAGTTGAAGAGCAGAAAACTTACACTTTTTCTAATGTTCGAGTGAGGAAGGATCCTCACTTACACGAAGTGTCCCTCAATACACCTTTAAAAGGATGCTTGATCGAACTTTGTGATGACTTCCAGGAAACACTGGCCAAACCACAACAACTCCCAGAGTCCTATACATCATCAACAGTAACAGGTCAAATAATTGGTGTAAATAATTTTAATGTGTATTATTCGTGTGTGGGTTGCAGCAAAAAGGCGACTCCTGACCAGTCACCATGCACTTATCAAATGCCCCAGCTGCAACATGAAGCAAAAACTGTCAAGTTGTAAAATCCAACTACAATTTGCAGTGCCTTAAATTGTTGACACAGGGACCACTCAGCTGAAACTTCTTATTTTTGATGACGTGATCAAGTCAACATCACTAGTGCCCACTAACAATGCAATCCCAGATGAAGATCAGTTAACCTGTGCTTTGCTGGGTCTGTCAAGTGTTCAACTGACATACAAAATTTCCAAGATTGTTTCAGACATGTCTTATCTAAACAATAAGTACTGTTATACTATTAACTGAATGGACATCATGTTTACAGGTTGTGAACATTGCTGTTGTTTTTAAGATTTCTTCAATTCAATTACAATTTAGTAGTGGTTGTACCTAAACTGAACAATGTTTTTATAGACCTTTTATAAATCCAAATTAGCAGTTCCTGTTGCGTATGGCATGTTTTATAGCTTTAAGGTACAGTGTGTATTGCAAGGGTACAACTAGCCTATAGTCCATGCAGAAGGCTCAGTTCTTCCTGCCTACTTCTAGCAGACTCTTGTAAATGTTAAAGAAAACTGTTTCATGGCAATACATTTAAGAACAAAAGCCTACAATTCCACGAGCTAGTTACACCCCTGTAACTTGACACAACTTTTTTCAAATTTATACTTGATCAACCTGCAAAATAGAATCTCTTGTCTTTACTTGTACTTGACTTTAATTATTCGTAAGTTTTCTGTCATATAACATTTTTGCCACTTTATGTATTTTATTGCCATTAAAGGGATACTCTACACCTCAAAACGACCTTCTATAAAAAAGATACCGTATAGTCTGAATAAAAGATATTTACAAAGAAAATCTGTCAATTTTTCTTTACTTTTAGTCGAGAGAGAAAAGTTTCGGAACATGCTATTCGAAATTGGCGCTTTTGGTCAAAACCAGAATGACATAGATATGAGAACTTGCAGCTCGCTCCGGCTTAAAATGTTTTGAGTTCGCTCGCGAAGATACCAAGATCACGTAAATTTTTGCTTCTAAAAGAACCTTCTAACTGTATCATGCCACATCGCTGTGTAGCTGGTGGGTGTTCGAACACTGCAAAAGACAGAGTGAGTTTCCATGGCTGGCCTTCAAATGCTCAACTTGCTCGTCAATGGACAAATGCTGTGAGAAACACGTGAGGAAATTTTAACCAGACGGCCTCGAGCAAACTTTGCAGTAGTCACTTTTCCGACGATACATTTGAAACACAGTCAGTGATTGCTGATTCGTTAGGGTTAAATATGAAAAAACATTTTAAACCCGCCGCTGTTCCGACCATATTTAAAAACTGTCGGCCACAAAAAAGCAAAGACGGGACAGTAGCACAGACCGCACAGAAGGGTCCTCTTCACTGGGATACGGGTCTCGTGCTCAGCAGTTTCAGAAGCAGCCCAGGGGAGCCTATAGAAAAAGAGAAGCTGCCAGGGTACGTATTGCACATTATTTAAAACTGGCATTGCAATGTAAATGTAACCCACAAATAACTAATGTAAACTTACCTAGTTTTTATCAAAGGGCATGAAACAGTGAGTGGAGCCGAATCGTTACCTTGGGTACAGGAGGCAGCCACACACAGACACGGTCCAACAGCAAAAATGTTTTTATGCAATTTCGAACTAAAAGTACTGCGAAAGGCAAGTTTTTATAACTGTGTTGTGTATTCAAAATAAATATGGTCCTCCGAAAAAACGTTTGTTTACAAACGTTTTGGTTATGATTTGTTCAGGAATTCAAACTACTGTACCCACGAAGAGTCAACGAACCCAATGCACTCTTCTAAAAGAGATGTTTGTTACATTAACACCTTGTGCAAGTGACGATGAGCCATCAGATTCGGAAGAGGAGATGGACGCAGACAACAACCCCTTATGAGTTCCCAACCCTGATGATGAGAGAGATGAAGACGAAGATTTTGCTGGCGATTGTTTGTACGAGTGAGTTACACAAAAACAATTGATCATTTAACTTTGATATGCAATCATTTCTTTCTTTCGTTATCTTTTTTTTAATCATTTACACACGGTAAAAAATTATCAGGTACAATAAAATGCCTAACATCCTAACATAAGCGTTTAAATTGATTTAATGAACCAGACGCATTCCAATGAGTACAAACCTTGCATTTACCTGGTGAACAGATCTCACTGGAAGAAACACTAAATCTTATCTTTACAGACAACCTCCTGGCAATACACCTGCTTACGAACAGAAGTTGTTTCTTGTGGCAAAATCGTCACTGTTGTGTGTCGGACAGAGTGTGACAGGCGAGTCAACTCCAGGATTGGTACCAGAATAACAGTGATGCAAAAATGTCTCTCTTGCTCATTCACCAGAAGTTGGGATTCTCAGCCATCCATTGGGGACACCCCTCTTGGCAACATTATGATGTCATCAAAAATTCTCTTTGGTCGGGGGAGTCCAGCAAAGGTGCTTAAAATAATGGGCCACATGAATGTAGTGACCATTGGGTACTCCACATTCATGACGCATCAGAAAAAGTATTTACATGCAGCAGTGAAGAGAACGTACAGAGAACAACAGTCCTCATTACTCTATAGCATCAAAGCTGAGGGGAAGGAGCTGATCTTGGGAGGGGATGGTCGCTGTGACAGCCCAGGGCATTCCGCCAAGTACTGCAGTTATTCTCTCATGGATTTAGAGCAAAACTAAATTCTAAATTCCCAGCTGGTCCAGGTTGGTATTTACATTTCTACATTCAAAATTAATTAACAATTATTCGCCGAAGGCGAAGTGATTATCGGTGAATATTCACCGAGACGAAGGCGAGGTGAATATTCACCGATTATCACTGAGCCTGAGGCGAATAATTGTTTTAGTATAAATACACAGGTGATTATTTCAAAAAAAGAGAAAAAAAAAACATTTCAACACGAAATCATCTTCACTTACAGTGGCAAAACGACTTCTGGCAGCCATTTTGTCCATCGAGGTGATTATCGGCTGATAATCCGAGATAGCTAGCCAATGAGAGCGCGCGATTTTGTATAATCACCTGTGTATTTATACTAAATTAAAATATGGGCATTAATAACTTACTTTACTCTACTGTTCACTTTATATTACTCTACAGAGTAATGAAGTAAAGAACTCGAATGCAATGGAAAAAGAAGGCCTGCAAAGATCCCTTCAATTTTTAACTGATGAAGGACTGTCAGTTGACAACTTGATAACAGACAGACATGTCCAGATTAGAAAGCAAATGAGGGAGAAATGGCCTGCTGTTAAGCACAGATTGGATGGCTGGCATATTGGCAAAGGTTAGTTGGTATAATCAATGCCATAACTTTGTAACTGTGGTAATAATACAAATTATTATAAATGGAACTCTCTAACTCTTTTCTGATTGGCCGAAAGTGTACAGTGAATTTGGCCGAAAGTGTACAGTGAAATCAGGGCCCGTGGCATCATAACTGCAGATTATACAATTATCATGTCAAGGACAGTCAAGGTCACAGGTTAACATGTCAAGTTCACACGCTTTGTGTTGCTCCCGGTCAGTGAAAAGCAAAAACATGACTTCCTTTTTTTTTTTTTTTTTTTTCATGAATGTATAATAAAACAATTATTAAATTCGGTTTTTGTGATACCCAGAATAATCAAGGTCTCGGTATGGGTTATCAGCCTCAGCCTTGGGCTCCAGCTGATGTCCGTTAGCTTGACCTTGATTATTCTGGATATCACAAAACATCATCCAATAATTGCCTATAATTTTATGGCAACCTGCTAACACAAGACTGCATTAATACTGATTGTTAGCCAGACTTAATTTTTATTTAAGGTCTTGGTAAAGAGATTGACAGCCTTGCAAAAAAAGAAAGACTGTGCTGTGGTGTCAAAATGGAAAAAGAGCGTGGTTAACCACATGTTCTGGTGTGCTGCATCAACTGATGATGATGATGATGATGATGATGAAGATTTAAAGGAGGCAAAGGTGGCTCTCAATTACTAATCACATCATGAACAAGCATTCAGGGCATGAAAGTCCTTTGTTTCCCCAGTGTCTTCCAGGGAGACTGCATGGCAGAGAAAGAAAAAAGAAATGGCTCAAACAAGGTATGGTAATGTTTAATTAAGGTGATTCCTTAGTAATATAAGTTGTCGTAAGATTTTCTTTAAACTTTTCTCGATTGTTCCCTACATTACGGTGACTCGAAATGTGCAATTAAATAAATACGTCACCAAGCTCGTTCGCGAGATATAACTTGCCCAAGTT
>OX421449.1:33906331-33921331 GCA_949126865.1 Montipora capitata | reverse complement strand
ATCTTAAAATGTGTCTGACCATGGTCCATTGTGGAGCAGTTCCCTGTTTGTGTTTGAGAATTGGAATGGAGACATAGGAAACTATTTCCATGGGATGCAGAATATTCCAAGCCAGGTGAGAGTTTTAAATTCCCTTTTTATGAAGAGTGTCAACCTATGATGTGCAAGTACTTTCCCAGCTAACAAAATGAATAACTTAAGCATAATTTCGGTGTTTGTCATTTACATGTACAGATAATGACTGCTGTCACAACTCACCAACGTCTCCCAGAAATGATAGATGAGATGCCTGAAGGACCTGCCAAGGATTTGGTTTTCGAGTTGTGTGGACGAACTGACAGGTTAGCATCTATCAATGATGTGTAATAAATCAGCACCTCTCAAGTGATGTTTTATGATAACAGTTAGCAAAAGAATGTTTTTACTAGCATGGTGATATTTAAAATTTGGTCAACTCAGTGACCACATAAGGTGTGAGAAATTGTGTAACACAACTCCTTGATTAAAGTGAACTTAGTTTACTATCTTTAAATGTGATAAGGGTGAAAGGCAGAATGAGTTTGCAGAATCACATAGCAGGGATCGCGTTAACGCAGAAATCATGCATTTTTACGCAAATAAATTCCAAAAAATGCATCATCAAAATTTTAATGCGTCCGAAGACGCAAGACACTGACTTTATTAACTCACACAACTTGCTTTGCTTTGTCAGTATATTCTGTTGCTTCGACAAGATGTAAAAAATAATAATAATAAACTTATTTGAGCTCCCACCATTTGTTTGCTCATTGATCGTTTGATCGATTGAGAAATACAAGTGCTCACACTTCTTGAACTGAGAAAGGTTGAAGACATGGTAATTTTTACATAAAGTTTTTGGCTAAAATTGGCTGAAAGAGTTTGGATGGTTGCAAACAAGGAATTTGGGCAATAAGTTATCTATGATTTTTAAGCTGGAAAAAAGAACTCGCTAGTTACAGTACTCAGTACTGTCCAAAGAAAAAGACTAGAAAGTTGGTTACTCTCTCTTTCTCATAAGATACTTTTTTTCTCGCAGAGTCACCAAGATTTTGGGACCCCAATTTGGCCGGACATGCGGGTCCAAGGACCCAGACTGAAAAATCCTGGTGCCATCCCTGCATAGTCATGCAGAATGTCTGCAAAAAGATAAATTAACTGATCTGCATTATTTGATCCAAAGCACTTTTTGAGAATGGTTACATGTAGCGTCTGTACTATTACAGTTATGGGTGACAATTTTATAAGCCTTAAAAATACAGGGTAATAAATTATCTCTTTAAGTCTGTCTGCATACATTTCATTTCTGCATAATTATGCCAGCATAATTATGCCAAATAGCATGCCATTGTAGAAACTCAAGCAACCTTTTACCCTCACTGGTAAACAGGCCTGAGAAAATTTTCCCTCTATTGTTTATCTCAAAAGGACTAACAGAACACAGCTGAAAGGTGAATTTTATGCAGCTGGAGCATTGAGAAAAGGCAAATCCACCAATGCACCCTATGAAGAAGACCTTCTTTTACATCTTGGCATAGAATCCATTTCCGAAATCACATTTTTCTCAAGGCTCAAAGTAGGGGAAGCAGTGATCCACTCCAGAAGCTACAAGAGGGTTTCTAGGAGAAATAATTTTACAGTTGCATATCACAAGGGGGAAACCATAGCCTATGGGCAAGTGGAAGAATTCTTCATTGTTGAGGATAAACCAGGATTGGTCTGTGGGGCTGTCATTGTACCAATGCCTATAGATGGAAGTCGCATCTGTGAAAATAACCAAGTGTTGGGTGCAATTCCTGTGAACCACATTGTCTGTCTCAGGCAGCCAGATAAGCACAGGTTTGATGCATCTCTTTGGAGGGCCTCTTAGACGTCTGCGTTTACATGAAGTTTTCAGACACTGTTGTCGGATATGCAGCCCATTTTGCCAACCACATTGAAAAAGACTAAACTTCTGTACAGTAACTTCAATGAAAAAACAGTTAACTTCACCTCACGTTTAACAGTTTTTGTGAGGATAGTAGCTAATAGTATTTTTGTGAGAAGAGTAGCTACACAAAAAGATTGATGTTTCAACTTAATTGCGTTGAATACAGTTTCATGACCTTTACTTTAAGGCCATTAAAGACCTTTCCAAGTGAAGATATTTTTGTTGCGGGCGACCAGCGGAGCCCGCAATCCTAATCTCAACATTGGTTTCAAACGCATGCGCGGCAGTTATATAGCCTTGCAGTGACTCGAATTTAGCAAAAAAAGTCGTCCTTCCAAATATTTGTCCCTAGGGACACTAAGAACCAATGAAATGAAAGGACGTAATTTTAGCACAGGCGCTTTGACCACGCGAGACAAACACGAAGCAGCAGTAATTTGAGCACAGGCGTTCTGGCCACTAGAAACCAACACCAAGCAGAAGACAATTCTCACCAAAGCATAGCTGTTTCACCTTCCATAGTCAATGATCTTTAATGTAGTTGAAGGGCTCAAATAATATGTAAATTTCGCCTTCTTGAAGCTAAGAATGTCAAGAATCACGTGCAGTTCATGCAGAAGTGGCGGTCCATAAATTGGAATGCACACAACACAATTTTATCACGTGGACGACGTCTATTTCGTCGAAGAATCACGTGCAGCTCAGGCATAGCTGGCGCGCCGTCCAATCAAAATCGAGCGCGTGAACTTGTGATCGGAATGTTTCCTGTCCGTGTCTGTTGTTGTCGGGTATCGAAATCTTCCGGCCATTGCGAGAGATCTGTGTTCCTCCTTGGCGTTGTTGAACTGTAGAGCGAGAGCTGTGCGTCCATTTACCTTGGCGTTGATCCATTGAAGACTTGAACTGTAGAGCGATCGAGAGCTGTGCGTCCATTGACCTTAGAGCGAAACCTTGTCCTATATCTGCAGGTTAGTAAGGTACTTTACCTATTAAGTTTATTGTGAGGTATACAATAACATTTTATGGCTGCTTTTACGTACATAAAGGAAAGCCTTTGATTTTTCGTCGAGCGCTTTTGCATTTTCACCCCAGCTGTCACCCACTTCGGTTTGTTTATAAAACATCGGCACATTTTTGCCACAATTATACCATTGAACCACTTTGTTCACCACGAGACAAGTCAATTTTATTGTAACAAGTCAAGCTTAAAACACAGAGCTATCACGGTGAAATCACTGCAAATACAATGTTACCTATCACGATCTGTCACGTGCGAGCGTTCAGTTTCTTTAAGCAGCCAAGCCATAACAATCTAAGTACAGATCTTTCATTGAAACCAGTGTACGTGGTTCCGTTACCTTATGTCAAACCAAAATTCCTAGGTCGTCAGCTTTTTATTACTTCTACAAAACATTCAAAACTTGGTCTTCAAGACATTGCTTTGAAAGCTGTTTTTGTTGTTACTACTTTCGCTCAAAGCTAAATATTTCGAACAAGGTGACAGCTGGTAACCGAACTTTTCAAACCTCTAGGTGTGATAATTCAAAGCCATTATTGAAAAAATTTGTACGGCTTAAGCTTTTACCATCGCTTTCTGGTGGCATGAATACATACAATGCACATTCATCTCAAATGGGTACAAGGGCAAGTACTGAAAGCAGTTCTTATGACCGATTGGTTAATAGATTATGCGACAAAGGTTTGCAGGCATTGGATGTTGGTGGTTCTGGTGACTGCTTTTTCAAAGCAATTTCACATCAGTATTATGGTACTCCACACCATCATATTGCTGTAAGGCATGCTGGTGTAAGCTATTTAGAACAACACCCTGATTTGTTTATCGAGAGTGTTTCTGAGAATTCATGGAAAAGTTATTTGCAAAGAATGGCCACACCAGGCACATGGCACCAGGCAACATTATCATACAAGCAGTAGCAAATCAACTTAATTGTGTCATTCATATCATTGAGTCCAGGCTTTCGTGCACACAAGGCTCTACAATTACTCCATCCACTACAAATCAAAATGCAAAAGTATTGTTTGTTGGTTACATAGAAGACTTGCATTATGTTTCTACAATACCTCAGAGTCATACTACTAATAAGAATGCCTTAAAGTATCTAAAATCCAAATTATTACAATGTGATGAGAAAATTAAGAAGAGAAACCTAGGCAGGCGAGATGCTCGGCAGAGAAAAAGGAAACAAGAGCAAAATACGAGGAATATTGCAAAAAAAGTGAAAAAGACATGTGATAAGAAACAGTACTTATTAACTTTTGATCCAGAAAAACATGGAGATATTCACGAACAAGACTGGGCAAAACAAAACATAACTAAATTCCATAATTCCAATAATTATAACATTTACCAATGCAAAGTTTGTTTTGAAGCCTGGCAATTAAGAGTGTCACCAAAATGTACACAAAATTATACATGTTCCAGGTGCTCAAGAGAAAAAGAGTCACCAAAAAAATTCTCCAAGGAAAACTTTATGATACCCTCAGCAGTACCCACACAACTTTCCGGTTTAACGCAGGTAGAAGAAATGTTAATTGCTAAAGCTCTTCCTATAATGCATATTTATATCAAACCAGGAGGACAAAGAGGATATTCTGGACATACAATAAATCTACCTCAAAATGTCAGTGAATTGGCTCAATCACTTCCAAGATACCCTAAAGATTTATCAATAATTATTGTTAGAGCTAAAGGAAAGGAAAATTTTGTTAAAAACCTTTCAGTAAGAAGGCAAGTGGTATCAGATGCAATTGACTGGCTCATTAAAAATAATCCACATTATTCAGACATTGAATTAAATTATAACGCATTAAATTCTTTACCAGAAAATGATGTTCCCAGCGAACTTCTTTCAATAGAAACAGATGACACTACAAGAGATGATAATACAACTCCCCTCCCAGATTTTGGTCCTGTTGCTAGTGATCGAAGAAGATATTGTTTATAACAGTAATACAGATTCTTCAAGTTTTCTACCTGTAAATGACACCCACCAACAAGAAATTGATTTCATTCGTAACAATCTTTCCCAGGGACAAATAAACTGGCCGACTTTAGGTAATAGCCCATTAAATGAGTATGTCACTCCATGTTTAGCCACAATGGCATTTCCAACATTGTTTCCTGATGGTAAAGGAGATCCAACAAATCCTGCAATTTTAAAAAATGTAACTCTGAAAGAAAAGGTTAAACATCTAATAAAATTTGCAGAGAAAAAAGACAGTAAATGGATTTATCGTTTTGCAAATCATTCTAGATTTTCATACTGGGCTTTAAACATGATTCAGCGTAAACAAATTTTACAACAAACTGGAATTTTTTTTAAACAAAATCCTGGAGAACAACATTTAACTATGGAAGAACTAAAAGAAATGGTCAACAATAATAATACAAACCTTTTTCTGAACAAGCTGTCCCGTTACGTCACTAACCTAACTAGATCAGATGCTTATTGGTACAAAGCAAAAGAGGATTTAAAAGCGATCATTCAGCATGCTGGACTGCCAACATTCTTTTTCACATTTTCAGCAGCAGATATGCATTGGCCAGAATTGCATTTTCTTTTTGGAAATGAGAGAGACGAAGGGATTACAGGTAGCTTATCTGAAATAAGACGTAACAATGTTATTAACAATCCCCATATTGTTGATTGGTTTTTTACTGAACGCTTGAAAAAGTTTATTAAACACTGGCTATATGATTCACTTGATGCAAAATGGCACTGGTATAGATTTGAGTATCAATCTAGAGGAAGCATTCATTGCCATGGTGTTGCTAAACTGAACAATGATCCAGACCTGTGCAAGTTGAGTGAAACTGCACTTAATGGTTATTTGGCAGAGAATAGTAAAGATAATGCTACCAGTACAATAGTAAATGAGGGTAAAATGGCTACCAAAAAGATCTGTCAATATGTTGATTGGCTCTTGTCTACATGTAACCCAAATCCTCCAGATAATGGTCTGTGGATAAAGCCTTCTATTCATCCATTTCAGGAATACCACAAAAATATCAAAGATTCTGACAATGACTATATTGATCTGTTGAATATGGTTCAAAGACACACTCGTTGTAGTACAAGTTATTGTTTAAGGAAAAAGCACAATGAAACAGAACCAAAATGTAGATTTAACTTTCCATTTGACACCTGTACAAAAACGTCATTGCATTTTGAGCTTATTCATTCAAAAGACAACACATCAAAATACAAAGTTCAAGTAACTACAAAAAGGAATGATTCCAGAGTAAACAACCACCAGCGCTTTCAACTCCAAGGCTGGAGGGCAAATTGTGATATTCAAATTGTTATAGACTACCATGCATGTGTGGAGTACTTAGCAAAATATGCAGCAAAAAGTGAAACCAAATCACATCTCCTTAAGCAAGCATTTAGTACCATTGTGCATAACTCTCAAGTGAATATTAATGCTTCATCCATAATTAAGAAAACTGTTATGAAAACACTTGGCCAAAGAGATTTTTCTTCACAAGAGACAATGCACCATTTACTGTCCTTAAACCTTCTAAGCTCATCCTTTAATGTAGTTCCTATAAGCTTAAATGGTTCACACAGACTTAATATCACAACACAGCCTGATGATAGAGCAACAACTGCCAGTTTGCTTGATGCCTACGCTGAACGTGACAAATATCAAAGCACTGTAACATGTGACTTACATAATTTAAATTTTCTTCAATTTGCAATGAAATATCGTCTTGTCAATGGAAAATTAGTAGATCAACCAAATAATGTAGTACCAAGAGTTTATCCCACATACTCATCAAATCCCAAAAGTACAAATTTTGGTTTATACTGTAAATACCAATTGCTAAGATATAAGCCTTGGAAAAACAAACAGGAAGATGCATGGGGAAACCAAGAACATAATAATGACGTGTTTATTTCACAGTGGAAAAGTTTTTTGCAAACAGACTATGCAAAACAACATGTGCCTGATTGGCATGGAAAACTGGAAGACATACAATCTATCTGCGATAATGAACAAAATCAAAATTACATAGAACCAGAACAACAACGAGAAGAATGGATGGTTCTAGCAGACTTCATTCACACAACTAATTCAGACAAATTTGACACCTTATCAGAAAATGACTGGCACAGCTACAGTTATCCATACACTCCACAACAACTATTAGAAATGGTTTCTTGGATAAATTCAACAAAGCAGTATTATGAGAGTCAAGTTCAAAACTGCAATGTAGACATAAATACTTTTAGTAGCATGCAGTCACTTGCTTACAATATTGTAAAAGACCATTTTGAAAACCCAAACCCTCACTCACCCTTGCATTTGATAATAAATGGCTTTGCTGGAACAGGTAAAAGTTACCTCATCAGCGCATTAAGAAATCTTATGCAGCAAAATTGTACTGTAACAGCAACTACTGGCAAAGCTTCATTCAATATTAATGGCATAACTGTCCATTCACTTCTTAACTTACCTGTTGGTGCCAGAGGAAACACAGATTTGAAAGGGCAAGTACTTGTAAGATTGCAAGATAAACTACAAAACATTAAATATATACTTATTGATGAATACTCTATGCTTGGACAAACTTTGCTTGGTTGGATTGATAAACGTTGTAGACAGGCAACTGGGCAACAGGATGAAGTATTTGGAAATGTATCAATTATTTTAATAGGCGACCCTGCTCAATTACCACCTGTTGCAGACAAACCTTTGTATCATGCGAACCCATCAGGAGTAATAGGTGAACAAGGCCATCTTGCATATTTGATGTTTGACAAAGTGGTAAAGCTCTCTGAAAATCAACGTGTGCAAGGTTCAAACCCAGAACAGGTTTCTTTTAAACAATTGTTAGAGCGTCTCAGAAATGGAGATTCAACTCAAGAAGACTGGCAACTTCTTCTTTCTCGCCAGCCATCAGCTGTTCCAAATTTAAGTGAATTTGAAAATGCAATGAGACTGTTTTATGGCAATGATCAAGTTGCTACTTATAATTATGATCAACTATTAAAGCTTCGTCAACCAATAGCTCAAATTGAAGCTTGTCATTCCTCTCCCATTGCAAAGGCTGTATCTTCTGAAGAAATGTGCGGATTAGTTCCAACCTTATTCTTAGCTACAAAAGCTTCTGTCATGCTAACTATGAATTTGTGGTCAGAGGTTGGACTTTGTAATGGAGCAACAGGAAAAGTAATAGATATCATTTATGCAGACAACCACTCGCCACCAAACCTACCTGTAGCAGTAATAGTTCAGTTTGACCATTACACAGGACTATCATTTATTGACACTTTACCAAAATGTGTTCCAATTCCTCCTCTTACTATTACTTCTAAGTACCTCGAAACATTTCATGAAAGACAGCAATTACCACTGAAGCTTGCATGGGCAATTACAATACATAAAAGCCAAGGACTAACTCTTCCAAAAGCATGGATCGATATTGGACCAAGTGAAAAAGCAGCAGGAATTACATACGTTGCCATAAGCAGAGTTCGATCACTCAAATCTTGCATAATCGAGCCAATGACATTTGAGCGCTTAACAAGTATTAAAAAATCTTCTCAATTTCAATTTAGGCTAATGGAAGAAAATCGCTTGGATAAATTAGCAGAAAATACAAAAACTCTTTTTACAAAGACGTAATTTATATTTCTTGAGTTCTTTTAAACCAACAACATAACCTTATTACAGTGTGGAAATAAACAATTTGTACGAAAGTTACAACAAAAATTTCACATGGTAACCATAAGTAGAGCTTTCCACTTCAGAAAATGTCCATTAGGACCTTCAACTGTATTAAATTTTGAAGTGTTTTTATTTATTTCTTTTTATTATAACAACGACACATGATTGGAATAATTCTGTTGTAAGTTAAATTCCTAATTTATCAAAACAATATTTATCATTCTAGAATTCATTGGGTAAAACTTTTAGTTAACTAACACATCCTTTTCTCTATCAGGAAATACTGTAATTCAAAGTACAAACAAAATGTCTTCACTGTCAAGCCCTTCAAAACGCAAAGGTATGTATATCTATAGCATTTCACTTAGTGAGAATTCATGTAATACCATGGCTGCCTTAATCTAACTAATTCCTGAAATATTTTGTCATGAAAGCAATGCGGATCAAATATATTATTATGGTAACCTCCTGTTCTTGAATTCTTACGATATCTATAAACAGCTAAAAACGACTACAGTAATCGATTTCTTCATAAAATCCAAACAATTTATTTCTAACTTCATTTTTTTTTCAGAAAGCGACCCAGGATTTATTTCAAACGTCTCTCCAATGAAGAAAGCAAAAAAAGGAACGCAATATTATCATTGCACCCTTCAGACCTCACCCACTAAAGCTTGGAAAGTAGTAGGATTTGATAACGCAACGCATATTCAATGTCAACATTACGAGAAAACTGGCAATCCCGTGAAACTACTGAATGTCAAGGAGGACAATGGGCAATTTCTTGTAAATCAAACCACAACTTTGCTACAAATGACCAACAGCGATGTAACTTTCACAAGTACCCCCTCGTCGTCTTTGTCAGATAATGCCACACAAAGTAGCCCCGCAGTAGCTTCAAACATCACGTTGAATCAGCTGCCGACACTTACAAGAAATCAGAAAGTTAATGTCACCGGAATCCTAACTCTTGGCCAAAAGCCGGCCAAAGAAGTGAAAAAAAGAAATAGTGAGAATGGAAAGGTCAAGGAGGATTGCATTATCGAAGATGCAACCGGCAACGCAATCCTCCACATATGGGATGACCTCATAGACAAGGTCCAGAACTCGAAAAGTTACACTTTCAAGAACCTCAGCGTGAAAAACTATTCAGGAAATACTATGCTGGGAACCACAGCATCGACCACCTTTGATGAAGTCCAAACAGAACTCAAACAAGTCAAAGGACCAGATCTTTTAGAAAACAAGGACAAAAAAGTTACAGTCCAAGAATTTAAATTTGTCGACAAATTAAACATTTATTTCCAATGTCAAATAAAGGCTTGCAACAAAAAAATGCCATACGACATCAATGCAAACATCATTAAATGCCCATCATGTGGTGCAACCCAGAAAACAAAAGCATCGAAGAAAGCAATGTCTGCAAGACTATGTGCCGATGTGGATGGAAGGGAAACCTGGTTCACTGCATTCACAGATGTCTTGAAAATCCTAATCGACAACAAGCAAGAATCGAATCTAACGTCAGATCAAATATCAGAAGCACTGCTTTCAGCAGAAAATGTCACCATGTTAGTGGATGGATCATCCAATTATGTGAAAAACATTCTGAAGCCTGAATAACTTGAATGAACATAACAAAAACTAACAATTATGATACAAATGTGACTGCTAAAAGACAGTCTTCATACAAATAAACATTTATTCATCAGTTATAGCTTCAGTTTTAACATGAACGTGAAGTTAATCATACAAGTGACACTGCTAAAAAATTACAATAACAATTAGCATTCCTTAATTATGTTGTAGTTACAGTTTCAACATGACAATTTAGTGCATGTGTTTTCATTGATCTAGGGAAAAAATATTAATTATGTTATAGTTTCAACATGAACATTTTAGTGCATGGATGTGCTTTCATTAATCTATTTAGAACAGTTACATACAAATGTGACAAACAAAATAATATGTCGTAACAACTACAACATTGTATTTGTAAATTACTTTGCATTCCAGTTTTTAAATGATCATCAATGAATGCCCTTTCACTCATCTATGCAAAAATAGTTATGTACAATACAGTCATTTCCTTTCAGTTTTCTTAACAAACAGTTTGTGTTTTTAACAGATTTAATTCCAAACAATATTGTACATTTATCTTTCCATTACAATTTCAAATAAATCACTGTTCCATTACATCAAATGATCTTGACTAAATCAATATGTCCATTTTATAATCAACAGTGTTTTTATTTACAACGTGAAAAACTAACCATTTTGTCAAACCCAACACAAAATAGAACTAGTGTATAATCAACCTGGTGTTAATCACCCACACTATGCAACCCTTTATTGCCCTGCAAATATAAATGCCCAAAATGGAAAAAGAACACAACGCCACTGTTTTACAATGAAATCGTTAACCTCAGTGAAACAAATCATGCATAGCCCTCGCCCACACCTCCTAACCTGTGGTTATTACTAGTAATCTTTTGTAATCTTGATGCTTTTATAAAAAATATATATATGGGATGCATTGTTTGCATGTTTCAACCCTTCTGTACAATAATTGTAAAACCTGGACTGCTTAGGCATAGAATTTCCGATAATTACTAGTTCTAACAATGATTTGGTATCCAACCTTCAGGTCTTACCCAGCATGCCATCTGATCACGCTGCTATAACTTTTCTGGTTGATTTTCCTCGCCCTGTCTTGTCGAAAGTCTTCAGTGAGCGACGGAAACTTCAAAACATCAACCTAGAACTGTTTGTGGAAGACATGGCTAATACATCACTGATGTGCAATAGGTCATCTGATGTGGATGTTGCTGTTACACAATATTTACTGGACGACTTAATGGCTTCTTCTGACATTGACGATTGTCATCGTTATGACAAGCAACCTACTCTATCAAGTTATGAGCTGAGTACCTTAGAGCCAGTGACATCTGAAAATGTTAAATCAGTCATTATGTCATCACGAACGGTCCTGCAGCTTGGACCCCATACCTACAGTCCTTGTAATGAAGTGCATTGACGTCTTGGTTCACCCTATCACTGCAATTATCAACTCATCACTTATGACTGGTGTATTCCCTTCGCAATTTAAGCATGGCCTGGTCACCCTTATCATCAAAAAGAAAGATCTTGATCCTGAGCTTCTCGAATATTATCGTCCCATTACAAACTTGTCCTTCTTATCGAAAACAACAGAACGTGTTGTATCTAATCAGCTACATCAGTATTTGCAAGTTAATGGACTCTATGCTCGAATGCAGTCTGCCTACTGGCCTGACCACAGTACAGAAACAGCATTACTCCGTGTCCATTGTTTATCTCAAAAGGACTAACAGAACACAGCTGAAAGGTGAATTTTATGCAGCTGGAGCATTGAGAAAAGGCAAATCCACCAATGCACCCTATGAAGAAGACCTTCTTTTACATCTTGGCATAGAATCCATTTCCGAAATCACCTTTTTTTCAAGGCTCAAAGTAGGGGAAGCAGTGATCCACTCCAGAAGCTACAAGAGGGTTTCTAGGAGAAATAATTTTACAGTTGCATATCACAAGGGGGAAACCATAGCCTATGGGCAAGTGGAAGAATTCTTCATTGTTGAGGATAAACCAGGATTGGTCTGTGGGGCTGTCATTGCACCAATGCCTATAGATGGAAGTCGCATCTGTGAAAATAACCAAGTGTTGGGTGCAATTCCTGTGAACCACATTGTCTGTCTCAGGCAGCCAGATAAGCACAGGTTTGATGCATCTCTTTGGAGGGCCTCTTAGACGTCTGCGTTTACATGAAGTTTTCAGACACTGTTGTCGGATATGCAGCCCATTTTGCCAACCACATTGAAAAAGACTAAACTTCTGTACAGTAACACCTCACGTTTAACAGTTTTTGTGAGGATAGTAGCTAATAGTATTTTTGTGAGAAGAGTAGCTACACAAAAAGATTGATGTTTCAACTTAATTGCGTTGAATACAGTTTCATGACCTTTACTTTAAGGCCATTAAAGACCTTTCCAAGTGAAGATATTTTTGTAATCTTTTGTAATCTTGATGCTTTTACAAAAAATATATATATGGGATGCATTGTTTGCATGTTTCAACCCTTCTGTACAATAATTGTAAAACCTGGACTGCTTAGGCATAGAATTTCCGTATAAACAGACAATTATATGGAAAAGATATGGGGTGTGGAAAACCTGTCAGTTGATATGGATTTTCTATGGTTACAGCAGGGCACTAAAGAAGCATTAATTTGGTTCTATGGAAAATCTATGGAGTATTGAACTATTAGCATGCCATATCAATTCCATAGGAGCGGGAAGGCAAAGCTAATACTTCACTGGTATGGTAAAGCTACTGTGAGGGTACTGTAGTCCAATAGCTCTTCCATACATTGGGAAACACGGCCTTTTCTTCCCATACATTTCCCATACCTTAAAATTTGGTAAAATTTGGCACCATACGAATTCCATATCATTACTCAGCCTTTCCATGCCATTCCCATATATGGGCCATATGTGGCCCAAGTTTTTCCATATCATTCCCATACTTTTGCTTTGGTAAGGGTATCCTTGAATGGTTGGCAGATAATGAGTTAGTATGCAACGAATCGAAGACGGATGTCATACAGTTGTCCTCTCGATTTCAACAACACAACCTTCTATCTGAGATCACCATTGGTAAATCAAACCTAGTGCTTGCGTCTTCAGTCCGTGATCTTGGTGTAACACTAGACTGCCATCTTGACATGAATGCACATGTCAACCAACTCTGCAAATCTGCATCTTTCTCTCTGAGACGTGTTGGGCAAGTTAGAAGA
The DNA here is from genome assembly GCA_949126865.1 of Montipora capitata. Taxonomy (NCBI): domain Eukaryota; kingdom Metazoa; phylum Cnidaria; class Anthozoa; order Scleractinia; family Acroporidae; genus Montipora; species Montipora capitata. The sequence goes on along the minus strand of OX421449.1, from coordinate 33,907,856 downwards.
TACTGTATCTTGACAATGCAACCACGGAAAAACTCACCCATGCCCTGATTACATCTAAACTCGACCAGTGTAACAGCTTGTTATACGGGCTTCCAGATAAAGAAATCTCCAAGATTGAGCGAATTCAAAACTCCACAGCAAGATTGGTTACAGGAACCAAGAGGCAAGAACATATCACACCAGTATTGAGTATTCACTGGCTTCCAATCAAGAAGAGAATAATTTACAAGATACTCTTACTGACGTACAAATCACTGAAAGGGCTTGCTCCAGACTATTTAAGGGACTTATTAGACCTGTATGTGCCAACTAGAATTTTAAGATCTGGATCAACACGTCTCCTCCATGTCCCTAGAATCAGAACAATCTACTATGGTGGACGTGCTTTCTCTTCGTGTGCACCTAAGCACTGGAACCAACTACCCTCCTTAAACAGGCAGCTTCTGTAGAAATTTTCAAGAAAGAACTTAAAACATTTCTTTTTGACAATGATATCGACTTTTTGACTTGACTATGTATATGTACATATATATATATATATACATACATACATACATACATACATACATACATACATATATATATATATAGAGAGAGAGAGAGAGAGAGAGAGAGAGAGAGAGAGAGGGCTGTGAGAATTAAAACATGGCTACACGGTAATTGCCCTACAGGCCTGTTTCGTAAGGCTTGAAGCCTCACTCTTCAGGAGTTTTATTCACGCTGCTGCGCACTTATTTTTATATCACAAACACTACCTAAATTTACATACATGTTGGTGTTAGGGTGCTAAGCTAATTGTTCTGTTGTAGCGCCTTCGCTCGGTGCCTGCATGATGATACTAACTCGTTTCTTTTGTTCAATGTACATCGCTCCGGTTCACAGATAATGACAAATTTCTTCCTCAAGCATAAATTACAACATTTAGTTGAACTGCTGTACGGTTTAGCGCGGCAAACAATTTGCCATGTAATTTCATGCTCTATGTTGTTATCTTTTAGCGACCATACGTGCTTGCTGAGTTCAGTTGAATTTCTATAGCTCTTATGTTCGAAAGATGTTTTATGATTTCTGTAATGTTTCTTAAAGTCTCACAGCCCTCTATAGTTACGCTCTACCTTGTATTGAGCACTCTAACTGGCTCGATCACCACCGCTTTTTGATTATTTATGCTCCCTGTTTGACCGTGTTGAGCACTCTATACGATTGGCCACCATGGAGAAAGTAAACTTTGGCTACTCTACGAAGAACATACCTATACCACCTGAAAAGGACTACTTGTGCTGCCTTATCGAAAAAACCGAACAGTTCCTACGCAGAATGCGTTGGAAAGCACACTTCTTCCTCCATCCAAGTACATCCAGCAAGCAAACCTACGGATTTAGCTCGACAAAAAATCTACCTGCCATAGACGAACTCAAGGAATTTGAAGACGGAATGCTAAGTATCATCCAGAGCATTAAGTTCAAACTGACCAACAATACATTTCTAAATGATCTTAGGAACGACGTGAACCGGATGAAAAGCG
>OX421449.1:33888831-33896331 GCA_949126865.1 Montipora capitata | reverse complement strand
TAACCGTGCGACGGCCTTTTGATGCTCGCCTTTTCTAGTTGTAAATTTTCTTTGCGTTTCTCCGACGTAATTCTTGCTACATACTGCGCAGGGAATGTCATACACGAGATCTCGAATTTCTTCTTTGCCCATTTCGTCTTTCGGCTTTGGAAATATCCGGCCAATTGTATTGTAGGGTTTAAAAGTCACTTTGATACCATGATTGCCCAAAACTCTCTTTATGGGTTCGGAGGTCCTGCTCACGTATGGTATTGTGCAATATTTCTCTTCCGACTCTGCACCAGTTAATGGGTAGTTTAATGGTGGTTTAGGTTTGCTGGCATTCAAGATAAAGCGTTTAAGGTATCCATTTGATTGTAGTGTGGACATTATTCTTTGTTTTTCCTTGTTTCCGTTGGACTTTGTCGAGGGAATTCTCTCGGCCCGATCCATTAATGACTTGACCACAGCTCGCTTGTGCATACTGGGATGGTGCGATAAATATGACAAATAGCGATCAGTGTGGGTAGGTTTCCGGTAGATGGTGGTGATTAATTTTCCGTCTTCCTGGTGATGAACCATGGTGTCAAGAAAGGCAATTTTACTCTCGTTCTCACGTTCAATTGTGAAAGTAAGGCAAGGTTCAACTGAATTCAAATGTTCCAGAAAGGTCTGTGTACTTCCAGATTTTGCGGTTGTAATCACGTCGTCCACAAATCTCTTCCAAAACAAAGGTGGATTGGTTAGTGAAGCTAGCGCTCTTTCTTCAAGATCTTCCATGACCATGTTAGCCATTATAGCGGAAACGGGGGAGCCCATAGCTGTCCCAAAAATTTGCTTGTAGTGCTTGTGGTCATACTGAAAATTGGTGGTTGAACAGGCAAAAGTCAAGTAATTTGACAATGTCAGTAATAGGTATGGCTGTCCTGTCTTGTAAATTTTCGTCGTTGATCAAGCGGTTGTGAGCAACACTAATAGCTACGTCCACCGGAATCGATGTAAACAACGAAACGACGTCGAAAGAGACAAGTACGTCGTCATCCTGAAGTTTGTCAGTAATACTTTCACAGAATTCAGTGCTGTTTTTGACAGTGTAATCGGAATTACCAGTCAAGGGTTTCAATATTTTAGCCACATGCTTAGAGAGGTTGTATGTAGGAGTTGATATGAAAGAAACAATGGGCCGTAACGGGCATCCGTTCTTATGGACTTTGGGTAAACCATAAAATCGAGGTGGTAGGCCGTCGGAGCTGTGGAGACGTTTGTATAAATTTCAGTATGACCACAAGCACTACAAGCAAATTCATGGGACAGCTATGGGCTCCCCCGTTTCCGCTATAATGGCTAACATGGTCATGGAAGATCTTGAAGAAAGAGCGCTAGCTTCACTAACCAATCCACCTTTGTTTTGGAAGAGATTTGTGGACGACGTGATTACAACCGCAAAATCTGGAAGTACACAGACCTTTCTGGAACATTTGAATTCAGTTGAACCTTGCATTACTTTCACAATTGAACGTGAGAAAGAGAGTAAAATTGCCTTTCTTGACACCATGGTTCATCACCAGGAAGACGGAAAATTAATCACCACCGTCTACCGGAAACCTACCCACACTGATCGCTATTTGTCATATTTATCGCACCATCCCAGTATGCACAAGCGAGCTGTGGTCAAGTCATTAATGGATCGGGCCAAGAGAATTCCCTCGACAAAGTCCGACCGAAACAAGGAAAAACAAAGAATAATGTCCACACTACAATCAAATGGATACCCTAAACACTTTATCTTGAATGCCAGCAAACCTAAACCACCATTAAACTACCCATTAACTGGTGCGGAGTCGGAAGAGAAATATTGCACAATACCATACGTGAGCGGGACCTCCGAACCCATAAAGAGAGTTTTGGGCAATCATGGTATCAAAGTGACTTTTAAACCCTACAATGCAATTGGCCGGATATTTCCAAAGCCGAAAGACGAAATGGGCAAAGAAGAAATTCGAGATCTCGTGTATGACATTCCCTGCGCAGTATGTAGCAAGAATTACGTCGGAGAAACGCAAAGAAAATTTACAACTAGAAAAGGCGAGCATCAAAAGGCCGTCGCACGGTTACAAAAAGAAAAATCAGCACTTGCAGACCACGTTATAAAAACGAATCATGACATCACGTGAAATGAGGCCACTATTCTTAGAACCAACAATAACTGGTGACAAAGGAAAATTCTTGAGGCTTGGGAAATAAACTGTGCTAAAGACCCCCTCAACCGAGACGATGGAGCACTACTCCCCAAGGAGTATTTGCATTTGACTATTGCAGAAAAGAAAAAATGACACTAACTTTAGAATTTTTAATTAGCGTTTTAGTTTATATCTTAGCTTTCGTGTAAATTTTATCTTTCACTTTCCCTGATGAAGGTTGTTGAATACAACCGAAATGTCGGAAAACATTTTTATTGTACATAATTTATATTTCAAACACCAGAGTAACATATATTTATATTTTTTAATGGATCCACCTGGTGACAAACCAAGTTTTAACAACTATGTACTTGATCCTTGCTACATGTCATTGTCAGAAGTTTTGCTTACAGGTGTAGGCTAGAGTGTGATAAAAGAAAAAAAAAACATAAAAGAAGTTAACAGTCTGTTGCTTCGACTTACAGGGAAGCAAGAATTATTATGACAGCAATGATTAATGGTGCCCACTAGAATTTTCAGTAATACTTATTGCTTGTAAATACACATCTATCCCATAGTTGGTAGAGGTCCAACTTGATGGTACTTGGTTTCTAAGGGATTCCAAACAATGACCGCTGAGTGTATGGGGCATCTCAAAAATTGGCCTGCTGTCCTCATCTCTTTCATCACGAAGGACTCCTTCAACACCATAATGTTCCAAGTCGTCTTCAATACCAACTGGATTCTGCAGCTGACCAGCAACCCATACACCCAGTGGAGAAGATTTCATTGCTCTTACACGGTGTCTGCACCAGGCATTTCTCCACAACTCCAACTTTTCATTAATTTTTGGCAGGAAAACATGATGAAGAGCAGTAATATGACGGTCATTGAATGGGTCTAAAATACCTTTGTCCTCCATGAAATAGAAAAGTTGATAATAAAGGCCCAAAACATTCCGCCACAACCTTTCGATACGCTGGTTGTGAGTGCTCTTACCAGGGATCATACTACCCCTTTCTGCACCCCTTCTTGTTATCATGTAGTCAGCAACTAACACATTTTCTCGTCCTTTATCCGATCGCACCCTACTTGGGAGACCGTACATTTCCACGCCCTTTAAAAAACATTGCAACACGGTTTCAGCCTTGTTGTTGTTGTGGCATTCTATTGCGACGGGCAGGCGACTAAATCCATCGATAATGCCAACAATAACAAAGTACCACCGTACAAGCTTGTGGTTGGTGTCAATAAGCCAGAGGTGGTTTGGCCCCTTTACGTTGTAGACTCGTCGATGCAATCGTCCTTTCTTTCTTGCATTGACCCCATCATGGTCAACCCTATGTATACTGTCTCTAACTCTCATCCTCTGCACCTTAACACCTTTTTGATAAAGAATTTGCTTGATAAAATTTTCCCCACAATAAGGAAATTCTACAGTAACTTTTTCAACTTCCGCGTCGAGGTCTTTGTCTGAAATTTCAGTGAACTCGAACTTGCTCAATCCGTATTGCCTCATTCTCCTGTAAACCGTACTCTCTGATACTGCAAGGATCGAAGATATTTCCTTGATTGTAAATCCCTCTTGTAGCAAATCACCAAGCACAGACTGTGGAATAAAGAAAATAGGGGCACCACACGTTCCCTCGAGTTTCTTCGGTGCTTCTCCCCCAAATTTGGTGCATTCTATACACAAAGACATATCACTGCGAGAATTTATGCCTAACATTTCCATTTCGTGTACCAACAACTTGCAAACAATGTCCAGAGTAATGTGTTCAGTTTGAAATTTCTCAGTCAGATCTTGGAGTTTCAGTTTCTTTAACACTGTGTCCATTTCGATGTCTCCAAGAGAACACGACAGGAGCAGGAACGGAAACAAAATGGCGGATCCTCAATATTGGTGCCCATTGCATTGTGGATTTTTCACAAGCACCTACCCAGACCCCGGGAATCATCACCTCATAATAAAGAATGCACCGCATATAACGACAAAAGCACCTCATATAATGATGACAAACAAAGCACCCCATATAATGTAAAACCTACTTCATATAATGACAAAACCACCACATACAACGATGAAAGCACCGCATATAAAGACGAAAGCACTGCATGTGATTACAAAAGTACCGCATATAATGACAAAAGCACGGCATATAACGACAAAAGTACCACATATAATGACAAAAGTACCACATATAATAAGAAAAGTAGTGCATATAATATGAAAGGCACCGCATATAATGTAAGATGCACTGCATATAACGAAAGATGCACCGCATATAATTAAAGAGGTTGACAAAAGACAGTGTTGGCGTTCCATTATACGACACCTCCTGATTCGACATCGTTGATCTGCTGGACTTCTTTCAGTTACTCGGAAATGCTCGCAAACTCCTACTGAGTGAGATTTTCACCCTTGGTAAGCTTATGCTTGTCATGCCAGCTACCAATGCCATCAGCAAGCGCTCCTTCTCCGCCTTAAAGCGAGTCAAGACCTACCTGCGTTCAACCACGGGAGAGGGCAGGCTCAACCACCTCATGCTTCTGCATGTCCACAAGGAATTGGCAGATAGTATTGACCAGTATGACAGTGATAGAGACCTACAATCTTCAACAAAAACCTTGAAACACTTTGAACATTCTCGCACCATATTCGTCCCCCTCCCTTTTTCAATGTTGTTGCAGCCAGTCAAACAGTAAAAATGTCATCTCAACACTGTCCAGGGGAAGGGGGTGTTTCAAGGATTTTCGGCGAGGATTGTCTGAAGTGGCGGGAATATTTTTGAGCATACGCAGGAGAAGTATAGCGTGATGGTAATGGAAGTGTAAAGTGTAAACAAACGCTGGTAAACCGTGACTACCATTAGTTTTTGGGGTTTATCGCATTCCTTATTCATATTTATCAGTTAAAAATCAGTTTGTAGAAGACGTTACTTAATGATTGAAAGGAATTTTCAAGAACAGCTTCAATGCCATCGTGAAATTCAGCCTTTTCACAACGGTTAACCATAACATGTAATAACATAAGATTGTCAACAGACCAAATTATATTTTGATGATGGTAAACCGTTGTGACCTTTACTGCACGTGACTCAACAACACAAGGCTAAACATGCACAGTACATAGACACTGATTCCCTTATAACAAACAGTGTTAGGGCATAAATCCTACATTTGTAGGTGCCACAAACGACTTTTACCTGAAATTCTGCAGTGCATCTGTTGCCAAAGGATAATTTTGTATGTAAATTGCATTATATTTCTCTGAAAAAATACAGCTACATATTAATATTTTAGTCTCTGTCCTTGTGTTTCTAGTATGAGTTGTATACACCTGTCCATGGATTCTATTCAATTGTTTACTTTGGCTACTGGAAACCGAACAATTGTATTTTTCACTCTTTTTTTGAACTGCGTGAAACTCTCACGCTCTAATTGTTCCTCAATAGCGCTGTCATGCAAGGCGTCACTAACTGATTTAAACATGTTCTCTACTGATTGGATTTAGATCAGGACTGCGTGGCGGTATCTTCAGCAATTGTGCGCTCACTCGTTGCAAAGCAGTGCTGGCTTTGGTTATTGTCTTGAATGAAGAGTCTTGTATTTCCTTTCTTTGATTCCACAAACACTTGCTCAGAAGTGTTATCAATGAAAGACGCAAAATAATTTCCCGTCCTATGCTCATACTCGTGGCATAAAATAACTCCTACATTACCCTATGAAATCGCCCCTAAACACTTGACTACCTTTCCTCTAGATCCAACTTTACTCCCTGCCGCTGTGCAATATTGGTTGAGACCTTCGGATTTTTTTCGGTAGATCCTTCCACGAGTAGGAGCTCGTGCTTTGTCAAGCGGGTTTGTCTTGTGCGCAAAAGCACTTGAAGTGCCCATGACTCCTTGTCATACTGTTCTCTCACCTTTTTGGCAAATGCAACGCCTAAGCTCTTCTCATTGTTAGTAAGCAGCCCTTTTTTCCTGGCCTAGTACCCTTTGCTATTTAAGAATCTTCCCACGGTGCAAACTGACACATTACTTTCACAGATGTTTGCCTCATTCATGAGTCGCTTGGCGGTATCTTCCTCAGTTTGAGTAGAGTCCTTTTAGCCAGTCTCTCTTCTCTGGATGACAACTTTCTTGGCCTTCCTCTTCTTTTATGGATTACATTTGCGTGAGTTCGCGAATGCGTTGAACGACTGTTAAATTATTTTAACACTTGCGTTACAGAAGATCAGTCGACTTTGGGGGCAATTTCTCGAAGGGAATACCTTTTTTCCATCTCCAAAAATCTGATGAGTGCTCGTTCATCCGCGGATGTTTTCTTATCGTACACCATAGTTGCTTTTTTCACTGAACTGTGTGACTAATCACACTTAACCTTCATGTCTGAGTATAAAAAAAATAATTCTGCTATGCATGACCATTGTGGCCAGGTTGTATTCATGTCATTTTTAAAGACCGAAAATAACATTTGCTATTTATTTCTACCGAAATCTAGAAATTTAATACTTTTCCTATCTTGCGTCAAACAAAAGTTACAGTAAGATTTTACCAGCTATCACAGTCTTTCTGGGCTATTCACGGAAACTACTTAACAATAAATGCCAAGGTCTGATATTAACCAGATGGCTTTTTGCAACTCACACAATCTTCGACAAAAACCTTGAAACACTTTGAACATTCTTGCACCGTATTTGTCCCCCTCCCTTTTTCAATGTTGTTGCAGCCAGTCAAACAGTAAAAATGTCATCTCAACACTGTCCAGGGGAAGGGGGTGTTTCAAGGATTTTTGGCGAGGATTGTAAATTTAGATTTGACCCTGTAAGAATCATTTGCCCTGCTCAAGCTGAACAAACTTAAGTTACTTGTAAGGTCTTGTAAGAACTTGTAAGGCGGGTTTTTTAACATAAGTGTGCATAACCATATTCTCACTTCATTAGTCGGTTACATTGTGTCTTTTATGGAGGAATGCATATTTTGTCGAGTTTTGATAATATTCTTTGTTATGATGTATGTAATTTGTATTATGTTTGGCTTATTTTAAGAATGTACAAGATGCACATTATTGTAACCATTACAAACTGATAACCTTTAAAATTGCTAAAACGTCTATAATCGTGCAGTGATTTCAGCCGCCTTATAATTTACAGGTTTCAAGACAAAATGCCTCCAGCTTCTGCATTTGATTTTGGAGATGTGCAGTTTGATAGTGATAGGGATTTGCATCAGAAAACGAGCCTGAAAGTGATAGCGACTGCGCTACGACTTCAGAGCAAAGCAACAAATCCGATTTCGACCCTAAAGAGCAGCTCAGGGATAGTGACATTGACCCAGCG
>OX421449.1:33858831-33876331 GCA_949126865.1 Montipora capitata | reverse complement strand
CTTCTCCCATGCTGAAATTATAAAACTGCCAGCTTTATAATTGCGCACTCCAAATGCAGAAAGAAAGGAAAAGTCTATGTGACAAGGAAACTTTATTACTATCTTTTATTCTATTCATACTCCAATTTAAAGATAATAAAAGTCTACAATAAAACAAGCTTATTCGCGAGATGATTTGAAGCTTACCAGTCTGTGTTTTGTAAGCGCTGGAATGTCTCCTCCTAGCTGGACTCATTCGCATCTGTACCAGAGCTGGCTTCACTGTCATAAGGCTCAAAGAGGTATGGTTGGGTGCCTGCACGGTCGGCTAAAGCAATTTCGTTGGAACTTTCACAAGAAGAAGACACCGACAAAGAATAACTGCACGAATTGTCCGAATCCAGAGTTCACTTGTTTTCAGTTTGACCTGTAGAGCAAAACACACAAGTTCTCACTTCTACGTCATTGATCACGTGTTCAGTTTTAAGAGAGTTTCACTTCCGGTCTTCGAAAAAGGGCAAAATTGGGCTTTCGAGTACAGTTTTTTCTCTTTGAACCTTCAATTCTTCACAGTTTTCATCATTTTTCAGATACAGTACTGTGCAAAAAGAATGCAAACGAATTTCGCGCTTTTCGCTACTTTTCGACGAAATATAACGAAATTTCGGGCGAAACGAAATTTCATTCGAACTTCGTCGAATTTTCGAAAAGCCTATTGTTTCAATCAAAACGAAAATTCGCAACGGCCGCGCGAATATTCAAGCGAAATTTTGTCGTGACATAGCGAAATTTCGTTGCGACATAGCGAAATTTCGTCGTGACATAGCGAAATTTCGTCATGACATAGCGAAATTTCGTTGGGACATAGCGAAATTTCGTTGGGACATAGCGAAATATTGAAAGTTCGCAGCGAGCATTTGCCTTTTAAGTTAGCGTACGAAAAAGGCCAGTCGAAACCCTCATAAGTGACCAAGCGGGGAATTTGTGAGAGTGGTTTAACAAACGTCTAGACGCAGTTCGCGGAAAAAAAATTTTGAGACTAATGTATATGGAAAATTAAAAAAGAATAGCTCAGCGACTTATAGGAAAGCTACATCCTTCAAACTTGGTGAATACAATCTTCCAAGCTCTGATCGAACCAGAGTTAACCGCTTCAAGGTCATGAGCTTGTAGTCTGCATTACAACTACGTTCTGTCGAACACAAACACGAGTAACCACACTGGGACCTACCTTCCATATATGGCTATGCAATCGAATCCAAAATTGCGTCGGTCAACAACGACAATTTGAATACATTTCTTGACTTAACTGGTGCCTTAGATATCCAATTTATGACAGTTACAGAACCAGATTTCCACCTAGAGGTTAACATCACTGACAAGGACTTGGCAGGGGTGATAAGAAAGCTTAATCATTTATCTACATGGAGATAAAGGACTTGAAGCGAGAAGAAAAGTGAACTTGTAACCAATAAGCATCGAAGTTAACTTTGAAGTGTGACTTCTTCTAATCCGCAATCAAAACGATAAGGGCATTACACTGTTATATCTTTTTATTGACAGTGTCAATTGAAGAAAGGAAACGAAATCGCTTGTATAATGCTTGTCTACAGTTTCATTCAGGTCGTGTTTACACTCAAGGTTGAGAGAAGAGTACAGTTGTTGATTCCATTCATTAAAATGCGAAACGCTAACCAACACTTTACGAAATTTTGTTTTAGGCTGCGGCTACACGTGCAACTTTGCTCGCGACGGTCATGCGATTTTTTGAAATTTTGTCACGTCGCCAGCGCGCGATGAAAATCGCAAGTGTAGCCACCCTTGAATTGCCGACGCGACAACTGGAAAAATTGCGAGAAATTCAACTAAATCGATTTCTCGCGATTTTTTTTCAACGGCTTTTTTCTGCTGTCGCTTCGCCAGTTCAAGAGTGACTACAATTGCGATTTTCATCGCGCGCTAGCGACGTGACCAAAAAGATAGAAAAAATTGCATCACCCGCGCGAGCAGAAAACCGAAATTTCGTTGTTGGATTTGCGAATTTTCGTTTCAGTACGTACGAACTCCAACCGAAATTTCGTTGTTGGATTTGCGAATTTTCGTTTCAGTACGTACGAACTCCAACCGAAATTTCGTTGTTGGATTTGCGAATTTTCGTTTCATTACGTACGAACTCCAGCCGAAATTTCGTTGCTGAATTTGCGAATTTTCGTCCTCCAGCCGAAATTTCGTGTGGCTCAGCGAAATTTCGGCGAAATTTCGAGAGAACAATAACCGAAATTCGACGAAATTCGTTTGCATTCTTTTTGCACAGTACTGTACAGTACCGCTCGAAACTATTAGTGCATTTGCATGCGGTAATACCTCGTCTTTGCCGATAGTGTTTACCGCGAAATCACCTAGGTTGGATGAAAACCACAACCGAGGCAAAGACGAAAGCAACCGAATGCCGCCGCCAACTTTATTGCGGTAATGTGCCACAAGAAAACAACGGTACTTTGCAAAGCATTGTTTAATATTATCACACCTAGCTCCCCAAGGTAAAGAATGAATATCCAAACTGTTCTTCACAGCACCGACGCAACACAACGCACTGTCATGAAAGCCTGTTTAATATGTTCATCTCATTTCGCCGTGACAGCTGAAAACAGTGAATGCTGATAACCTTTCATGATGTCTAATTCTTACATCTTTATGTTTAATAATTTGTAAGTTTTTCGCTATCATGATGAAAAGTTCTCCCAAAGGGGTAAAAGGACATTTCTTTTAAAAAACTGTGTGGATTATGCGTAACTTAAGTCGCCGCCAGTGCAGTCCGACAGGAGATATATTTAGATAAAAAGCACTTCAAATTTTGTGTCCAGTCCAACTTTGAACTAAACCTTACTACAACATGTAATGACTCAAAGATTACACCACCGAAGAACCGTAACTGTATTCCCGAAGTTTCTTAAGCAACTCCTGACCACTCCTTGTCGCGCGTTAATAATTACGATCATTTCTGATTCAAAATATTAAGTGGCAGGTAATTCAGCAGTTGAGCTTGAAATTCAGAAATATTCATTCCTCTGAATCCTTAAGATTAACTTAAATTAATGCTTCAACGATCACACGATAGATGAGTTCAATGAAGCCTCTGCCAATTTGGCGAGTTAAAATGTAAATAAACTAAGCTGCATGCTTCCGTCACGCAAGCGAGAGCGATAGCTTATGAAATACGTTGTTCGATTCGAACTGCTTAACAAGTTTGTAACAAATGGAGAGCCACGTTGCCCGAACGGCTGACAATTACTTGTAAAGTTAATCGTTTTCTTCCATCTTTCGGTCGATGAGATCGAAATGACTTTTGCGTATCTTTCAAAGCCGGCCGCTCGAAAAGTGGCGTCACTGTTAAGACGAGTTTCCGTATTAAACAGATCTCGAACAACTTTTAGAATCTTGTCGTTTGCTGGATAAAGAAAAACGATCAACGCTTTTATTAAAGCGACTTAATTATAATTGAATGTGCCAAAGATCGCAGATTGTAAATACGGCAAATACGCATACTAATTATCGCTGCGATTGATCCGCAAGAATATGCAGATTTCTTTGATAGCATCTGCTCCAAATAAAAGCATACTGCGTCCTCTCTTAACCGCGGCGTAAATCAACCGGAAAAAATCTAGGTGAAACCTCGGCTTTCCGTTACCGTAGACGAGGTTTTACCTCGGTCAAACTGGAGATTGAACCTGCAGTTTCACCTAGTCAGAACCGCGGCAAATGCACAAATAGTTTCGAGCGGTACTGTATAATGGGGCAAATACTACCTTTAAGAAAACCATCATCTGAGGCATAGAGTATCCCTTTAAATGCATTTAATTTACATTTTTTTTATACTAATGGCTGTAATTTTAGGATAACTGACTTCTTAGGGCCTGCAGCACATTTTTTGAGTGCCTGTGAGCGGAGACAGGTAGAGTGGGGGGAGGGGAAAGAAGGTAACGCTCACTCATACACATGACCCATTTTTGGTGTCCAAGACACACTCCCCTTATAACTACTCATAGAGAACTATTGACTTTTTTTTTGGATTTTTTTTTCTTTTGTGATTTTTCTTTTGTTTCATATTTTCTTTTTAATTTCCCTGTTGTCAATTCTGTTGACCATGGGCTAAGGAAACAACAAGGTTTGTTGTAATAATATCCATGAACCCTTGGGAACTCCATATTGATCACTCTCCTTTCAAACTTGAAAACAAACTCTTATATCTGTGAAAACCAAAAAGTTGATGCCAACTTTCCTTAACAAGAATGTTGTTGGTGAAATGAATCCATGACAAATGCACCATGTATAATGAATAATTACCATTTCTATTTACTTCCCTTTTATCTACTAAGTGCATCCCATGTGAACACACCTTGCTGTCTTGTTTCATTTAAAGCAAGGGTATTTGTTTTCACTTGCTGAATCATTATCAAGCTAAGGTGTTTACTTTCCAATAACTTGAAGGCTTGATGACAGGAGAACATTCTCACTGTCATTGCTCACAAATTCATTTGTATCACTTTAATTTTTACAACATGGACTCCTTCGAGTTTATAAACCCCACCACTTGTTTGGACTGGATGGCAATTCTAAGAGGACAGAAGTAGTATCCCATGATAGCTTTCACTATAATTAAATTATGCATCTCAACCACAAGAATCAAAAACTTTGAACTTTCCTGTATGAAGATAAAAAACACCAACAGCAATACAGAATATTGTTAAGATGAACAACACATAATGTTCTGACATCAGTCATTGCTCAGCTCTATCAGTACGCACGCAATAGTGATATTCCTCTGATAGTAAACACTTACACTGTATGTAGTAATGTGTACTTTCACTCATAACGTGTACTTCCGCTGTATTTGAGCTGACGATTGTAATCATTACTCTCTATTTGAAGTACAGTCAAACCTCGATTATCCAGAGTCGTTGGGACTAGACGAAATAGTCCGGATAATCGAGAATAATTCTGAATATTAACGAGGAACAAACACTGATTAAATTAAGAAGTGACATTTAATCCTGAAACAAAACACTTTTAAAAAGTTTGGAAAACAATGCATCTTCACTGTCCGTTGTGATTACCTGTGCACATGTCGGCAAACTTCATGATTTCCGGATATCAGATATCTGCTGCTTACTATGTAACGCCATATTCAGCTGACAATTTGGTTCCTTTTTCTCCTTTCTCTAATTGCAAAATTAAGGACTGTTATCTTTCATCAGAATGGATCACTTACCCTTCAAGGGTATGATGATCGTGAATAAACATTTGTGACACTGTGCAGCTTGTTTGTTTTCCATACCATGCTGAATGAGCCAATAGAGCCTGAAATTTCACTTAGCAACAAACCAACTCTAAGAAAATCAGAAATCATTCGAAAATTCTGCATTAGTTATGACGCCTGCGAGCGCTGCTTTTGCTCTTTGAAAGTGAAATAAACTCGCGTTTACTTCACTTTTCAATCCTCTAATTTTGAAAAGAATATGGCTATGGATTTTAATCATGACTAACAAATACTCATGACAAAATTGGGACCAGAGAAAAAGTCCAGATAATCTAGGTTCACCTGTACATTGTACATTAGGACAACCTGCATGGAAACCAAACTTACTGAGTGGGTCAAATCAACTCTCCCAGGTCTTGTGAAGAACATATTGGAATCTTATGTCAGCAACACCATCGATGAATGTATCTCTTCAGAGATCACTGGCTGAAAGTAAAAATGTTGATGCTGCTGATTTAAAGAACAACTTGGATTGTCAGAAAAAAATATGAATGACTCTATCAATATTAATTGATAAAAAATTGCTAAACTGGCTGAAGAAGTATCTCATCTCAAGGAAACGCTAGAACAAGTTGCAAAATTAGTGGAGACACTTCACCTCCTTGGGGCGTAATTAATTATTCACCTATTATCTCCCACACTGCAGCCCCCCTCCCGCCCTTATCAATGTTGCTAGTAAGACAAAAAAATGCTGAAAACTTAAACAGTCAACATTGAAAGGGGGAGAGGGAGGGGTGGGGGGAGTGGGAAAGGTTGAAATTCTAGATACAGCAGGTTTTGGAAGCTTGTTGTAGCTGCCAAGGAAGACACAGTACTGCTTGAAACTATGTTCCCCTCGGGATGAGGCATTAATACCTTGTCTATGTGGCCACCTCTCAAAGTGCGTAACTATGGTCAACGTTTTTTTCCATGCAGGAAAACCTAGGTACAGTTTTGCCACATTTAGTTTGCCAGGGGAATTAGCAAGGAAATGACAACTTTGTGCAGTAAAGAGCAGTATTATTGAGGAAACTCCAATGATCAAAGTAAAAATACTGATGTGCAAGAATATTCAAATGCCATCAACTTGTTACCCCAATTCAAAAGTGAAACAATGGTGTAAATTGTGCCTAGTTAAATAACTCCATTTTTTATTGTTCAAATATGTGCAAGCTTTCAAACATGCTAAGTTTCGCAACAATGATGAAATGACATGTACGACATAGATCATAATTATATGAACTGCAGATATGAAATCAAGTGAAGCTATGATCCTCGCAGTTATGAACGCAATTTTTGCAATTGCGTAGAGAAGCCTGTTTAATTAAGGACTTAGACGAGGTTTGAACCCGTGACGCTCTAACCAACTGAGCTACATGTATGAAGCCACTGATGTTGGCACTGGTCATTTGTGGGCTCTAATGTTCCAGTGAGGAATGTTTGCGCAATCTTGACTTGTCCATTTCAGTTTTGTATTTTTGGCGGTTCTAGCGCAAACCATTTGCTGTAACACTAAACCATTTCACTTTCTACTGAACCATTTGTCATCACGCTAAGCCATTTGGGGTAACACTAAACCGTTTCACATTATGGTAAGCTGATCAATGTTACGCTAGATCGTTCCACTTTACGATTAACCATTTGCAGATAAAATAAGCCATTTCACACTACTCTGAACGGTTTGTAACGTCACTGAAGCAATTTACAGTAAGCTGAACCATTTGCTGTGTCACTGCATAATTATCATGTCGCAGTATGCTGATCCATTCAAGACTTGAGTATGTCATGTGAACAAGGAAAATTACCCTAGTCATCTTTGGCACTGACCAATTCTGTGTAGGCTGCAATGATTGCATGAGGTGACTGATCTATTTCATTATACACTTGACCACTTGTTTTTTCACTGAATCAGTTCACCAAGGGTCTCTACACAGTTTCTGAACTGTATAAACCATTTACTGTTTGGGTATTTCATTTCCCCAAAGGTGGCTTGTCCATTTGTGTTTTAAATAACCCTTTTCAAATTCTGATAAACCATTCTACAAAAGACAGTTAGACTAATCCGGTTTACTCTTAACGATTTACGAGTATTTTTGGCGGTAACGGCTGCCCATATCCGAGTAAACGCTTAAAAAAGCGTCTCATTACTATTATCGTAGTTTTCACTTTCATCCATAGGTAGTTCAAATAAGCAATGTTTTCATGACGAAATATATGTTTTAAAGGGAAAGTACAGTCTTGACAAGTGTACCTTTTTCAGCGTACCTTCAGCGACAGCCATCTTCGATGCTTCAGCAAACGTATTTGTTTGCTTTCATACGGGGAAGCGTTTAATTTAGAATAAGCCGACGAAACTTTCAGATGTTGCTCAATACATGTACATGTAGCAAGGCTTTTTAACATCAACAATTACTGCTGTTGGGGTGTACTCTTTTGATGGGGATGAAACTAGACACATGTCTAGACTTGAGAACACATATAAAAATTTAAAAAACTGAAGCTTACATCTGAAAATTAAAATTTAAAGAAAAGTTGGCCAGTAAAAAATAAATTCAAATATATTCATCACTGTTTCTCAGCAATGGATACTCGCTGGACCTTGAAAGTTGGCCAAAGAGAAGTAAATTTATCTGTGTGTCCATCACCAGAGTTTGAGCATGACTGATGCAAGAGAAATTTGATTTTATTGACCTTTATTGGTGAGATGTGAGGTAACCTAGAAATTACTTTCCAACCTTTTCTTTAATTATGCATGAGTGACAACCCGGGAAGCTGAGAAGTTGCTTAAATCACGTTAAATCAGGCAAATAACCGCACAGTGAGCGAGAAAGTCACCAGGACTATGACCTGGGGCCGCCTGTGATAACGATTGTTAAGAGAATTTGATGACGGAGCGATTTGCGTAGAATGGCTCAGAAATGATTCAACAGATTGACGCCTGCAATAGTAAACTCCTTAGTGGTCTAAACAAAGATAGCATTGAATAAATCGAACCGGACACGAAGTATTTTCAAAATCCTGCCCGGATGTAGAATATCTAGCTAGACACAGCCATTTGAAAAATTCATACCTTCATTTAAAAACCAAAAAGTTCAGAATAATGAGATGACATCTAAGATCATATGGATAACGTCTGCGGATATCTTGCCGAATTTGAATGACATTTGATCTCATTCCTCATAAATAATTGCATTGACCATAACAACTCTCTAAAATCTCCACTTGCATATTGGAATGTATCTACAAGTCTCCTTTAGAGCAAGTAGGTTTCTGAAAAGTGGGGAAAACCGAAGTACCCAGAGAAATACCAGTCGGAGCAGAGCAGAGAACAAACTAACTTGTAAAGCCAAGGCCGGTTAAGCGCTTCGACACTGCACCGCCTCAGAAAACAAGTAAATGTCACAGGCTCTAGACGTACTTCGACTACATAACAAGGTGTTAGCTAAAATCTACACCCATACTATGCGCTGCTAACTAAGCCGATTACAATCTCACCTTCACTTCTGGATTATGGCGAATAAAATTTCGCCATGAGAATCACTCATGTGTCTTCGCTTGTCTTGTACCTCTCCAGACCATATTTAGCACAAGGGTGAGTCAATTCGTTACCAGTTTGCAGACAGGATCTCAAATTTTTACTGGGTTGCCGTATGGCAATCCCAGTCTAAAGTGGGTGGCATTTGTTCGGTGTTATTTTTCTTTTTTTCTTCCGTGTCGGTAAAAGTCTTGCCTGTCACTCCCCTGGTAAGTGGTATCTTTGTGCATAGAGCCTTCTGCGCGTATTTTCTTAGGATCGAGAGGGTAGTGGATACAGTAGAATCATTAACCTATTGTGGCCTGCAATGGCGTCGAAAGTCATGTAACGCGAATGGCGTTTTAGTGGATCCTTAAACAAAATATACCCTTATGGACCTCAATAATGGGAAGTCAGTTGGATAAACTAGGCAGGCGGTGAAAACCAACACCTGGAATCTCAAAAGCGACGAGTAATGGACTTCGACAACAATCTGTCGCCCGTCGAGCAGAAATCAAAGTGAGCTGCATTTCTAAACTAATATTTACCAAGCGGTGCTGTTATGTAGAACACTGAAACCAAATGGAAAATTCTCTGGTAACTTATGGGTTCAACAAAGACAGAGAACGAATCGAACACCTTAAGTGGATCTGTGATCAACTCTGCACAGTCTTCAGGTTAAAAAAAATTGGAAATGTGACAGCCAAGAATTATTTGAAAGAAAGCTTGTCGTCTATTTTGTGCTTCATTATTCAAGGAAAAGGTTCTTCATGGAAACGGTTTGATCCTGAAATTTTAGTTTGTTGTAATATTGCGCATATTTGACACGATTGAGTTTTTTCTCTTCACGCACGTAATGAATGAAATAGGAAGAGGTTTTTGCCTCTAATAGCAAATATGTTGTTTGTTTCGAAAAATTGTTCACTGGAAAAGGTGGCCTTTATGAATTCATCATGTTTTATGATATGTGTGCTGGATAGTTTTTATGGCAATAGTAAAGTATTTTCTTGTTATTCCAGGAAAATGTTCTTCAGGAAAGGGTTTGAACCTGAAGTACATGGTAATTTGACACGACTGAGTTTCTTGTCTTCACGCACGCAATGAAATAGGAAGAGGTTTTCGCCTCTAAGAGCAAATATGTTGTTTGTTTCAAAAAATTGTTCGCTGGAAAAGGTGGCCTTTATGAATTCATCATGTTTTATAATATGCGAGCTTAACTGGATAGTTTTTATGGCAATAGTAAAGCATTTTCGTGTCAAAATGAGGTTAGCGTTTTTCTGTTGTGCTAACTTAATTAAATATAAATATACATTCTGCCTCGTGAGTTTGTTATTCTCGTTAACCAGCAATGGAAAGTCATTGCAACGCGAATGGCGTTTTAGTGCATCTTACGTTGTTTGTTTCAATAAAATGTTTCGCCGGAAAAGGATTCTGTGATATTTTCTGCCTTTGTGAATTATAATATCATGTTGTGTATTGAATTTTCGAGCTTAAGGTTGAAACGTGATACGGGAGGATATTTTTAGTATTGCTCTGTAAGCAGGAAAGGTTTCATGAAAGTAAACAGTTCTATTGGAAGCGTACTTGAGTTTCAACAAAATGAGCCCCAAAATCAGCAAAAAATTGTGACGCCGGTGAAAAATAAAGTAGCTGCTATTTCCAAAATGATGGAATTACCTGGTGATAAATAACCTCGTCTTGGAGAGTAAATTTTTGACTTTGCAGAAACAATGGTGGGCGATTGTGATCTTTGTTTTGAATTCGCTCATTTATTGTCAAACTTTATAACACTTGACAGAAAAAGAAACTTACTAAAACCCGGTATCTTGCCATCACTTGACACAGATGCTTCACTGTTTGGCAAGTAAACATGCCGTGGTAACTTAATCACGGCGCCTGCTGAATTCCGGCGATGTCACTTTCGATTTGCGATTTATTTGTGCAGCCGAAACGTACAATAACAAAATTGAACGTAGCAAAAATCTCGCAAATGTTTGTCGCTGATCGTAACTGTTTATATTCTATATTCACGGTTCAAAATTAATGTTGTTTTCATGTTGTAAATATGTTATTCTCGAGCGACCGTCCTGGAAACTTCCTTCTGCTCTTTCTAAAAACTGTGTATCAATATTTATTTACTTTTGCATCAATATCAAAAATCTGTACCTTGCTGAATTTGCATTTGTTAACGTTAATAGTATTTTCGGTCCAATGCTTCTGTTTCACGAACGGGTATATATCAGATGTTCAGAGGGCACGCTTAAACTTGTGGTGAAGAGAAGTTTATCAACATGTCAGCCCAGAAGCCAATGTTTCTCACTTTCCATTTATTTTCTTCAATCTTTCTGGGTTCAGTACTTTGCTAGTAACCACATGTCTTCTCAGGCTATTTACCCAAGGCTTCTACCATGGCACTTAACTACAATGATAGACAATACCAAAACAATATTGTGCACTGTTAGAGCTACATATTACGCAAGGACAGATCTGTTTCGTCGTACGAACGTGTGAGAACCTGTGAGCCAAAGGGCCTCTGCTGGTATGACTTCTGGGTGACCCCTTACATGGTCTTAATGACCCCCCAACTTGAAAAAATTGTCTGGAACGGTTCACGTACCACAGGCAACCCAGTGTACCCTCACGGAGGGTCTAGTTGCAACTATTACAGAAAGTCTCCGACAAACACTGCTGTCATGCAGTGTGAAGCAAGAAGCAACAGTATCCCATTCATCATTATCATCATTTTCCCCCGCTCAAGTTATCAACAATAAGTGTCACACATGGACATTAAACGATTTAAATATTTCTTCCTTATTCATCTTAATTTATTTCTTATTACTGGGTTGCCAAACCCAGTCGGAATCTGCGTTGCATTTCGTCGTTTTTACTGGGTGACCAGTATGGCAAACACAGTCGGAATGTGCGTTGGTTTTTTTTTTTTTCCGTGTCGGTAAAAGTCTTGCCTGTCACTCCCCTGCTAAGTGGTGTCTTTGTGCATAGAGCCTTCTGCGCGTATTTTCTTAGGATCGAGAGGGTAGTGGGAAATGCGTAGATTTCTCTTGTGGACACAGTAGAATGATTAACTTCACCGGCAATGGCGTCGAAAGTCATGTAACGCGAATGGCGTTTTAGTGGATCTTTGAACAAAATATACCCTTATGAAGCTCAATAATGGCAAGTCAATTGGATACTGAACAAGACAGGCGGTGGAATCTTGAAAGCGACGAGTAATGGACTTCGACAACAATCTGTCGCCTGTCGAGCCGTAATCAAAGTGAGCTGTAGTCCTAATATTGTACAAGTGTGGTGTTTTGTACAACACTGAAATCAAATGGAAAATTCTCTAGTAACTTTTGGTTTTAACAAAGACAGAGAAGGAATTGAAAAACTTGGATCTGTGCGCCCTGTTACCTCGCTTATTTGTTTGTACTCAATTCTGTACAGCCTACTGGTAACAATTGGAAATTTCACTAATTCTTGTTAGTCAAAAATTATTTGAAAGGAAGCTTGTTGCCCATTTTTTACTTGATAATTTAAGTAAAGGGTTTGATGCTGAACACTGGTGGGAAATTTATTTAGTTGTGTATTTGACACGGAGTGTAATTTGACACGACTGAGTTTCTTGTCTTCACGCACGTAATGAAATAGGAAGGGTTTTTTGCCTCTTATAGCAAATATGTTGTTTGTTTCAAAAAAGATTTCGCTGGACAAGGTGGCCTTTATGAATTCATCATGTTGTGTAATATGCGAGCTTAACTGGATAGTTTTTATGGCAATAGTAAAGCATTTTCGAGTCAAAATAAGGGTGCGTTTGATTGACCCTATTCCGGAATAAGAATACTTGGAGTGATGATTTAAAACAGTATGTCTAGCGTTTTGAAGCAACAAGGATAATAAAGATATGTTTAAAATAGCATTTTAGCAGGTGTTTGACAATTTTAATGTGAATCTCCGTAAAAACAAAGGACTTCTATCTTCTATTCCACGCATTCCTATTTTGGAATACGGTCGATCGAACGCGCCCTAAGGTAAGGGTCTTTCTGTTGTGTTAACTTAATTAAATAATATATAGATTTAGCCAAGCCTAAAAGCGGAGCTCCCGGCTTGTTTATTGTTTACTTGTTTATTGTTTGCTGGCTGTAGGATTAGTGAAAATAAAAGGCTTTGGAACTCTCCGCCTTTAGGTTTTCCCGGATATTGCTTAATTATGTAACATTTTCTTCGCTGCCTAACTAGTGAATAGGCCTTTTGCAAGTAACGATCACATGGTACAAAATCCGCCATGCTGGAGGGCAAGCTCATTATTATTCCCCCACTGGGACATTAAAACAAAGGCAAGTCAAACAAGGAGTTTTATTGGTGTACTTTATTTATTCCACTTTATCTCTGAAAACGAGATCATTTACATTTTGATGTATTTCATTGAAACACGCCAGCTTGGCTTAGAACCAGAATCGGCTAGAAAGGACAAACTTCAAACAAGATCTCCAACAAATAGGCCTTTTGCAACTAACTTGATCACATGGTACAAAATCCGCCACGCTGGAGGGCAAGCTCATTATTATTCCCCCACTGGGACATTAAAGCAAAGAGACCTGAACCAGTCAAGCTTGACTTGCCTTTGTTTTAATGTTCCAGTGGGGAAATAATAATGAGCTTGTCCTCCAGCATGGCGGATTTTGTACCATGTGATTGTTAGTTGCAAAAGGCCTATTACCTGTACGTGCTCTAAACAAAGTTCTGAAAACACAAGCTGGTGATAGTTCTCCTTATACTTTTACGTAAACTCATTGCGATTACATGTTTAGAACATAAGTGCAAAATTCTTGTCACTGTCGAGGCACATCGAAAAACAGTTAGGCAAGCGGAGTAAAAAAACTTCTTGTTCGCTCGCATTTTAAGGCCAAACAAACCAGCAACAGATCTAGATCGATTATTTCTGTCCAAAAAGAGTACAGATGATTGTTATTTAATTCCAGTTAACAATAAAAATTCGAGTTTCATTCCTGAACAAAGGAAAAAACGACTAAACCACGTTTTAGAAATATGCATCCACTTGAAATAACTCATCCGTAGAAATAACAAACGGTTTAGTGTCCAAGAAAAGAATTTGTGGAGTAACTTCTTCCACAAACTTTAAGCTATTAGTTACTGGTGTACCGTTTTGTCGTTCTCGTTCTCTTTCTCTCTTCTTTCGTTTCTGTTCTTCTGAATTGGGCCGTCCAGTTATCTTGCAACCTTAGTAGATTAGAAATTAAAAATCTTAAGACATACCAAAAACTGCAATTCAGAGCAAAAAGCAGCCCTAAACAAATTAAAAATAAACACTCAGCTTTAAGTTTATCTCCCTCCAATGCTTGACTTGAATAACTACAGCTATATTATGTTAAACCTTGATTGAACCAGCGAAAAATGCAAGAAAAATATATTTTCCAAACCGTACCTGGGGCCCGTTTCTCGAAAGTCCCGAAAAGCCATTTGTGAAATTGCCAACCGCTTGTTTTAGAAAGCCGATCCTTTAACATGTTTTCAAGGCAACAAAAAGAAAAATAACTGTGAAGTTTTACGAATTAAATCCTCTCCGTTCTTGAGATACAAAGGGAATTGTGACACCCGAAAACGCCCTGTAAAGTTTCGGGACTTTTGAGAAACGGGTCCCTGGAGGCCGTTTCTCGAAAGTCCCGAAACTTTACGGGCCATTTTCGGGTGTCACAATTTCTTTTGTAACTCAAGAACGGAGAGCATTTAATTCGTCAAACTTCACAATTAATTTTCTTTTTGTCGGCGGCCATTTTTGTATTCAACGGGTCACACGCGCAACTTGATCGCCCGAACTTCCCCTAGTATGCAAAACATCCACTTGGCCTTTTGACATCCCATTGAAAAAAACTCGTAAAATATTCGCGGACCGGTCGATTTCTCTTAAATTTGAAAGGATGATTGCTAACGAATATAGAAAGATTTTCACAATAACTAAAAATTCCTGTGTTAAGCAGGTAGAATTCGAGGAAGAGGTAAATGCGAGTAAATTTGTTCCCTGCATTGTTATTTTTGTGATTTGACTGTTGTGCAAGTATTAAATTATGAAAAAATATCTACGGATAGAGCGTTAAAAAATCTTTATTTTTAGCGGTTATTTGAACATAAAAGATGCAACGCTTGACGAAAAATAATAGTTTTGCTAATAGCGGAGCTCCGCGCGCGCCGAAGGCGGAGCACCATAGGTAAGAAAATATGGTAACCCATCGATGTGAGAAAATTTGGTTTTATAGCCATGACGTCATGAACGTCCGTACATCATCGCATACGTACGTACGTACGTCCGTCCGTCCACCCCTCCATGTATGCCAATGTGACCAGTATCACGTAACCATATCACGGGCTCAAGTTTACACTCTAGTTAGTTTACACCAAGGCAAGCATCATTTTCAGTGTGGGTTCGTCACCTCTCGTGTACCGGTAGAAGAGTATTATAGTTTTAGATTTTCGTCTGCCCGCGCAGACGGCTTGTTGGAGATTCTAGCCTTTATTGTTGAGCGTTTAAAGAGTTAAGATTTGCACATTATACTGTGTAAACTGCCATGGATGTTGTTTACGCTCTCAAACGCCAGGGACGTACCTTGTACGGATTTGGAGGCTAGACCTTGCCTTCGTGCCTTTTGTTAAGAAAACACAAACGGCTCCTTTAGGAGCCAACAACCCTTGCAAAAGTTATGACCAATAAATCGATGATACTCCATGTAATTCCCTCTTGCATTGTATAAATGAAGAAACACGCCTTCATTTTCAGTGCTCTTCTGAATGCTGTTCGAAAACTTTGCGTACTCATAACACGCAATTAAAAAGAAAAAACAACAACAACAACAAACAAAAAAGAAAGAAACAGACAATCAATCGATCAATAGGAACATACAAGTATAGAAACAAAAACCTCCCGCACCAATTGGGTCAGATCCCTTGTTGACCGACGGTTCAGTTCCAGCAAGAAACACATTTCGGGTGATAGCTGTTGGACAGCCTCATCGTTTTGTCTTTTATTAGCGTACAGGCGACGAATAATATTCGAACCAATGTTTAGCGAAAGTGCCGATTCCTCGTGCAAACTTGCACAGAAATCTGACTGAAGGAGAAACCTAAGTTGAAAATTTTTACTCTTGCAGACATAAACTTTCCCTTCAAACTTTCTCATTGCCATACAATTATACTGAGGATACAAAATTACCGTGATCCAGGGAGATCAGTCAATTGCTGACTGCCCGCTGAGACACTCATTTCGAGCGATATACTCTGGACAATTTAATAATCATGCCTGTTATTAGTGTACAGTGAATTGCATTGAAGCCAATGTCTAAACCACGAGCGCAATTTCTTGTTAAACGGTTTAGACTGAATGTTTGCAACTTGCTCAGAAAGCTAACTGAAGGATGAATGTAAGTTGAGTATCTCTACGCTTTAGGGCCTTAACTTCCTCCTCAAAAGTTCTCATTTCACAAAATACCTCAAAAATTACCGAGATCAATTGAGCGATATACTCTGGACAACTTAATAAACTTGCCTCCCATTAGCGAACAGTCAGAATTACATTCGAGCCAATGTTTGAACGAAGAGCGCAATTTCTTGTTCAACGGTTGAGAATGATTGTATTAAACTTTCTCAGAAAAGTTATTGAAGAACAAACGTTAAGTTGAGTATTTCTACACTTCAACCCTTGGAATGATTCTGCTCTTCTTGTTGTCTCGGGCAGCGTTTCCGGCTAACTTGAGAATTTCAGCGCTCAGATATTCTAGCACCGCAGCCACGTACACAGGAGCACCAGCGCCAACTCGCTCTGCATAGTTGCCTTTTCGAAGGAGGCGATGAATGCGACCGACGGGAAATTGAAGACCTGCTCGGAATGATCGAGACTTGGACTTAGTGCCCTTAGCCTTGCCTTTGCCGCGTCCGGACATGTTGCTTTTTAAATAAAACTTAGCTTTCAGAGCGCTTATCTAATTTGACTGCATTAGGCTAAGAAAGGCTGGATTTTATTCCGATCTAACTGCACTCAGCGGATCGGCATGCACCAATCAAAAGTCGTAAGTTATGCAAAATACCTCTTTTTTAGCGGTATGACCGCCGATCAAGCGAAAATACTGCGACCTCGGTCCGCATACAAATTGTTCCCATTGAAGTTTCCGTTATAAATAGTGATTGTACTCCCTTGCGTTATCAATTGCACGCAACTGAGATATTATGGCGCCTAAAGTAACTGCCGCTAAAAAGGGCGAGAAGAGGACCGGCAAGGCTAAGTCCGGAACGGATCAGGTCTCGAAGAAGAAGCGAGGAAAGAGAAAGGAAAGCTATGCGATTTACATATACAAGGTGTTGAAGCAGGTTCACCCCGACACCGGAATTTCCAGCAAAGCCATGGGGATCATGAACTCTTTTGTGAATGATATCTTCGAGCGGGTGGCCGTGGAGTCCTCACGTCTTTCCCTTTATAACAAGAAGTCCACCATCAGTTCCCGCGAGATACAAACAGCCATCAGGCTTCTACTTCCCGGTGAACTAGCAAAGCACGCCGTCAGTGAAGGCACCAAGGCCGTGACGAAGTACACCAGCAGCCAGTGATCAAGTCTAGTCACCCAAAACACAACGGCTCCTTTAGGAGCCACCAAATATTCTAAAAGCAATATGCCCAACAACCATTAGCCCAAATTTACAACAATTTA
>OX421449.1:33833831-33838831 GCA_949126865.1 Montipora capitata | reverse complement strand
CAGAAATATTTGGAATTAGTATCACCCAACTAGTGTGGATTACTGCAAATCCTGCATTTTGACTGGCTATGCTACTAGAGGACTGTTATTAATAGTCCTCGAGTAGCGAAAAGCGTGAGGCTTTCTTTCTTTTTATTTCCAAATAAGTATTTCTTCAACTTGCATTTGTTAACTTTATTATTGCCTTATCTATCCGACTAATTGAGTGATACTAAGGCAATTAGACCCTTCGCCCTCAAGGGCCACGGGTCAATAGCCCATTCGGCTTTGCCTCATGGGCTATTGACCGGTAGCCCTTGCGGGCGAAGGGTCTAATTGTTAAATAGTTAGGCCGCTGAAAATATGTCAAAAACGGATAATTTTTCTACTCTTATTTGAATTAACTATTACTGCTAAAAGGTTGAAGTATAATTTTTAATACACCTCACTCATTTCAACGATTCGCTATAGCTGCCGGATTTGCGATCCCAAATGACCAAGAGAATGCAAGAATGAACTATGTGATGGACCACTTTTGATATATTACAATTCAGCATGTTTATTCATTTCTTTTGTTCGTGTCCTCTAAGCCTCACTATCAAGCTGAATTTTAATATATCGAAAGTGGTCTATTCAATACCTTTTGTGAGAAAACCAAACGAGAAAACAACTGTCAGGAGCTAAAGTATATAAATGGGCCAAAGAGGGATGTCAGTGGTGTTGGCAGTCATATTTTTCTGCAGGTCGGACAAATAATGCCTAATTAAATCTTTTTAGTCTCTTTTGAACGGAAATTTTGTTAAAAATAAAATTGTGTTCAATTTTTAAAACTGACCTCCAGTTACCAACCCCGAAACACGCATTCCACGTGTGTCACACGCCTGCAGGTCGTGAATATGTCGGTCACAAACATACCGGAAAATTCCCCACGGATAACTTACAATGCCATATCAATTGTTTAGTAACCATTGACGTAAAAAATGAATTGAGCCATATTTTAGTAGGACTAAAACTGAATTTTAGGGACTGGAAACCTTTCACTGAAACATTTTGGGTATATACGCTAATGCTGAGAGGTTTTCTGAACGTTTCAGGAAATGAGAAACGTCGCATTGCAAATAGCAGTTTCATGAGATTATCTTAGTTATTTCATCGCCATTCGCCACCCGTGGAAAAGTGCTGCCGCTTTCATCCTCTTGGTTCTCCTCTTGTGTGGGGATTGGGCGTGGCTCAAACATCCTGTTCAATAAAATTTTTGTCTCTCCACAGCCGCGTCTGTGGCCTCTTCAATATCCATAGAATGATAATCTTCCCCCATGAAACGACGTCGGGTTTTCATGACGTCTTGATGCACGGGGTAACGCTTTAGACGTTCAAACAAGTGGAGCCCTCGCAACTTTCTTCTGTAAACAGGTAACAGGGCATTGAGAGCTTTGGCCTCAGCTATAATTTTAGAGACCTCCTTCCCCTGACGTTTTCCTCGTCTTGGCGTAGAATTTCCCAGAGATGTTTTTAATCTGAGTCCCAGTCACTAACGTCTTCATCCTCTGACTCGGTGATCATGTCCGCATCCGAGTCTTTTTCTTCCTCTCCCCCTTCGGATCTTGAAATCCGTGCGCCATTGTTGCGCTTCCCACATGTTCATGGTCTGTGCTTTTTCAACGGTTTGTGGCAATCCCTTTGGGTGAGTGTATGGCTCTTTTCTGCCGCTACTGCCACAAACCGTCCAGTCGAGCTTACAACAGAGACCGTCACGAGAGGCGAAGTTGTTGGAAACGCACAGATCAGGAACCTGTCGGAGGTACAATGAGAGTTTTCAGGTACAATGAGAGTTACCTGAAAAAGGCTGGTTTAGCCAGCCGAAAGATAGTACACTACTAAAATCAAATCTACGTTGTATCGGCTCTTGATCAAAATATTTGGCTTCTCAACTTGTAATTATACCGTTCAGATGAAGCCACTAATCCAACGTACACCAACAGGAAGATTGTCCACGGTTGCTTGCTTCAAAACTGGTTTGTGGTGTATGAGGCCACCTAAACAGAAACAGCCATAAGTCAAAAAGGAACTTTGCCGAGTGCTGGAATATGTAGATGTAGATGTAGATCTTGATTATTACGAAGACACTAGTTTGCTTCAAAGAAGGGAAACGTGAAACGACTCTAATTGAAATAAACGATTGGCGTGCTGGTGCGCCTACGAAATTTATACCATGCCAGGCTAAGTTTGGGTTATGCAAGACCTCAATGCATACTTCCGCATTTACCGTATTGCCACCTAATCTGGAATTGTTGTAGATCATCAGACAGTAGAAAGTACTAGAAAGTTAGAGCCCTTTCAAGAGCGCGCGTTAAGGGCAATGTTCAGATCTTCGGAAACATTCGAGCAGTTACTGAAACGCGCCTTTTGCCCACATTAGAGATGAGGAGTTTACAAGACATGGCTATGCTAATGTTTAAAGTAAGAACAACCTTGTACCCGCTTGTGTAGCTGATTTGTTTCATGTCAAGCCCTCTCGTTATAATATAAGTAACTGTAAGTTCGACATCTCATCATATAACACTATACAATATGAATGCAATTATTGTACATATTTGAAGTGCGGGTTATAGACTAAAGTGATCCTCGCGCTTAACTGGACAATTTAAGTAATTGTCTCTTATAGACACCCCAGGGGAGACACTGTATCAGGTTCCGGCCTAGGACCATACATCTGGCCAAGGCTGTAAATTAAGGGACGAATGCAGCCTAAATTATGTTAGACGTAAAATACGAATGTATGATGTATCAGGATTGCTAGTAAATAACAACCAGGCCCCAGTTGTTCAAGCCATGGATAGCGCTATCCACCACATAAATCACTATCCACTGGATAACTCAATTGTTTTTGCTAGTGTTTATCCGCTGGATAGCGCTATCCATCGTTTGAACAACTGGGGCCAGTGAAGTAATTTATGTAAAACATAATATTAGTTTTGTACTGTGAATAGTTAATGTCTTTCAATTGCAAATGGTTGTATTTTAGCAAAATGATTCTTGGATTTTAGATTTTAGATTTTAGATTTTTTTCCTGTAATTTATTTAATGTCCCCCATTAGCTTATACTCTAGCTAAACACAGTCACAATAAATAAATTTGTTCTTTTACGTTGCTAAATATTGACCAGGAAATTTTTCGTCAAATTTTAATTCTTGGAATTAGAATGTTGTTTCCTTGACGTTTTCTTCGACCTGACTATGCTGTGGAACGATCTGGCTTGAAACAATCTGACCATTGAACGATCTGATCGTAAACCGCCGACTCAAAATGATATTAGTGGACACCCGCTGTTGGTGTGCTTCTTTTCGATTTACAGAAAAAATACAGAGGGTTATTACGGTGGTTGTGATTTGCTTTAAAATAAACTTTCAAAGCAAGTAATTTAACAAAAGGTCAAACGATATGTCAACTGAGTCCCGCTTTGTTTTTCTGTCTTTACGAGCTGTTTTAGGCGTTAATTTGCGAGGTTTTTCTTTACTGCCGGCTAGAGAGAGAAGAAAATACACAAGGTAGGCAACACCCAGCCGCCGGCCGGTGACCTCGTCTTGTTCACGATAGACCCGACTCCTAACCATCAGTATTCTCACCATAAAAAAAACAGCATCTGATCGCCTAGAAACCTCGCCATGCCTCTACCGAACAAGAAACTCTGTGAGCGTAAACTGGGTTGCCTTTGGTACTTGTGACACAAAAACAGAGGGCATTGAGTTGAGTGGTATTGAAGGCGCTGAAACTGGGTTTTCCCAGGAGTAATGCCGAAAATTAAAAAATAGGAAAATATAAAAAAGCCGAGGAATCCAATAGGTACTCCTGGTAACTCCTACAATGGAAGAAGCAGGCTGGGAGATCGAGCTGGAATGCGAAATATTCCTCATCCCCAGAGCTGCTCAGTCCGAAAATATTTTATTATTTGTTTCGTTTTCTCAGAAACGAAACCTATCTATTTTGACTTCGGGGTTAATTACTTTTAGTATAAATACACAGGTGATTATACAAAATCGCGCGTTCTCATTGGCTCGCTATCTCGGATTATCAGCCGATAATCACCTCGACGGACAAAATGGCTGCCAGGAGTCGTTTTGCCACTGTAAGTGAAGATGATTTCGCGTTGAAATGTATTTTTTTTCTCTTTTTTGACATAATCACCTGTGTATTTCTACTAAAACAATTATTCGCCTCAGGCTCAGTGATTATCGGTGAATATTCACCGAGACAAAGTCGAGGTGAATATTCACCGGTAATCACTTCGCCTTCGGCGAATAATTGTTAAATAGCGGAGCTTAGCTACGGGGCGCGCGCGCGGAGCACCATAGTTAAGAAAATATGGTAACCCATCGATGCGAGAAAATTTGGTTTGGTCACCGTACGACCGTACGTCCGTCCACCCCTTTATGTATGCCAATTTGACCAGTATCACGTGACCATATGACGGGTTTAAGTTTAGGGCTCATCGAGGAGGCAATAATCCAGCTGACACGCTACCAACAGAGGAGACTAATTTTGCGCATGCGCGTCATCACCCCGAAAAGCCCTTGAAATTCAGTCAAATTCATTCGAAACGCGGGAACAGGCGAATGTGGTGCTGGCATCGTTAATATTCATTGCCTGTTTCCAAAGGGACGGCACACAATAAATGCAAAGATGATGAGTCATTTGAAATACTTGGGCATTACTTTATCGTTTTGACCGATACTGGTTCATTACAACGGGAAATACAGTGAAGGATCATAAATGAAGCGAGGATGGCGAGTCAAAAGTGTGGCGATGAATTGCAGAACTTGCAAGGAGCAGAGTATAGTTTTGCCTTTCTGGCATTTTTTCCTTATTTAAGAGACTTGAACTCAGAATGGAGTGCTGTTTAATAAGAAAGTATGTCGGATTTAAATTGAAATGTGAGTTTACATTAAAAAATATGGGTAAACTGGCGTTTGAAGCGAGGCCAACGATAAATCAGCTAACAAGTCGAACAATGGGAGCCCACT
>OX421449.1:33826331-33831331 GCA_949126865.1 Montipora capitata | reverse complement strand
AGGCTTTTTTAATGAGAAGAAATATACATTTACAAAATGTTGCCTTAACTTGATCTCGGAGAAACTACTGTGCGTTAAAAACGACGTCCGCGAAGAAGAAAACTTTCCAAATTGAAGGGCATCGAAATAAACAAATCGTTGAATAAAGTAGAAAGGAAACCACCGCATTTGGCACTGGCATCGGCCGCCATGTTTCTTGTTCATTCTCGTCACCAGAGCCAGTCAAGAGAAGAGCTCTGGGGTCGAGATTGGTTTCTTGTTTTTGTTTACACTTTGGCACGAATCACGAATCCGCTGACTGATGCCTCCATGATTGCTTTGCAAGTTGTGGCTCCCTAGAGCATTTGCGAATACCCTCACTACAGGGCACGTCTTTACCAGGAAACCTAGTTTATTTCTCTTAAAGATTTCCCTGTAGAGATTTACCAGTATGGGTACCGATATAATGTGTATTTTTTGGGTGTCAATTTTTGGATTACAGCTGTTACCATGGCAACATCACATCTAATAACTGGCAGATACATTCTTATTTTTGACATAAATTCCTTAATATTTATACTTTTTTCCGTGAATTTTTTTTATTCTTTGCCACGTTATGGAAATGATATTGCCTGACATTTTGAAGTGGTAAAAAGTCAAGGTCGTTTAAACGGTTTTGCCAATACTCTATAATTTATCATTTTTCTAAATATGGTCCATTAACTCTAACAGATTTTAACAAATTTTGGGTATTTGATAGGAACTGTATGTAGTTAGAACTGGACCAATTTTAAAAACAATTTACCGAAGGGAAAGCGAGAAAATTAGCAGTTAATTTTGCAGATTTGGTCACGCTGAGGTCACAAAAATCAGAAAAGCACGCGCGGTTCAGGCTAGACGCTCGAGTCGCCGCATGCGCGTCCGTACGGCAACTGAAAACATGTGTTTATGTACTGCTTCAAAGAACATGATTGTGAATCATCAAGGGCTCTTATTTCCGTAATATCTCGCCAGTGATCAAAAGGAAAGAATGAAAGATTGAGTGTCCTACCTAATGCTGAATCTTTTCTACGAAATACTTAACTATTGTAGCCAAAATTCTTGGCGTGTCCGTGACTCTTGGTGATCACAATCAAGACGAAGTCGGTGGTTTGGACAAGATCGCAATCAGTCCTTCTTTTCCGTACTTGACGTACTTGCTGTGCACCATTTTCAGATCGTCAAATGCCAGTCCACTAACGGATATTTTTTCAACCATGTTCTTCTTGAGATATTGTGGATGGTGGAGATTGTACTCTAAAACCTGATTTCTTAATTTAAGGGCAAAAAGTTCTTGTGTTTTTTTTCCGGTAGTAAGTGTAAAGTGTTTCTTAATTTTATTATAATAAATTCTTAATTTCAGAAATTTTCTTAATTTTAGCACAAATTTCTCAAAGCAAGACTTTGTTGAAAATAAGAAAAAATCTAGAATTTCTCTTGTTTTAAGATTTACTTTTCTTGATTTCAGATCAGATTTTTTCCGAGAATAAGAACCTTTTTTTTCTCAATAGAGGACCTTAGATTTAAGCTCCATAACTCATCTGGAAGACAAATTTGACTTCCAGATCAGTTATGGATCTCAGTCCTTGTCAAGTCTTTAAGCGCCCAATTTCCGAGGGATTGTGAGTCTATCTAAGTAACTTTTTCCTTTGTACAGTGGGTAATTCGTGCAGTCGAATCTTGGACTGCAGAGGACGTCGATATGGTACGATGCACACTGTTCTACGTTGGTTGTTCTTGTTTTCGCATGACCTCTCCTACATTTTCTCTTCTTCGTCTTTCTTTTCTAGCCTGCATTTGTTTCTATTTTATCGTTAATTCAATTTTCTTTTCTTGCATTGCGTTTTCTTCTTTCTTTCATCGTGACGCCACGAAAAGAAGAAGGTAAACAACAACCTCGTCCCCAGGGCCTTCTCCTCTGCGATTTTCAAAATGGCGGCTCATCAAGACCCTGGCCAACGCTGAACTAACACCTTTGTTGATTAGCCCATTCATACGAACACGCTGATTGGTTTAAATACATTCTAAAGAAATATGGCGGACGTAGCGAGTGTTTACACGAAAAAGAAAGGGCTTTATGAGGTTGAATTGCAGTTCAGTTCAAGCGATGTTGAATCAGACTGCCATTAACGATTCCAAAGGTGAATCTTTTCCGTTATATTTTAATTTAAAAGATGTAACCTATACCATAGAAGTAGAAATAAGCGCGGGAAAATATACATAACGAGCATGTAAACGTAGATCTGCCGACAGCTAGCGAGCTGCAGCTCATCACATGTGGTCTTATGTGCTGTTTTTGTTGTTCTGTATTCATGTGCAATTAGCTTTTTCCGCGTGCGGAAACAAAGAAGAATTTGAAGCGTTTTTTATGTTTGAATTTCAAATCTAAAAAGGAGCTTTTGCCCGTTACAGAGCACTTTTTTAATATACGGAAAATCGCTTCTATTTTCTTGGACACGTATTCCTTAAATATAGGCCTTCTGCCTGTATTAGGTTTAGGCTCACTTTAAATCTTTTCAAATGCACTAATTTTTCTAATAATAATATTGTTTTGGTGGCTGAGGCTGAATTGAATATTTTTATTTTCTGCCGAGTTTAGGTTGAAAATATTCTTGTGAATATTCTTAGATTTTACCATATGGTATTTATGTTGTCAAATGATTGTATTTGCTGTCTGGATGGTGTTAAAGTAATTTTAGAGCCAGCCTATAGGTATTAAATACATACTGCCAAAATTACTGCCAGTGCCATGTTTGAGATTCAAATGTAAAATAAGTTTACTGTATTGAACTCAGTGTTTCCGCCAGACTACACCATTGTGGGAATCCTGCATTGCATTTAGAGAAGGCCCCCAGAGAAATAGAGAAAGGGCCAATTTAGCCCTTTACTTTTACAAGGCTGCATGCAGGCTTAACCCAGGGATAGTATTCTAATAACCATCCCAAGGCTCAAAATTGCGACCGATATGGTCGCCAATGAACTAACAATGTACAATGCCACTAACATTTGTTTCTTGGCGACCAAAAATTCTAGTTTAGTTGCCATAATCGCAACTTCCTTTCACTACCTTGAGGACACCTTATGTTCTTCTAGTAAGCCATATTGAAAGATCTTTGCTTCTTTAAAACACTTAACATAAGAAAAGAAGTCAATCCATCCTTTTGCTTTGCTGTGTCTCCCTATAATGCATTACAAACCCTTGGTCATTGACTTTGTCTTGTATGCCTTTGTATTGTTCTTGACCCAGGTCCTTCATGCCAGACCTCTGGCGACTAATTTTTTAGTTCCAACTATTATCTATTGGCCCCTGAAACAAGTCTTCAGGGGCCACTTTGGCCCTCAAGTATAATTTTCTGGCTGAAACACTGAACTATGATGCTTTTTTCTCAGTACCTGGCCAGGGAAAATGGTTCCTGTTTTATTGTGTTTAAACACTTACATTCCTTACTGTGTTAGTTTTTCTATAAGTGGGGGCCTTATTTCAATTCTTGTTTAAGTAGTGCACAAGAGAACAATTGTTTACTGTAGATAAATTGCCATCTTGATGAACCATCTTAGCACTGAAAGTGGTCAATAGAACATTTATGAAAGCTGATGTATATCTTTTAGTGTATTCCACAAGCCAAGGCAACCTCAAAAGTAAGGTTTATAGGTGAAAACATTTGAACAGAGTATTATTTATTCAGAGAAGATAAATAAAAATTACATATTCCAAAGTAGTATTCTTTGATCTAGGCAGTGATAACTATATAATGTATCATATATAAAGTATCACATTGAAAACGTTTGTATTAATCAAGCATTCCCAACCTTGTCTTCAATCAATGTTGGCATAATAAAGGCATGTTGAAAGAATTTGCACTGTTTATGTCTACTTGTGTTGGTGAACTTTATTTATACTACTTATTTGAAACCTTTTATATTCTTCAAAGCTGTTTACAGATAACTGGATGGGGTCTGGGGTAGTAGTTAGAAAGGTTTTCCTACCATTACTGTTTCCAAATGAGATAATTTGTTTCTTTGGTCACAGCAGTGATTATTATCAACCAGCAACATGCAACAACAAGTTGCAAATTGCAAATTCCTCACCCACACAATGTACAAATGTGCAGTAGTCACCCACCTCTTCGGAACCTCTAATTTTATTTGCTCCCGGACTCATCCACCTCTATTGTTTTCAGGAACAGGCCATTGTTTCTGTTGTTTATTTTATTGTTTTCTCTGCCAATCCTGTTAAACCTTACGAGAGGTGCATCGCGCCTCCAAATGTGTGTTAGAGGAACATTAAACAATTATATATCTGTTTTACAGAACTATTGTTCAGTGATCAATGGCATGCAATACCAGTGAGGGGTCCAGGAAGCCTGCCCCACCCCCTATTTTGGGTAAAAATAGAAAAGAACGCAAATGGAAGAAAAGCCGGCTGGGCAGGCAAAACAAACACAAAACCACCCCCCAGCCCCCTTTAGCTCAAGGTCTGAATCTGCGACTGAATGCACTTGCAAACACTATTTTTTATGGCGAGCAATTCAAGTTCAATGATAAAGCAATTATTGAACTTGAACTGGTTGTTACAAAATGTAGTGTTTGTAAGTGTGTTACACTGTCATGTGAACAATAATCTAATGTACAACCACTTGAGGACATGAAAAATTGTTTAGTATTCCTCGCACACATCATTTATTACTTGCATAATGACTTCAGCATGCTTCTTCTCCCATATGGGGAAGGTGGAAAAGATGTGCTGAGCTGAGGTCAAGCAGTCACATTCCAACACTATGGCATCCATAAGTTTTAGGGTAAACTCCGTAGTAGAGTCAATACTGCCTTGAATCTCCTGCGGCTTCTTCCAAGGTGTGACCGGTATTGTTTAAGGATCTCCTTTATTTTAAGTCTTTGTAGGGTGGAAACTGTTCTTACTTTGTTGGCTGGAGGCGCTCCCTGAACACTCTTTAAAAGTCCATCTTCCCTTTCAGCGGCAG
>OX421449.1:33806331-33816331 GCA_949126865.1 Montipora capitata | reverse complement strand
AGGGTTTCAGCCTGAGGTTTTCAAAAGCAGAGCACCAACCATTGCCGATGAACTGTTCTTTTGCTACAACTGTTTTTGTCAGCCCTATCGCAGAAAGAAACGTCTTGAGGGGCCGTAATATATTTGCATAGCTATTCTGACTCCTTGGTATATAAGATATGTCATCAACGCTGACCGTTGCACTTGATAATCATGTCAGTCCGTCTGGGAATAGAGCCTATTAAAGTGTTCAGAGGACAAAATGTACTTATCATACGAGTTTGGAACTGTTGGAATATTGCACGGCGTATACTGCATCGCACGGCTTCATAACAACGCACGCCAATACTCAGACAATATGAGACATATTTAGTTGGAACACTTAGGGAATGGTCAGAATCATCGTGCTACAAGATCGTAGCTTATACCACATCCCCCTTCCCCCATTCAGGAAGGGGCAAACGGCGATGGGTGTTCCAACAAATGTGACGAGTATTGTAGCCTACCAAAAATATTAAGATGCTGGTTAACTTTTGATAAGGAGTTGAGATTGCGGTTGATTCTACAGGGGCATAAACGTAACATAAGAACCGTGCGTGTCTGGTGTTCTCGAGACAGGTGAGAGATGATTTCATGCAGACTGGAACGCCTAGATTGCTCTGTTGTAAACATGGCGGTTCACAGCACCAGTGAAGTCGTCTCTCTGGCCTTTCTGTGGACGAATTCCAGGACCTACCGATACAATTTGAGCAAGTTTTGAAAGCTAAAATCTTCAATCGATGCTGTATTTTGCCGGTAGGACTGGGTGGCTCCACACTCATAAGAAAATCTATGAAATGAGAATCGGGGGTCTTCCCTTGTCATGGAACGGCCGAATTACCCAGAATTCCTTTTGGGCATGAAGAAGGCAAGCGGAGACTGGTCCTCATCAAATGATTTTTCCCGTACAACTGAGTTTACTGGTTTTAAACTAATCCAGGGCCGGATTTTGTACAGCGGCTTTTCGTTTTGATTAATATATCTTTAAATATTAATTAATTTTTAGTTATGTATCTGTATATATCATGTATGTTAGCTCTAATGTCTCGAAGATATTATTCTGAAATTCGAGATGAAATAAAGTTTTATGCATGCATGTATGTTACCTTCGGCAGGGCGCATGCGTGCACTTTGTAATCTGCGACTCCAGTGCTTACCATATGACAGATAAAATGACTTTTCTCTTGAATGTATAAGCCATCGAAATTTTATGTTAAATTGTAATGACAAGGGCGGTTTGGAGCTGTGAGTAGGCGTGGGATTTGTCTCATATGGTTTAGGGGCCGACATATCCCTCCCTCAATGCCGTACCGGGAGGCGAGGTCGGTAGCAGAAAGCAGCGAAGGGCCAACTGCGTCCAAAAGCGATCGCACGGGCCGAAATCCCGGGATGATTCGTTTGGTACGACGCTCCAGCGCCACGTCTGGAGGTACTGCATATTTTTCTCGTCTCCGTCAGCGCATGCGTGCATAAATGTTCAGCCTCTCCGATACCTACAATACTAGACATATTTAGTTGGAACACTTAGCGAATGGTCAGAATCATCGTGTTACAAGATCGTATTTTATACCACATCCCCCTTCCCCCAGTTCAATGTTGTGTGAGAATTTTTCGGGCGACTACTAATAGTTGTGGAAATCAACATTGGAGGAAGGGGGAAACGGGGATGGGTGTTCCAACAAATGTGACGAGTATTGTATTTGCTTCAAGGAAATTGGCAAATTTGTATTGGTGTAGATCAGAAGTCAAGTTTCTTTAGAAAAGAAGTGAACTTGTTACTAAGATAAAGGGAAGGTCTCTTAGCATGCTTTGTATTCGAAAAGGTGGGCAGTTCGTCTGAACATGATTATAATCAAGGAATATGTGTTGGAGAGTTTTTAGAAGGCCAAATAATTATAAATACTATGTGGTGTGTAAAGGAACATCTTCAATACGCTGTGTACCGCATTTCCATGTAAAGTAGTTGACACTGTGTACTTTGATTAACGTAGCGTACACATGACATTGGGGGCTTTAATTGTAATCGAGACGAGAATCGAGCGAAATAAATCTTGCACTGGTACTGATGTTGGCATTTGAAGGCGTGACAACGGTTAGCGAAGGGAATAAAGCTAGAGAGGTGGGGTCGCTGACGTCTTGTGAGGTTCGGTTAATAATATATCGAGTGGTGCCGATGTGGAGCTGGTACCAACTCAAGAAGAATTTACAGGATGATTAAATTAAAATGGACTTAATGTATGCAAATTGCAATGGAGAAGTGATTGTCAACGATTCACCGTGCGATTCACCAGATACTTTAGCTCGATATGTAAGGGGGACAGAGTTTCTGGGCATAAGAACCATCCTATCCCGAGGTTGTAATCTAAACTAGTTTGTAAATGTGAAATCAAAAAAATCCCGTAACATTTCCTGCTATAGCGGCACGGTTCACCATGGTGAATGGTTTGTTTAAAGAAATGAACTGTTTATCTTTCAGCTCACAGACGGTTCACCATGGTGAACCGGCGTTGAGATTCACGATTAAAAACCATGTCATCACAGACCAGTGATTGCAAAAGTCTTATTACGTTGTCATATTTTGAAACCTATGCATTTCTTCCTTATAACAAGCATGCGAGGAGCAGAATTTGGAAAGCATTCATTGATTTATTTCACCATTGTGCACACATAAATTAACCTAATTAATGAGGGTAAACAGTGGTATGGTCAAAAGTCGGGTATGACAAACAATGGACTCGTTTCGCACTTTAACAGGGAAATTACAGACTTGTCGTTTTTCATTAATTAATAACAGGTGCCGTTTTCATTAGCTTTGTATTTTCAGGGTTTCAGCCTGAGGTTTTCAAAAGCAGAGCACCAACCATTGCCGATGAACTGTTCTTTTGCTACAACTGTTTTTGTCAGCCCTATCGCAGAAAGAAACGTCTTGAGGGGCCGTAATATATTTGCATAGCTATTCTGACTCCTTGGTATATAAGATATGTCATCAACGCTGACCGTTGCACTTGATAATCATGTCAGTCCGTCTGGGAATAGAGCCTATTAAAGTGTTCAGAGGACAAAATGTACTTATCACACGAGTTTGCAACTGTTGGAATATTGCACGGCGTATATTGCATCGCACGGCTTCATACCAACGCACGCCAATACTTAGACAATATGAGACATATTTAGTTGGAACACTTAGGGAATGGTCAGAATCATCGTGCTACAAGATCGTAGCTTATACCACATCCCCCTTCCCCCATTCAGGAAGGGGCAAACGGCGATGGGTGTTCCAACAAGTGTGGCGAGTATTGTAGCCTACCAAAAATATTAAGATGCTGGTTAACTTTTGACAAGGAGTTGAGATTGCGGTTGATTCTACAGGGGCATAAACGTAACATAAGAACCGTGCGTGTCTGGTGTTCTCGAGACAGGTGAGAGATGATTTCATGCAGACTGGAACGCCTAAATTGCTCTGTTGTAAACATGGCGGTTCACAGCACCAGTGAAGTCGTCTCTCTGGCCTTTCTGTGGACGAATTCCAGGACCTAC
Organism: Montipora capitata; assembly: GCA_949126865.1. Classification (NCBI taxonomy): domain Eukaryota; kingdom Metazoa; phylum Cnidaria; class Anthozoa; order Scleractinia; family Acroporidae; genus Montipora; species Montipora capitata. The sequence goes on along the minus strand of OX421449.1, from coordinate 33,812,776 downwards.
CGATACAATTTGAGCAAGTTTTGAAAGCTAAAATCTTCAATCGATGCTGTATTTTGCCGGTAGGACTGGGTGGCTCCACACTCATAAGAAAATCTATGAAATGAGAATCGGGGGTCTTCCCTTGTCATGGAACGGCCGAATTACCCAGAATTCCTTTTGGGCATGAAGAAGGCAAGCGGAGACTGGTCCTCATCAACTGATTTTTCCCGTACCACTGAGTTTACTGGTTTTAAACTAATCCAGGGCCGGATTTTGTACAGCGGCTTTTCGTTTTGATTAATATATCTTTAAATATTAATTAATTTTTAGTTATGTATCTGTATATATCATGTATGTTAGCTCTAATGTCTCGAAGATATTATTCTGAAATTCGAGATGAAATAAAGTCTTATGCATGCACGTATGTTACCTTCGGCAGGGCGCATGCGTGCACTTTGTAATCTGCGACTCCAGTGCTTACCATATGACAGATAAAATGACTTTTCTCTTGAATATATAAGCCATCAAAATCTTACGTTAAATTGTAATGACAAGGGCGGTTTTGAGCTGTGAGTAGGCGTGGGATTTGTCTTAATGGTTTAGGGGCCGACATATCCCTCCCTCAATGCCGTACCGGGAGGCGAGGTCGGTAGCAGAAAGCAGCGAAGGGCCAACTGCGTCCAAAAGCGATCGCACGGGCCGAAATCCCGGGATGATTCGTTTGGTACGACGCTCCAGCGCCACGTCTGGAGGTACTGCATATTTTTCTCGTCTCCGTCAGCGCATGCGTGCATAAATGTTCAGCCTCTCCGATACCTACAATACTAGACATATTTAGTTGGAACACTTAGCGAATGGTCAGAATCATCGTGTTACAAGATCGTATTTTATACCACATCCCCCTTCCCCCAGTTCAATGTTGTGTGAGAATTTTTCGGGCGACTACTAATAGTTGTGGAAATCAACATTGGAGGAAGGGGGAAACGGGGATGGGTGTTCCAACAAATGTGACGAGTATTGTATTTGCTTCAAGGAAATTGACAAATCTGTAGAGGTGTAGATCAGAAGTCAAGTTTCTTTAGAAAAGAAGTGAACTTGTTACTAAGATAAAGGGAAGGTCTCTTAGCATGCTTTGTATTCGAAAAGGTGGGCAGTTCGTCTGAACATGATTATAATCAAGGAATATGTGTTGGAGAGTTTTTAGAAGGCCAAATAATTATAAATACTATGTGGTGTGTAAAGGAACATCTTCAATACGCTGTGTACCGCATTTCCATGTAAAGTAGTTGACACTGTGTACTTTGATTAACGTAGCGTACACATGACATTGGGGGCTTTAATTGTAATCGAGACGAGAATCGAGCGAAATAAATCTTGCACTGGTACTGATGTTGGCATTTGAAGGCGTGACAACGGTTAGCGAAGGGAATAAAGCTAGAGAGGTGGGGTCGCTGACGTCTTGTGAGGTTCGGTTAATAATATATCGAGTGGTGCCGATGTGGAGCTGGTACCAACTCAAGAAGAATTTACAGGATGATTAAATTAAAATGGACTTAATGTATGCAAATTGCAATGGAGAAGTGATTGTCAACGATTCACCGTGCGATTCACCAGATACTTTAGCTCGATATGTAAGAGGGAAAGAGTTTCTGGGCATAAGAACCATCCTATCCCGAGGTTGTAATCTAAACTAGTTTGTAAATGTGAAATCAAAAAAATCCCGTAACATTTCCTGCTATAGCGACACGGTTCACCATGGTGAATCGTTTGTTTAAAGAAATGAACTGTTTATCTTTCAGCTCACAGACGGTTCACCATGGTGAACCGGCGTTGAGATTCACGATTAAAAACCATGTCATCACAGACCAGTGATTGCAAAAGTCTTATTACGTTGTCATATTTTGAAGCCTATGCATTTCTTCCTTATAACAAGCATTAGAGGAGCAGAATTTGGAAAGCATTCATTGATTTATTTCACCATTGTGCACACATAAATTAACCTAATTAATGAGGGTAAACAGTGGTATGGTCAAAAGTCGGGTATGACAAACAATGGACTCGTTTTGCACTTTAACAGGGAAATTACGGACTTATCGTTTTTCATTAATTAATAACAGGTGCCGTTTTCATTAGCTTTGTATTTTCAGGGTTTCAGCCTGAGGTTTTCAAAAGCAGAGCACCAACCATTGCCGATGAACTGTTCTTTTGCTACAACTGATTTTGTAAGTTGCACTTGATAATCATGTCAGTCCGTCTGGGAATAGAGCCTATTAAAATGTTCAGAGGACAAAATGTACTTATCAAACGAGTTTGGAACTGTTGAAATATTGCACGGCGTATATTGCATCGCACGGCTTCATACCAACGCACACCAATACTCAGACAATATGAGAGATATTTAGTTGGAACACTTAGCGAATGGTCAGAATCATCGTGCTACAAGATCGTAGCTTATACCACATCCCCCTTCCCCTATTCAGGAAGGGGCAAACGGCGATGGGTGTTCCAACAAATGTGACGAGTATTGTAGCCTACCAAAAGAATTAAGATGCTTTTTATCTTTTGTCCATAATGTTCGCTTAGTAAAATATATTCTATATACAAGGCTAAAAGTTAAAAAATTAAATATTGAAACCAAACGTTTTCGGCTGTTTGCCATCATCAGGGTTAAAATGTCTGACCGTCCGCGCGTACATTTATATCTTATGTAATTGCCAAAGGGAAAAGTTTGGAGACATAAGAAATGACTTTTTTGTTCAAACTGGGGCGGAATTGTTGGATCATCCTCGACGATCCTACGCTTGTTGTTGGATCCTCGACGATCCTACGCTTGTGAAAAGTCTGTGCCGAGGAGAGAACACGCCAAGTGAAAGCATGTGATGGGTTTTCCCGCAGGTGTCTTGCAGGTTCAGAAGTGTGAGCAGGATTTGAATGCTCCGCAATTCGTACTGCTAAATGGATCTGTGAGTGTTTTTGTCTTTGTTGTTAAAGAGGGTTTTTATTTGTCTTGTTTGCCACAGGATTATAAAAATAAAATTGAAATTAGTGAACTTGTTGAGTTTTTGAATAAACGTCTTACTAAGTTTTTCGTTTTTACCGCAAAAAGGGAGCTTGATGAAAACTTTCTTTCGTTCTTCGAAGAGAAATTCGGAATGATGTTGTCATCTTGGGGCGAGTGGTTTAGAAAGTTGTTGATTGTATGCGAAATAAAACGTTTCGGATAACCTGCATTGATGAAAGAAGTTTCTAGAGTTTTTAAGTCCTTGTTAAAATCGGTAGAGTTGCGTTTGGCTCTGTGGAGTGCGCTAGTGATGGAATTCTTTTTCCACTTGGTAGGGACCTCAGATTTCCAATGTGTTGGTAGTTTCCCCGCTTTCTTGAAGACGCTGCAATTGAACTTGCTGGTATAACTAAAGGCAGTATCGAGAAAATGGTCGGGGTTTTCCTCGACAGTGAAAACAATGTTAGGGTGGTAGCGATTTAGTCGTTCGAATAGAGCATCAGGCTCGTTCTTTTTCTTCTTAGAGAAACAATCATCAACATACCGATCATATGTTCATGAGGGTGGTAACACTACAAATATGTGGAAAACGTTGGTTTTAGCCTGAAAACACAAGTTTTTGTGAAAAATGGTTTTTGGCCGTTATTTGAAAAAATAAGTGACTTATAACTTATAACTTATAACTTATGACTTTTTTGAAAAAACCGTAAAAAGATAATTTGATCAAGATTGTCATTTGGTCAAAAATTATCTAACACTACAAATTTGTGAAAATCGTTGATTTCAGCCTGAAAACACAGGTTTTGTGAAAAATGGTTTTTGGCAGTGATTTGAGCAGTTTTGGAGCAAAAACCTTATAAAGGTAATTACTTCAAGGTTATAATTTGGTCAAAAATTATGTAACACTACCAATTTGTGGAAAACGTTGGTTTCAGCCTGAAAACACAAGGTTTTGTGAAAAATGGTTTTTGGCAGTTATTTGAGCAGTTTTGGAGCAAAAACCTTAAAAAAGTAACTACATCAAGATTATAATTTGGTCAAAAATTATCTAACACTACAAGTTTGTGGAAAACGTTGGTTTCCGGTTGTAAACTTATGTTTTTGTGAAAAATGGCTTTTGTCAGTGATTTGAGCAGCTTTGGAGCAAAAACCTTAAGAAGATAATTACATCAAGATTATAAATTGGTCAAAGATTATCTAACACTACAAATTTGTGAAAAACGTTGGTTTCAGGCTGAAAACTTACGTTTTTGTGAAAAATGGATTTTTGTCAGTGATTTGAGCAGCTTTGGAGCAAAAACCTTAAGAAGATAATTACATCAATATTATAATTTGGTCAAAGATTATCATACAATACAAATTTGTGGAAAACGTTGGTTTCAGCCTCGAAAACATAAGTTTTTGTGAAAAATGGTTTTAGGCAGGGATTTGAGCTGTTTTGGAGAAAAAACTGTAAAAAGATAATTACATCAAGATAATAACTTGGTCAAAAGTTATCTAACACTACAAATTTGTGGAAAACGTTGGTTTCAGCCTGAAAAAACAAATTTGTGTGAAAAATTGTTTTTTGGGGTGATTTAAGCAGCTTTTGAGAAAAAAGCGTCAAAAGATAATTAGATCAACATTATAATTTCGTCAAAAATTATCTAACACTACAAATCAATTGGACCAAATCAACGAGCGCTTAATCAGAATTGAAATTGATATAAGCACAGTCAAGGGAAAGGTCGATCAATTAGAAGATGAATTGAACTACACAAACAGCGAACTAGCTGAAATGAAAGGAAAGCTGTAAGAGAAGGCAGAGAGAGACAAGCTTAAAGATCTCGAACGCGAAATGGAAGACCTTCGCAATAGGTCGCGGAGGAATAATTTAGTATTCTACAACATTCCGGAGAGGGCCGAAGGTCAAGACTGTGCGGCTTTCATTAAAGAATTCATTAACACTCACATGGGCTTAGAGGCTTTATGCGGGGATGTAGAAATAGAAAGGGCTCATCGGACACCGACTAAAGTACCAGGCAATAACAGCAAGAAACCTAGACCAGTACATGTGGCATTCCTAAGATACACTGATAAGGTTAAGATTCTGTCCAATGCAGCCGCGAGGCTAAAAGACAATCCCTATCAAGGCAACTTAATTGGCGTTGGAGCCGACTTCGCAAAAGAGAGACACAGGAGCGTAGAAAGGCCCTTATCCCTTTCAAGAAGCATTTTTAAAACAAGCTTGGAAGAGAACGCAAAGTGTTCATCGCTTACCCCGCTATTTTGAAGTATTTGGATGAGAATGGGAAACCAAGAATTGTGCGTGATGAAGAAATAAAAAAGCTAAAAGGCGAAATGCAAGAAGAAGAAAGATAATGACAAAGGAGATTCCGCTGCGACGTTATATGAACTCCGCACGGCAAAAGCTCGAACTCTTGTTAAGAGGTAACTTGTTAATGTTTGTTGTGTGTTGTTATTTTTTGACTTGCATAGGGAACGGTCTTCATGCTGGTTTGTTAGTTATTTATAACCCCTGTGGATAAATTAAGTCTAATTACGCTTAATGTTAGAGGATTAAATAGCTCAAGAAAGAGACGTGCTATCTTTAGGCAGCTGCATCACAAAAATGCCTCAATAATTTTTCTGCAAGAGTCATATAGTACCAACAATTTAGAGGAAGTGTGGAGCAATGAATGGGGCAATAAAATTTACTTTTGCCATGGCAGCAAACACAGTAAAGGTGTTGCAATTCTTTTTAATCCCAAATCTCGCGTGGAAATTGAACAACAAATCCAGAGCGAAGACGGTAGAATACTGATCCTCCGGGTTCAGGTTGACAATGTAAAGCTTGTATGCGCAAATATTTACACACCTAATGACACAAGCTCCCACATTACATTTATTAGACATGTACAAAATCTTCTCCAGCAGTTTTCGGGAGAGAATATAATCGTAGGCGGCGATTTTAATTGTCATTTCGCAAGGGATGACAAAGAAGGAGGACGTGATCTCTCCTCTAAGAAGAACGTAGTAGCAGAGATAAAATTATTATTGTCCAGCTTAGATTTAGAAGATGTCTGGAGAAAACTCCATCCAAACGATAAACAGTTTACCTGGCGAACGCCTGACCAAAAAAGTAAATGCAGATTAAACTACTGGTTAGTTTCAAAGCATCTTTTGCGACAATCACCTATGTGCAAATGTCATATTCAAATCGCTCCGCACTGTGATCATTCTTTAGTGTTATTGGAACTTAAAACAAATGTCCAACCTCCTAGGGGACCTGGAGTTTAGAAATTTAACTGTTCTCTGTTAGAAGATTGTGATTATACTGAAAAGATGGCACTTAAAATTCCGCAATTCATTGAAAGTTATCAATATCTTGATGACAAAGGACTCCTGTGGGAAATGGTAAAAATGGAAATAAGGTCTTTCACAATCAGCTTTGCAAAAATGAAGGCTAAAAAGCGTAAAGATCAT
>OX421449.1:33798831-33801331 GCA_949126865.1 Montipora capitata | reverse complement strand
ATTATCTAAAACTACAAATTTGTGGAAATCGTCGATTTAGGCCTGAAAACATAGGGTTTTTGAAAAATGGTTTTTGGCAGTGATTTGAGCAGTTTTGGAGCGAAAACCTTAAAAAAGCTAACTACATCAAGATTATAATTTAATCAAAAATTATCTAACACTACAAGTTTGTGGAAAACGTTGGTTTCAGGCTGTAAACACAGGTTTTGTGAAAAATGGTTTTTGGCAGTGATTTGACCAGTTTGGAGCAAAAACCTTATAAAGATAATACTTAAAAATGTTTGGTGTGTAGCCAGGCATGTTAAAAATATAATAAAAAAGGTTGAGACTGGCTAAAATATTGTTTTGGACGTTTCGGCAACTGCTGTTGCCTTCCTCAGCAGGGATGAAAAATACAAAAATCTAACGGCGTCCCGATGGTACACGATGCGTATAAATATAAAATCGCACTTCAAAAGAATATTTTAAAAAATGAAATAGACAATAAAAACGAAGGTCTCCAGAGCACTCTAAAATATTTTTTTTTTTTTTTTTTTTTACAAATTCTTTATGTTATTGTAAACGTTTGGAAGTGCTATATGCTCGTTTATAGCGTTCGTATCTCGTAAGGAATGCCAAGCCTCCAGAATAAGTCTTTGTCGCCATGCCGATGATCTGTCAACAATTTCGACGTTCATCAAGTCTATTTGGTGATTGTAGCGCATGTGGTGTTTGGCCAACAAAGAGTTTTCATCTAATGTTGCTATGGCCTTTGAGTGCTCTTTGACGCGTGTTTTTAGCGCGCGCGATGTCTGACCGATGTAAACACAATCACAATCTTTGCATTTGATCTTATATACGATTCCTCTAGAGGCCTCCCTCTCGATTTTGTCCTTTGGTTTTTTAAGTATATTTGAGATTGTCCGAATAGGTTTATGAGCGACCTTAATATTGAAACCTCGAAGAACCCTCGCGATTTTCTCGGAGAATCCTTTGGCATAGGGCAAAACAACCATACCGCGCTGGTCGGAATCATTTACTTCTTGTTGTCTGTTGCGTTGGCGACCATTGTAGATGAAATTGGCAGGGTAGTTATTAGCGGTAAGGGCTTTTGCTACTCTCTTAGTTTCTCGTACAGCTTCCTCTTCGGTGGACGGGATATTCTTTGCGCGATCCATGAGGGTGCGTATGACCGAGTATTTATGTTGGGGGTGGTGATGAGATTTGAAGTCAAGGTAGCGGTCGGTGTGGGTAGCTTTTCTGTATACAGACACGGTGATCGAGCCATCGTCTTGTCTGGTTGTTTTTGTGTCAAGAAAGGCAATAGAACCTTCTGATTCTATCTCGATGGTAAATTTGATGTTAGTGTTGATAGAATTGAGGTGTGCGTGGAATTCATCCGCGTGTTCCCTTTTTATGCATACATGGCTGTCATCTACGTATCTGATCCACCATTTGGGAGAGTTTGGAGCCGATAACAGAGCCTTTTCTTCTACATATTCCATGACGAGATTGGCTAAGATGGCGCTGACTGGAGATCCCATCGGACAACCGAAAATTTGTTTGAAATGGTCACCTTGGAACACGAAGAAGTTATTGTCGAGGACGAACTGTAAAAGGGCAATGATATTCTGGATGGATAAATTTGTTCTTTCAGGTAGTGATTTATCAAAGTCTAGTCTTTCTTTAACAACTTCCATGGCTAGATGGGTAGGAATGCAAGTGAACAGTGACACGACGTCAAAGGATACTAGGATTTCGTCGGGATCCACTGACATAGTGCGGATCTTTTCAACGAAAGATGCGCTGTTCTTAACTGTGTACTTATTGTTTTGAAGTGGTGACAAGATATTGGCGAGGTATTTGGACAATTCGTATGTGGGAGACCCAATGGCGCTCATAATTGGTCTTAACGGGACGTTGTCTTTGTGGATTTTGGGAAGGCCATAAAATGATGCCGGTGTGGAGTCGGTACTATGAAGTTTGTGATAGAGCTTCGGTTCCAACTGTTTTTTGTCGCTGTCATGTGGGGCTGGCTGATCTTTAATCCGTAGGAGAAGTTTATTGAGGGATTTTTCGGTGCTCGATGTTGGGTTCCTTCTTTTATCTGTTATCTTCTGGTAAGTTTTATCATCGTTTAGAAGGTTGTTTACTTTCTCAGTGTAGTCGTTGGTATTCATCACGACTACGGCTCGGCCCTTATCGGCTGGCAAAATTGTAACAGACTTGTCTTTGGCAAGATCTTTGAGCGCTTTTTCCTCTTCACTAGTGATGTTTTTTCGTGGGGGAGGGCGCCAACTGTTAATAGCAGAAGTGACTGAAGCTCTGACGAGGTCTTTTTCGGCGTCAGGAAGCTGATCTATGCTGATCTATTACGAGATACGAACGCTATAAACGAGCATATAGCACTTCCAAACGTTTACAATAACATAAAGAATTTGTAAAAATATTTTAGAGTGCTCTGGAGACCTTCGTTTTTATTGTCTATTTCATTTTTTAAAATATTCTTTTGAAGTGCGAT
>OX421449.1:33675552-33798631 GCA_949126865.1 Montipora capitata | reverse complement strand
TTTGAGCAAAAACCTTAACAAGGTAAGTACATCAAGATTATAATTTGGTCAAAAATTATCTAATACTGCAAGTTTGTGGAAAACGTTGGTTTCAGGCTGAAAACACAAGTTTTGTGAAAAATGGTTTTTGGCAGTTATTTGAGCAGTTTTCAAGCGAAAACCATAAAAAGATAATTAGATCATGATTATAATTTGGTCAAAAATTTCCTAACACTACAAGTTTGTGGAAAACGTAGGTTTTAGGCTGAAAACTTACGTTTTTGTGAAAAATGGTTTTTTGCCAGTGATTTGAGCAGGGTTGGAGGAAAAATCTTAAGAAGATAATTACATCAATATTATAATTTGGTCAAAGATTATCTAATGCTAGAAACTTGTGGAAAACGTTGGTTTCAGCCTCGAAAACATAAGTTTTTGTGAAAAATGGTTTTGGGCAGGGATTTGAGCTGTTTTGGAGAAAAACTGTAAAAAGATAATTACATCAAGATAATAACTTGGTCAAAAGTTATCTAACACTACAAATTTGTGGAAAACGTTGGTTTCAGCCTGAAAACAGAAATTTGTGTGAAAATGGTTTTTTGGGGTGATTTAAGCAGCTTTTGAGAAAAAAGCGTCAAAAGATAATTAGATCAACATTATAATTTCGTCAAAAATTATCTAACACTACAAATTTGTGGAAAACGTTGGTTACAGCCTGAAAACGCACGTTTTTGTGTAAAATGGTTTTTGGCAGATGTAAGTAGCTTTGGAGAAAAAACCGTAAAAAGATAATTGGATCAAGATTATCATTTGGTCAAAAATTACCTAACACTAGAAGTTTGTGGAAATCGTTGATTTAGGCCTGAAAACACAGGTTTTGTGAGAAATGGTTTTTCCCAGTCATTTGAGTAGTTTTGGAGATAAAACCCTAAAAAGGTAATTAGATCAACATTATAATTTCGTCAAGAATTATCTAACACTACAAATTTGTGGAAAACATTGGTTACAGCCTGAAAACGCACGTTTTTATGAAAAAATGGTTTTTGGCAGTGATGTAAGTAGCTTTGGAGGAAAAACCGTAAAAAGATAATTGGCTCAAGATTATCATTTGGTCAAAAATTATCCAACACTACAAATTTGTGGAAATCGTTGAATTCAACGCGAAAACACAGGTTTTGTGAAAAATGGTTTTTCGGAGTGATTTGAGCAGTTTTAGAGATAAAACCTTATAAAGGTAATTACTTCCAGATTATAATTTGGTCAAAAATTATCTAACACTACAAATTTGTGGAAAACGTTGGTTTCAGCCTGAAAACACAGGTTTTGTGAAAAATGGTTTTTCGGAGTGATTTGAGTAGTTTTTGAGCATCAAATTATTGGAAAACGTTTGTTACTGCTTGAAAACACATGTTTGGTGAAAAATGGATTTTGGCAGTGATTTGAGTAGTTTTGGAGCAAAAACCTTAAAAAGGTAACTACATCAAGATCATAATTTGGTCAAAAATTATCTAACACTACAAGTTTGTGGAAAACGTTGGTTTCAGGCTGTAAACACAGGTTTTGTAAAAAATGGTTTTTGGCAGTGATTTGAGCAGTTTTGGAGCAAAACCCTTATAAAGGTAATTACTTCAAGATTATAATTTGGTCAAAAATTATCTAACACTACAAGTTTGTGCAAAACGTTGGTTTCAGGCTGTAAACTTATGTTTTTGTGAAAAATGGCTTTTGTCAGTGATTTGAAAAAATAACTGACTTATAACTTATAACTTATAACTTATGACTTTTTTGAAAAAACCGTAAAAAGATAATTTGATCGAGATTATCATGTGGTCAAAAATTATCTAACACTACAAATTTGTGGAAATCGTTGATTTCAGCCTGAAAACACAGGTTTTGTGAAAAATGGTTTTTGGCAGTGATTTGAGCAGTTTTGGAGCAAAAACCTTATAAAGGTAATTACTTCAAGGTTATAATTTGGTCAAAAATTATGTAACACTACAAATATGTGGAAAACGTTGGTTTTAGCCTGAAAACACAAGTTTTTGTGAAAAATGGTTTTTGGCAGTGATTTGAGCAGTTTTGGAGCGAAAACCTTAAAAAAGTAACTACATCAAGATTATAAATTGGTCAAAAATCATCTAAGACTACAAGTTTGTGGAAAACGTTGGTTTCAGGCTGTAAACTTATGTTTTTGTGAAAAATGGCTTTTGTCTGTGATTTGAGCAGCTTTGGAGCAAGAGCGTTAAGAAGATAATTACATCAAGGTTATAATTTGGTTAAAAATTACCTAGCACTGCAAGTTTGTGGAAAACCGTTGGTTTCAGCCTGAAAACGCACGTTTTTGTGAAAAAGTGTTTTTTGGCAGTGATTTAAGCAGCTTTCGTGAAAAAACCGTAAAAAGATAATTCGATCAAGATTATCATTTGATCAAAAATTATCCAACACTACAAATTTGTGGAAAACGTTGGTTACAGCGTGAAAACGGGGGTTTTTGTAAAAAAATCGTTTTTGGCAGTGATGTAAGCAGCTTTGGACAAAAAACCGTAAAAAGATAACTCCATCAAGATTATCATTTGGTCAAAAATTATCTAAGACTACAAATTTGTGGAAATCGTTGATTTTAGCCTGAAAACACAGGTTTTGTGAAAAATGGTTTTTGACAGTGATTTAAGTAGTTTTTGAGCAAAAACCTTTAAAAGGTAACTACATCAAGATGATAATTTGGTCAAAAATTATCTAACACTGCAAGTTTGTGGAAAACGTTGGTTTCAGGCTGAAAGCACAAGTTTTTGTGAAAAATGGTTTTTGGCAGTTATTTGAGCAGTTTTCGAGCAAAAACCATAAAAAGATAACTAGATCATGATTATAATTTCGTCAAAAATTTCCTAACACTACAAGTTTGTGGAAAACGTTGGTTTTTGGCTTAAAACTTACGTTTTTGTGAAAAATGCTTTTTTGCCAGTGATTTGAGCAGCTTTAGAGCAAAAACCTTAAAAAGATAACTACATCAATATTATAATTTGGTCATAGATTATCTAACATTACAAATTTGTGGAAAACGTTGCTTTCAGCCTCGAAGACATAAGTTTTTGTGAAAAATGGTTTTGGGCAGGGATTTGAGCTGTTTTGGAGAAAAAACTGTAAAAAGATAATTACATCAAGATAATAACTTGGTCAAAAGTTATCTAACACTACAAATTTGTGGAAAACGTTGGTTTCAGCCTGAAAACACAAATTTGTGTGAAAAATGGTTTTTTGGGATGATTTAAGCAGCTTTTGAGAAAGAGGCGTCAAAAGATAATTAGATGAACATTATAATTTCGTGAAAAATTATCTAACACTACAAAAATGTGGAAAACGTTGGTTACAGCCTGAAAACGCACGTTTTTGTAAAAAATGGTTTTTGGCAGTTATGTAAGTAGCCTTGGAAAAAAAACCGTAAAAGGATAATTGGATCAAGATTATCATTTGGTCAAAAATTATCTAACACTACAAATTTGTGGAAATCGTTGATTTAGGCCTGAAAAGACAGGTTTTGTGAAAAATGGTTTTTCCCAGACATTTGAGTAGTTTTGGAGATAAAACCGTAAAAAGGTAACTAGATCAACATTATAATTTGGTCAAAAACAATATTATATTACAAATTTGTGGAAAACGTTTGTTACTGCTTGAAAACGCAGGTTTGATGAAAAATGGATTTTGGCAGTGATTTGAGTAGTTTTGGAGCAAAAATCTTAAAAAGGTAACTACATCAAGATTATAATTTGGTCAAAAATTATCTAACACTACAAGTTTGTGGAAAACGTTGCTTTCAGGCTGTAAACACAGGTTTTGTGAAAAATGGTTTTTGGCAGTGATTTGAGTAGTTTTGGAGCAAAAACCTTAAAAGGGGAACTAAATCAAGATTATAATTCGGTCAAAAATTACCTAGATCTACGAGTTTGTGGAAACCGTTGGTTTCAGCCTGAAAACGCACGTTTTTGTGAAAAACTGTTTTTTGGCAGTGATTTAAGCAGCTTTCGTAAAAAAACCGTAAAAAGAAAATTATATTAAGATTATCATTTGGTCAAAAATTATCTAACATTACAAATTTGTGGAAAACGTTTGTTACTGCTTGAAAACGCAGGTTTTTGTGAAGGAATGGTTTTTGGCAGTGATGTAAACAGCTTCGGACAAAAAACCGTAAAAAGATAATTCCATCATGATTATCATTTGGTCAAAAATTATGTAACACTACAAATTTCTGGAAATCGTTGATTTTAGCCTGAAAACACAGGTTTTGTGAAAAATGGTTTTTGGCAGTGATTTAAGTAGTCTTTGAGCAAAAACCTTAACAAGGTAAGTACATCAAGATTATAATTTGGTCAAAAATTATCTAATACTGCAAGTTTGTGGAAAACGTTGGTTTCAGGCTGAAAACACAAGTTTTTGTGAAAAATGGTTTTTGGCAGTTATTTGAGCAGTTTTCAAGCGAAAACCATAAAAAGATAATTAGATCATGATTATAATTTGGTCAAAAATTTCCTAACACTACAAGTTTGTGGAAAACGTAGGTTTTAGGCTGAAAACTTACGTTTTTGTGAAAAATGGTTTTTTGCCAGTGATTTGAGCAGGGTTGGAGGAAAAATCTTAAGAAGATAATTACATCAATATTATAATTTGGTCAAAGATTATCTAATGCTAGAAACTTGTGGAAAACGTTGGTTTCAGCCTCGAAAACATAAGTTTTTGTGAAAAATGGTTTTGGGCAGGGATTTGAGCTGTTTTGGAGAAAAACTGTAAAAAGATAATTACATCAAGATAATAACTTGGTCAAAAGTTATCTAACACTACAAATTTGTGGAAAACGTTGGTTTCAGCCTGAAAACAGAAATTTGTGTGAAAATGGTTTTTTGGGGTGATTTAAGCAGCTTTTGAGAAAAAAGCGTCAAAAGATAATTAGATCAACATTATAATTTCGTCAAAAATTATCTAACACTACAAATTTGTGGAAAACGTTGGTTACAGCCTGAAAACGCACGTTTTTGTGTAAAATGGTTTTTGGCAGATGTAAGTAGCTTTGGAGAAAAAACCGTAAAAAGATAATTGGATCAAGATTATCATTTGGTCAAAAATTACCTAACACTAGAAGTTTGTGGAAATCGTTGATTTAGGCCTGAAAACACAGGTTTTGTGAGAAATGGTTTTTCCCAGTCATTTGAGTAGTTTTGGAGATAAAACCCTAAAAAGGTAATTAGATCAACATTATAATTTCGTCAAGAATTATCTAACACTACAAATTTGTGGAAAACATTGGTTACAGCCTGAAAACGCACGTTTTTATGAAAAAATGGTTTTTGGCAGTGATGTAAGTAGCTTTGGAGGAAAAACCGTAAAAAGATAATTGGCTCAAGATTATCATTTGGTCAAAAATTATCCAACACTACAAATTTGTGGAAATCGTTGAATTCAACGCGAAAACACAGGTTTTGTGAAAAATGGTTTTTCGGAGTGATTTGAGCAGTTTTAGAGATAAAACCTTATAAAGGTAATTACTTCCAGATTATAATTTGGTCAAAAATTATCTAACACTACAAATTTGTGGAAAACGTTGGTTTCAGCCTGAAAACACAGGTTTTGTGAAAAATGGTTTTTCGGAGTGATTTGAGTAGTTTTTGAGCATCAAATTATTGGAAAACGTTTGTTACTGCTTGAAAACACATGTTTGGTGAAAAATGGATTTTGGCAGTGATTTGAGTAGTTTTGGAGCAAAAACCTTAAAAAGGTAACTACATCAAGATCATAATTTGGTCAAAAATTATCTAACACTACAAGTTTGTGGAAAACGTTGGTTTCAGGCTGTAAACACAGGTTTTGTAAAAAATGGTTTTTGGCAGTGATTTGAGCAGTTTTGGAGCAAAACCCTTATAAAGGTAATTACTTCAAGATTATAATTTGGTCAAAAATTATCTAACACTACAAGTTTGTGCAAAACGTTGGTTTCAGGCTGTAAACTTATGTTTTTGTGAAAAATGGCTTTTGTCAGTGATTTGAAAAAATAACTGACTTATAACTTATAACTTATAACTTATGACTTTTTTGAAAAAACCGTAAAAAGATAATTTGATCGAGATTATCATGTGGTCAAAAATTATCTAACACTACAAATTTGTGGAAATCGTTGATTTCAGCCTGAAAACACAGGTTTTGTGAAAAATGGTTTTTGGCAGTGATTTGAGCAGTTTTGGAGCAAAAACCTTATAAAGGTAATTACTTCAAGGTTATAATTTGGTCAAAAATTATGTAACACTACAAATATGTGGAAAACGTTGGTTTTAGCCTGAAAACACAAGTTTTTGTGAAAAATGGTTTTTGGCAGTGATTTGAGCAGTTTTGGAGCGAAAACCTTAAAAAAGTAACTACATCAAGATTATAAATTGGTCAAAAATCATCTAAGACTACAAGTTTGTGGAAAACGTTGGTTTCAGGCTGTAAACTTATGTTTTTGTGAAAAATGGCTTTTGTCTGTGATTTGAGCAGCTTTGGAGCAAGAGCGTTAAGAAGATAATTACATCAAGGTTATAATTTGGTTAAAAATTACCTAGCACTGCAAGTTTGTGGAAAACCGTTGGTTTCAGCCTGAAAACGCACGTTTTTGTGAAAAAGTGTTTTTTGGCAGTGATTTAAGCAGCTTTCGTGAAAAAACCGTAAAAAGATAATTCGATCAAGATTATCATTTGATCAAAAATTATCCAACACTACAAATTTGTGGAAAACGTTGGTTACAGCGTGAAAACGGGGGTTTTTGTAAAAAAATCGTTTTTGGCAGTGATGTAAGCAGCTTTGGACAAAAAACCGTAAAAAGATAACTCCATCAAGATTATCATTTGGTCAAAAATTATCTAAGACTACAAATTTGTGGAAATCGTTGATTTTAGCCTGAAAACACAGGTTTTGTGAAAAATGGTTTTTGACAGTGATTTAAGTAGTTTTTGAGCAAAAACCTTTAAAAGGTAACTACATCAAGATGATAATTTGGTCAAAAATTATCTAACACTGCAAGTTTGTGGAAAACGTTGGTTTCAGGCTGAAAGCACAAGTTTTTGTGAAAAATGGTTTTTGGCAGTTATTTGAGCAGTTTTCGAGCAAAAACCATAAAAAGATAACTAGATCATGATTATAATTTCGTCAAAAATTTCCTAACACTACAAGTTTGTGGAAAACGTTGGTTTTTGGCTTAAAACTTACGTTTTTGTGAAAAATGCTTTTTTGCCAGTGATTTGAGCAGCTTTAGAGCAAAAACCTTAAAAAGATAACTACATCAATATTATAATTTGGTCATAGATTATCTAACATTACAAATTTGTGGAAAACGTTGCTTTCAGCCTCGAAGACATAAGTTTTTGTGAAAAATGGTTTTGGGCAGGGATTTGAGCTGTTTTGGAGAAAAAACTGTAAAAAGATAATTACATCAAGATAATAACTTGGTCAAAAGTTATCTAACACTACAAATTTGTGGAAAACGTTGGTTTCAGCCTGAAAACACAAATTTGTGTGAAAAATGGTTTTTTGGGATGATTTAAGCAGCTTTTGAGAAAGAGGCGTCAAAAGATAATTAGATGAACATTATAATTTCGTGAAAAATTATCTAACACTACAAAAATGTGGAAAACGTTGGTTACAGCCTGAAAACGCACGTTTTTGTAAAAAATGGTTTTTGGCAGTTATGTAAGTAGCCTTGGAAAAAAAACCGTAAAAGGATAATTGGATCAAGATTATCATTTGGTCAAAAATTATCTAACACTACAAATTTGTGGAAATCGTTGATTTAGGCCTGAAAAGACAGGTTTTGTGAAAAATGGTTTTTCCCAGACATTTGAGTAGTTTTGGAGATAAAACCGTAAAAAGGTAACTAGATCAACATTATAATTTGGTCAAAAACAATATTATATTACAAATTTGTGGAAAACGTTTGTTACTGCTTGAAAACGCAGGTTTGATGAAAAATGGATTTTGGCAGTGATTTGAGTAGTTTTGGAGCAAAAATCTTAAAAAGGTAACTACATCAAGATTATAATTTGGTCAAAAATTATCTAACACTACAAGTTTGTGGAAAACGTTGCTTTCAGGCTGTAAACACAGGTTTTGTGAAAAATGGTTTTTGGCAGTGATTTGAGTAGTTTTGGAGCAAAAACCTTAAAAGGGGAACTAAATCAAGATTATAATTCGGTCAAAAATTACCTAGATCTACGAGTTTGTGGAAACCGTTGGTTTCAGCCTGAAAACGCACGTTTTTGTGAAAAACTGTTTTTTGGCAGTGATTTAAGCAGCTTTCGTAAAAAAACCGTAAAAAGAAAATTATATTAAGATTATCATTTGGTCAAAAATTATCTAACATTACAAATTTGTGGAAAACGTTTGTTACTGCTTGAAAACGCAGGTTTTTGTGAAGGAATGGTTTTTGGCAGTGATGTAAACAGCTTCGGACAAAAAACCGTAAAAAGATAATTCCATCATGATTATCATTTGGTCAAAAATTATGTAACACTACAAATTTCTGGAAATCGTTGATTTTAGCCTGAAAACACAGGTTTTGTGAAAAATGGTTTTTGGCAGTGATTTAAGTAGTCTTTGAGCAAAAACCTTAACAAGGTAAGTACATCAAGATTATAATTTGGTCAAAAATTATCTAATACTGCAAGTTTGTGGAAAACGTTGGTTTCAGGCTGAAAACACAAGTTTTTGTGAAAAATGGTTTTTGGCAGTTATTTGAGCAGTTTTCAAGCGAAAACCATAAAAAGATAATTAGATCATGATTATAATTTGGTCAAAAATTTCCTAACACTACAAGTTTGTGGAAAACGTAGGTTTTAGGCTGAAAACTTACGTTTTTGTGAAAAATGGTTTTTTGCCAGTGATTTGAGCAGGGTTGGAGGAAAAATCTTAAGAAGATAATTACATCAATATTATAATTTGGTCAAAGATTATCTAATGCTAGAAACTTGTGGAAAACGTTGGTTTCAGCCTCGAAAACATAAGTTTTTGTGAAAAATGGTTTTGGGCAGGGATTTGAGCTGTTTTGGAGAAAAACTGTAAAAAGATAATTACATCAAGATAATAACTTGGTCAAAAGTTATCTAACACTACAAATTTGTGGAAAACGTTGGTTTCAGCCTGAAAACAGAAATTTGTGTGAAAATGGTTTTTTGGGGTGATTTAAGCAGCTTTTGAGAAAAAAGCGTCAAAAGATAATTAGATCAACATTATAATTTCGTCAAAAATTATCTAACACTACAAATTTGTGGAAAACGTTGGTTACAGCCTGAAAACGCACGTTTTTGTGTAAAATGGTTTTTGGCAGATGTAAGTAGCTTTGGAGAAAAAACCGTAAAAAGATAATTGGATCAAGATTATCATTTGGTCAAAAATTACCTAACACTAGAAGTTTGTGGAAATCGTTGATTTAGGCCTGAAAACACAGGTTTTGTGAGAAATGGTTTTTCCCAGTCATTTGAGTAGTTTTGGAGATAAAACCCTAAAAAGGTAATTAGATCAACATTATAATTTCGTCAAGAATTATCTAACACTACAAATTTGTGGAAAACATTGGTTACAGCCTGAAAACGCACGTTTTTATGAAAAAATGGTTTTTGGCAGTGATGTAAGTAGCTTTGGAGGAAAAACCGTAAAAAGATAATTGGCTCAAGATTATCATTTGGTCAAAAATTATCCAACACTACAAATTTGTGGAAATCGTTGAATTCAACGCGAAAACACAGGTTTTGTGAAAAATGGTTTTTCGGAGTGATTTGAGCAGTTTTAGAGATAAAACCTTATAAAGGTAATTACTTCCAGATTATAATTTGGTCAAAAATTATCTAACACTACAAATTTGTGGAAAACGTTGGTTTCAGCCTGAAAACACAGGTTTTGTGAAAAATGGTTTTTCGGAGTGATTTGAGTAGTTTTTGAGCATCAAATTATTGGAAAACGTTTGTTACTGCTTGAAAACACATGTTTGGTGAAAAATGGATTTTGGCAGTGATTTGAGTAGTTTTGGAGCAAAAACCTTAAAAAGGTAACTACATCAAGATCATAATTTGGTCAAAAATTATCTAACACTACAAGTTTGTGGAAAACGTTGGTTTCAGGCTGTAAACACAGGTTTTGTAAAAAATGGTTTTTGGCAGTGATTTGAGCAGTTTTGGAGCAAAACCCTTATAAAGGTAATTACTTCAAGATTATAATTTGGTCAAAAATTATCTAACACTACAAGTTTGTGCAAAACGTTGGTTTCAGGCTGTAAACTTATGTTTTTGTGAAAAATGGCTTTTGTCAGTGATTTGAAAAAATAACTGACTTATAACTTATAACTTATAACTTATGACTTTTTTGAAAAAACCGTAAAAAGATAATTTGATCGAGATTATCATGTGGTCAAAAATTATCTAACACTACAAATTTGTGGAAATCGTTGATTTCAGCCTGAAAACACAGGTTTTGTGAAAAATGGTTTTTGGCAGTGATTTGAGCAGTTTTGGAGCAAAAACCTTATAAAGGTAATTACTTCAAGGTTATAATTTGGTCAAAAATTATGTAACACTACAAATATGTGGAAAACGTTGGTTTTAGCCTGAAAACACAAGTTTTTGTGAAAAATGGTTTTTGGCAGTGATTTGAGCAGTTTTGGAGCGAAAACCTTAAAAAAGTAACTACATCAAGATTATAAATTGGTCAAAAATCATCTAAGACTACAAGTTTGTGGAAAACGTTGGTTTCAGGCTGTAAACTTATGTTTTTGTGAAAAATGGCTTTTGTCTGTGATTTGAGCAGCTTTGGAGCAAGAGCGTTAAGAAGATAATTACATCAAGGTTATAATTTGGTTAAAAATTACCTAGCACTGCAAGTTTGTGGAAAACCGTTGGTTTCAGCCTGAAAACGCACGTTTTTGTGAAAAAGTGTTTTTTGGCAGTGATTTAAGCAGCTTTCGTGAAAAAACCGTAAAAAGATAATTCGATCAAGATTATCATTTGATCAAAAATTATCCAACACTACAAATTTGTGGAAAACGTTGGTTACAGCGTGAAAACGGGGGTTTTTGTAAAAAAATCGTTTTTGGCAGTGATGTAAGCAGCTTTGGACAAAAAACCGTAAAAAGATAACTCCATCAAGATTATCATTTGGTCAAAAATTATCTAAGACTACAAATTTGTGGAAATCGTTGATTTTAGCCTGAAAACACAGGTTTTGTGAAAAATGGTTTTTGACAGTGATTTAAGTAGTTTTTGAGCAAAAACCTTTAAAAGGTAACTACATCAAGATGATAATTTGGTCAAAAATTATCTAACACTGCAAGTTTGTGGAAAACGTTGGTTTCAGGCTGAAAGCACAAGTTTTTGTGAAAAATGGTTTTTGGCAGTTATTTGAGCAGTTTTCGAGCAAAAACCATAAAAAGATAACTAGATCATGATTATAATTTCGTCAAAAATTTCCTAACACTACAAGTTTGTGGAAAACGTTGGTTTTTGGCTTAAAACTTACGTTTTTGTGAAAAATGATTTTTTGCCAGTGATTTGAGCAGCTTTAGAGCAAAAACCTTAAAAAGATAACTACATCAATATTATAATTTGGTCATAGATTATCTAACATTACAAATTTGTGGAAAACGTTGCTTTCAGCCTCGAAGACATAAGTTTTTGTGAAAAATGGTTTTGGGCAGGGATTTGAGCTGTTTTGGAGAAAAAACTGTAAAAAGATAATTACATCAAGATAATAACTTGGTCAAAAGTTATCTAACACTACAAATTTGTGGAAAACGTTGGTTTCAGCCTGAAAACACAAATTTGTGTGAAAAATGGTTTTTTGGGATGATTTAAGCAGCTTTTGAGAAAGAGGCGTCAAAAGATAATTAGATGAACATTATAATTTCGTGAAAAATTATCTAACACTACAAAAATGTGGAAAACGTTGGTTACAGCCTGAAAACGCACGTTTTTGTAAAAAATGGTTTTTGGCAGTTATGTAAGTAGCCTTGGAGAAAAAACCGTAAAAGGATAATTGGATCAAGATTATCATTTGGTCAAAAATTATCTAACACTACAAATTTGTGGAAATCGTTGATTTAGGCCTGAAAAGACAGGTTTTGTGAAAAATGGTTTTTCCCAGACATTTGAGTAGTTTTGGAGATAAAACCGTAAAAAGGTAACTAGATCAACATTATAATTTGGTCAAAAACAATATTATATTACAAATTTGTGGAAAACGTTTGTTACTGCTTGAAAACGCAGGTTTGATGAAAAATGGATTTTGGCAGTGATTTGAGTAGTTTTGGAGCAAAAATCTTAAAAAGGTAACTACATCAAGATTATAATTTGGTCAAAAATTATCTAACACTACAAGTTTGTGGAAAACGTTGCTTTCAGGCTGTAAACACAGGTTTTGTGAAAAATGGTTTTTGGCAGTGATTTGAGTAGTTTTGGAGCAAAAACCTTAAAAGGGTAACTAAATCAAGATTATAATTCGGTCAAAAATTACCTAGATCTACGAGTTTGTGGAAACCGTTGGTTTCAGCCTGAAAACGCACGTTTTTGTGAAAAACTGTTTTTTGGCAGTGATTTAAGCAGCTTTCGTGAAAAAACCGTAAAAAGAAAATTATATTAAGATTATCATTTGGTCAAAAATTTCCTAACACTAAAAGTTTGTGGAAAACTTTGGTTTCAGGCTGAAAACTTACGTTTTTGTTAAAAATGGTTTTTTGCCAGTGATTTGAGCAGCCTTAGAGCAAAAACCTTAAGAAGATAATTACATCAATATTATAATTTCGTCAAAGATTATCTAACACTACAAATTTGTGGAAAACGTTGCTTTCAGCCTCGAAGACATAAGTTTTTGTGAAAAATGGTTTTAGGCAGGGATTTGAGCTGTTTTGGAGAAAAAACTGTAAAAAGATAATTACATCAAGATAATAACTTGGTCAAAAGTTATCTAACACTACAAATTTGTGGAAAACGTTGGTTTCAACCTGAAAACACAAATTTGTTTGAAAAATGGTTTTTTGGGATGATTTAAGCAGCTTTTGAGAAAAAAGCGTCAAAAGATAATTATATCAACATTATAATCTCGTCAAAAATTATCTAACACTACAAATTTTTGGAAAACGTTGGTTACAGCCCGAAAACGCACGTTTTTGTGAAAAAATGGTTTTTGGCAGTGATGTAAGCAGCTTTGGAGAAAAAACCGTAAAAAGATAATTTGATGAAGATTATCATTTGGTCAAAAATTATCTAACATTACAAATTTGTGGAAAACGTTTGTTACTGCTTGAAAACGCATGTTTGGTGAAAAATGGATTTTGGCAGTGATTTGAGTAGTTTTGGAGCAAAAACCTTAAAAAGGTAACTACATCAAGATCATAATTTGGTCAAAAATTATCTAACACTACAAGTTTGTGGAAAACGTTGGTTTCAGGCTGTAAACACAGGTTTTGTAAAAAATGTTTTTTGGCAGTGATTTGAGCAGTTTTGGAGCAAAAACCTTATAAAGGTAATTACTTCAAGATTATAGTTTGGTCAAAAATTATCTAACACTACAAATTTGTGGAAAACGTTACTTTTAGCCTGAAAACACAAGTTTTTATTAAAAATGGTTTTTGGCAATTATTTGAGCAGTTTTGGAGGAAAAACCGTAAAAAGATATATAGATCATGATTATTTATTCGTCAAAAATTTCCTAATGCTACAAGTTTGTGGAAAGCGTTGGTTTCAGGCTGAAAAGTTACGTTTTTGTGAAAAATGGTTTTTTGCAAGTGATTTGAGCAGCTTTAGAGCAAAAACCTTAAGAAGATAATTACAACAATCTTATAATTTGGTCAAAAATTTTCTAAAACTACAATATTGTGGAAATCTTGGATTTAGGCCTGAAAACACAAGTTTTTGTGAAAAATGGTTTTTGGCAGTTATTTAAGCAGTTTTGGAGAAAAAACCTTTAAAAAGTAACTACATCAAGATTATAATGTGGTCAAAAATTATCTAACACTACAAGTTTATGGAAAACGTTCGTTTCAGGCTGCAAACTTATGTTTTTGTGAAAAATAGCTTTTGTCAGTGATTTGAGCAGCTTTGGAGCAAAAACCTTAAGAAGATAATAACATCAATATTATGATTTTGTCAAAGATTATTTCACATTACAAATTTGTGGAAAACGTTGGTTTCAGGCTGTAAACACAGGTTTTGTAAAAAATGGTTTTTGGCAGTGATTTGAGCAGTTTTGGAGCAAAAACCTTATAAAGGTAATTACTTCAAGATTATAATTTGGTCAAAAATTATCCAACACTACAAGTTTGTGCAAAACGTTGGTTTCAGGCTGTAAACTTATGTTTTTGTGAAAAATGGCTTTTGTCAGTGATTTGAAAAAATAACTGACTTATAACTTATAACTTATAACTTATGACTTTTTTGAAAAAACCGTAAAGAGATAATTCGATCAAGATTATCATTTGGTCAAAAATTATCCAACACTACAAATTTGTGGAAAACGTTGGTTACAGCGTGAAAACGCGGGTTTTTGTAAAAAAAAAGGTTTTTGGCAGTGATGTAAACAGCTTCGGACAAAAAACCGTAAAAAGATAATTCCATCATGATTATCATTTGGTCAAAAATTATGTAACACTACAAATTTCTGGAAATCGTTGATTTTAGCCTGAAAACACAGGTTTTGTGAAAAATGGTTTTTGGCAGTGATTTGAGTAGTCTTTGAGCAAAAACCTTAACAAGGTAAGTACATCAAGATTATAATTTGGTCAAAAATTATCTAATACTGCAAGTTTGTGGAAAACGTTGGTTTCAGGCTGAAAACACAAGTTTTTGTGAAAAATGGTTTTTGGCAGTTATTTGAGCAGTTTTCAAGCAAAAACCATAAAAAGATAATTAGATCATGATTATAATTTGGTCAAAATTTCCTAACACTACAAGTTTGTGGAAAACGTAGGTTTTAGGCTGAAAACTTACGTTTTTGTGAAAAATGGTTTTTTGCCAGTGATTTGAGCAGGGTTGGAGGAAAAATCTTAAGAAGATAATTACATCAATATTATAATTTGGTCAAAGATTATCTAATGCTAGAAACTTGTGGAAAACGTTGGTTTCAGCCTCGAAAACATAAGTTTTTGTGAAAAATGGTTTTGGGCAGGGATTTGAGCTGTTTTGGAGAAAAACTGTAAAAAGATAATTACATCAAGATAATAACTTGGTCAAAAGTTATCTAACACTACAAATTTGTGGAAAACGTTGGTTTCAGCCTGAAAACAGAAATTTGTGTGAAAATGGTTTTTTGGGGTGATTTAAGCAGCTTTTGAGAAAAAAGCGTCAAAAGATAATTAGATCAACATTATAATTTCGTCAAAAATTATCTAACACTACAAATTTGTGGAAAACGTTGGTTACAGCCTGAAAATGCACGTTTTTGTGAAAAAATGGTTTTTGGCAGTGATGTAAGTAGGTTTGGAGAAAAAACCGTAAAAAGATAATTGGGTCAAGATTATCATTTGGTTCCACAAGTTTGTGGAAAACGTCGGTTTTAGGCTGAAAACTTACGTTTTTGTGAAAAATGGTTTTTTGCCAGTGATTTGAGCAGGGTTGGAGGAAAAATCTTAAGGAGATAATTACATCAATATTATAATTTGGTCAAAGATTATCTAACACTACAAATTTGTGGAAAACTTTGGTTTCAGCCTGAAAACAGAAATTTGTGTGAAAATTGTTTTTTGGGGTGATTTAAGCAACTTTTGAGAAAAAAGCGTCAAAAGATAATTAGATCAACATTATAATTTCGTGAAAAATTATCTAACACTACAAATTTGTGGAAAACTTTGGTTACAGCCTGAAAACGCACGTTTTTGTGAAAAAATGGTTTTTGGCAGTGATGTAAGTAGCTTTGGAGAAAAAAACCGTAAAAAGATAATTGGATCAAGATTATCATTTGGTCAAAAATTATCTAACACTAGAAATTTGTGGAAATCGTTGATTTAGGCCTGAAAAGACAGGTTTGGTGAAAAATGGTTTTTCCCAGACATTTGAGTAGTTTTGGAGATAAAACCGTAAAAAGGTAACTAGATCAACATTATAATTTGGTCAAAATTTATCTAAAATTACAAATTTGTGGAAAACGTTTGTTACTGCTTGAAAACGCAGGTTTGGTGAAAAATGGATTTTGGCGGTGATTTGAGTAGTTTTGGAGCAAAAACCTTAAAAAGGTAATTACATCAAGATTATAATTTGGTCAAAAATTACCTTGCTCTACGAGTTTGTGGAAACCGTTGGTGTCAGCCTGAAAACGCACGTTTTTGTGAAAAACTGTTTTTTGGCAGTGATTTAAGCAGGTTTCTGTGAAAAAGCCGTAAAAAGATAATTATATTAAGATTATCATTTGGTCAAAAATTATCTAACACTTCAAATTTCTCGAAAACGTTGGTTACATGGTAAAAACGCACGTTTTTTTGAAAAAATCGTTTTGGACAGTGATGTAAGCAGCTTTGGACAAAAAACCGTAAAAAGGTAATTAGATCAACATTATAATTTGGTCAAAAATTATCTAACATTACAAATTTGTGGAAAACGTTTGTTACTGCTTGAAAACGCACGTTTGATGAAAAATGGATTTTGGCGGTGATTTGAGTAGTTTTGGAGCAAAAACCTTAAAAAGGTAACTACATCAAGATTATAATTTGGTCAAAAATTATCTAACACTACAAGTTTGTGGAAAACGTTGCTTTCAGGCTGTAAACACAGGTTTTGTGAAAAATGGTTTTTGGCAGTGATTTGAGTAGTTTTGGAGCAAAAACCTTTTAAAGGTAGTTACTTCAAGATTATAATTTGGTCAAAGATTATCTAACACTACAAATTTGCGCAAAACGTTGGTTTTAGCCTTAAAACGCACATATTTCTGAAAAACTGTTTTTTGGCAGTGATTTAAGCAGCTTTCGTGAAGAAACCGTAAAGAGATAATTAGATTAAGATTATCATTTGGTCAAAAAATATCTAACACTACAATTTTCTGGAAAGCGTTGGTTACAGCGTGAAAACGCACGTTTTTGGGAAAAAATGGTTTTTGGCAGTGATGTAAGCAGCTTTCGTGAAAAAACCGTAAAAAGATAATTCGATCAAGATTATCATTTAGTCAAAAATTATCTAACACTACAAATTTGTGGAAATCGTTGATTTCAGCCTGAAAACAGAAGTTTTTGTAAAAAATTTTTTTGCCAGTCATTTGAGTAGTTTTGGAGCAAAAACCTTAAAAAAGTAACTACATCAAGATTATAATTTGGTCAAAAATTATCTAACGCTACAAGTTTGTGGAAAACGTTGGTTTCAGGCTGTAACACAGGTTTTGTGAAAAATGGTTTTTGGACGTGATTCGAGCACTTTTGGAGCAAAAACCTTATAAAGGTAATTACTTTAAGATTATAGTTTGGTCGAAAATTATCTAACACTACAAATATGTGGAAAAGGTTGGTTTTAGCCTGAAAACACAAGTGTTTTGTGAAAAATGGTTTTTGGCAGTTATTTGAGCAGTTTTGGAGGAAAAACCGTAAATTAGATCATGATTATAATTTGGTCAAAAATTACCTAACACTACAAGTTTGTGGAAAACGTTGGTTTCAGGCGGACAAGTTACGTTTTTGTGAAAAATTGTTTTTTGCCGGTGATTTAAGCAGCTTTTGAGAAAAAAAACCGTAAAAAGATAGCTAGATCAAGATTAAAATTTGGTCAAAGATTATCTAACACTACAAATCTGTGGAAATTGTTGGTGTCAGTCTGGAAACACAGGTTTTGTGAAAAATAACTGCCAAAAACCATTTTTCACAAAAACTTGTATTTTCAGACTAAAACCAACTTTTTCAACATATTTGTCGTGTTAGATAATTTTTGACCAAATTATAATATTGATGTAATTATCTTCTTAAGGTTTTTGCTCCAAAGCTGCTCAAATGAATGGGAAAAGCCATTTTTCACAAAAACGTACGTTTTTAGCCTGAAAGCAATGTTTTCGACAAACGTGTAGTGTTAGATAATTTTTGACCAAATTATAATCTTGATCTACTTATCTGACTGGCAAAAACCATTTGAGCAGTTTTGGAGAAAAAACCGTAAAAAGATAATTAGATATTCACATGAGAAATAAGATGTTGATGGAACCCACTGGGAACTCGGAAAAAATCCGAGCCCCAGATGGGATTCTAACCCACGACCCTCCATTATCTAGTCGGATGCTCTAACCACTGAGCTACTGGAGACTCTATGGCGAGCAAGGGTGAAATGTGGGTCTTTGACTCGAGCTGCATCACGCAGCTACAGAGTCAAATAACGACTGACAGCATAGCTCATAACTGCATCGCCCAGTCACATTAAAGCATATCTGAGATGCGGCCAACAAACCACCCAAGTGAGCGAATGTGAGAATGACATATACACATGAGAAATGAGATGTTGATAGAACCCACTGGGAACTCGGAAAAAATCCGAGCCCAAGATGGGATCCGAACCCACGACCATCCATGATCTAGTCGGATGTTCTAACCACTGAGCTACTGGAGACTCTATGGCGAGCAAGAGTGAAATATGGGTCTTTCACTCAAGCTGCATCATGCAGCTACAGACTCAAATCTAAAACCCATGACAAAATTTTGAAAAAGGTAAAATTACAGTGCCAGTGCAAAATTGTGCAAAACGTTCGTTTTAGCCTCTAAATAACACGTTTTATGAAAACTGATATTTTGCAGTAATTGCAGCAGTTTTACAGTAAAAAGAGCAAAAACGTTTATCATCACAAAATATTAAAAAAGTTAAAATTACAGTGCCAGTGCAAAATTTTCCAAAACGATCGTTTTAGCCTCTAAATAACACGTTTTATGAAAAATGCTATTTTGCAGTGTTTGCCGCAGTTTTGCAGTAAAAACAGCAAAAAAGTTTATCATGGCAAAAATTTAAAAACGTTAAAATTACAATGCCAGTGCAAAATTGTACAAAACGTTCGTTTTAGCCTCTAAATAACGCGTTTTAGGAAAACTGCTATTTTGCAATGTTTGCAGCAGTTTTACAGTAAAAACAGCAAAAACAATTATCATGACAAAAATTTAAAAACGTTAAAATTACAGTGCCAGTGCAAAATTTTCCAAAACGATCGTTTTAGCCTCTAAATAACACGTTTTACGAAAACTGCTATTTTGCAGTGTTTGCCGCAGTTTTCCAGTAAAAACAGCAAAAACGTTTATCATGAAAAAAATTTAAAAACGTTAAAATTACAGTGCCAGTGCAAAATTGTGCAAAACGTTCGTGTTAGCCTCTAAATAACAGGTTTTATGAAAACTGCTATTTTGCAGTGTTTGCAGCACTTTTCCAGTAAAAACAGCAAAAACATTAATCATGACAACATATTAAAAAAGTTAAAATTACAGTGCCATTGCAATTTTGTGCAAAACGTTCGTTTTAGCCTCTAAATAACACGTTTTATGAAAACTGCTATTTTGCAGTGTTTGCAGCACTTTTCCAGTAAAAACAGCAAAAACCTTTATCATGACCAAATTTTAAAAAAGTTAAAATTACAGTGCCAGTGCAAAATTGTGCAAAACGTTCGTTTTAGCCTCTAAATAATACGTTTTATGAAAACTGCTATTTTGCAGTGTTTGCAGAAGTTTTCCAGTAAAAAAAAGAAAAACGTTTATCATGACCAAGTTTTAAAAAAGTTAAAATTACAGTGGCAAAGCAAAATTGTGCAAAACGTTCGTTTTAGTCTCTCAATAACACGCCTTATGAAAACTGCTATTTTGCAGTGTTTGCAGCAGTTTTCCGGTAAAAACAGCAAAAACGTTTATCATGACCAAATTTTAAAAAAGTTAAAGTTACAGTGCCAGTGCAAAATTGTGCAAAACGTTCGTTTTAGCCTCTAAATAACACGTTTTATGAAAACTGCTATTTTGCAGTGTTTGCAGCAGTTTTCCAGTAAAAACAGCAAAAACGTTTATCATCACCAATTTTTAAAAAAGTTAAAATTACAGTGCCAGTGCAAAATTGTGCAAAACGTTCGTTTTAGCCTCCAAAGAACACGTTTTATGAAAACTGCTATTTTGCAGTGTTTGCAGCAGTTTTCCAGTAAAAACAGCAAAAACATTTATCATGACAACATATTAAAAAAGTTAAAATTACAGTGCCATTGCAATTTTGTGCAAAACGTTTGTTTTAGCCTGTAAATAACACGTTTTATGAAAACTGCTATTTTGCAGTGTTTGCAGCAGTTTTCCAGTAAAAACAGCAAAAACCTTTATCATGACCAAATTTTAAAAAAGTTAAAATTACAGTGCCTTTGCAAAATTGTGCAAAACGTTCGTTTTAGCCTCTAAATAATACGTTTTATGAAAACTGCTATTTTGCAGTGTTTGCAGAAGTTTTCCAGTAAAAAAAAGAAAAACGTTTATCATGACCAAATTTTAAAAAAGGTAAAATTACAGTGCCTTTGCAAAATTGTGCAAAACGTTCGTTTTAGCCTCTAAATAACACGTTTTATGAAAACTGCTATTTTGCAGTGTTTGCAGCAGTTTTCCAGTAAAAACAGCAAAAACGTTTATCATGACAAAATTTTAAAAAAGTTAAGACTACAGTGCCAGTTTAAAATTGTGCAAAACGTTCGTTTTAGCCTCTAATTAACACGTTTTATGAAAACTGCTATTTTGCAGTGTTTGCAGCAGTTTTCCAGTAAAAACAGCAAAAACGTTTATCATCACAAATTTTTAAAAAACGTAAAATTACAGTGCCATTGCAAAATTGTGCAAAACGTTCGTTTTAGCCTCTAAATAACACCTTTTATGAAAACTGCTATTTTGCAGTGTTTGCAGCAGTTTTCCAGTAAAAACAGCAAAAACGTAAATCATGACCAATTTTTAAAAAAGGTAAAATTACAGTGCCAGTGCAAAATTGTGCAAAACGTTCGTTTTAGCCTCTAAATAACACGTTTTATGAAAACTGCTATTTTGCAGTGTTTGCAGCAGTTTTCCAGTAAAAACAGCAAAAACGTTTATTATGACAAAAATTTAAAAACGTTAAAATTACAGTGCCAGTGCAAAATTGGCAAAACGTTCGTTTTAGCCTCTAAATAACACGTTTTATGAAAACTGCTATTTTGCAGTGTTTGCAGTAGTTTTCTACCAAAAACAGCGAAAACGTTTATTATGACCAAAATTTAAAAAAGTTAAAATTACAGTGCCTTTGCAAAATTGTGCAAAACGTTCGTTTTAGCCTCTAAATAACACGTTTTATGAAAACTGCTATATTGGAGTGTTTGCAACAGTTTTCCAGTAAAAACAGCAAAAACGTTTATCATGACAAAAATGTAAAAACGTTAAAATTACAGTGCCAGTGCAAAATTGTGCAAAACGTTCGTTTTAGCCTCCAAATAACACGTTTTATGAAAACTGCTATTTTGCAGTGTTTGCAGCACTTTTCCATTAAAAATAGCAAAAACATTAATCATGACAACATATTAAAAAAGTTAAAATTACCGTGCCAGTGCAAAATTATGCAAAACGTTCGTTTTAGCCTCTAAATAACACGCTCTATGAAAACTGCTATTTTGCAGTGTTTGCAGCAGTCTTCCAGTAAAAACAGCAAAAACGTTTATCATGACCAATTTTTAAAAAAGGTAAAATTACAGTGGCTTTGCAAAATTGAGCGAAACGTTTGTTTTAGCCTCTAAATAACACGTTTTATGAAAACTGCTATATTGGAGTGTTTGCAACAGTTTTCCAGTAAAAACAGCAAAAACGTTTATCATGACAAAAATGTAAAAACGTTAAAATTACAGTGCCAGTGCAAAATTGTGCAAAACGTTCGTTTTAGCCTCCAAATAACACGTTTTATGAAAACTGCTATTTTGCAGTGTTTGCAGCACTTTTCCATTAAAAATAGCAAAAACATTAATCATGACAACATATTAAAAAAGTTAAAATTACCGTGCCAGTGCAAAATTATGCAAAACGTTCGTTTTAGCCTCTAAATAACACGGTCTATGAAAACTGCTATTTTGCAGTGTTTGCAGCAGTCTTCCAGTAAAAACAGCAAAAACGTTTATCATGACCAATTTTTAAAAAAGGTAAAATTACAGTGGCTTTGCAAAATTGAGCGAAACGTTTGTTTTAGCCTCTAAATAACAGGTTTTATGAAAACTGCTATTTTGCAGTGTTTGCAGCAGTTTTCCAGTAAAAACAACAAAAACGTTTATCATGACCAATTTTTAAAAAAGTTAAAATTACAGTGCCAGTGCAAAAATGTGCGAAACGTTCGTTTTAGTCTCTAAATAACACGTTTTATGAAAACTGCTATTTTGCAGTGTTTGCAGCAGTTTTCCAGTAAAAAGAGCAAAAACCTTTATCATGACCAAATTTTTAAAAAGTTAACGTTACAGTGCCAGTGCAAAATTGTGCAAAACGTTTGTTTTAGCCTCTAAATAACACGTTTTATGAAAACTGCTATTTTGGAGTGTTTGCAGCAGTTTTCCAGTAAAAACAGCAAAAACGTTTATCATGACCAATTTTTAAAAAAGTTAAAATTACAGTGCCAGTGCAAAAATGTGCAAAACGTTCGTTTTAGCCTCTAAATAACGCGTTTTAGGAAAACTGCTATTTTGCAGTGTTTGCAGCAGTTTTACAGTAAAAACAGCAAAAACAATTGTCATGACAAAAATTTAAAAACGTTAAAATTACAGTGCCAGTGCAAAATTTTCCAAAACGATCGTTTTAGCCTCTAAATAACACGTTTTACGAAAACTGCTATTTTGCAGTGTTTGCCGCAGTTTTCCAGTAAAAACAGCAAAAACGTTTATCATGACAAAAATTTAAAAACGTTAAAATTACAGTGCCAGTGCAAAATTGTGCAAAACGTTCGTGTTAGCCTCTAAATAACAGGTTTTATGAAAACTGCTATTTTGCAGTGTTTGCAGCACTTTTCCAGTAAAAACAGCAAAAACATTAATCATGACAACATATTAAAAAAGTTAAAACTACAGTGCCATTGCAATTTTTTGCAAAACGTTCGTTTTAGACTCTAAATAACACGTTTTATGAAAACTGCTATTTTGCAGTGTTTGCAGCACTTTTCCAGTAAAAACAGCAAAAACCTTTATCATGACCAAATTTTAAAAAAGTTAAAATTACAGTGCCAGTGCAAAATTGTGCAAAACGTTCGTTTTAGCCTCTAAATAATACGTTTTATGAAAACTGCTATTTTGCAGTGTTTGCAGAAGTTTTCCAGTAAAAAAAGGAAGAACGTTTATGATGACCAAATTTTAAAAAAGTTAAAATTACAGTGCCAAAGCAAAATTGTGCAAAACGTTCGTTTTAGCCTCTAAATAAAACGTTTTATGAAAACTGCTATTTTGCAGTGTTTGCAGCAGTTTTCCAGTAAAAACAGCAAAAACGTTTATCATGAACAAATTAAAAAAAAAATCAAATTACAGTGCCAGTGCAAAATTGTGCAAAACGTTGGTTTTAGCCTCTAAATAACACGTTTTATGAAAACTGCTATTTTGCAGTGTTTGCAGCAGTTTTCCAGTAAAAACAGCAAAAACGTTTATCATCACCAATTTTTAAAAAACATAAAATTACAGTGCCTGTGCAAAATTGTGCAAAACGTTCGTTTTAGCCTCCAAAGAACACGTTTTATGAAAACTGCTATTTTGCAGTGTTTGCAGCAGTTTTCCAGTAAAAACAGCAAAAACATTTATCATGACAACATATTAAAAAAGTTAAAATTAAAGTGCCATTGCAATTTTGTGCAAAACGTTTGTTTTAGCCTGTAAATAACACGTTTTATGAAAACTGCTATTTTGCAGTGTTTGCAGCAGTTTTCCAGTAAAAACAGGAAAAACGTTTATTATGACAAAAATTTAAAAACGTTAAAATTACAGTGCCAGTGCAAAATTGGCAAAACGTTCGTTTTAGCCTCTAAATAACACGTTTTATGAAAACTGCTATTTTGCAGTGTTTGCAGCAGTTTTCCAGTAAAAACAGCAAAAACGTTTATCATGACCAATTTTTAAAAAAGGGAAAATTACAGTGCCTTTGCAAAATTGTGGAAAACGTTCGTTTTAGCCTCTAAATAACACGTTTTATGAAAACTGCTATTTTGCAGTGTTTGCAGCAGTTTTCCAGTAAAAACAGCAAAAACGTTTATCATGACCAATTTTTAAAAAATGTAAAATTACAGTGCCAGTGCAAAATTGGCAAAACGTTCCTTTTAGCCTCTAAATAACACGTTTTATGAAAACTGCTATTTTGCAGTGTTTGCAGTAGTTTTCTACCAAAAACAGCGAAAACGTTTATTATGACCAAAATTTAAAAAAGTTAAAATTACAGTGCCTTTGCAAAATTGTGCAAAACGTTCGTTTTAGCCTCTAAATAACACGTTTTATGAAAACTGTTATATTGGAGTGTTTGCAACAGTTTTCCAGTAAAAACAGCAAAAACGTTTATCATGACAAAAATGTAAAAACGTTAAAATTACAGTGCCAGTGCAAAATTGTGCAAAACGTTCGTTTTAGCCTCCAAATAACACGTTTTATGAAAACTGCTATTTTGCAGTGTTTGCAGCACTTTTCCATTAAAAACAGCAAAAACGTTTATCATGACAACATATTAAAAAAGTTAAAATTACAGTGCCAGTGCAAAATTATGCAAAAGGTTCGTTTTAGCCTCTAAATAACACGCTCTATGAAAACTGCTATTTTGCAGTGTTTGCAGCAGTCTTCCAGTAAAAACAGCAAAAACGTTTATCATGACCAATTTTTAAAGAAGGTAAAATTACAGTGCCTTTGCAAAATTGTGCAAAACGTTCGTTTTAGCCTCTAAATAACACGTTTTATGAAAACTGCTATATTGGAGTGTTTGCAACAGTTTTCCAGTAAAAACAGCAAAAACGTTTATCATGACAAAAATGTAAAAACGTTAAAATTACAGTGCCAGTGCAAAATTGTGCAAAACGTTCGTTTTAGCCTCTAAATAACACGCTCTATGAAAACTGCTATTTTGCAGTGTTTGCAGCAGTCTTCCAGTAAAAACAGCAAAAACGTTTATCATGACCAATTTTTAAAGAAGGTAAAATTACAGTGCCTTTGCAAAATTGATCGAAACGTTGGTTTTAGCCTCTAAATAACAGGTTTTATGAAAACTGCTATTTTGCAGTGTTTGCTGCAGTTTTCCAGTAAAAAGAGCAAAAACTTTTATCATGACCAAATTTTAAAAAAGTTAACGTTACAGTGGCAGTGCAAAATTGTGGAAAACGTTCGTTTTAGCCTCTAAATAACACGTTTTATGAAAACTGCTATTTTGCAGTGTTTGCAGCAGTTTTCCAGTAAAAACAGCAAAAACGTTTATCATGACCAATTTTTAAAAAAGGTAAAATTACAGTGCCTTTGCAAAATTGTGCAAAACGTTCGTTTTAGCCTCTAAATAACACGTTTTATGAAAACTGCTATTTTGCAGTGTTTGCAGCAGTTTTTCAGTAAAAACAGCAAAAACCTTTATCATGACCAAATTTTATAAAAGTTAAAATTACAGTACCAGTGAAAAATTGTGCAAAACGTTCGTTTTAGCCTCTAAATAATACGTTTTATAAAAATTACTATTTTGCAGTGTTTGAAGAAGTTTTGCAGTAAAAAACGAAAAAGCGTTTATCATGACCAAATTTTAAAAAAGGTAAAATTACAGTGCCTTTGCAAAATTGTGCAAAACGTTCGTTTTAGCCTCTAAACAACACGTTTTATGAAAACTGCTATTTTGCAGTGTTTGCATCAATTTTCCGGTAAAAACAGGAAAAACGTTTATCATGACCAAATTTTAAAAAAGTTAAAACTACAGTGCCAGTGCAAAATTATGCAAAACGTTCGTTTTAGCCTCTAAATAACACCTTTTATGAAAACTGCTATTTTGCAGTGTTTGCAGCACTTTTCCAGTAAAAACAGCAAAAACATTAATCATGACAACATATTAAAAAAGTTAAAATTACAGTGCCAGTGCAAAATTATGCAAAACGTTCGTTTTAGCCTCTAAATAACACCTTTTATGAAAACTGCTATTTTGCAGTGTTTGCAGCAGTTTTCGAGTTAAAACAGCAAAAACATTTATCATGACCAATTTTTAAAAAAGGTAAAATTACAGTGCCTTTGCAACATTGTGCAAAACGTTTGTTTTCGCCTCTAAATAACGCGTTTCATGAAAACTGCTATTTTGCAGTGTTTGCTGCAGTTTTCCAGTAAAAACAGCAAAAACATTTATCATGACCAATTTTTAAAAAAGTTATAATTACATTGGCTTTGCAAAATTGTGCAAAACGTTCGTTTTAGCCTCTAAATAACACGTTTTATGAAAACTGCTATTTTGCAGTGTTTGCAGCAGTTTTCCAGTAAAAACAGCAAAAACGTTTATCATGACCAATTTTTAAAAAAGTTAAAATTACATTGCCAGTGCAAAATTGTGCAAAACGTTCGTTTTAGCCTCTAAATAACACGTTTTATGAAAACTGCTATTTTGCAGTGTTTCCTGCAGTTTTCCAGTAAAAACAGGAAAACCGTTTATCATGACAAAAATTTAAAAACGTTAAAATTACAGTGGCAGTGCAAAATTGTGCAAAACGTTCGTTTTAGCCTCTAAATAACACGTTTTATGAAAACTGCTTTTTTGCAGTGTTTCCTGCAGTTTTCCAGTAAAAACAGGAAAACCGTTTATCATGACAAAAATTTAAAAACGTTAAAATTACAGTGGCAGTGCAAAATTGTGTAAAACGTTCGTTTTAGCCTCTAAATAACACGTTTTATGAAAACTGCTATTTTGCAGTGTTTGCAGTAGTTTTCCAGTAAAAACAGCAAAAACGTTTATCATGACCAATTTTTAAAAAGTTAAAATTACAGTGCCTTTGCAAAATTGTGCAAAACGTTCGTTTTAGCCTCTAAATAACACGTTTTATGAAAACTGCTATTTTGCAGTGTTTGCAGCAGTTTTCCAGTAAAAACAGCAAAAACGTTTATCATGACCAATTTTTAAAAAAGGTAAAATTACAGTGCCTTTGCAAAATTGTGCAAAACGTTCGTTTTAGCCTCTAAATAACACGTTTTATGAAAACTGCTATTTTGCAGTGTTTGCAGCAGTTTTCCAGTAAAAACAGCAAAAACGTTTATCATGACCAATTTTTAAAAAAGGTAAAATTACAGTGCCTTTGCAAAACTGTGCAAAACGTTCGTTTTAGCCTCTAAATAACACGTTTTATGAAAACTGCTATTTTTCAGTGTTTGCAGCAGTTTTCCAGTAAAAACAGCAAAAACGTTTATCATGACCAATTTTTAAAAAACATAAAATTACAGTGCCTTTGCAAAATTTGAAAAACGTTCGTTTTAGCCTCTAAATAACACGTTTTATGAAAACTGCTATTTTGCAGTGTTTGCAGCAGTTTTCCAGTAAAAACAGCAAAAACGTTTATCATGACCAATTTTTAAAAAAGGTAAAATTACAGTGCCTTTGCAAAACTGTGCAAAACGTTCGTTTTAGCCTCTAAATAACACGTTTTATGAAAACTGCTATTTTGCAGTGTTTGCAGCAGTTTTCCAGTAAAAACAGCAAAAACCTTTATCATGACCAATTTTTAAAAAAGGTAAAATTACAGTGCCTTTGCAAAATTGTGCAAAACGTTCGTTTTAGCCTCTAAATAACACGTTTTATGAAAACTGCTATTTTGCAGTGTTTGCAGCAGTTTTCCAGTAAAAACAGCAAAAACGTTTATCATGACCAATTTTTAAAAAAGGTAAAATTACAGTGCCTTTGCAAAATTGTGCAAAACGTTCGTTTTAGCCTCTAAATAACACGTTTTATGAAAACTGCTATTTTGCAGTGTTTGCAGCAGTTTTCCAGTAAAAACAGCAAAAACCTTTATCATGACCAATTTTTAAAAAAGGTAAAATTACAGTGCCTTTGCAAAATTGTGCAAAACGTTCGTTTTAGCCTCTAAATAACACGTTTTATGAAAACTGCTATTTTGCAGTGTTTGCAGCAGTTTTCCAGTAAAAACAGCAAAAACCTTTATCATGACCAATTTTTAAAAAAGGTAAAATTACAGTGCCTTTGCAAAATTGTGCAAAACGTTCGTTTTAGCCTCTAAATAACACGTTTTATGAAAACTGCTATTTTGCAGTGTTTGCAGCAGTTTTCCAGTAAAAACAGCAAAAACCTTTATCATGACCAATTTTTAAAAAAGGTAAAATTACAGTGCCTTTGCAAAATTGTGCAAAACGTTCGTTTTAGCCTCTAAATAACACGTTTTATGAAAACTGCTATTTTGCAGTGTTTGCAGCAGTTTTCCAGTAAAAACAGCAAAAACGTTTATCATGACCAATTTTTAAAAAAGGTAAAATTACAGTGCCTTTGCAAAATTGTGCAAAACGTTCGTTTTAGCCTCTAAATAACACGTTTTATGAAAACTGCTATTTTGCAGTGTTTGCAGCAGTTTTCCAGTAAAAACAGCAAAAACGTTTATCATGACCAATTTTTAAAAAAGGTAAAATTACAGTGCCTTTGCAAAATTGTGCAAAACGTTCGTTTTAGCCTCTAAATAACACGTTTTATGAAAACTGCTATTTTGCAGTGTTTGCAGCAGTTTTCCAGTAAAAACAGCAAAAACGTTTATCATGACCAATTTTTAAAAAAGGTAAAATTACAGTGCCTTTGCAAAATTGTGCAAAACGTTCGTTTTAGCCTCTAAATAATACGTTTTATGAAAACTGCTATTTTGCAGTGTTTGCAGCAGTTTTCCAGTAAAAACAGCAAAAACGTTTATCATGACCAATTTTTAAAAAAGGTAAAATTACAGTGCCTTTGCAAAATTGTGCAAAACGTTCGTTTTAGCCTCTAAATAACACGTTTTATGAAAACTGCTATTTTGCAGTGTTTGCAGCAGTTTTCTAATAAAAACAGCAAAAACGTTTCTCATGACCAATTTTTAAAAAAGGTAAAATTACAGTGCCTTTGCAAAATTGTGCAAAACGTTCGTTTTAGCCTCTAAATAACACGTTTTATGAAAACTGCTATTTTGCAGTGTTTGCAGCAGTTTTCCAGTAAAAACAGCAAAAACGTTTATCATGACCAATTTTTAAAAAAGGTAAAATTACAGTGCCTTTGCAAAATTGTGCAAAACGTTCGTTTTAGCCTCTAAATAACACGTTTTATGAAAACTGCTATTTTGCAGTGTTTGCAGCAGTTTTCTAATAAAAACAGCAAAAACGTTTCTCATGACCAATTTTTAAAAAAGGTAAAATTACAGTGCCTTTGCAAAATTGTGCAAAACGTTCGTTTTAGCCTCTAAATAACACGTTTTATGAAAACTGCTATTTTGCAGTGTTTGCAGCAGTTTTCCAGTAAAAACAGCAAAAACGTTTATCATGACCAATTTTTAAAAAAGGTAAAATTACAGTGCCTTTGCAAAATTGTGCAAAACGTTCGTTTTAGCCTCTAAATAACACGTTTTATGAAAACTGCTATTTTGCAGTGTTTGCAGCAGTTTTCTAATAAAAACAGCAAAAACGTTTATCATGACCAATTTTTAAAAAACGTAAAATTACAGTGCCTTTGCAAAATTGTGCAAAACGTTCGTTTTAGCCTCTAAATAACACGTTTTATGAAAACTGCTATTTTGCAGTGTTTGCAGCAGTTTTCCAGTAAAAACAGCAAAAACGTTTATCATGACCAATTTTTAAAAAAGGTAAAATTAGAGTGCCTTTGCAAAATTGTGCAAAACGTTCGTTTTAGCCTCTAAATAACACGTTTTATGAAAACTGCTATTTTGCAGTGTTTGCAGCAGTTTTCCAGTAAAAACAGCAAAAACGTTTATCATGACCAATTTTTAAAAAAGGTAAAATTACAGTGCCTTTGCAAAATTGTGCAAAACGTTCGTTTTAGCCTCTAAATAACACGTTTTATGAAAACTGCTATTTTGCAGTGTTTGCAGCAGTTTTCCAGTAAAAACAGCAAAAACGTTTATCATGACCAATTTTTAAAAAAGGTAAAATTACAGTGCCTTTGCAAAATTGTGCAAAACGTTCGTTTTAGCCTCTAAATAACACGTTTTATGAAAACTGCTATTTTGCAGTGTTTGCAGCAGTTTTTCCAGTAAAAACAGCAAAAACCTTTATCATGACCAATTTTTAAAAAAGGTAAAATTACAGTGCCTTTGCAAAATTGTGCAAAACGTTCGTTTTAGCCTCTAAATAACACGTTTTATGAAAACTGCTATTTTGCAGTGTTTGCAGCAGTTTTCCAGTAAAAACAGCAAAAACGTTTATCATGACCAATTTTTAAAAAAGGTAAAATTACAGTGCCTTTGCAAAATTGTGCAAAACGTTCGTTTTAGCCTCTAAATAACACGTTTTATGAAAACTGCTATTTTGAGTGTTTGCAGCAGTTTTCCAGTAAAAACAGCAAAAACGTTTATCATGACCAATTTTTAAAAAAGGTAAAATTACAGTGCCTTTGCAAAATTGTGCAAAACGTTCGTTTTAGCCTCTAAATAACACGTTTTATGAAAACTGCTATTTTGCAGTGTTTGCAGCAGTTTTCCAGTAAAAACAGCAAAAACGTTTATCATGACCAATTTTTAAAAAAGGTAAAATTACAGTGCCTTTGCAAAATTGTGCAAAACGTTCGTTTTAGCCTCTAAATAACACGTTTTATGAAAACTGCTATTTTGCAGTGTTTGCAGCAGTTTTCCAGTAAAAACAGCAAAAACGTTTATCATGACCAATTTTTAAAAAAGGTAAAATTACAGTGCCTTTGCAAAATTGTGCAAAACGTTCGTTTTAGCCTCTAAATAACACGTTTTATGAAAACTGCTATTTTGCAGTGTTTGCAGCAGTTTTCCAGTAAAAACAGCAAAAACGTTTATCATGACCAATTTTTAAAAAAGGTAAAATTACAGTGCCTTTGCAAAATTGTGCAAAACGTTCGTTTTAGCCTCTAAATAACACGTTTTATGAAAACTGCTATTTTGCAGTGTTTGCAGCAGTTTTCCAGTAAAAACAGCAAAAACGTTTATCATGACCAATTTTTAAAAAAGGTAAAATTACAGTGCCTTTGCAAAATTGTGCAAAACGTTCGTTTTAGCCTCTAAATAACACGTTTTATGAAAACTGCTATTTTGCAGTGTTTGCAGCAGTTTTCCAGTAAAAACAGCAAAAACGTTTATCATGACCAATTTTTAAAAAAGGTAAAATTACAGTGCCTTTGCAAAATTGTGCAAAACGTTCCTTTTAGCCTCTAAATAACACGTTTTATGAAAACTGCTATTTTGCAGTGTTTGC
Source organism: Montipora capitata (assembly GCA_949126865.1). Taxonomy (NCBI): domain Eukaryota; kingdom Metazoa; phylum Cnidaria; class Anthozoa; order Scleractinia; family Acroporidae; genus Montipora; species Montipora capitata. The sequence continues at coordinate 33,767,302 of OX421449.1, read as the reverse complement.
AGCAGTTTTCCAGTAAAAACAGCAAAAACGTTTATCATGACCAATTTTTAAAAAAGGTAAAATTACAGTGCCTTTGCAAAATTGTGCAAAACGTTCGTTTTAGCCTCTAAATAACACGTTTTATGAAAACTGCTATTTTGCAGTGTTTGCAGCAGTTTTCCAGTAAAAACAGCAAAAACGTTTATCATGACCAATTTTTAAAAAAGGTAAAATTACAGTGCCTTTGCAAAATTGTGCAAAACGTTCGTTTTAGCCTCTAAATAACACGTTTTATGAAAACTGCTATTTTGCAGTGTTTGCAGCAGTTTTCCAGTAAAAACAGCAAAAACGTTTATCATGACCAATTTTTAAAAAAGGTAAAATTACAGTGCCTTTGCAAAATTGTGCAAAACGTTCGTTTTAGCCTCTAAATAACACGTTTTATGAAAACTGCTATTTTGCAGTGTTTGCAGCAGTTTTCCAGTAAAAACAGCAAAAACGTTTATCATGACCAATTTTTAAAAAAGGTAAAATTACAGTGCCTTTGCAAAATTGTGCAAAACGTTCGTTTTAGCCTCTAAATAACACGTTTTATGAAAACTGCTATTTTGCAGTGTTTGCAGCAGTTTTCCAGTAAAAACAGCAAAAACGTTTATCATGACCAATTTTTAAAAAAGGTAAAATTACAGTGCCTTTGCAAAATTGTGCAAAACGTTCGTTTTAGCCTCTAAATAACACGTTTTATGAAAACTGCTATTTTGCAGTGTTTGCAGCAGTTTTCCAGTAAAAACAGCAAAAACCTTTATCATGACCAATTTTTAAAAAAGGTAAAATTACAGTGCCTTTGCAAAATTGTGCAAAACGTTCGTTTTAGCCTCTAAATAACACGTTTTATGAAAACTGCTATTTTGCAGTGTTTGCAGCAGTTTTCCAGTAAAAACAGCAAAAACGTTTATCATGACCAATTTTTAAAAAAGGTAAAATTACAGTGCCTTTGCAAAATTGTGCAAAACGTTCGTTTTAGCCTCTAAATAACACGTTTTATGAAAACTGCTATTTTGCAGTGTTTGCAGCAGTTTTCCAGTAAAAACAGCAAAAACCTTTATCATGACCAATTTTTAAAAAAGGTAAAATTACAGTGCCTTTGCAAAATTGTGCAAAACGTTCGTTTTAGCCTCTAAATAACACGTTTTATGAAAACTGCTATTTTGCAGTGTTTGCAGCAGTTTTCCAGTAAAAACAGCAAAAACGTTTATCATGACCAATTTTTAAAAAAGGTAAAATTACAGTGCCTTTGCAAAATTGTGCAAAACGTTCGTTTTAGCCTCTAAATAACACGTTTTATGAAAACTGCTATTTTGCAGTGTTTGCAGCAGTTTTCCAGTAAAAACAGCAAAAACCTTTATCATGACCAATTTTTAAAAAAGGTAAAATTACAGTGCCTTTGCAAAATTGTGCAAAACGTTCGTTTTAGCCTCTAAATAACACGTTTTATGAAAACTGCTATTTTGCAGTGTTTGCAGCAGTTTTCCAGTAAAAACAGCAAAAACCTTTATCATGACCAATTTTTAAAAAAGGTAAAATTACAGTGCCTTTGCAAAATTGTGCAAAACGTTCGTTTTAGCCTCTAAATAACACGTTTTATGAAAACTGCTATTTTGCAGTGTTTGCAGCAGTTTTCCAGTAAAAACAGCAAAAACCTTTATCATGACCAATTTTTAAAAAAGGTAAAATTACAGTGCCTTTGCAAAATTGTGCAAAACGTTCGTTTTAGCCTCTAAATAACACGTTTTATGAAAACTGCTATTTTGCAGTGTTTGCAGCAGTTTTCCAGTAAAAACAGCAAAAACGTTTATCATGACCAATTTTTAAAAAAGGTAAAATTACAGTGCCTTTGCAAAATTGTGCAAAACGTTCGTTTTAGCCTCTAAATAACACGTTTTATGAAAACTGCTATTTTGCAGTGTTTGCAGCAGTTTTCCAGTAAAAACAGCAAAAACGTTTATCATGACCAATTTTTAAAAAAGGTAAAATTACAGTGCCTTTGCAAAATTATGCAAAACGTTCGTTTTAGCCTCTAAATAACACGTTTTATGAAAACTGCTATTTTGCAGTGTTTGCAGCAGTTTTGCAGTAAAAACAGCAAAAACGTTTATCATGACCAATTTTTAAAAAAGGTAAAATTACAGTGCCTTTGCAAAATTGTGCAAAACGTTCGTTTTAGCCTCTAAATAACACGTTTTATGAAAACTGCTATTTTGCAGTGTTTGCAGCAGTTTTGCAGTAAAAACAGCAAAAACGTTTATCATGACTAATTTTTAAAAAACGTAAAATTACAGTGCCTTTGCAAAATTGTGCAAAACGTTCGTTTTAGCCTCTAAATAACACGTTTTATGAAAACTGCTATTTTGCAGTGTTTGCAGCAGTTTTGCAGTAAAAACAGCAAAAACGTTTATCATGACCAATTTTTAAAAAAGGTAAAATTACAGTGCCTTTGCAAAATTGTGCAAAACGTTCGTTTTAGCCTCTAAATAACACGTTTTATGAAAACTGCTATTTTGCAGTGTTTGCAGCAGTTTTCCAGTAAAAACAGCAAAAACGTTTATCATGACCAATTTTTAAAAAAGGTAAAATTACAGTGCCTTTGCAAAATTGTGCAAAACGTTCGTTTTAGCCTCTAAATAACACGTTTTATGAAAACTGCTATTTTGCAGTGTTTGCAGCAGTTTTGCAGTAAAAACAGCAAAAACGTTTATCATGACCAATTTTTAAAAAACGTAAAATTACAGTGCCTTTGCAAAATTGTGCAAAACGTTCGTTTTAGCCTCTAAATAACACGTTTTATGAAAACTGCTATTTTGCAGTGTTTGCAGCAGTTTTGCAGTAAAAACAGCAAAAACCTTTATCATGACCAATTTTTAAAAAGGTAAAATTACAGTGCCTTTGCAAAATTGTGCAAAACGTTCGTTTTAGCCTCTAAATAACACGTTTTATGAAAACTGCTATTTTGCAGTGTTTGCAGCAGTTTTCCAGTAAAAACAGCAAAAACGTTTATCATGACCAATTTTTAAAAAACGTAAAATTACAGTGCCTTTGCAAAATTGTGCAAAACGTTCGTTTTAGCCTCTAAATAACACGTTTTATGAAAACTGCTATTTTGCAGTGTTTGCAGCAGTTTTCCAGTAAAAACAGCAAAAACGTTTATCATGACCAATTTTTAAAAAAGGTAAAATTACAGTGCCTTTGCAAAATTGTGCAAAACGTTCGTTTTAGCCTCTAAATAACACGTTTTATGAAAACTGCTATTTTGCAGTGTTTGCAGCAGTTTTCCAGTAAAAACAGCAAAAACGTTTATCATGACCAATTTTTAAAAAAGGTAAAATTACAGTGCCTTTGCAAAATTGTGCAAAACGTTCGTTTTAGCCTCTAAATAACACGTTTTATGAAAACTGCTATTTTGCAGTGTTTGCAGCAGTTTTGCAGTAAAAACAGCAAAAACGTTTATCATGACCAATTTTTAAAAAAGGTAAAATTACAGTGCCTTTGCAAAATTGTGCAAAACGTTCGTTTTAGCCTCTAAATAACACGTTTTATGAAAACTGCTATTTTGCAGTGTTTGCAGCAGTTTTCCAGTAAAAACAGCAAAAACCTTTATCGTGACCAATTTTTAAAAAAGGTAAAATTACAGTGCCTTTGCAAAATTGTGCAAAACGTTCGTTTTAGCCTCTAAATAACACGTTTTATAAAAACTGCTATTTTGCAGTGTTTGCAGCAGTTTTCCAGTAAAAACAGCAAAAACGTTTATCATGACCAATTTTTAAAAAAGGTAAAATTACAGTGCCTTTGCAAAATTGTGCAAAACGTTCGTTTTAGCCTCTAAATAACACGTTTTATGAAAACTGCTATTTTGCAGTGTTTGCAGCAGTTTTCCAGTAAAAACAGCAAAAACGTTTTATCATGACCAATTTTTAAAAAAGGTAAAATTACAGTGCCTTTGCAAAATTGTGCAAAACGTTCGTTTTAGCCTCTAAATAACACGTTTTATGAAAACTGCTATTTTGCAGTGTTTGCAGCAGTTTTCCAGTAAAAACAGCAAAAACCTTTATCATGACCAATTTTTAAAAAAGGTAAAATTACAGTGCCTTTGCAAAATTGTGCAAAACGTTCGTTTTAGCCTCTAAATAACACGTTTTATGAAAACTGCTATTTTGCAGTGTTTGCAGCAGTTTTCCAGTAAAAACAGCAAAAACGTTTATCATGACCAATTTTTAAAAAACGTAAAATTACAGTGCCTTTGCAAAATTGTGCAAAACGTTCGTTTTAGCCTCTAAATAACACGTTTTATGAAAACTGCTATTTTGCAGTGTTTGCAGCAGTTTTCCAGTAAAAACAGCAAAAACCTTTATCATGACCAATTTTTAAAAAAGGTAAAATTACAGTGCCTTTGCCAAATTGTGCAAAACGTTCGTTTTAGCCTCTAAATAACACGTTTTATGAAAACTGCTATTTTGCAGTGTTTGCAGCAGTTTTCCAGTAAAAACAGCAAAAACGTTTATCATGACCAATTTTTAAAAAAGGTAAAATTACAGTGCCTTTGCAAAATTGTGCAAAACGTTCGTTTTAGCCTCTAAATAACACGTTTTATGAAAACTGCTATTTTGCAGTGTTTGCAGCAGTTTTCCAGTAAAAACAGCAAAAACCTTTATCATGACCAATTTTTAAAAAAGGTAAAATTACAGTGCCTTTGCAAAATTGTGCAAAACGTTCGTTTTAGCCTCTAAATAACACGTTTTATGAAAACTGCTATTTTGCAGTGTTTGCAGCAGTTTTCCAGTAAAAACAGCAAAAACGTTTATCATGACCAATTTTTAAAAAAGGTAAAATTACAGTGCCTTTGCAAAATTGTGCAAAACGTTCGTTTTAGCCTCTAAATAACACGTTTTATGAAAACTGCTATTTTGCAGTGTTTGCAGCAGTTTTCCAGTAAAAACAGCAAAAACGTTTATCATGACCAATTTTTAAAAAAGGTAAAATTACAGTGCCTTTGCAAAATTGTGCAAAACGTTCGTTTTAGCCTCTAAATAACACGTTTTATGAAAACTGCTATTTTGCAGTGTTTGCAGCAGTTTTCCAGTAAAAACAGCAAAAACGTTTATCATGACCAATTTTTAAAAAAGGTAAAATTAGAGTGCCTTTGCAAAATTGTGCAAAACGTTCGTTTTAGCCTCTAAATAACACGTTTTATGAAAACTGCTATTTTGCAGTGTTTGCAGCAGTTTTCCAGTAAAAACAGCAAAAACCTTTATCATGACCAATTTTTAAAAAAGGTAAAATTACAGTGCCTTTGCAAAATTGTGCAAAACGTTCGTTTTAGCCTCTAAATAACACGTTTTATGAAAACTGCTATTTTGCAGTGTTTGCAGCAGTTTTCCAGTAAAAACAGCAAAAACGTTTATCATGACCAATTTTTAAAAAAGGTAAAATTACAGTGCCTTTGCAAAATTGTGCAAAACGTTCGTTTTAGCCTCTAAATAACACGTTTTATGAAAACTGCTATTTTGCAGTGTTTGCAGCAGTTTTCCAGTAAAAACAGCAAAAACGTTTATCATGACCAATTTTTAAAAAAGGTAAAATTACAGTGCCTTTGCAAAATTGTGCAAAACGTTCGTTTTAGCCTCTAAATAACACGTTTTATGAAAACTGCTATTTTGCAGTGTTTGCAGCAGTTTTCCAGTAAAAACAGCAAAAACGTTTATCATGACCAATTTTTAAAAAAGGTAAAATTACAGTGCCTTTGCCAAATTGTGCAAAACGTTCGTTTTAGCCTCTAAATAACACGTTTTATGAAAACTGCTATTTTGCAGTGTTTGCAGCAGTTTTCCAGTAAAAACAGCAAAAACGTTTATCATGACCAATTTTTAAAAAAGGTAAAATTACAGTGCCTTTGCAAAATTGTGCAAAACGTTCGTTTTAGCCTCTAAATAACACGTTTTATGAAAACTGCTATTTTGCAGTGTTTGCAGCAGTTTTCCAGTAAAAACAGCAAAAACCTTTATCATGACCAATTTTTAAAAAAGGTAAAATTACAGTGCCTTTGCAAAATTGTGCAAAACGTTCGTTTTAGCCTCTAAATAACACGTTTTATGAAAACTGCTATTTTGCAGTGTTTGCAGCAGTTTTCCAGTAAAAACAGCAAAAACGTTTATCATGACCAATTTTTAAAAAAGGTAAAATTACAGTGCCTTTGCAAAATTGTGCAAAACGTTCGTTTTAGCCTCTAAATAACACGTTTTATGAAAACTGCTATTTTGCAGTGTTTGCAGCAGTTTTCCAGTAAAAACAGCAAAAACGTTTATCATGACCAATTTTTAAAAAAGGTAAAATTACAGTGCCTTTGCAAAATTGTGCAAAACGTTCGTTTTAGCCTCTAAATAACACGTTTTATGAAAACTGCTATTTTGCAGTGTTTGCAGCAGTTTTCCAGTAAAAACAGCAAAAACGTTTATCATGACCAATTTTTAAAAAAGGTAAAATTAGAGTGCCTTTGCAAAATTGTGCAAAACGTTCGTTTTAGCCTCTAAATAACACGTTTTATGAAAACTGCTATTTTGCAGTGTTTGCAGCAGTTTTCCAGTAAAAACAGCAAAAACCTTTATCATGACCAATTTTTAAAAAAGGTAAAATTACAGTGCCTTTGCAAAATTGTGCAAAACGTTCGTTTTAGCCTCTAAATAACACGTTTTATGAAAACTGCTATTTTGCAGTGTTTGCAGCAGTTTTCCAGTAAAAACAGCAAAAACGTTTATCATGACCAATTTTTAAAAAAGGTAAAATTACAGTGCCTTTGCAAAATTGTGCAAAACGTTCGTTTTAGCCTCTAAATAACACGTTTTATGAAAACTGCTATTTTGCAGTGTTTGCAGCAGTTTTCCAGTAAAAACAGCAAAAACGTTTATCATGACCAATTTTTAAAAAAGGTAAAATTACAGTGCCTTTGCAAAATTGTGCAAAACGTTCGTTTTAGCCTCTAAATAACACGTTTTATGAAAACTGCTATTTTGCAGTGTTTGCAGCAGTTTTCCAGTAAAAACAGCAAAAACGTTTATCATGACCAATTTTTAAAAAAGGTAAAATTACAGTGCCTTTGCAAAATTGTGCAAAACGTTCGTTTTAGCCTCTAAATAACACGTTTTATGAAAACTGCTATTTTGCAGTGTTTGCAGCAGTTTTCCAGTAAAAACAGCAAAAACGTTTATCATGACCAATTTTTAAAAAAGGTAAAATTACAGTGCCTTTGCAAAATTGTGCAAAACGTTCGTTTTAGCCTCTAAATAACACGTTTTATGAAAACTGCTATTTTGCAGTGTTTGCAGCAGTTTTCCAGTAAAAACAGCAAAAACGTTTATCATGACCAATTTTTAAAAAAGGTAAAATTACAGTGCCTTTGCAAAATTGTGCAAAACGTTCGTTTTAGCCTCTAAATAACACGTTTTATGAAAACTGCTATTTTGCAGTGTTTGCAGCAGTTTTCCAGTAAAAACAGCAAAAACCTTTATCATGACCAATTTTTAAAAAAGGTAAAATTACAGTGCCTTTGCAAAATTGTGCAAAAACGTTCGTTTTAGCCTCTAAATAACACGTTTTATGAAAACTGCTATTTTGCAGTGTTTGCAGCAGTTTTCCAGTAAAAACAGCAAAAACGTTTATCATGACCAATTTTTAAAAAACGGTAAAATTACAGTGCCTTTGCAAAATTGTGCAAAACGTTCGTTTTAGCCTCTAAATAACACGTTTTATGAAAACTGCTATTTTGCAGTGTTTGCAGCAGTTTTCCAGTAAAAACAGCAAAAACCTTTATCATGACCAATTTTTAAAAAAGGTAAAATTACAGTGCCTTTGCAAAATTGTGCAAAACGTTCGTTTTAGCCTCTAAATAACACGTTTTATGAAAACTGCTATTTTGCAGTGTTTGCAGCAGTTTTCCAGTAAAAACAGCAAAAACGTTTATCATGACCAATTTTTAAAAAGGTAAAATTACAGTGCCTTTGCAAAATTGTGCAAAACGTTCGTTTTAGCCTCTAAATAACACGTTTTATGAAAACTGCTATTTTGCAGTGTTTGCAGCAGTTTTCCAGTAAAAACAGCAAAAACCTTTATCATGACCAATTTTTAAAAAAGGTAAAATTACAGTGCCTTTGCAAAATTGTGCAAAACGTTCGTTTTAGCCTCTAAATAACACGTTTTATGAAAACTGCTATTTTGCAGTGTTTGCAGCAGTTTTCCAGTAAAAACAGCAAAAACCTTTATCATGACCAATTTTTAAAAAAGGTAAAATTACAGTGCCTTTGCAAAATTGTGCAAAACGTTCGTTTTAGCCTCTAAATAACACGTTTTATGAAAACTGCTATTTTGCAGTGTTTGCAGCAGTTTTCCAGTAAAAACAGCAAAAACCTTTATCATGACCAATTTTTAAAAAAGGTAAAATTACAGTGCCTTTGCAAAATTGTGCAAAACGTTCGTTTTAGCCTCTAAATAACACGTTTTATGAAAACTGCTATTTTGCAGTGTTTGCAGCAGTTTTCCAGTAAAAACAGCAAAAACGTTTATCATGACCAATTTTTAAAAAAGGTAAAATTACAGTGCCTTTGCAAAATTGTGCAAAACGTTCGTTTTAGCCTCTAAATAACACGTTTTATGAAAACTGCTATTTTGCAGTGTTTGCAGCAGTTTTCCAGTAAAAACAGCAAAAACGTTTATCATGACCAATTTTTAAAAAAGGTAAAATTACAGTGCCTTTGCAAAATTATGCAAAACGTTCGTTTTAGCCTCTAAATAACACGTTTTATGAAAACTGCTATTTTGCAGTGTTTGCAGCAGTTTTGCAGTAAAAACAGCAAAAACGTTTATCATGACCAATTTTTAAAAAAGGTAAAATTACAGTGCCTTTGCAAAATTGTGCAAAACGTTCGTTTTAGCCTCTAAATAACACGTTTTATGAAAACTGCTATTTTGCAGTGTTTGCAGCAGTTTTGCAGTAAAAACAGCAAAAACGTTTATCATGACTAATTTTTAAAAAACGTAAAATTACAGTGCCTTTGCAAAATTGTGCAAAACGTTCGTTTTAGCCTCTAAATAACACGTTTTATGAAAACTGCTATTTTGCAGTGTTTGCAGCAGTTTTGCAGTAAAAACAGCAAAAACGTTTATCATGACCAATTTTTAAAAAAGGTAAAATTACAGTGCCTTTGCAAAATTGTGCAAAACGTTCGTTTTAGCCTCTAAATAACACGTTTTATGAAAACTGCTATTTTGCAGTGTTTGCAGCAGTTTTCCAGTAAAAACAGCAAAAACGTTTATCATGACCAATTTTTAAAAAAGGTAAAATTACAGTGCCTTTGCAAAATTGTGCAAAACGTTCGTTTTAGCCTCTAAATAACACGTTTTATGAAAACTGCTATTTTGCAGTGTTTGCAGCAGTTTTGCAGTAAAAACAGCAAAAACGTTTATCATGACCAATTTTTAAAAAACGTAAAATTACAGTGCCTTTGCAAAATTGTGCAAAACGTTCGTTTTAGCCTCTAAATAACACGTTTTATGAAAACTGCTATTTTGCAGTGTTTGCAGCAGTTTTGCAGTAAAAACAGCAAAAACCTTTATCATGACCAATTTTTAAAAAAGGTAAAATTACAGTGCCTTTGCAAAATTGTGCAAAACGTTCGTTTTAGCCTCTAAATAACACGTTTTATGAAAACTGCTATTTTGCAGTGTTTGCAGCAGTTTTCCAGTAAAAACAGCAAAAACGTTTATCATGACCAATTTTTAAAAAAGGTAAAATTACAGTGCCTTTGCAAAATTGTGCAAAACGTTCGTTTTAGCCTCTAAATAACACGTTTTATGAAAACTGCTATTTTGCAGTGTTTGCAGCAGTTTTCCAGTAAAAACAGCAAAAACGTTTATCATGACCAATTTTTAAAAAAGGTAAAATTACAGTGCCTTTGCAAAATTGTGCAAAACGTTCGTTTTAGCCTCTAAATAACACGTTTTATGAAAACTGCTATTTTGCAGTGTTTGCAGCAGTTTTGCAGTAAAAACAGCAAAAACGTTTATCATGACCAATTTTTAAAAAAGGTAAAATTACAGTGCCTTTGCAAAATTGTGCAAAACGTTCGTTTTAGCCTCTAAATAACACGTTTTATGAAAACTGCTATTTTGCAGTGTTTGCAGCAGTTTTGCAGTAAAAACAGCAAAAACGTTTATCATGACCAATTTTTAAAAAAGGTAAAATTACAGTGCCTTTGCAAAATTGTGCAAAACGTTCGTTTTAGCCTCTAAATAACACGTTTTATGAAAACTGCTATTTTGCAGTGTTTGCAGCAGTTTTCCAGTAAAAACAGCAAAAACCTTTATCATGACCAATTTTTAAAAAAGGTAAAATTACAGTGCCTTTGCAAAATTGTGCAAAACGTTCGTTTTAGCCTCTAAATAACACGTTTTATGAAAACTGCTATTTTGCAGTGTTTGCAGCAGTTTTCCAGTAAAAACAGCAAAAACGTTTATCATGACCAATTTTTAAAAAAGGTAAAATTACAGTGCCTTTGCAAAATTGTGCAAAACGTTCGTTTTAGCCTCTAAATAACACGTTTTATGAAAACTGCTATTTTGCAGTGTTTGCAGCAGTTTTCCAGTAAAAACAGCAAAAACGTTTATCATGACCAATTTTTAAAAAAGGTAAAATTACAGTGCCTTTGCAAAATTGTGCAAAACGTTCGTTTTAGCCTCTAAATAACACGTTTTATGAAAACTGCTATTTTGCAGTGTTTGCAGCAGTTTTCCAGTAAAAACAGCAAAAACGTTTATCATGACCAATTTTTAAAAAAGGTAAAATTACAGTGCCTTTGCAAAATTGTGCAAAACGTTCGTTTTAGCCTCTAAATAACACGTTTTATGAAAACTGCTATTTTGCAGTGTTTGCAGCAGTTTTCCAGTAAAAACAGCAAAAACGTTTATCATGACCAATTTTTAAAAAAGGTAAAATTACAGTGCCTTTGCAAAATTGTGCAAAACGTTCGTTTTAGCCTCTAAATAACACGTTTTATGAAAACTGCTATTTTGCAGTGTTTGCAGCAGTTTTCCAGTAAAAACAGCAAAAACGTTTATCATGACCAATTTTTAAAAAAGGTAAAATTACAGTGCCTTTGCAAAATTGTGCAAAACGTTCGTTTTAGCCTCTAAATAACACGTTTTATAAAAACTGCTATTTTGCAGTGTTTGCAGCAGTTTTCCAGTAAAAACAGCAAAAACGTTTATCATGACCAATTTTTAAAAAAGGTAAAATTACAGTGCCTTTGCAAAATTGTGCAAAACGTTCGTTTTAGCCTCTAAATAACACGTTTTATGAAAACTGCTATTTTGCAGTGTTTGCAGCAGTTTTCCAGTGAAAACAGCAAAAACGTTTATCATGACCAATTTTTAAAAAAGGTAAAATTACAGTGCCTTTGCAAAATTGTGCAAAACGTTCGTTTTAGCCTCTAAATAACACGTTTTATGAAAACTGCTATTTTGCAGTGTTTGCAGCAGTTTTCCAGTAAAAACAGCAAAAACGTTTATCATGACCAATTTTTAAAAAAGGTAAAATTACAGTGCCTTTGCAAAATTGTGCAAAACGTTCGTTTTAGCCTCTAAATAACACGTTTTATGAAAACTGCTATTTTGCAGTGTTTGCAGCAGTTTTCCAGTAAAAACAGCAAAAACCTTTATCATGACCAATTTTTAAAAAAGGTAAAATTACAGTGCCTTTGCAAAATTGTGCAAAACGTTCGTTTTAGCCTCTAAATGACACGTTTTATGAAAACTGCTATTTTGCAGTGTTTGCAGCAGTTTTCCAGTAAAAACAGCAAAAACGTTTATCATGACCAATTTTTAAAAAAGGTAAAATTACAGTGCCTTTGCAAAATTGTGCAAAACGTTCGTTTTAGCCTCTAAATAACACGTTTTATGAAAACTGCTATTTTGCAGTGTTTGCAGCAGTTTTGCAGTAAAAACAGCAAAAACGTTTATCATGACCAATTTTTAAAAAAGGTAAAATTACAGTGCCTTTGCAAAATTGTGCAAAACGTTCGTTTTAGCCTCTAAATAACACGTTTTATGAAAACTGCTATTTTGCAGTGTTTGCAGCAGTTTTCCAGTAAAAACAGCAAAAACCTTTATCATGACCAATTTTTAAAAAAGGTAAAATTACAGTGCCTTTGCAAAATTGTGCAAAACGTTCGTTTTAGCCTCTAAATAACACGTTTTATGAAAACTGCTATTTTGCAGTGTTTGCAGCAGTTTTGCAGTAAAAACAGCAAAAACCTTTATCATGACCAATTTTTAAAAAAGGTAAAATTACAGTGCCTTTGCAAAATTGTGCAAAACGTTCGTTTTAGCCTCTAAATAACACGTTTTATGAAAACTGCTATTTTGCAGTGTTTGCAGCAGTTTTCCAGTAAAAACAGCAAAAACGTTTATCATGACCAATTTTTAAAAAAGGTAAAATTACAGTGCCTTTGCAAAATTGTGCAAAACGTTCGTTTTAGCCTCTAAATAACACGTTTTATGAAAACTGCTATTTTGCAGTGTTTGCAGCAGTTTTCCAGTAAAAACAACAAAAACGTTTATCATGACCAATTTTTAAAAAAGGTAAAATTACAGTGCCTTTGCAAAATTGTGCAAAACGTTCGTTTTAGCCTCTAAATAACACGTTTTATGAAAACTGCTATTTTGCAGTGTTTGCAGCAGTTTTCCAGTAAAAACAGCAAAAACGTTTATCATGACCAATTTTTAAAAAAGGTAAAATTACAGTGCCTTTGCAAAATTGTGCAAAACGTTCGTTTTAGCCTCTAAATAACACGTTTTATGAAAACTGCTATTTTGCAGTGTTTGCAGCAGTTTTCCAGTAAAAACAGCAAAAACGTTTATCATGACCAATTTTTAAAAAAGGTAAAATTACAGTGCCTTTGCAAAATTGTGCAAAACGTTCGTTTTAGCCTCTAAATAACACGTTTTATGAAAACTGCTATTTTGCAGTGTTTGCAGCAGTTTTCCAGTAAAAACAGCAAAAACGTTTATCATGACCAATTTTTAAAAAAGGTAAAATTACAGTGCCTTTGCAAAATTGTGCAAAACGTTCGTTTTAGCCTCTAAATAACACGTTTTATGAAAACTGCTATTTTGCAGTGTTTGCAGCAGTTTTCCAGTAAAAACAGCAAAAACGTTTTTCATGACCAATTTTTAAAAAAGGTAAAATTACAGTGCCTTTGCAAAATTGTGCAAAACGTTCGTTTTAGCCTCTAAATAACACGTTTTATAAAAACTGCTATTTTGCAGTGTTTGCAGCAGTTTTCCAGTAAAAACAGCAAAAACGTTTATCATGACCAATTTTTAAAAAAGGTAAAATTACAGTGCCTTTGCAAAATTGTGCAAAACGTTCGTTTTAGCCTCTAAATAACACGTTTTATGAAAACTGCTATTTTGCAGTGTTTGCAGCAGTTTTCCAGTAAAAACAGCAAAAACCTTTATCATGACCAATTTTTAAAAAAGGTAAAATTACAGTGCCTTTGCAAAATTGTGCAAAACGTTCGTTTTAGCCTCTAAATAACACGTTTTATGAAAACTGCTATTTTGCAGTGTTTGCAGCAGTTTTCCAGTAAAAACAGCAAAAACGTTTATCATGACCAATTTTTAAAAAAGGTAAAATTACAGTGCCTTTGCAAAATTGTGCAAAACGTTCGTTTTAGCCTCTAAATAACACGTTTTATGAAAACTGCTATTTTGCAGTGTTTGCAGCAGTTTTCCAGTAAAAACAGCAAAAACGTTTTTCATGACCAATTTTTAAAAAAGGTAAAATTACAGTGCCTTTGCAAAATTGTGCAAAACGTTCGTTTTAGCCTCTAAATAACACGTTTTATGAAAACTGCTATTTTGTAGTGTTTGCAGCAGTTTTCCAGTAAAAACAGCAAAAACGTTTATCATGACCAATTTTTAAAAAAGGTAAAATTACAGTGCCTTTGCAAAATTGTGCAAAACGTTCGTTTTAGCCTCTAAATAACACGTTTTATGAAAACTGCGATTTTGCAGTGTTTGCAGCAGTTTTCCAGTAAAAACAGTAAAAACGTTTATCATGACCAATTTTTAAAAAAGGTAAAATTACAGTGCCTTTGCAAAATTGTGCAAAACGTTCGTTTTAGCCTCTAAATAACACGTTTTATAAAAACTGCTATTTTGCAGTGTTTGCAGCAGTTTTCCAGTAAAAACAGCAAAAACGTTTATCATGACCAATTTTTAAAAAAGGTAAAATTACAGTGCCTTTGCAAAATTGTGCAAAACGTTCGTTTTAGCCTCTAAATAACACGTTTTATGAAAACTGCTATTTTGCAGTGTTTGCAGCAGTTTTCCAGTAAAAACAGCAAAAACCTTTATCATGACCAATTTTTAAAAAAGGTAAAATTACAGTGCCTTTGCAAAATTGTGCAAAACGTTCGTTTTAGCCTCTAAATAACACGTTTTATGAAAACTGCTATTTTGCAGTGTTTGCAGCAGTTTTCCAGTAAAAACAGCAAAAACGTTTATCATGACCAATTTTTAAAAAAGGTAAAATTACAGTGCCTTTGCAAAATTGTGCAAAACGTTCGTTTTAGCCTCTAAATAACACGTTTTATGAAAACTGCTATTTTGCAGTGTTTGCAGCAGTTTTCCAGTAAAAACAGCAAAAATGTTTATCATGACCAATTTTTAAAAAAGGTAAAATTACAGTGCCTTTGCAAAATTGTGCAAAACGTTCGTTTTAGCCTCTAAATAACACGTTTTATGAAAACTGCTATTTTGCAGTGTTTGCAGCAGTTTTCCAGTAAAAACAGCAAAAACGTTTATCATGACCAATTTTTAAAAAAGGTAAAATTACAGTGCCTTTGCAAAATTGTGCAAAACGTTCGTTTTAGCCTCTAAATAACACGTTTTATGAAAACTGCTATTTTGCAGTGTTTGCAGCAGTTTTCCAGTAAAAACAGCAAAAACGTTTATCATGACCAATTTTTAAAAAAGGTAAAATTACAGTGCCTTTGCAAAATTATGCAAAACGTTCGTTTTAGCCTCTGAATAACACGTTTTATGAAAACTGCTATTTTGCAGTGTTTGCAGCAGTTTTCCAGTAAAAACAGCAAAAACGTTTATCATGACCAATTTTTAAAAAAGGTAAAATTACAGTGCCCTTGCAAAATTGTGCAAAACAGTAGTATAGGAGTTGAGGGTACGAGAGCATTTTGCAAAAATGATCTCATACCAACTCAACTCCATACTACTTTACATTTAATGGCTTCCATATTTTTAATCTCATATTCTTGGAAATCTATATGTTTTATATTTCTGCGAATCTATGCCGTGGCGAGGTAGAATGGATCCAACGCCAAATTTATTTTGGAACTATATGTTATTTTGATTGCGTGACTTTTTCAGGAAAACAGGAAGTTAATAATGTAATTCAGTGGGACTTTCTGTTGGCGACAAAACACCACAGCTGTGGCGTGACGTCATGTTGTTGTAGTTAACTTTATCATTCAGACTGTGCTTGCGGTAATTGTATGCAGACCGGCACTGGTGTGCCGTGACGTCAGAAGCCAACTTTTCAGATTTTATAGTGACCGTATGCATGACTTGTCACACCGTTATTGTGAATGTACCGCTTGTCATCGAAGCAAGATAATGACACTTTATTAAGCTCATAGCTCCCAAGTTGATGTAAGTTGCTTCTGATTGTTTTCATGGTGTGATGCATTTGTTCATTATTAAACAGAACGTTTTTATAATTTTCATGAGTGATGTTCTTTTTGATGATATTCTTTTTAATACCCTTAGCGGTCTTTCCGCCTTTGTCATTGTCTTTCATATATGAATACATTTTCGATCGCAATCCGACGAATTCGGTTATTGGTATACCTGCCGCTTCATCTTTGAATTTACCGATCACTTTTTTATTAGTTGTGTTGAAATATTGTGAATCTTGTGGATAATCACTGTTGTCGAATTTGTCTTTGTCATTCCAAAAGTCTTGGTACGCATCACTGGTTTTAATTTCATAGGTCAAGCTGTCTGTGTCTGTGAATAATAATTTCGCTTTGCTACCGTATTTTTGTTTGATGTAGTTATAATGAAAATCATACATTAGTGTCTTACTAAGATCTAGGATACACATTCCCACATATGCCGGCCTGTTTAAGGTTAGTGTTTCTTTGATCTTATGAACAGCTACTAAATTTTCATTAAAGATCTTGCTGCTAACATATGTTGGTTTAGCAGCCATTTTTAATAGTTTGTTTTCATCGGTTACTAATCTGACATCCACTCGCTTTCTGATATTTTCCATCGTTTTACCAAATACACTGTTGTTCATAAGCTTGAAGAAGTCTTTTTCAAAAGCGTTTTTAGCATTGGTTCTTTTCTCAGTATTAAAGTCAATATATTCTTTCAACCATGGTGACTGATTGAATTCTAATACTCGATGGACTTTGGTTAATTTTAATCCAAGATCAGTGTACAATTGTAGGTTTCTGTAATGAAGGACATACTTTTCTTTATTGCTTAATGTGGGTATTAATTTATGAACTAAACCTGTTGATATATTATATTTGGATGCTATTTTTTGACAATAATCTGATAGCATGTTTTTTGTTACTTTCACCTTTTCAGGTGCTAGTGGGTAGTCATTATGCAAATCATGTAGTTCTTCTGGATATGCTAGGTCTACTTCTAGTATTAAACCTTTCTTGCTGTCTTCTGTGTACTTGGCTAAGTCTATCTTATCAATATGGTTTTTAGTCATCCATTTGAAACTGCCAGTTGGTAAATATTGACTCATTGCCCAACCATACAGATTGTTAGCATCTAGATACATGATATATTTTGAGGGCACCTTCTCATCATATGTTTTCATGTATTTATTATTAGCTTCACCATACCGGTTTGCAATGTAGCTTGTGCCTCCTCGCATTCCTTTTTCAATGAATTGAAACATATCAATATCAGTCATAAGCTCTAATTTGATATCAGTCATTTTTAGCATAGCATCCCAGGAAAGCCCAGGACTGGTAAAATAATGACATGGGTCCAGTTTATAGTATTGCAGACATGTCTTTCGAAAGTTTTCAAACACATCAGCTAATAGGAGGATGTCAGATTTGAGATATAAGTCATGGTACTCACCCATATTTTTTAGATTAAAAGTGTTCCATACAGTCTGAGCATGTTGATAATCTTTGTCAGTTATATGTTCATCATTTAATATACTGTAAAATTCTTCTTTTGGTGGTAGCTTTTCATTGAATTTTTCAAAACTGTCCATAAAGTCATATGGGTATACTCCCTTTTTGCTCATCAAATCAAGTTTTTCGTTTTTGAATGTTTGAGAGGTATATTTCAATAATTCTTTCGGTAGATTACTCACTAGTTTTTCCAAACTAGAGCTCATAAACTGGAAACTATCAAGAAAGGTTAAGTGATTACCCAGCATGAAAGCCATATACTTTTCCATGTTATTAGGAATTGCATTGATGTTCATTTGACACTTTTCACCTTTCTTATTCGTGTATGTATGCTTTTTAACTGTCTCACCAATTTCTTGCATTATAAAATGACTGTCATACCCACGGAGATTGTGAAACATGACTGGTATTTTCTCGGTTAAACGAAAGTTAAGATTGCAATCTTGGTGAGCTGATCCTCTGTATTTACCTGTGATATGGCAATGGTCTCTAACTCTCACATCATTTTCATTGTATTTTTTATTGCAGATATGACATTCATTAGCTTTTTGAAATTCTTTTTCATCGTCTTCAGTCATTCTCAATGGTTTATTGAAATATTTTTTCATAATCTTCTTGCAGTATTTGACTTCATCCAGCATGGCTTCCATAAATTTGTAAACAGCTTTTTCACCTCTATAAATTTGTACTGGTTTTGTGTATTTATCATCATAACAACACACAACCTTATATCCATAACCACAGTCTGTGTGTCTCTGATAAGCCTCTGTGTATGATTTATCATCATTGGGTTGGCATCCATGTATTTTTTCAGTTATGGCTTCAAAATCTGCATATATTACAAATGGAACCGGTAGTTGTTTATGGAAATTATTGAATTTCAGTATGTTGTCATCTTTTGTTGGCATTTTAATTGCTTGTACTCCATTCAATTGGATACAGTTTTCTTTATGATTGTTCAACACTCTTTCAGAAGTGAAATGCTGAAGACAATACATGCAAAAATGTTTTCTCTTTTTGTTATTTGTTATGTCATACATGAACTTGTTGAAATCTTTGATTAATACATAATGCTCGTTTTCATTTTCTGTTATAAGAAGCAGATTCATGCAATCTTCATACTTTTCTTTTGACACATAAATGGGATATTTTTGTTTGTTTTCATAACCGAAAACATTGATGTTAATTTCATTTTGCTTTTCTATTTTGTTGTACTGTTTGGTAGTCACTGGAAATTCAATTCCTGAATAATTTAAATTTTCAATGAATGCTTTGTCTGATTTTTTAATTCTCTGTGGGTATTTGTCTTGAGGATTGAGATGTCTTATGTGGCACCACCTGAAGCATTCATTATCCTCATTTTTCATGTTGATCAATCCCTTTGCACTGTTTCTGAGTTCTGTAGGTAGTTTTATATAAGAAGATCCTTTCATTGGTTCATATTTCACTACATTGAGATAATGATTTTCAACAGATTGAATAGTCCAACCAGATCCCTCTGAAATCCAAACTGCAATCTTGTTTAGTATGACTTGTTTTGACAAAGATAAAGCTAGTTCAATTTGTGTGTCATTTGTTATTGTTTGGGGTTGACTGTTTTTTCTTCGCGCCCTGTTTGCTTTTCAAATGTTACTCTGAGTGTTTCAATAAATTTCAAACCTTTCATTGATTTCAATATTTTTTTGATATGTATGGCAACAGCCTTTCTTGTGTTTTGCAGTTGCATGAGTGGGTCTTTGTTGTTTTTTATGTTGATTTCATAAGACTTGGTGAACCCTTTTAAAGCTTTGTTCGTTTCTTGTATTATAGTCCTTGGTAATGGAACTGGTCGTTTTTTGGTTCGGGGAGCGGGCACTGGCCTGTTTAATTGTTCTATTTCTTGTAACCATTCAGACGGAGGAGCTGGTAGTCTCTGCCTCTCAAAATAGTCAACAAGTTCTTTTACACTCTTTTTTGGTTTTGGTGTGGGCACTGGTTTTGTATTTTGTTTTATAATCAATTCGATTAATTCTGATTTACTGAGTTTTTCTAGATCTCTCCTGATCATATATACTTACTATAGATAATATTTTCTTAAGTCATTTTGGTATGCGTTTAAAGTTCAAAACATCCGGGATAATGAATGTTTTTAACTGTTGTAAAGAAGTGATACAAATTATTTGCTGCTGTTTTCATGTTCGTCATAAATATATCCTGTGTTGTAAGTAAATGAATTTTTGAAATGTTTTTTTGTTTTAAGATGGCAATGTTTGCCAGCAAGAGTGTAATTGTGATTATTGTCGCATATTTTGCAATACCATTCTTTGCACAACATGTAATCGTTTTTATTTCGTCTTCTTTCTTCTTCAGTATAAAATCTTGGACGACCAACTGGTTTTTGTTTTTCCATATAATATACCTATATATTTTTTGTTTATGTATTTTCTTGCACCATTTTCAATGGAGCCAGAAAATTTCTATATCTTTCAAATTCTCTCTTCAAAAATGTCATTTTGACGTCCATTTTGTTGAAGACTTTACTGATTTCCTCTTTCGGTGCTTTATTTTGCAACAAAAATCGCAAAAAAGGAATCTCAACTGTTCGCACACAATGCATGTAACGGGCGTTTTCAACCACTATGTTGCATATTGCTTCTACAGCTAATTTTCTCAGACATAACGTTCTGACTATTTCACTTCCTTTGAACATATATACATATATTACAATTTATTTTTATACAGATTCTTCACTGTCTTGTGACGACTCAAATTCTTGCGAACTTGAGCAACTTTCTTCAGATACACTTTCTTGCGATGGTACCCAGTCAGAATCCGACAGATGGGAATCCTGATCGCTCTCATAATAGAAACCAAATTTTTCTTCATTTTCAAACTTGTCCATATAATATAAGTATATATTTTTATTTTTTTATAAGTATTTATGCGCGTTTGTTTCACCACAATTCATATATTTTTAACATCTCTTAATGGTATCCAACTGTTGAATTCATCACTGTATCCCTTCCATTTTACCAAAGCTTGTTTCTTTTTATAGTTTCTTCTAATCACTTTGTCAATACGAAAAATATCCTGCTTTGCTTTTAATAATTCCGGTTCATAAAAACTGCCTTGTATTTCTTCACCTCTTAGATCTTTTAGTTTGTATGTTATTGGATTAGTGTATTGGATTTTATCAACTGTAAATACTTCTTCTGTCCAATTTGGTGTGTAACCCTTGTCAAACACATTCCGTTTATACTTAGATATTCGAACCTTATCACCTATTTTAAATTTCGGTTTTTGTTTCAATGTTTCTGTATCACCATATAGATTGAAGTAAACTATACCTTCATTCCTCTTGTTAGATGCTTCTACAGGTGTCATTTTTATGCTTGAATGTTTTGTGTTGTTGTACTGTTTCAATATTTTTGGTAGCACATCAAGATACATTGTATTACCTTGAACAGTGAACTGTTTCCACATTTTGGACTTGATTGTTCTATTCCACCTTTCAACCACCGAGGATTTCTCCTCATTCTCAGTTGAATACATGAGTATCCCATTTTTCTCCAACAAGTCTTTCAAATGTTTGTTATAGAACTCCTTTCCCTTATCAACCCATAGATACTGCAGTCTTCTACCTTCCTTGAATATTGTTTTAAATGCTTCAGTGACAGATTCACCTTTTTTATCCTTTAATGGGACAATCCAACCGTATTTGCTGAAAACATCAATAACCATAAGAAGATACCGATAACCTTTATTCCATTTGCTAAACTGTTGCATTTCAACTAGATCACTTGCCCATATTTCATCGATATGATTTGCGATTATACGCCGCCGAGTAAAGTTGCGTCTAATGGATGCATGTAATTCATCTGCTAATTTATCTTGCCAGTTACCCGACGGCTTTTTCCGTTTTTTGGAACTCCGAGACCTAGTTTCTGCTTTGTATTGATAACATTTCTTGCCAACCAATGCCCCCATTGTCTTTCATTATACGGTACGTTGTCTAAAGCTTGAACCATTTTCCTATCTGCTTTGTTTTTACATTTTCTATCATTCTATCATCCTTGCAGACGGAATAATCGACATCATGCTGCATTGCGATCGCATCAGTTTTTCCAGTGGGCATATCATATATTTCCAATATTTGACCAGTTTTTGGGTCATACTTCAGTTGATTTTCCAAATCATTGTAAGGTCCTGTGTAATGATGCCCAGGAAGCGTCCATCCGCCTTTTGGTTTTGGCAGTTTACCAATAGCTTTGTGAATATCAAGAGCACCGCCATCAAGATCTTTTCTATTTGTTGTGTATTTTTTCTTGGGTCTTATTTTTGTCGACAATTGATCGAGAGCTTCTGATCCAACTTTATGAAGTAGAGGATTCATTTTTCTCAAACCATAATCGATTGCTTTTTTCTGCAACTTTGGATCTCTCATTAATTCGGAACCATAATATCTACCCATTTCAACTGCTTTTTTGCCAAGATAAGGTACTCCTTTTGTTAGGAACAATTCAGTTCCTGTATTAGCAATATCACTGAGTAAGCCCGCTCCCAACGGGCTGTTTAGTTTCCCTGTTTTTTAACGAATCGAGTTTTAGTGATGCCGCATTCAGCACATGTGCAAAAGAACATTAGTCTGCCATTTTTGGCTGTTTTGTAACCTGAAGGTTCAACACATTCAGTCACTTTCTTTTGTTTAACACAATATGATTTCATAATATATATAAGTTAGATATTTCTGAAATAATGTTCGATGAATCTCTCATTTTTCATTGTATCATTTATGTTGAACACTTGTAATAAATCATAATACGAATTACCATTATTCATTTCATTCAGAAAGTATAAACAGAAATACCCACAAGTTGTTGTTTGTATGTTTTGTATCTGATTGTTTTGGTGCAATAGAGTTAAATTTTTCTTTTTGGCATGATTGACCATTTCTTGAAACGGAGGCATACCAAAACTATCAAAATAATTGATTACATTATCCTTAACATAAGTGGCTACCCAGTGAGATCCTGACATATAAGCTGGTTCAAGATTGTAGATGAATAACGCCTGTTTATGGTTATGCGGGACATTTTCATTCCTTGACAGAACATCATTGATTGGTATGTTCAAATATTTACACCATTTTATTAGATCATGGTTACTCAAAGGGGTGTTTTTATAAAATTTTAGTTTTACAATATTGCCCCCAAAATGGGTATGCCATTGAATGGACTGTTTTTCCCTAATAGTAAACCTGTTCCCTTTTTCTTTGAAGATCTTTTTTTTTTTTTACCATAACCAGTCACATATGGCGGATAACTAAAAAACGGAGGGGGCATTCCCATTCTAGGTGCACCTGTACCATCCTTCTTCGACGAAGGTGGTCTACCTACCCTAGGTGCTCCTCTTCCCGTTAGCTTTTTGACAAGATTCAAAGCCAAAGGTATTCCAATGCTAGCCAACAGAGTTCCGAGAAATCCACCTGATTGTGTTTTAGTCGGTGTTATTTTAACGCCAGATCCTGTTTGAGCTGCATTCATTATGTCTCTTTGCTGTTTAGTTGTGAACATAGTCAAATATGGCATCAATTTGTTGATTGCATTGAAAGGTATCATCATGGGTAATGGTAAAGCACCGCCTTTTTGACCAGATCCAATCAATTTTTTAGCTCCGGCTTCTGCCAAACCACCAAGAGCACTCAACCCAAGGGTTTTACCAATAGCTGGAAGAGCCCTCATTCCAAGTGACAATACGGTACTCAAAAGACTTCCGCCAACTTGTTTCCTGATATTCGCCTTGGCGAGTTTGATGTCCATTCCTTTGTTCAATTGACGATTTTTTTGTAATCTTTTTTTTACCATTGCTGGAACATAAAGAGTGTCGTTTCCATTAAGAGAATCATTTGTCAGTCTTAGAACAATTGTTTCCCTTTTATGGTAAGCATTACTCAGATTCTTTTTCTGATTATCTGAAAGTCTCACGTTGATTTCGTAAAGTTCAGTCATATAATATATGTTATATAATTCCAGTTGCAAAACATATACAAATAAATAGGAATCATTCACTTGATTTCATATTGCTATTTCAGTTGTGGGCTTAAACTATCACCAATTCATTACCCACCTTGTCAATAACAACCGACTCTTCGTACAATACAACTGCATGGACATTGAAATCTGCTGCACTATTGGCACTTATTTTATACCTGAAAATCAACTGTTTAGGGTCTCTTGTTACTTTTTCTGTTTGATATGACAGATCGAAAAAGATTAGTGGATACAGGCTGTTATAATTGGCAAGATTCAACTGGGTTCCGGTGTTGTAATCATTTTTTCGCATTGCATAAGACATCAGATCATTGAATATTCTCACTTTGCTTTCACTGTCATATTCTGTTTCTGGATAGAAAACACCATTCCCATATTCGAGTCTGCATGTTGTTAAATAACTGTTTGCGTCTGCTGCATTTAGTTTGAAGGTATCAAGTAGATATGGATTTTCAGTTGCAACTCTGGTTTTAGCCCGTTGTAGATAAACAAAAATTGCTTTGACATTGTCAATACTGGAAGAAATCTGAAAAAAACCACTGACTCTAGCAGGTGCTGACACTGCATATAGTTCACGCTGATATGTCCATTTATGTTCTTTCATGAAAGAGCTTACAAATTTGTCGTACATACTGTCTTTTGGTGTTAATTTTGGAACCCATAAAAGAAATCTGTTCAAAACTACTCTGCCGGCATCTGTTCCTGCTGCCATATTGATGAGTTCATTATCGTTCTGGAGATTCAAATTGAATTGTAACTGCATAGGAACCAACATTTTGTCCTGCAACTCTTCAAAAAAACTGTAACGATTGAGAGGTATGATCAAATTCACATTTTTTGATCCTCCTGTTCCATTATCACGAGCAGCTTGTGTAAGCACTCTTCTAGATTCATATCCTAAATTAGTATTGGCTGTCGTATCATCTGTGTCTAAATACCAAAAACTGTTTTTACCGACTGATCTGCTGTAATCATCAGAATATTCCAACAGATTCTTCACAAAAGTGACCTTATGTAGATTGTCAGTATCATAAACAATTTTCCCAGCACTTTTAATCATCATATGCGCAATCAATGAATGAGATCCGTTTATCACCGTTATTCTATCAGCTGCTGCGTAACCGGATCCATCTGCTGTTTTTTGTAACTGGAATTGAACCTCGAAATAAGCATTGTACCAATCATAGAAAGAACTTCGGTCGTTGATGGTGAATCTGTAACCATTCTTTTCTTGATGTTGACCGTTACCTGGGGCTCGGATTACATCGTCGAGTTGAAATCGCACTAACTCATTTCTTTGCAATAATTCACTTGTTCTAAAAGCCATTTATACTATTGCATTATATAATTTTACTGCCAGACTCTACGCCTTCTTTTCATACCTGATCCTGATATCAATCTATTCAGTATCATGTCAGCGCTTTCTTCTTGCTGTTTCTGTTCAATGGGTAAGGATGGAACAATTGCCCTTTGTGTTGTGGCTCCTTTTCTCAAATTTGCCAATCTTTTCATTATTAGGTCTCCTGACTTTTCTGCCGCTGCCTTACCGAGTTTATCACCTGCATGGGAAATCCCTGATTCTAATGCCTTCTTTGCTAATGGCTTAGCAAATTTCTTGAAAACAGATGATGCTACACTCTTTAATGGTTTGAAAATGTTGTCTAAGATAAGCCCTGACCCTTTGTGTTGAAATACAAATTTACCAAGTTTTGGATGGTAAAACCTCTTAAATTCATACGGTTTCATTATACTGTTACATAAGATACTTTTTAAAATCAGCGAAAAAGACGTATCTGCTCCATTTAGATCCACTAATCTTCTTTTTCCATCTGTTATCATGATTCTGATTGATGAAATTGTAGTTTTGTTCACAGGATTAAATGTAACTCGTTGTGGTTCGAGGGTGAAGGAGTAACTTGGTCTTAGTACACTGGTTGAGAATGAATAAATGATGTCTGTTTCTTCGCCGTCAACTAAACTTTCGTTTACCAAATCGCAATGAATATTGAGTACGTCTGTGTCTTGACTGAGATTTGGCACTCTTGGTCCAATATGCGTTCCACTTGCTAATATCTTTTTATCAAAACCGATCAGGTCATTAAAATTACTTGCTCTTAAATCAAGTTGGTAATTTGCGGCTAATGTAACCGTGACTCTAAATGTTGTATCATCGAATACAAGAGTTATCGGATACGTATCACCAGTTTTCACTGCATTTTTGATATGTGTATTAAAGTCCGTATAATTCCATACCCCAGCTGGAAAGGTAATGTTTTTAAAAGTTGAACCATTATCTGAGCTGTATTTGATTAATTGATTTTTGTATCCAGCATTGACATTAAACCAAGTGAATGACATGTTGATGACTCTGTTAAGACCAATAGTATATTGCTTATTATTGTCTAGAGTTATAGGTCTGGTGAAATTGGTTGTAAAATCTTCTGGTTTATTATCCCCTTGATTTTTCACACTGTAAGATGATAAAACTATCTCTCGTTCCATTATATAATGAAGTTACATTAAATTTTGAAATATTGTTTGTATAATTTACCGTGTTGCGATCTATTGATTGTCGACATTTTTAATAATGTGTCCAATATAGAAACACCCATATTTCGCATGTCAATGCTTGTATTACCGGCCAATATCTCACCAATGATCAAATCCAATTTTTTTATGAGTTCTTTCGGTTTGTTAAAAAATATCACATTACCACCTTTTTGTTTTTTCATACCAGAACCTTTCATTGTTTCTATTTTATTTTCATAATGATTTATGTATTCATTTAAAGTAGCTCTTGCGTTGTCCATTCTTTTGTTTAGCACTTGCCTTTCTGCATCTGAAATTTCTCCTGATTTATATTTTTTTGTGATATGAGATTTGTAACCTTTTAATTGATTTCTTTTTGTTTTAGCTGCATTGACAATCTTATTGAGATATTTTTTGTTCTTTCGTCGAGTCATTTCTTGTTGATTCAGTACCTTTTCAACAGAATCATAATTTTGAAGACCAAGATCATCTAATATCTCATTGTCCATGTCTTCATCATCTAATCCATAATCTATCTCATCGTCGTCATCATATTCTGGTGGTAATTGTGGTTCCTGAGGGAAGTACTGAGGATCAACATAAATCTCTTTTTTTCCTTGCAGAATATCTTGTAAAGATTCTTCATATGTTGGCGGTTTTGGCACCAGTTGTTTTTCTTGCTGTGGTAAAACAGGTTGTTCAAATAGATCACCAAGATTCATATCTGGAACTTCATCCTCTATATCAATGCCGTAATCAGGAACTTCTCCTTTCTTCAGTGGTCGTTTTTTCCTTGGCAACCTTAAAACCTGATTACTATCAATAACATCATCTAATTTACTTGTAATTGGTTTGAATACTTTTGAAAATCCCTGTTGACTGGTCTGCTGACCAATATCATACTTTTCAATTGCATTATGGACATAATTGATCTTGTTCCCTAATTCAGATTTACTCTTTGCGAGTTCTTTCCACTTGAGTAAACTCATTTTTGTTATATTGTTACGTTACATAAAAATGGAAATTCATATATAAAAAATAACGTTTTACACCGTGTTGAACACCATGTTGAACACCATGTTATTGGAATAATATACCCATATAATATAAAAATGAAAATACCGAATTATGATACTGGCGATAAAGTCACATCCAATTTCAAACAATTATATGATTTTATGCCTGATCGATGCTTCCGAATGCTCATTTGCGGACCTTCTGGTTCGGGAAAAACAAATACACTGATGCATATGATTTACAATTTGTTGTACTTTGATAAAATATACCTTTATGCAAAAAACTTAGAGCAGTCAAAGTATCAGGATCTCATGGATAAGTTCGAACCAATAAGTGATGAAGCTGGTTATGATGTTATTGAAGCAAGCAATGATCAAATTATTCCTGTAAATGATCTTGGTAGTGACAATCAAAAAATTGTAATATTCGACGATTTTGTATGTGATAGAAACCAAAAACCATTAGTTGACTATTTTATACAGGGGAGACATAAAAACTGCTGTGTTATATATTTGAGTCAAAGCTACTATAAGACACCAAAAGACATTAGATTAAACTGCTCACATTTTGCCATTTATGATTTTCCGAGTACTAATGAAAAAAGTCTCATATGTCGTGAAAACGATGTCTCAAAACAATTATACGAGAGAGCGACTAGAGACCCTTTTAGTTTTATATACATTGACAAACCTAAGAAACAAGTAAAGAAGAATTTTGATGAAAAAATATAAATGAATTGTGTAACTGAATTATATATGAGTTACTCGAATGGTAAATTACCTGAAGACACATTTTCACATGAAAAAATTATTGAAATAGTAAAAGGATTACCTGGTGTTGGTTTTAAACTAACAGATAACGGTGATTATGATATGCAGAATAAAAAACTAAGGAATGTTGCTTCACCAGAAACAAATAACGATGTGACCACTAAGAGTTATGTCGATAATAAGGCATTACTAGTTGACGGTAGTAATAAGATGTTAGGAGCCCTCAATATGGATAACAGACGTATAGAAAATGTGGGAAATGGAAGGCATGGAACTACAGATGCACTCACACATCTACAATTTGAAGCCTTCTATTTCGATCTAAATACTGACAGCGGCGATATTGAAGCACAAAATCCGATTAATATGAAAAATGAAAAAATTAGCAATCTTGCAGAAGGAACTGACAATAGTGATGCTATAACGAAACATCAATTACAAACTGGTTTAGCACCAAAAGCTGATAAAACAGAACTTTCTAATTATTTAAAAAAAGACGGATCAATTGCTCTTACAAACAATCTTGATCTTGGTAACAATAAAATAGTCAATGTCAAAGAGGCTACAAGTGGAACAGATGTTGTCAATTTTACTCAATTAAACAATGAATTATACAAATATCTCCACGAAAGTGGTGGTGATATGACTGGTGATATCAGGATGAATAACAATAGCATTTACGGTATTGGAAACGTAGAAAATGATACATCTGCTGTAAACCGTAAATATGTTAATGATGAACTTGATAAAAAGTTGGACAAAAACAAAGACTTCAGCATGGGTAATAATAAAATCACAAGTCTGAGAAATCCAGACGATTCGAACGAACTTGTCAACAAGTCTTATGTAGACCGAAAGGTATCACAAGCAGGTGGTTCTGTTGATTTAACACCTTATTTGAAAAGAGATGGGACAGTTTCCGTGACTGGAAATTTAAATATGTCTCTGAACAAAATAATCGATTGCGGACAACCAACTGGTACTAGAGATGTGACTAACAAAGCATATGTAGATTCCGAGGTTGGAAAAAAACCAGATATAAATCAAGTCATTTTACGAGACGGCAGTAATACAATGACTTCTGTTCTAGACATGAACAATCAACGAATAATAAATCTCGGAAACGCCACACATAATCAAGATGCCATTACTTTGAAGCAAGTGAATGACAGTATTGCAACTGTTTCTACCGATAATAATAAATATACAGACCAACAAATAGCGAAAAGTCATATAAGCACACATACAAACCGAAAAAATGTGTTAAGCTATGCAATGGATGATGGAGAATTCACTGAAGATGCTGGCATTCAAGATGCCACTTTAATCGATTTTGATGACATGCCTCATAAAATGAACAAAAAAGCGTTTTCAATGAAGGTTCGGAGAACTACCGATGGTTCCAATGAATATAAAGGTCGTTTCGATTTCAACCTTTTCAAAATGTACAGAGATAACGAATCTGACAAATACACAGTTTGCGTTGAAACATATTTTCAAAAATCTCCTTTTTACGGTTACGAATTTGAAAGTACATTACTTGGATTCGAAAAACTAAACATGAACATTGATTCAGGAACAACCATAAAAGTGAATTCAGAATACAAATATCTCAGAACGATCCTGAATCTCAGTCCTGATGGTACTTCTCCATCGATTCAAAGACGATTATATGTAAATTTCAAAAGCAATTTTGACAATAATAGCCCAAATCTATTGCCAGTTTTTGTTTTGATATATGGCATTAAAGGTGAAGCTAAATCGGATCTTGACATGACAATATATGATTACGAAAAAGCGTATGAGGTTGCAAACAATAAATTCGAACTGCATGTTCCGATTGATATGAACAATAACAAAATAACAGGTTTGGCACTGGCAACAAATGATTCCGATGCCATAAGTAAAAAATTTTTCAACGACAATGTTTATCTTAGCATCAAAGTTACAACACCAAATCAGAGCGGCTCTGAATGGGAATTGAGAGATTCTGGCAATAAAAAATTGCAATTTGCGTCAATTTACATCAAGACAGTCAATATAGCACAAAAGTATAATCTTGTCCCTGGCGGACACAGAATCAGTGTAACACATGGTACACCAGCAATAACGACAGATTTTCATTTCGGCATCAATGCTTGGGTTACATATCATATCAATATCAACAAAAGATTTTTAAATGTCACAAAAATCACAGTGAGAACCGCGCCGGGTATGTTTAGTTTATATAGGTTTTATTTCATGGGAACCATCATCTACGCACCTTGAATCGTGAAAATTATGTGTCTTACATACATATGGTATTGTATGCAAAGAATGAAGATGCAACTGATTTCGTCGACAGTAATGGGAAAAAAATTGAATACACAGTCGAAGAAGGAATGCCAATTGAAGTTGGACTTTTAATTAATGATGATGGCCATGCTGAAACCAACATACACATTATAGCAAAACCGGCTGAAAATGACAACCACGTTGTTGTAAAATCACAAGTGAGCGACATCGTACGTGGTGCATTTCGGGATCTCTGGGTAAGTGAATATCTACGCATGTATGCTAAATGTGTTTATCAGATAGACAAAGCGGATGGCCAAAATGTAAAGATGAATTCAAGCAGAAAAGTAGAAACGATATATGATAAAAGCAATGAAGAAAGTGATGCTACACAAACTGATGCATCAAAGAGACCCACAGTATGTACAAAAGCTGAAAAACATAATGGTCGTTATTTTATTAAATTTAATGGTTCACAAAAAATGATATCGCAGGTTGATTTGAATAATGATGCGGTTAATGTATTTATTGTTTACAGGATGACTTCAAGCAATTCTCCAAATTTTTGGGTAAATGGACTATTCGGCCATGATAATTTGGGTTATGATAAATTTGTGGCTCATTCAGGCAGTAACATCGTGATTTCTGGGGCTGATTCGGCACATAATTGTGTTTATTTAGGACCTGCACAAAGTTTGAATGATTTTTTGAGTCTTGGAGATTACAGTGAGAATGATCTTGGTGAATTGAATAAATGGCATTGCTTGTCAGTTCACTGGGACAATAAATCGTCTCCTAAGACAGAAAAAAGCAAGATATATTGGAACAGAAAGCATATGGGTGATTTTACCGCTGACAATAGAACAGGAAATAACACAACAGTTTTTGGTGGATTAGATCCTACAACCGACGTAGCTCCTTTGAATGGCAATATAGCTTTTTTCTGTGTCTATTTAGATTTCATTCTTGACGAAAAAACGATATTAGACCATCATGCTGTATTGATGCAAAGATATAATATAACGTAAGTACATATGTTTATCAAATTATTGCTTGAATATGTGAGATACAATTTCAAAAGTACAAAAGAACAATTTCCAGATATAAATGACAAAACATTAAAATCAGCGCTTGTTTACCGATATGTGCATTTTTATTATCTTGAGAGAGACATATCCATATATGAAATTCTTGAAATCGAGGGTTCTGATTCTTTGGGTCTTATCGGACCAGGAAGCGGCAGACTAACTCGTTTATTGGAATTCATTTTCGGCTGGTCTGATGTATTTTCCAATCACGCTATACTTCATGATGCATTTGGTAGGTTTTACACTAGATTCCATGACGGTAATGGTTACACATATTGCATTAATAGTCATGTGCCTGATTTCGTCAAAAAAAGTCCGTTATTTGGTCATTTGACAGGACTCATTTATTGTGCATTCAAACGATTGACAATCTAAACTATATATATGGCAGATCGAAAAAAGAGAATATTCAGCTGGAACCATATTTCAGACAGATTGACAGAAGATCAGGTTGATGAACTAAAGAGCTATTATAAGGCATACCATAGAAAGTGTTGGGCTTACAAACAGGCTGTTAAACGCTACAAAAAGTTCAAACTTATTGGTAATACTATTTCTGTCCTAACTGGTACTGGTGGAATTATTAGTGCTGTTGTAACTGGTGGTATAGCCTTAGTAGCAATAAGCACTTGTGCTTTGTTAATCAAGTCTTACATGGACTTCCAATCACTGGATCTTAAAATACAAAATTGTACATACGCATACCAAAGTTATCAACATCTATTGAATTCAATAAAAGACATGTTGAGAAGCGGTGATTTTCAACCATCGTTTCACACAGAATTAAAAAATGTAGATGATTTTGTGACTGATGTTTGTCCTAGTGTTGATAAGTTCTACTCTAAATACAACAATAAATTCATTCCTTAACTATTACATCGATTTTATCAAATGTCAATGACAGGATGTCTTTCCAAAATAGTTCATATGATTGAAGTGTCTTTCTGGATTTACTCGTCTTGACCTTTTCAAAAGGAAGATCAAGCATTTTAAATATTTGTTTCAAAATGAAATTTATGTTAATCATACGCTTTCTGTCTATATTCACAGATTTTACGGCCTTACCAATTTCATTAAAAATTCTCAATATCTTATCTCTATTTTTCACGGTTATCTGAAAACCATTTTTTACAGCTATATTATTCATTATGTTTTTTATATGATATTTTCTTTGGTAAACACTTTTACGATGGAATCTGTGTTTATTCTGATAAAAATCAACATATTCTATTAAAGGTGTATAACCTTGAACTGTTCCGCATTTTTTGCAAACTATAGTGTTATCTTTCACTATCTCTGGCTGATCACAACATTGATCTGTTTTTTTTGATTGCTTGCTTATTTGTTTATCACAAAATGGACAAATTACTTCTTCCATATTAATTAACTCTTCATGAAGTTCTTTACAACTCATTATACTATTATGTGAGATATTATTTTTAAAAACATATAGTTCCAAAATAAATTTTGCGTTGGATCCATTCTACCTCGCCACGGCATAGATTCGCAGAAATATAAAACATATAGATTTCCAAGAATATGAGATTAAAAATATGGAAGCCATTAAATGTAAAGTAGTATGGAGTTGAGTTGGTATGAGATCATTTTTGCAAAATGCTCTCGTACCCTCAACTCCTATACTACTCAAAACGTTCGTTTTAGCCTCTAAATAACACGTTTTATGAAAACTGCTATTTTGCAGTGTTTGCAGCAGTTTTCCAGTAAAAACAGCAAAAACGTTTATCATGACCAATTTTTAAAAAAGGTAAAATTACAGTGCCTTTGCAAAATTGTGCAAAACGTTCGTTTTAGCCTCTAAATAACACGTTTTATGAAAACTGCTATTTTGCAGTGTTTGCAGCAGTTTTCCAGTAAAAACAGCAAAAACGTTTATCATGACCAATTTTTAAAAAAGGTAAAATTACAGTGCCTTTGCAAAATTGTGCAAAACGTTCGTTTTAGCCTCTAAATAACACGTTTTATGAAAACTGCTATTTTGCAGTGTTTGCAGCAGTTTTCCAGTAAAAACAGCAAAAACGTTTATCATGACCAATTTTTAAAAAAGGTAAAATTACAGTGCCTTTGCAAAATTGTGCAAAACGTTCGTTTTAGCCTCTAAATAACACGTTTTATGAAAACTGCTATTTTGCAGTGTTTGCAGCAGTTTTCCAGTAAAAACAGCAAAAACGTTTATCATGACCAATTTTTAAAAAAGGTAAAATTACAGTGCCTTTGCAAAATTGTGCAAAACGTTCGTTTTAGCCTCTAAATAACACGTTTTATGAAAACTGCTATTTTGCAGTGTTTGCAGCAGTTTTCCAGTAAAAACAGCAAAAACGTTTATCATGACCAATTTTTAAAAAAGGTAAAATTACAGTGCCTTTGCAAAATTGTGCAAAACGTTCGTTTTAGCCTCCAAATAACACGTTTTATGAAAACTGCTATTTTGCAGTGTTTGCAGCAGTTTTCCAGTAAAAACAACAAAAACGTTTATCATGACCAATTTTTAAAAAAGGTAAAATTACAGTGCCTTTGCAAAATTGTGCAAAACGTTCGTTTTAGCCTCTAAATAACACGTTTTATGAAAACTGCTATTTTGCAGTGTTTGCAGCAGTTTTCCAGTAAAAACAGCAAAAACGTTTATCATGACCAATTTTTAAAAAAGGTAAAATTACAGTGCCTTTGCAAAATTGTGCAAAACGTTCGTTTTAGCCTCTAAATAACACGTTTTATGAAAACTGCTATTTTGCAGTGTTTGCAGCAGTTTTCCAGTAAAAACAGCAAAAACGTTTATCATGACCAATTTTTAAAAAAGGTAAAATTACAGTGCCTTTGCAAAATTGTGCAAAACGTTCGTTTTAGCCTCTAAATAACACGTTTTATGAAAACTGCTATTTTGCAGTGTTTGCAGCAGTTTTCCAGTAAAAACAGCAAAAACGTTTATCATGACCAA
This sequence comes from Montipora capitata, assembly GCA_949126865.1. Taxonomy (NCBI): domain Eukaryota; kingdom Metazoa; phylum Cnidaria; class Anthozoa; order Scleractinia; family Acroporidae; genus Montipora; species Montipora capitata. The sequence goes on along the minus strand of OX421449.1, from coordinate 33,733,372 downwards.
TTTTTAAAAAAGGTAAAATTACAGTGCCTTTGCAAAATTGTGCAAAACGTTCGTTTTAGCCTCTAAATAACACGTTTTATGAAAACTGCTATTTTGCAGTGTTTGCAGCAGTTTTCCAGTAAAAAAAGCAAAAACGTTTATCATGACCAATTTTTAAAAAAGGTAAAATTACAGTGCCTTTGCAAAATTGTGCAAAACGTTCGTTTTAGCCTCTAAATAACACGTTTTATGAAAACTGCTATTTTGTAGTGTTTGCAGCAGTTTTCCAGTAAAAACAGCAAAAACGTTTATCATGACCAATTTTTAAAAAAGGTAAAATTACAGTGCCTTTGCAAAATTGTGCAAAACGTTCGTTTTAGCCTCTAAATAACACGTTTTATGAAAACTGCTATTTTGCAGTGTTTGCAGCAGTTTTCCAGTAAAAACAGCAAAAACGTTTATCATGACCAATTTTTAAAAAAGGTAAAATTACAGTGCCTTTGCAAAATTGTGCAAAACGTTCGTTTTAGCCTCTAAATAACACGTTTTATGAAAACTGCTATTTTGCAGTGTTTGCAGCAGTTTTCCAGTAAAAACAGCAAAAACGTTTATCATGACCAATTTTTAAAAAAGGTAAAATTACAGTGCCTTTGCAAAATTGTGCAAAACGTTCGTTTTAGCCTCTAAATAACACGTTTTATGAAAACTGCTATTTTGCAGTGTTTGCAGCAGTTTTCCAGTAAAAAAAGCAAAAACGTTTATCATGACCAATTTTTAAAAAAGGTAAAATTACAGTGCCTTTGCAAAATTGTGCAAAACGTTCGTTTTAGCCTCTAAATAACACGTTTTATGAAAACTGCTATTTTGTAGTGTTTGCAGCAGTTTTCCAGTAAAAACAGCAAAAACGTTTATCATGACCAATTTTTAAAAAAGGTAAAATTACAGTGCCGTTGCAAAATTGTGCAAAACGTTCGTTTTAGCCTCTAAATAACACGTTTTATGAAAACTGCGATTTTGCAGTGTTTGCAGCAGTTTTCCAGTAAAAACAGTAAAAACGTTTATCATGACCAATTTTTAAAAAAGGTAAAATTACAGTGCCTTTGCAAAATTGTGCAAAACGTTCGTTTTAGCCTCTAAATAACACGTTTTATGAAAACTGCTATTTTGCAGTGTTTGCAGCAGTTTTCCAGTAAAAACAGCAAAAACGTTTATCATGACCAATTTTTAAAAAAGGTAAAATTACAGTGCCTTTGCAAAATTGTGCAAAACGTTCGTTTTAGCCTCTAAATAACACGTTTTATGAAAACTGCTATTTTGCAGTGTTTGCAGCAGTTTTCCAGTAAAAACAGCAAAAACGTTTATCATGACCAATTTTTAAAAAAGGTAAAATTACAGTGCCTTTGCAAAATTGTGCAAAACGTTCGTTTTAGCCTCTAAATAACACGTTTTATGAAAACTGCTATTTTGTAGTGTTTGCAGCAGTTTTCCAGTAAAAACAGCAAAAACGTTTATCATGACCAATTTTTAAAAAAGGTAAAATTACAGTGCCTTTGCAAAATTGTGCAAAACGTTCGTTTTAGCCTCTAAATAACACGTTTTATGAAAACTGCGATTTTGCAGTGTTTGCAGCAGTTTTCCAGTAAAAACAGTAAAAACGTTTATCATGACCAATTTTTAAAAAAGGTAAAATTACAGTGCCTTTGCAAAATTGTGCAAAACGTTCGTTTTAGCCTCTAAATAACACGTTTTATGAAAACTGCTATTTTGCAGTGTTTGCAGCAGTTTTCCAGTAAAAACAGCAAAAACGTTTATCATGACCAATTTTTAAAAAAGGTAAAATTACAGTGCCTTTGCAAAATTGTGCAAAACGTTCGTTTTAGCCTCTAAATAAAACGTTTTATGAAAACTGCTATTTTGCAGTGTTTGCAGCAGTTTTCCAGTAAAAACAGCAAAAACGTTTATCATGACCAATTTTTAAAAAAGGTAAAATTACAGTGCCTTTGCAAAATTGTGCAAAACGTTCGTTTTAGCCTCCAAATAACACGTTTTATGAAAACTGCTATTTTGCAGTGTTTGCAGCAGTTTTCCAGTAAAAACCAACAAAAACGTTTATCATGACCAATTTTTAAAAAAGGTAAAATTACAGTGCCTTTGCAAAATTGTGCAAAACGTTCGTTTTAGCCTCTAAATAACACGTTTTATGAAAACTGCTATTTTGCAGTGTTTGCAGCAGTTTTCCAGTAAAAACAGCAAAAACGTTTATCATGACCAATTTTTAAAAAAGGTAAAATTACAGTGCCTTTGCAAAATTGTGCAAAACGTTCGTTTTAGCCTCTAAATAACACGTTTTATGAAAACTGCTATTTTGCAGTGTTTGCAGCAGTTTTCCAGTAAAAACAGCAAAAACGTTTATCATGACCAATTTTTAAAAAAGGTAAAATTACAGTGCCTTTGCAAAATTGTGCAAAACGTTCGTTTTAGCCTCTAAATAACACGTTTTATGAAAACTGCTATTTTGCAGTGTTTGCAGCAGTTTTCCAGTAAAAACAGCAAAAACGTTTATCATGACCAATTTTTAAAAAAGGTAAAATTACAGTGCCTTTGCAAAATTGTGCAAAACGTTCGTTTTAGCCTCTAAATAACACGTTTTATGAAAACTGCTATTTTGCAGTGTTTGCAGCAGTTTTCCAGTAAAAAAAGCAAAAACGTTTATCATGACCAATTTTTAAAAAAGGTAAAATTACAGTGCCTTTGCAAAATTGTGCAAAACGTTCGTTTTAGCCTCTAAATAACACGTTTTATGAAAACTGCTATTTTGTAGTGTTTGCAGCAGTTTTCCAGTAAAAACAGCAAAAACGTTTATCATGACCAATTTTTAAAAAAGGTAAAATTACAGTGCCTTTGCAAAATTGTGCAAAACGTTCGTTTTAGCCTCTAAATAACACGTTTTATGAAAACTGCTATTTTGCAGTGTTTGCAGCAGTTTTCCAGTAAAAACAGCAAAAACGTTTATCATGACCAATTTTTAAAAAAGGTAAAATTACAGTGCCTTTGCAAAATTGTGCAAAACGTTCGTTTTAGCCTCTAAATAACACGTTTTATGAAAACTGCTATTTTGCAGTGTTTGCAGCAGTTTTCCAGTAAAAACAGCAAAAACGTTTATCATGACCAATTTTTAAAAAAGGTAAAATTACAGTGCCTTTGCAAAATTGTGCAAAACGTTCGTTTTAGCCTCTAAATAACACGTTTTATGAAAACTGCTATTTTGCAGTGTTTGCAGCAGTTTTCCAGTAAAAAAAGCAAAAACGTTTATCATGACCAATTTTTAAAAAAGGTAAAATTACAGTGCCTTTGCAAAATTGTGCAAAACGTTCGTTTTAGCCTCTAAATAACACGTTTTATGAAAACTGCTATTTTGTAGTGTTTGCAGCAGTTTTCCAGTAAAAACAGCAAAAACGTTTATCATGACCAATTTTTAAAAAAGGTAAAATTACAGTGCCTTTGCAAAATTGTGCAAAACGTTCGTTTTAGCCTCTAAATAACACGTTTTATGAAAACTGCGATTTTGCAGTGTTTGCAGCAGTTTTCCAGTAAAAACAGTAAAAACGTTTATCATGACCAATTTTTAAAAAAGGTAAAATTACAGTGCCTTTGCAAAATTGTGCAAAACGTTCGTTTTAGCCTCTAAATAACACGTTTTATGAAAACTGCTATTTTGCAGTGTTTGCAGCAGTTTTCCAGTAAAAACAGCAAAAACGTTTATCATGACCAATTTTTAAAAAAGGTAAAATTACAGTGCCTTTGCAAAATTGTGCAAAACGTTCGTTTTAGCCTCTAAATAACACGTTTTATGAAAACTGCTATTTTGCAGTGTTTGCAGCAGTTTTCCAGTAAAAACAGCAAAAACGTTTATCATGACCAATTTTTAAAAAAGGTAAAATTACAGTGCCTTTGCAAAATTGTGCAAAACGTTCGTTTTAGCCTCTAAATAACACGTTTTATGAAAACTGCTATTTTGTAGTGTTTGCAGCAGTTTTCCAGTAAAAACAGCAAAAACGTTTATCATGACCAATTTTTAAAAAAGGTAAAATTACAGTGCCTTTGCAAAATTGTGCAAAACGTTCGTTTTAGCCTCTAAATAACACGTTTTATGAAAACTGCGATTTTGCAGTGTTTGCAGCAGTTTTCCAGTAAAAACAGTAAAAACGTTTATCATGACCAATTTTTAAAAAAGGTAAAATTACAGTGCCTTTGCAAAATTGTGCAAAACGTTCGTTTTAGCCTCTAAATAACACGTTTTATGAAAACTGCTATTTTGCAGTGTTTGCAGCAGTTTTCCAGTAAAAACAGCAAAAACGTTTATCATGACCAATTTTTAAAAAAGGTAAAATTACAGTGCCTTTGCAAAATTGTGCAAAACGTTCGTTTTAGCCTCTAAATAACACGTTTTATGAAAACTGCTATTTTGCAGTGTTTGCAGCAGTTTTCCAGTAAAAACAGCAAAAACGTGACCAATTTTTAAAAAAGGTAAAATTACAGTGCCTTTGCAAAATTGTGCAAAACGTTCGTTTTAGCCTCTAAATAACACGTTTTATGAAAACTGCTATTTTGCAGTGTTTGCAGCAGTTTTCCAGTAAAAACAGCAAAAACGTTTATCATGACCAATGTTTAAAAAAGGTAAAATTACAGTGCCTTTGCAAAATTGTGCAAAACGTTCGTTTTAGCCTCTAAATAACACGTTTTATGAAAACTGCTATTTTGCAGTGTTTGCAGCAGTTTTCCAGTAAAAACAGCAAAAACGTTTATCATGACCAATTTTTAAAAAAGGTAAAATTACAGTGCCTTTGCAAATTGTGCAAAACGTTCGTTTTAGCCTCTAAATAACACGTTTTATGAAAACTGCTATTTTGTAGTGTTTGCAGCAGTTTTCCAGTAAAAACAGCAAAAACGTTTATCATGACCAATTTTTAAAAAGGTAAAATTACAGTGCCTTTGCAAAATTGTGCAAAACGTTCGTTTTAGCCTCTAAATAACACGTTTTATGAAAACTGCGATTTTGCAGTGTTTGCAGCAGTTTTCCAGTAAAAACAGTAAAAACGTTTATCATGACCAATTTTAAAAAAGGTAAAATTACAGTGCCTTTGCAAAATTGTGCAAAACGTTCGTTTTAGCCTCTAAATAACACGTTTTATGAAAACTGCTATTTTGCAGTGTTTGCAGCAGTTTTCCAGTAAAAACAGCAAAAACGTTTATCATGACCAATTTTTAAAAAAGGTAAAATTACAGTGCCTTTGCAAATTGTGCAAAACGTTCGTTTTAGCCTCTAAATAACACGTTTTATGAAAACTGCTATTTTGCAGTGTTTGCAGCAGTTTTCCAGTAAAAACAGCAAAAACGTTTATCATGACCAATTTTAAAAAAGGTAAAATTACAGTGCCTTTGCAAAATTGTGCAAAACGTTCGTTTTAGCCTCTAAATAACACGTTTTATGAAAACTGCTATTTTGCAGTGTTTGCAGCAGTTTTCCAGTAAAAACAGCAAAAACGTTTATCATGACCAATTTTTAAAAAAGGTAAAATTACAGTGCCTTTGCAAAATTGTGCAAAACGTTCGTCTTTAGCCTCTAAATAACACGTTTTATGAAAACTGCTATTTTGCAGTGTTTGCAGCAGTTTTCCAGTAAAAACAGCAAAAACGTTTATCATGACCATTTTTAAAAAAGGTAAAATTACAGTGCCTTTGCAAAATTGTGCAAAACGTTCGTTTTAGCCTCTAAATAACACGTTTTATGAAAACTGCTATTTTGCAGTGTTTGCAGCAGTTTTCCAGTAAAAACAGCAAAAACGTTTATCATGACCAATTTTTAAAAAGGTAAAATTACAGTGCCTTTGCAAAATTGTGCAAAACGTTCGTTTTAGCCTCTAAATAACACGTTTTATGAAAACTGCTATTTTGCAGTGTTTGCAGCAGTTTTCCAGTAAAAACAGCAAAACGTTTATCATGACCAATTTTTAAAAAAGGTAAAATTACAGTGCCTTTGCAAAATTGTGCAAAACGTTCGTTTTAGCCTCTAAATAACACGTTTTATGAAAACTGCTATTTTGCAGTGTTTGCAGCAGTTTTCCAGTAAAAACAGCAAAAACGTTTATCATGACCAATTTTTAAAAAAGGTAAAATTACAGTGCCTTTGCAAAATTGTGCAAAACGTTCGTTTTAGCCTCTAAATAACACGTTTTATGAAAACTGCTATTTTGCAGTGTTTGCAGCAGTTTTCCAGTAAAAACAGCAAAAACGTTTATCATGACCAATTTTTAAAAAAGGTAAAATTACAGTGCCTTTGCAAAATTGTGCAAAACGTTCGTTTTAGCCTCTAAATAACACGTTTTATGAAAACTGCTATTTTGCAGTGTTTGCAGCAGTTTTCCAGTAAAAACAGCAAAAACGTTTATCATGACCAATTTTTAAAAAGGTAAAATTACAGTGCCTTTGGAAAATTGTGCAAAACGTTCGTTTTAGCCTCTAAATAACACGTTTTATGAAAACTGCTATTTTGCAGTGTTTGCAGCAGTTTTCAGTAAAAACAGCAAAAACGTTTATCATGACCAATTTTTAAAAAAGGTAAAATTACAGTGCCTTTGCAAAATTGTGCAAAACGTTCGTTTTAGCCTCTAAATAACACGTTTTATGAAAACTGCTATTTTGCAGTGTTTGCAGCAGTTTTCCAGTAAAAACAGCAAAAACGTTTATCATGACCAATTTTTAAAAAAGGTAAAATTACAGTGCCTTTGCAAAATTGTGCAAAACGTTCGTTTTAGCCTCTAAATAACACGTTTTATGAAAACTGCTATTTTGCAGTGTTTGCAGCAGTTTTCCAGTAAAAACAACAAAAACGTTTATCATGACCAATTTTTAAAAAAGGTAAGATTACAGTGCCTTTGCAAAATTGTGCAAAACGTTCGTTTTAGCCTCTAAATAACACGTTTTATGAAGACTGCTATTTTGCAGTGTTTGCAGCAGTTTTCCAGTAAAAACAGCAAAAACGTTTATCATGACCAATTTTTAAAAAAGGTAAAATTACAGTGCCTTTGCAAAATTGTGCAAAACCTTCGTTTTAGCCTCTAAATAACACGTTTTATGAAAACTTCTTTTTTGCAGTGTTTGCAGCAGTTTTCCAGTAAAAACAGCAAAAACGTTTATCATGACCAATTTTTAAAAAAGGTAAAATTACAGTGCCTTTGCAAAATTGTGCAAAACGTTCGTTTTAGCCTCTAAATAACACGTTTTATGAAAACTGCTATTTTGCAGTGTTTGCAGCAGTTTTCCAGTAAAAACAGCAAAAACGTTTATCATGACCAATTTTTAAAAAAGGTAAAATTACAGTGCCTTTGCAAAATTGTGCAAAACGTTCGTTTTAGCCTCTAAATAACACGTTTTATGAAAACTGCTATTTTGCAGTGTTTGCAGCAGTTTTCCAGTAAAAACAGCAAAAACGTTTATCATGACCAATTTTTAAAAAAGGTAAAATTACAGTGCCTTTGCAAAATTGTGCAAAACGTTCGTTTTAGCCTCTAAATAACACGTTTTATGAAAACTGCTATTTTGCAGTGTTTGCAGCAGTTTTCCAGTAAAAACAGCAAAAATGTTTATCATGACCAATTTTTAAAAAAGGTAAAATTACAGTGCCTTTGCAAAATTGTGCAAAACGTTCGTTTTAGCCTCTAAATAACACGTTTTATGAAAACTGCTATTTTGCAGTGTTTGCAGCAGTTTTCCAGTAAAAACAGCAAAAACGTTTATCATGACCAATTTTTAAAAAAGGTAAAATTACAGTGCCTTTGCAAAATTGTGCAAAACGTTCGTTTTAGCCTCTAAATAACACGTTTTATGAAAACTGCTATTTTGCAGTGTTTGCAGCAGTTTTCCAGTAAAAACAGCAAAAACGTTTATCATGACCAATTTTTAAAAAAGGTAAAATTACAGTGCCTTTGCAAAATTGTGCAAAACGTTCGTTTTAGCCTCTAAATAACACGTTTTATGAAAACTGCTATTTTGCAGTGTTTGCAGCAGTTTTCCAGTAAAAACAGCAAAAACGTTTATCATGACCAATTTTTAAAAAAGGTAAAATTACAGTGCCTTTGCAAAATTGTGCAAAACGTTCGTTTTAGCCTCTAAATAACACGTTTTATGAAAACTGCTATTTTGCAGTGTTTGCAGCAGTTTTCCAGTAAAAACAGCAAAAACGTTTATCATGACCAATTTTTAAAAAAGGTAAAATTACAGTGCCTTTGCAAAATTGTGCAAAACGTTCGTTTTAGCCTCTAAATAACACGTTTTATGAAAACTGCCATATTGCAGTGTTTGCAGCAGTTTTCCAGTAAAAACAGCAAAAACGTTTATCATGACCAATTTTTAAAAAAGGTAAAATTACAGTGCCTTTGCAAAATTATGCAAAACGTTCGTTTTAGCCTCTAAATAACACGTTTTATGAAAACTGCTATTTTGCAGTGTTTGCAGCAGTTTTCCAGTAAAAACAGCAAAAACGTTTATCATGGCCAATTTTTAAAAAAGGTAAAATTACAGTGCCTTTGCAAAATTGTGCAAAACGTTCGTTTTAGCCTCTAAATAACACGTTTTATGAAAACTGCTATTTTGCAGTGTTTGCAGCAGTTTTCCAGTAAAAACAGCAAACACGTTTATCATGACCAATTTTTAAAAAAGGTAAAATTACAGTGCCTTTGCAAAATTGTGCAAAACGTTCGTTTTAGCCTCTAAATAACACGTTTTATGAAAACTGCTATTTTGCAGTGTTTGCTGCAGTTTTCCAGTAAAAACAGCAAAAACGTTTATCATGACCAATTTTTAAAAAAGGTAAAATTACAGTGCCTTTGCAAAATTGTGCAAAACGTTCGTTTTAGCCTCTAAATAACACGTTTTATGAAAACTGCTATTTTGCAGTGTTTGCAGCAGTTTTCCAGTAAAAACAGCAAAAACGTTTATCATGACCAATTTTTAAAAAAGGTAAAATTACAGTGCCTTTGCAAAATTGTGCAAAACGTTCGTTTTAGCCTCTAAATAACACGTTTTATGAAAACTGCTATTTTGCAGTGTTTGCAGCAGTTTTCCAGTAAAAACAGCAAAAACGTTTATCATGACCAATTTTTAAAAAAGGTAAAATTACAGTGCCTTTGCAAAATTGTGCAAAACGTTCGTTTTAGCCTCTAAATAACACGTTTTATGAAAACTGCTATTTTGCAGTGTTTGCAGCAGTTTTCCAGTAAAAACAGCAAAAACGTTTATCATGACCAATTTTTAAAAAAGGTAAAATTACAGTGCCTTTGCAAAATTGTGCAAAACGTTCGTTTTAGCCTCTAAATAACACGTTTTATGAAAACTGCTATTTTGCAGTGTTTGCAGCAGTTTTCCAGTAAAAACAGCAAAAACGTTTATCATGACCAATTTTTAAAAAAGGTAAAATTACAGTGCCTTTGCAAAATTGTGCAAAACGTTCGTTTTAGCCTCTAAATAACACGTTTTAGAAAAACTGCTATTTTGCAGTGTTTGCAGCAGTTCTTCAGTAAAAACAGCAAAAACGTTTATCATGACCAATTTTTTAAAAAGGTAAAATTACAGTGCCTTTGCAAAATTGTGCAAAACGTTCGTTTTAGCCTCTAAATAACACGTTTTATGAAAACTGCTATTTTGCAGTGTTTGCAGCAGTTTTCCAGTAAAAACAGCAAAAACCTTTATCATGACCAATTTTTAAAAAAGGTAAAATTACAGTGCCTTTGCAAAATTGTGCAAAACGTTCGTTTTAGCCTCTAAATAACACGTTTTATGAAAACTGCTATTTTGTAGTGTTTGCAGCAGTTTTCCAGTAAAAACAGCAAAAACGTTTATCATGACCAATTTTTAAAAAAGGTAAGATTACCGTGCGTTTGGAAAATTGTGCAAAACGTTCGTTTTAGCCTCTAAATAACACGTTTTAGAAAAACTGCTATTTTGCAGTGTTTGCAGCAGTTCTTCAGTAAAAACAGCAAAAACGTTTATCATGACCAATTTTTAAAAAAGGTAAAATTACAGTGCCTTTGCAAAATTGTGCAAAACGTTCGTTTTAGCCTCTAAATAACACGTTTTATGAAAACTGCTATTTTGCAGTGTTTGCAGCAGTTTTCCAGTAAAAACAGCAAAAACGTTTATCATGACCAATTTTTAAAAAAGGTAAAATTACAGTGCCTTTGCAAAATTGTGCAAAACGTTCGTTTTAGCCTCTAAATAACACGTTTTATGAAAACTGCTATTTTGCAGTGTTTGCAGCAGTTTTCCAGTAAAAACAGCAAAAACGTTTATCATGACCAATTTTTAAAAAAGGTAAAATTACAGTGCCTTTGCAAAATTGTGCAAAACGTTCGTTTTAGCCTCTAAATAACACGTTTTATGAAAACTGCTATATTGCAGTGTTTGCAGCAGTTTTCCAGTAAAAACAGCAAAAACGTTTATCATGACCAATTTTTAAAAAAGGTTAAATTACAGTGCCTTTGCAAAATTATGCAAAACGTTCGTTTTAGCCTCTAAATAACACGTTTTATGAAAACTGCTATTTTGCCGTGTTTGCAGCAGTTTTCCAGTAAAAACAGCAAAAACGTTTATCATGGCCAATTTTTAAAAAAGGTAAAATTACAGTGCCTTTGCAAAATTGTGCAAAACGTTCGTTTTAGCCTCTAAATAACACGTTTTATGAAAACTGCTATTTTGCAGTGTTTGCAGCAGTTTTCCAGTAAAAACAGCAAACACGTTTATCATGACCAATTTTTAAAAAAGGTAAAATTACAGTGCCTTTGCAAAATTGTGCAAAACGTTCGTTTTAGCCTCTAAATAACACGTTTTATGAAAACTGCTATTTTGCAGTGTTTGCTGCAGTTTTCCAGTAAAAACAGCAAAAACGTTTATCATGACCAATTTTTAAAAAAGGTAAAATTACAGTGCCTTTGGAAAATTGTGCAAAACGTTCGTTTTAGCCTCTAAATAACACGTTTTATGAAAACTGCTATTTTGCAGTGTTTGCAGCAGTTTTCCAGTAAAAACAGCAAAAACGTTTATCATGACCAATTTTTAAAAAAGGTAAAATTACAGTGCCTTTGCAAAATTGTGCAAAACGTTCGTTTTAGCCTCTAAATAACACGTTTTATGAAAACTGCTATTTTGCAGTGTTTGCAGCAGTTTTCCAGTAAAAACAGCAAAAACGTTTATCATGACCAATTTTTAAAAAAGGTAAAATTACAGTGCCTTTGCAAAATTGTGCAAAACGTTCGTTTTAGCCTCTAAATAACACGTTTTATGAAAACTGCTATTTTGTAGTGTTTGCAGCAGTTTTCCAGTAAAAACAGCAAAAACGTTTATCATGACCAACTTTTAAAAAAGGTAAAATTACAGTGCCTTTGCAAAATTGTGCAAAACGTTCGTTTTAGCCTCTAAATAACACGTTTTAGAAAAACTGATATTTTGCAGTGTTTGCAGCAGTTCTTCAGTAAAAACAGCAAAAACGTTTATCATGACCAATTTTTAAAAAAGGTAAAATTACCGAGCCTTTGCAAAATTGTGCAAAACGTTCGTTTTAGCCTCTAAATAACACGTTTTATGAAAACTGCTATTTTGCAGTGTTTGCAGCAGTTTTCCAGTAAAAACAGCAAAAACGTTTATCATGACCAATTTTTAAAAAAGGTAAAATTACAGTGCCTTTGCAAAATTGTGCAAAACGTTCGTTTTAGCCTCTAAATAACACGTTTTATGAAAACTGCTATTTTGCAGTGTTTGCAGCAGTTTTCCAGTAAAAACAGCAAAAACGTTTATCATGACCAATTTTTAAAAAAGGTAAAATTACAGTGCCTTTGCAAAATTGTGCAAAACGTTCGTTTTAGCCTCTAAATAACACGTTTTATGAAAACTGCTATTTTGCAGTGTTTGCAGCAGTTTTCCAGTAAAAACAGCAAAAACGTTTATCATGACCAATTTTTAAAAAAGGTAAAATTACAGTGCCTTTGCAAAATTGTGCAAAACGTTCGTTTTAGCCTCTAAATAACACGTTTTAGAAAAACTGCTATTTTGCAGTGTTTGCAGCAGTTCTTCAGTAAAAACAGCAAAAACGTTTATGATGACCAATTTTTTAAAAACGTAAAATTACAGTGCCTTTGCAAAATTGTGCAAAACGTTCGTTTTAGCCTCTAAATAACACGTTTTATGAAAACTGCTATTTTGCAGTGTTTGCAGCAGTTTTCCAGTAAAAACAGCAAAAACGTTTATCATGACCAATTTTTAAAAAAGGTAAAATTACAGTGCCTTTGCAAAATTGTGCAAAACGTTCGTTTTAGCCTCTAAATAACACGTTTTATGAAAACTGCTATTTTGTAGTGTTTGCAGCAGTTTTCCAGTAAAAACAGCAAAAACGTTTATCATGACCAATTTTTAAAAAAGGTAAGATTACCGTGCGTTTGGAAAATTGTGCAAAACGTTCGTTTTAGCCTCTAAATAACACGTTTTAGAAAAACTGCTATTTTGCAGTGTTTGCAGCAGTTCTTCAGTAAAAACAGCAAAAACGTTTATCATGACCAATTTTTAAAAAAGGTAAAATTACAGAGCCTTTGCAAAATTGTGCAAAACGTTCGTTTTAGCCTCTAAATAACACGTTTTATGAAAAGTGCTATTTTGCAGTGTTTGCAGCAGTTTTCCAGTAAAAACAGCAAAAACGTTTATCATGACCAATTTTTAAGAAAGGTAAAATTACAGTGCCTTTGCAAAATTGTGCAAAACGTTCGTTTTAGCCTCTAAATAACACGTTTTATGAAAACTGCTATTTTGCAGTGTTTGCAGCAGTTTTCCAGTAAAAATAGAAAAAACGTTTATCATGACCAATTTTTAAAAAAGGTAAAATTACAGTGCCTTTGCAAAATTGTGCAAAACGTTCGTTTTAGCCTCTAAATAACACGTTTTATGAAAACTGCTATTTTGCAGTGTTTGCAGCAGTTTTCCAGTAAAAACAGCAAAAACGTTTATCATGACCAATTTTTAGAAAAGTAAAATTACAGTGCCTTTGCAAAATTGTGCAAAACGTTCGTTTTAGCCTCTAAATAACACGTTTTATGAAAACTGCTATTTTGCAGTGTTTGCAGCAGTTTTCCAGTAAAAACAGCAAAAACGTTTATCATGACCAATTTTTAAAAAAGGTAAAATTACAGTGCCTTTGCAAAATTGTGCAAAACGTTCGTTTTAGCCTCTAAATAACACGTTTTATGAAAACTGCTATTTTGCAGTGTTTGCAGCAGTTTTCCAGTAAAAACAGCAAAAACGTTTATCATGACCAATTTTTAAAAAACGTAAAATTACAGTGCCTTTGCAAAATTGTGCAAAACGTTCGTTTTAGCCTCTAAATAACACGTTTTATGAAAACTGCTATTTTGCAGTGTTTGCAGCATTTTTCCAGTAAAAACAGCAAAAACGTTTATCATGACCAATTTTTAAAAAAGTACAGTGCGTTTGCAAAATTGTGCAAAACGTTCCTTTTAGCCTCTAAATAACACGTTTTATGAAAACTGCTATTTTGCAGTGTTTGCAGCAGTTTTCCAGTAAAAACAGCAAAAACGTTTATCATGACCAATTTTTAAAAAAGGTAAAATTACAGTGCCTTTGCAAAATTGTGCAAAACGTTCGTTTTAGCCTCTAAATAACACGTTTTATGAAAACTGCTATTTTGCAGTGTTTGCAGCAGTTTTCCAGTAAAAACAGCAAAAACGTTTATCATGACCAATTTTTAAAAAAGGTAAAATTACAGTGCCTTTGCAAAATTGTGCAAAACGTTCGTTTTAGCCTCTAAATAACACGTTTTATGAAAACTGCTATTTTGCAGTGTTTGCAGCAGTTTTCCAGTAAAAACAGCAAAAACGTTTATCATGACCAATTTTTAAAAAAGGTAAAATTACAGTGCCTTTGCAAAATTGTGCAAAACGATCGTTTTAGCCTCTAAATAACACGTTTTATGAAAACTGCTATTTTGCAGTGTTTGCAGCAGTTTTCCAGTAAAAACAGCAAAAACGTTTATCATGACCAATTTTTAAAAAAGGTAAAATTACAGTGCCTTTGCAAAATTGTGCAAAACGTTCGTTTTAGCCTCTAAATAACACGTTTTAGAAAAACTGCTATTTTGCAGTGTTTGCAGCAGTTTTCCAGTAAAAACAGCAAAAACGTTTATCATGACCAATTTTTAAAAAAGGTAAAATTACAATGCCTTTGCAAAAATGTGCAAAACGTTCGTTTTAGCCTCTAAATAACACGTTTTATGAAAACTGCTATTTTGCAGTGTTTGCAGCAGTTTTCCAGTGAAAACAGCAAAAACGTTTATCATGACCAATTTTTTAAAAACGTAAAATTACAGTGCCTTTGGAAAATTGTGCAAAACGTTCGTTTTAGCCTCTAAATAACACGTTTTATGAAAACTGCTATTTTGCAGTGTTTGCAGCAGTTTTCCAGTAAAAACAGCAAAAACGTTTATCATGACCAATTTTTAAAAAACGTAAAATTACAGTGCCTTTGCAAAATTGTGCAAAACGTTCGTTTTAGCCTCTAAATAACACGTTTTATGAAAACTGCTATTTTGCAGTGTTTGCAGCAGTTTTCCAGTAAAAACAGCAAAAACGTTTATCATGACCAATTTTTAAAAAAGGTAAAATTACAGTGCCTTTGCAAAATTGTGCAAAACGTTCGTTTTAGCCTCTAAATAACACGTTTTATGAAAACTGGTATTTTGCAGTGTTTGCAGCAGATTTCCAGTAAAAACAGCAGAAACGTTTATCATGACCAATTTTTTAAAAAGGTAAAATTACAGTGCCTTTGCAAAATTGTGCAAAACGTTCGTTTTAGCCTCTAAATAACACGTTTTATGAAAACTGCTATTTTGCAGTGTTTGCAGCAGTTTTCCAGTAAAAACAGCAAAAACGTTTATCATGACCAATTTTTAAAAAAGGTAAAATTACAGTGCCTTTGCAAAATTGTGCAAAACGTTCGTTTTAGCCTCTAAATAACACGTTTTATGAAAACTGCTATTTTGCAGTGTTTGCAGCAGTTTTCCAGTAAAAACAGCAAAAACGTTTATCATGACCAATTTTTAAAAAAAGAAAAAAATTACAGTGCCTTTGCAAAATTGTGCAAAACGTTCGTTTTAGCCTCTAAATAACACGTTTTATGAAAACTGGTATTTTGCAGTGTTTGCAGCAGATTTCCAGTAAAAACAGCAGAAACGTTTATCATGACCAATTTTTTAAAAAAGGTAAAATTACAGTGCCTTTGCAAAATTGTGCAAAACGTTCGTTTTAGCCTCTAAATAACACGTTTTATGAAAACTGCTATTTTGCAGTGTTTGCAGCAGTTTTCCAGTAAAAACAGCAAAAACGTTTATCATGACCAATTTTTAAAAAAGGTAAAATTACAGTGCCTTTGCAAAATTGTGCAAAACGTTCGTTTTAGCCTCTAAATAACACGTTTTATGAAAACTGGTATTTTGCAGTGTTTGCAGCAGATTTCCAGTAAAAACAGCAGAAAAGTTTATCATGACCAATTTTTTAAAAAAGGTAAAATTACAGTGCCTTTGCAAAATTGTGCAAAACGTTCGTTTTAGCCTCTAAATAACACGTTTTATGAAAACTGCTATTTTGCAGTGTTTGCAGCAGTTTTCCAGTAAAAACAGCAAAAACGTTTATCATGACCAATTTTTAAAAAAGGTAAAATTACAGTGCCTTTGCAAAATTGTGCAAAACGTTCGTTTTAGCCTCTAAATAACACGTTTTATGAAAACTGCTATTTTGCAGTGTTTGCAGCAGATTTCCAGTAAAAACAGCAGAAACGTTTATCATGACCAATTTTTTAAAAAAGGTAAAATTACAGTGCCTTTGCAAAATTGTGCAAAACGTTCGTTTTAGCCTCTAAATAACACGTTTTATGAAAACTGCTATTTTGCAGTGTTTGCAGCAGTTTTCCAGTAAAAACAGCAAAAACGTTTATCATGACCAATTTTTAAAAAAGGTAAAATTACAGTGCCTTTGCAAAATTGTGCAAAACGTTCGTTTTAGCCTCTAAATAACACGTTTTATGAAAACTGCTATTTTGCAGTGTTTGCAGCAGTTTTCCAGTAAAAACAGCAAAAACGTTTATCATGACCAATTTTTAAAAAAGGTAAAATTACAGTGCCTTTGCAAAATTGTGCAAAACGTTCGTTTTAGCCTCTAAATAACACGTTTTATGAAAACTACTATTTTGCAGTGTTTGCAGCAGTTTTCCAGTAAAAACAGCAAAAACGTTTATCATGACCAATTTTTAAAAAAGGTAAAATTACAGTGCCTTTGCAAAATTGTGCAAAACGTTCGTTTTAGCCTCTAAATAACACGTTTTATGAAAACTGCTATTTTGCAGTGTTTGCAGCAGTTTTCCAGTAAAAACAGCAAAAACGTTTATCATGACCAATTTTTAAAAAAGGTAAAATTACAGTGCCTTTGCAAAATTGTGCAAAACGTTCGTTTTAGCCTCTAAATAACACGTTTTATGAAAACTGCTATTTTGCAGTGTTTGCAGCAGTTTTCCAGTAAAAACAGCAAAAACGTTTATCATGACCAATTTTTAAAAAAGGTAAAATTACAGTGCCTTTGCAAAATTGTGCAAAACGTTCGCTTTAGCCTCTAAATAACACGTTTTATGAAAACTGCTATTTTGCAGTGTTTGCAGCAGTTTTCCAGTAAAAACAGCAAAAACGTTTATCATGACCAATTTTTAAAAAACGTAAAATTACAGTGCCTTTGCAAAATTGTACAAAACGTTCGTTTTAGCCTCTAAATAACACGTTTTATGAAAACTGCTATTTTGCAGTGTTTGCAGCAGTTTTCCAGTAAAAACAGCAAAAACGTTTATCATGACCAATTTTTAAAAAAGGTAAAATTACAGTGCCTTTGCAAAATTGTGCAAAACGTTCGTTTTAGCCTCTAAATAACACGTTTTATGAAAACTGCTATTTTGCAGTGTTTGCAGCAGTTTTCCAGTAAAAACAGCAAAAACGTTTATCATGACCAATTTTTAAAAAAGGTAAAATTACAGTGCCTTTGCAAAAATGTGCAAAACGTTCGTTTTAGCCTCTAAATAACACATTTTATGAAAACTGCTATTTTGCAGTGTTTGCAGCAGTTTTCCAGTGAAAACAGCAAAAACGTTTATCATGACCAATTTTTAAAAAAGGTAAAATTACAGTGCCTTTGGAAAATTGTGCAAAACGTTCGTTTTAGCCTCTAAATAACACGTTTTATGAAAACTGCTATTTTGCAGTGTTTGCAGCAGTTTTCCAGTAAAAACAGCAAAAACGTTTATCATGACCAATTTTTAAAAAACGTAAAATTACAGTGCCTTTGCAAAATTGTGGAAAACGTTCGTTTTAGCCTCTAAATAACACGTTTTAGAAAAACTGCTATTTTGCAGTGTTTGCAGCAGTTTTCCAGTAAAAACAGCAAAAACGTTTATCATGACCAATTTTTAAAAAAGGTAAAATTACAGTGCCTTTGCAAAAATGTGCAAAACGTTCGTTTTAGCCTCTAAATAACACGTTTTATGAAAACTGCTATTTTGCAGTGTTTGCAGCAGTTTTCCAGTAAAAACAGCAAAAACGTTTATCATGACCAATTTTTTAAAAACGTAAAATTACAGTGCCTTTGCAAAATTGTGCAAAACGTTCGTTTTAGCCTCTAAATAACACGTTTTATGAAAACTGCTATTTTGCAGTGTTTGGAGCAGTTTTCAAGTAAAAACAGCAAAAACGTTTATCATGACCAATTTTTAAAAAAGGTAAAATTACAGTGCCTTTGCAAAATTGTGCAAAACGTTCGTTTTAGCCTCTAAATAACACGTTTTATGAAAACTGCTATTTTGCAGTGTTTGCAGCAGTTTTCCAGTAAAAACAGCAAAAACGTTTATCATGACCAATTTTTAAAAAACGTAAAATTACAGTGCCTTTGCAAAATTGTGCAAAACGTTCGTTTTAGCCTCTAAATAACACGTTTTATGTAAACTGCTATTTTGCAGTGTTTGCAGCAGTTTTCCAGTAAAAACAGCAAAAACCTTTATCATGACCAATTTTTAAAAAAGGTAAAATTACAGTGCCTTTGCAAAATTGTGCAAAACGTTCGTTTTAGCCTCTAAATAACACGTTTTATGAAAACTGCTATTTTGCAGTGTTTGCAGCAGTTTTCCAGTAAAAACAGCAAAAACGTTTATCATGACCAATTTTTAAAAAAGGTAAAATTACAGTGCCTTTGCAAAATTTTGCAAAACGTTCGTTTTAGCCTCTAAATAACACGTTTTATGAAAACTGCTATTTTGCAGTGTTTGCAGCAGTTTTCCAGTAAAAACAGCAAAAACGTTTATCATGACCAATTTTTAAAAAAGGTAAAATTACAGTGCCTTTGCAAAATTGTGCAAAACGTTCGTTTTAGCCTCTAAATAACACGTTTTATGAAAACTGCTATTTTGCAGTGTTTGCAGCAGTTTTCCAGTAAAAACAGCAAAAACGTTTATCATGACCAATTTTTAAAAAACGTAAAATTACAGTGCCTTTGCAAAATTGTGCAAAACGTTCGTTTTAGCCTCTAAATAACACGTTTTATGAAAACTGCTATTTTGCAGTGTTTGCAGCAGTTTTCCAGTAAAAACAGCAAAAACGTTTATCATGACCAATTTTTAAAAAAGGTAAAATTACAGTGCCTTTGCAAAATTGTGCAAAACGTTCGTTTTAGCCTCTAAATAACACGTTTTATGAAAACTGCTATTTTGCAGTGTTTGCAGCAGATTTCCAGTAAAAACAGCAGAAACGTTTATCATGACCAATTTTTTAAAAAAAGGTAAAATTACAGTGCCTTTGCAAAATTGTGCAAAACGTTCGTTTTAGCCTCTAAATAACACGTTTTATGAAAACTGCTATTTTGCAGTGTTTGCAGCAGTTTTCCAGTAAAAACAGCAAAAACGTTTATCATGACCAATTTTTAAAAAAGGTAAAATTACAGTGCCTTTGCAAAATTGTGCAAAACGTTCGTTTTAGCCTCTAAATAACACGTTTTATGAAAACTACTATTTTGCAGTGTTTGCAGCAGTTTTCCAGTAAAAACAGCAAAAACGTTTATCATGACCAATTTTTAAAAAAGGTAAAATTACAGTGCCTTTGCAAAATTGTGCAAAACGTTCGTTTTAGCCTCTAAATAACACGTTTTATGAAAACTGCTATTTTGCAGTGTTTGCAGCAGTTTTCCAGTAAAAACAGCAAAAACGTTTATCATGACCAATTTTTAAAAAAGGTAAAATTACAGTGCCTTTGCAAAATTGTGCAAAACGTTCGTTTTAGCCTCTAAATAACACGTTTTATGAAAACTGCTATTTTGCAGTGTTTGCAGCAGTTTTCCAGTAAAAACAGCAAAAACGTTTATCATGACCAATTTTTAAAAAAGGTAAAATTACAGTGCCTTTGCAAAATTGTGCAAAACGTTCGCTTTAGCCTCTAAATAACACGTTTTATGAAAACTGCTATTTTGCAGTGTTTGCAGCAGTTTTCCAGTAAAAACAGCAAAAACGTTTATCATGACCAATTTTTAAAAAAGGTAAAATTACAGTGCCTTTGCAAAATTGTGCAAAACGTTCGTTTTAGCCTCTAAATAACACGTTTTATGAAAACTGCTATTTTGCAGTGTTTGCAGCAGTTTTCCAGTAAAAACAGCAAAAACGTTTATCATGACCAATTTTTAAAAAAGGTAAAATTACAGTGCCTTTGCAAAAATGTGCAAAACGTTCGTTTTAGCCTCTAAATAACACGTTTTATGAAAACTGCTATTTTGCAGTGTTTGCAGCAGTTTTCCAGTGAAAACAGCAAAAACGTTTATCATGACCAATTTTTAAAAAAGGTAAAATTACAGTGCCTTTGGAAAATTGTGCAAAACGTTCGTTTTAGCCTCTAAATAACACGTTTTATGAAAACTGCTATTTTGCAGTGTTTGCAGCAGTTTTCCAGTAAAAACAGCAAAAACGTTTATCATGACCAATTTTTAAAAAACGTAAAATTACAGTGCCTTTGCAAAATTGTGGAAAACGTTCGTTTTAGCCTCTAAATAACACGTTTTAGAAAAACTGCTATTTTGCAGTGTTTGCAGCAGTTTTCCAGTAAAAACAGCAAAAACGTTTATCATGACCAATTTTTAAAAAAGGTAAAATTACAGTGCCTTTGCAAAAATGTGCAAAACGTTCGTTTTAGCCTCTAAACACGTTTTATGAAAACTGCTATTTTGCAGTGTTTGCAGCAGTTTTCCAGTAAAAACAGCAAAAACGTTTATCATGACCAATTTTTTAAAAACGTAAAATTACAGTGCCTTTGCAAAATTGTGCAAAACGTTCGTTTTAGCCTCTAAATAACACGTTTTATGAAAACTGCTATTTTGCAGTGTTTGGAGCAGTTTTCAAGTAAAAACAGCAAAAACGTTTATCATGACCAATTTTTAAAAAAGGTAAAATTACAGTGCCTTTGCAAAATTGTGCAAAACGTTCGTTTTAGCCTCTAAATAACACGTTTTATGAAAACTGCTATTTTGCAGTGTTTGCAGCAGTTTTCCAGTAAAAACAGCAAAAACGTTTATCATGACCAATTTTTAAAAAAGGTAAAATTACAGTGCCTTTGCAAAATTGTGCAAAACGTTCGTTTTAGCCTCTAAATAACACGTTTTAGAAAAACTGCTATTTTGCAGTGTTTGCAGCAGTTTTCCAGTAAAAACAGCAAAAACGTTTATCATGACCAATTTTTAAAAAAGGTAAGATTACAGTGCCTTTGCAAAATTGTGCAAAACGTTCGTTTTAGCCTCTAAATAACACGTTTTATGAAAACTGCTATTTTGCAGTGTTTGCAGCAGTTTTTCAGTAAAAACAGCAAAAACGTTTATCATGACCAATTTTTAAAAAAGGTAAAATTACAGTGCCTTTGCAAAATTGTGGAAAACGTTCGTTTTAGCCTCTAAATAACACGTTTTATGAAAACTGCTATTTTGCAGTGTTTGCAGCAGTTTTCCAGTAAAAACAGCAAAAACGTTTATCATGACCAATTTTTAAAAAAGGTAAAATTACAGTGCCTTTGCAAAATTGTGCAAAACGTTCGTTTTAGCCTCTAAATAACACGTTTTATGAAAACTGCTATTTTGCAGTGTTTGCAGCAGTTTTCCAGTAAAAACAGCAAAAACGTTTATCATGACCAATTTTTAAAAAAGGTAAAATTACAGTGCCTTTGCAAAATTGTGCAAAACGTTCGTTTTAGCCTCTAAATAACACGTTTTATGAAAACTGCTATTTTGCAGTGTTTGCAGCAGTTTTCCAGTAAAAACAGCAAAAACGTTTATCATGACCAATTTTTAAAAAAGGTAAAATTACAGTGCCTTTGCAAAATTGTGCAAAACGTTCGTTTTAGCCTCTAAATAACACGTTTTATGAAAACTGCTATTTTGCAGTGTTTGCAGCAGTTTTCCAGTAAAAACAGCAAAAACGTTTATCATGACCAATTTTTAAAAAAGGTAAAATTACAGTGCCTTTGCAAAATTGTGCAAAACGTTCGTTTTAGCCTCTAAATAACACGTTTTATTAAAACTGCTATTTTGCAGTGTTTGCAGCAGTTTTCCAGTAAAAACAGCAAAAACGTTTATCATGACCAATTTTTAAAAAACGTAAAATCACAGTGCGTTTGCAAAATTGTGCAAAACGTTCGTTTTAGCCTCTAAATAACACGTTTTATGAAAACTGCTATTTTGAAGTGTTTGCAGCAGTTTTCCAGTAAAAACAGCAAAAACGTTTATCATGACCAATTTTTAAAAAAGGTAAAATTACAGTGCCTTTGCAAAATTGTGCAAAACGTTCGTTTTAGCCTCTAAATAACACGTTTTATGAAAACTGCTATTTTGCAGTGTTTGCAGCAGTTTTCCAGTAAAAACAGCAAAAACCTTTATCATGACCAATTTTTAAAAAAGGTAAAATTACAGTGCCTTTGCAAAATTGTGCAAAACGTTCGTTTTAGCCTCTAAATAACACGTTTTATGAAAACTGCTATTTTGCAGTGTTTGCAGCAGTTTTCCAGTAAAAACAGCAAAAACGTTTATCATGACCAATTTTTAAAAAAGGTAAAATTACAGTGCCTTTGCAAAATTGTGCAAAACGTTCGTTTTAGCCTCTAAATAACACGTTTTATGAAAACTGCTATTTTGCAGTGTTTGCAGCAGTTTTCCAGTAAAAACAGCAAAAACGTTTATCATGACCAATTTTTAAAAAAGGTAAAATTACAGTGCCTTTGCAAAATTGTGCAAAACGTTCGTTTTAGCCTCTAAATAACACGTTTTATGAAAACTGCTATTTTGCAGTGTTTGCAGCAGTTTTCCAGTAAAAACAGCAAAAACGTTTATCATGACCAATTTTTAAAAAAGGTAAAATTACAGTGCCTTTGCAAAATTGTGCAAAACGATCGTTTTAGCCTCTAAATAACACGTTTTATGAAAACTGCTATTTTGCAGTGTTTGCAGCAGTTTTCCAGTAAAAACAGCAAAAACGTTTATCATGACCAATTTTTAAAAAAGGTAAAATTACAGTGCCTTTGCAAAATTGTGCAAAACGTTCGTTTTAGCCTCTAAATAACACGTTTTATGAAAACTGCTATTTTGCAGTGTTTGCAGCAGTTTTCCAGTAAAAACAGCAAAAACGTTTATCATGACCAATTTTTAAAAAACGTAAAATTACAGTGCATTTGCAAAATTGTGCAAAACGTTCGTTTTAGCCTCTAAATAACACGTTTTATGAAAACTGCTATTTTGAAGTGTTTGCAGCAGTTTTCCAGTAAAAACAGCAAAAACGTTTATCATGACCAATTTTTAAAAAAGGTAAAATTACAGTGCCTTTGCAAAATTGTGCAAAACGTTCGTTTTAGCCTCTAAATAACACGTTTTATGAAAACTGCTATTTTGCAGTGTTTGCAGCAGTTTTCCAGTAAAAACAGCAAAAACGTTTATCATGACCAATTTTTAAAAAAGGTAGAATTACAGTGCCTTTGCAAAATTGTGCAAAACGTTCGTTTTAGCCTCTAAATAACACGTTTTATGAAAACTGCTATTTTGCAGTGTTTGCAGCAGTTTTCCAGTAAAAACAGCAAAAACCTTTATCATGACCAATTTTTAAAAAAGGTAAAATTACAGTGCCTTTGCAAAATTGTGCAAAACGTTCGTTTTAGCCTCTAAATAACACGTTTTATGAAAACTGCTATTTTGCAGTGTTTGCAGCAGTTTTCCAGTAAAAACAGCAAAAACGTTTATCATGACCAATTTTTAAAAAACGTAAAATTACAGTGCCTTTGCAAAATTGTGCAAAACGTTCGTTTTAGCCTCTAAATAACACGTTTTATGAAAACTGCTATTTTGCAGTGTTTGCAGCAGTTTTCCAGTAAAAACAGCAAAAACGTTTATCATGACCAATTTTTAAAAAACGTAAAATTACAGTGCCTTTGCAAAATTGTGCAAAACGTTCGTTTTAGCCTCTAAATAACACGTTTTATGAAAACTGCTACTTTGCAGTGTTTGCAGCAGTTTTCCAGTAAAAACAGCAAAAACGTTTATCATGACCAATTTTTAAAAAAAGGTAAAATTACAGTGCCTTTGCAAAATTGTGCAAAACGTTCGTTTTAGCCTCTAAATAACACGTTTTATGAAAACTGCTATTTTGCAGTGTTTGCAGCAGTTTTCCAGTAAAAACAGCAAAAATGTTTATCATAACCAATTTTTAAAAAAGGTAAAATTACAGTGCCTTTGCAAAATTGTGCAAAACGTTCGTTTTAGCCTCTAAATAACACGTTTTATGAAAACTGCTATTTTGCAGTGTTTGCAGCAGTTTTCCAGTAAAAACAGCAAAAACGTTTATCATGACCAATTTTTAAAAAAGGTAAAATTACAGTGCCTTTGCAAAATTGTGCAAAACGTTCGTTTTAGCCTCTAAATAACACGTTTTATGAAAACTGCTATTTTGCAGTGTTTGCAGCAGTTTTCCAGTAAAAACAGCAAAAACGTTTATCATGACCAATTTTTAAAAAAGGTAAGATTACAGTGCCTTTGCAAAATTGTGCAAAACGTTCGTTTTAGCCTCTAAATAACACGTTTTATGAAAACTGCTATTTTGCAGTGTTTGCAGCAGTTTTCCAGTAAAAACAGCAAAAACGTTTATCATGACCAATTTTTAAAAAAGGTAAAATTACAGTGCCTTTGCAAAATTGTGCAAAACGTTCGTTTTAGCCTCTAAATAACACGTTTTATGAAAACTGCTATTTTGCAGTGTTTGCAGCAGTTTTCCAGTAAAAACAGCAAAAACGTTTATCATGACCAATTTTTAAATAAGGTAAAATTACAGTGCCTTTGCAAAATTGTGCAAAACGTTCGTTTTAGCCTCTAAATAACACGTTTTATGAAAACTGCTATTTTGCAGTGTTTGCAGCAGTTTTCCAGTAAAAACAGCAAAAACGTTTATCATGACCAATTTTTAAAAAACGTAAAATTACAGTGCGTTTGCAAAATTGTGCAAAACGTTCGTTTTAGCCTCTAAATAACACGTTTTATGAAAACTGCTATTTTGCAGTGTTTGCAGCAGTTTTCCAGTAAAAACAGCAAAAACGTTTATCATGACCAATTTTTAAAAAAGGTAAAATTACAGTGCCTTTGCAAAATTGTGCAAAACGTTCGTTTTAGCCTCTAAATAACACGTTTTATGAAAACTGCTATTTTGCAGTGTTTGCAGCAGTTTTCCAGTAAAAACAGCAAAAACGTTTATCATGACCAATTTTTAAAAAAGGTAAAATTACAGTGCCTTTGCAAAATTGTGCAAAACGTTCGTTTTAGCCTCTAAATAACACGTTTTATGAAAACTGCTATTTTGCAGTGTTTGCAGCAGTTTTCCAGTAAAAACAGAAAAAACGTTTATCATGACCAATTTTTAAAAAACGTAAAATTACAGTGCCTTTGCAAAATTGTGCAAAACGTTCGTTTTAGCCTCTAAATAACACGTTTTATGAAAACTGCTATTTTGCAGTGTTTGCAGCAGTTTTCCAGTAAAAACAGCAAAAACGTTTATCATGACCAATTTTTAAAAAACGTAAAATTACAGTGCCTTTGCAAAATTGTGCAAAACGTTCGTTTTAGCCTCTAAATAACACGTTTTATGAAAACTGCTATTTTGCAGTGTTTGCAGCAGTTTTCCAGTAAAAACAGCAAAAACGTTTATCATGACCAATTTTTAAAAAACGTAAAATTACAGTGCCTTTGCAAAATTGTGCAAAACGTTCGTTTTAGCCTCTAAATAACACGTTTTATGAAAACTGCTACTTTGCAGTGTTTGCAGCAGTTTTCCAGTAAAAACAGCAAAAACGTTTATCATGACCAAGTTTTAAAAAAAGGTAAAATTACAGTGCCTTTGCAAAATTGTGCAAAACGTTCGTTTTAGCCTCTAAATAACACGTTTTATGAAAACTGCTATTTTGCAGTGTTTGCAGCAGTTTTCCAGTAAAAACAGCAAAAACGTTTATCATAACCAATTTTTAAAAAAGGTAAAATTACAGTGCCTTTGCAAAATTGTGCAAAACGTTCGTTTTAGCCTCTAAATAACACGTTTTATGAAAACTGCTATTTTGCAGTGTTTGCAGCAGTTTTCCAGTAAAAACAGCAAAAACGTTTATCATGACCAATTTTTAAAAAAGGTAAAATTACAGTGCCTTTGCAAAATTGTGCAAAACGTTCGTTTTAGCCTCTAAATAACACGTTTTATGAAAACTGCTATTTTGCAGTGTTTGCAGCAGTTTTCCAGTAAAAACAGCAAAAACGTTTATCATGACCAATTTTTAAAAAACGTAAAATTACAGTGCGTTTGCAAAATTGTGCAAAACGTTCGTTTTAGCCTCTAAATAACACGTTTTATGAAAACTGCTATTTTGCAGTGTTTGCAGCAGTTTTCCAGTAAAAACAGCAAAAACGTTTATCATGACCAATTTTTAAAAAAGGTAAAATTACAGTGCCTTTGCAAAATTGTGCAAAACGTTCGTTTTAGCCTCTAAATAACACGTTTTATGAAAACTGCTATTTTGCAGTGTTTGCAGCAGTTTTCCAGTAAAAACAGCAAAAACGTTTATCATGACCAATTTTTAAAAAAGGTAAAATTACAGTGCCTTTGCAAAATTGTGCAAAACGTTCGTTTTAGCCTCTAAATAACACGTTTTATGAAAACTGCTATTTTGCAGTGTTTGCAGCAGTTTTCCAGTAAAAACAGCAAAAACGTTTATCATGACCAATTTTTAAAAAAGGTAAAATTACAGTGCCTTTGCAAAATTGTGCAAAACGTTCGTTTTAGCCTCTAAATAACACGTTTTATGAAAACTGCTATTTTGCAGTGTTTGCAGCAGTTTTCCAGTAAAAACAGCAAAAACGTTTATCATGACCAATTTTTAAAAAACGTAAAATTACAGTGCCTTTGCAAAATTGTGCAAAACGTTCGTTTTAGCCTCTAAATAACACGTTTTATGAAAACTGCTACTTTGCAGTGTTTGCAGCAGTTTTCCAGTAAAAACAGCAAAAACGTTTATCATGACCAATTTTTAAAAAAAGGTAAAATTACAGTGCCTTTGCAAAATTGTGCAAAACGTTCGTTTTAGCCTCTAAATAACACGTTTTATGAAAACTGCTATTTTGCAGTGTTTGCAGCAGTTTTCCAGTAAAAACAGCAAAAACGTTTATCATAACCAATTTTTAAAAAAGGTAAAATTACAGTGCCTTTGCAAAATTGTGCAAAACGTTCGTTTTAGCCTCTAAATAACACGTTTTATGAAAACTGCTATTTTGCAGTGTTTGCAGCAGTTTTCCAGTAAAAACAGCAAAAACGTTTATCATGCCCAATTTTTAAAAAAGGTAAAATTACAGTGCCTTTGCAAAATTGTGCAAAACGTTCGTTTTAGCCTCTAAATAACACGTTTTATGAAAACTGCTATTTTGCAGTGTTTGCAGCAGTTTTCCAGTAAAAACAGCAAAAACGTTTATCATGACCAATTTTTAAAAAACGTAAAATTACAGTGCCTTTGCAAAATTGTGCAAAACGTTCGTTTTAGCCTCTAAATAACACGTTTTATGAAAACTGCTATTTTGCAGTGTTTGCAGCAGTTTTCCAGTAAAAACAGCAAAAACGTTTATCATGACCAATTTTTAAAAAACGTAAAATTACAGTGCCTTTGCAAAATTGTGCAAAACGTTCGTTTTAGCCTCTAAATAACACGTTTTATGAAAACTGCTACTTTGCAGTGTTTGCAGCAGTTTTCCAGTAAAAACAGCAAAAACGTTTATCATGACCAATTTTTAAAAAAAGGTAAAATTACAGTGCCTTTGCAAAATTGTGCAAAACGTTCGTTTTAGCCTCTAAATAACACGTTTTATGAAAACTGCTATTTTGCAGTGTTTGCAGCAGTTTTCCAGTAAAAACAGCAAAAACGTTTATCATAACCAATTTTTAAAAAAGGTAAAATTACAGTGCCTTTGCAAAATTGTGCAAAACGTTCGTTTTAGCCTCTAAATAACACGTTTTATGAAAACTGCTATTTTGCAGTGTTTGCAGCAGTTTTCCAGTAAAAACAGCAAAAACGTTTATCATGACCAATTTTTAAAAAAGGTAAAATTACAGTGCCTTTGCAAAATTGTGCAAAACGTTCGTTTTAGCCTCTAAATAACACGTTTTATGAAAACTGCTATTTTGCAGTGTTTGCAGCAGTTTTCCAGTAAAAACAGCAAAAACGTTTATCATGACCAATTTTTAAAAAAGGTAAAATTACAGTGCCTTTGCAAAATTGTGCAAAACGTTCGTTTTAGCCTCTAAATAACACGTTTTATGAAAACTGCTATTTTGCAGTGTTTGCAGCAGTTTTCCAGTAAAAACAGCAAAAACGTTTATCATGACCAATTTTTAAAAAACGTAAAATTACAGTGCCTTTGCAAAATTGTGCAAAACGTTCGTTTTAGCCTCTAAATAACACGTTTTATGAAAACTGCTATTTTGCAGTGTTTGCAGCAGTTTTCCAGTAAAAACAGCAAAAACGTTTATCATGACCAATTTTTAAAAAACGTAAAATTACAGTGCCTTTGCAAAATTGTCCAAAAGGTTCGTTTTAGCCTCTAAATAACACGTTTTATGAAAACTGCTATTTTGCAGTGTTTGCAGCAGTTTTCCAGTAAAACAGCAAAAACGTTTATCATGACCAATTTTTAAAAAACGTAAAATTACAGTGCCTTTGCAAAATTGTGCAAAACGTTCGTTTTAGCCTCTAAATAACACGTTTTATGAAAACTGCTACTTTGCAGTGTTTGCAGCAGTTTTCCAGTAAAAACAGCAAAAACGTTTATCATGACCAATTTTTAAAAAAAGATAAAATTACAGTGCCTTTGCAAAATTGTGCAAAACGTTCGTTTTAGCCTCTAAATAACACGTTTTATGAAAACTGCTATTTTGCAGTGTTTGCAGCAGTTTTCCAGTAAAAACAGCAAAAACGTTTATCATAACCAATTTTTAAAAAAGGTAAAATTACAGTGCCTTTGCAAAATTGTGCAAAACGTTCGTTTTAGCCTCTAAATAACACGTTTTATGAAAACTGCTATTTTGCAGTGTTTGCAGCAGTTTTCCAGTAAAAACAGCAAAAACGTTTATCATGACCAATTTTTAAAAAAGGTAAAATTACAGTGCCTTTGCAAAATTGTGCAAAACGTTCGTTTTAGCCTCTAAATAACACGTTTTATGAAAACTGCTATTTTGCAGTGTTTGCAGCAGTTTTCCAGTAAAAACAGCAAAAACGTTTATCATGACCAATTTTTAAAAAACGTAAAATTACAGTGCCTTTGCAAAATTGTGCAAAACGTTCGTTTTAGCCTCTAAATAACACGTTTTATGAAAACTGCTATTTTGCAGTGTTTGCAGCAGTTTTCCAGTAAAAACAGCAAAAACGTTTATCATGACCAATTTTTAAAAAACGTAAAATTACAGTGCCTTTGCAAAATTGTGCAAAACGTTCGTTTTAGCCTCTAAATAACACGTTTTATGAAAACTGCTATTTTGCAGTGTTTGCAGCAGTTTTCCAGTAAAAACAGCAAAAACGTTTATCATGACCAATTTTTAAAAAAGGTAAAATTACAGTGCCTTTGCAAAATTGTGCAAAACGTTGGTTTTAGCCTCTAAATAACACATTTTATGAAAAGTGCTATTTTGCAGTGTTTGCAGCAGTTTTCCAGTAAAAACAGCAAAAACGTTTATCATGACCAATTTTTAAAAAACGTAAAATTACAGTGCCTTTGCAAAATTGTGCAAAACGTTCGTTTTAGCCTCTAAATAACACGTTTTATGAAAACTGCTATTTTGCAGTGTTTGCAGCAGTTTTCCAGTAAAAACAGCAAAAACGTTTATCATGACCAATTTTTAAAAAAGGTAAAATTACAGTGCCTTTGCAAAATTGTGCAAAACGTTGGTTTTAGCCTCTAAATAACACATTTTATGAAAAGTGCTATTTTGCAGTGTTTGCAGCAGTTTTCCAGTAAAAACAGCAAAAACGTTTATCATGACCAATTTTTAAAAAAGGTAAAATTACAGTGCCTTTGCAAAATTGTGCAAAACGTTCGTTTTAGCCTCTAAATAACACGTTTTATGAAAACTGCTATTTTGAAGTGTTTGCAGCAGTTTTTCAGTAAAAACAGCAAAAATGTTTATCATGACCAATTTTTAAAAAAGGTAAAATTACAGTGCCTTTGCAAAATTGTGCAAAACGTTCGTCTTAGCCTCTAAATAATACGTTTTATGAAAACTGCTATTTTGAAGTGTTTGCAGCAGTTTTTCAGTAAAAACAGCAAAAATGTTTATCATGACCAATTTTTAAAAAAGGTAAAATTACAGTGCCTTTGCAAAATTGTGCAAAACGTTCGTTTTAGCCTCTAAATAACACGTTTTATGAAAACTGCTATTTTGAAGTGTTTGCAGCAGTTTTTCAGTAAAAACAGCAAAAATGTTTATCATGACCAATTTTTAAAAAAGGTAAAATTACAGTGCCTTTGCAAAATTGTGCAAAACGTTCGTTTTAGCCTCTAAATAACACGTTTTATGAAAACTGCTATTTTGCAGTGTTTGCAGCAGTTTTCCAGTGAAAACAGCAAAAACGTTTATCATGACCAATTTTTAAAAAAGGTAAAATTACAGTGCCTTTGCAAAATTGTGCAAAACGTTCGTTTTAGCCTCTAAATAACACGTTTTATGAAAACTGCTATTTTGCAGTGTTTGCAGCAGTTTTCCAGTAAAAACAGCAAAAACGTTTATCATGACCAATTTTTAAAAAAGGTAAAATTACAGTGCCTTTGCAAAATTGTGCAAAACGTTCGTTTTAGCCTCTAAATAACACGTTTTATGAAAACTGCTATTTTGCAGTGTTTGCAGCAGTTTTCCAGTAAAAACAGCAAAAACGTTTATCATGACCAATTTTTAAAAAAGGTAAAATTACAGTGCCTTTGCAAAATTGTGCAAAACGTTCGTTTTAGCCTCTAAATAACACGTTTTATGAAAACTGCTATTTTGCAGTGTTTGCAGCAGTTTTCCAGTAAAAACAGCAAAAACGTTTATCATGACCAATTTTTAAGAAACGTAAAATTACAGTGCCTTTGCAAAATTGTGCAAAACGTTCGTTTTAGCCTCTAAATAACACGTTTTATGAAAACTTCTTTTTTGCAGTGTTTGCAGCAGTTTTCCAATAAAAACAGCAAAAACGTTTATCATGACCAATTTTTAAAAAAGGTAAAATTACAGTGCCTTTGCAAAATTGTGCAAAACGTTCGTTTTAGCCTCTAAATAACACATTTTATGAAAAGTGCTATTTTGCAGTGTTTGCAGCAGTTTTCCAGTAAAAACAGCAAAAACGTTTATCATGACCAATTTTTAAAAAAGGTAAAATTACAGTGCCTTTGCAAAATTGTGCAAAACGATCGTTTTAGCTTCTAAATAACAAGTTTTATGAAAACTGCTATTTTGCGGTGTATGCAGTAGTTTTCCAGTGAAAACAGCAAAAACGTTTATCATGACCAATTTTTAAAAAAGGTAAAATTACAGTGTCTTTGCAAAATTGTGCAAAACGTTCGTTTTAGCCTCTAAATAACACGTTTTATGAAAACTGCTATTTTGCAGTGTTTGCAGCAGTTTTCCAGTAAAAACAGCAAAAACGTTTATCATGACCAATTTTTAAAAAAGGTAAAATTACAGTGTCTTTGCAAAATTGTGCAAAACGTTCGTTTTAGCCTCTAAATAACACGTTTTATGAAAACTGCTATTTTGCAGTGTTTGCAGCAGTTTTCCAGTAAAAACAGCAAAAACGTTTATCATGACCATTTTTAAAAAAGGTAAAATTACAGTGCCTTTGCAAAATTGTGCAAAACGTTCGTTTTAGCCTCTAAATAACACGTTTTATGAAAACTTATTTTTGCAGTGTTTGCAGCAGTTTTCCAGTAAAAACAGCAAAAACGTTTATCATGACCAATTTTTAAAAAAGGTAAAATTACAGTGCCTTTGCAAAATTGTGCAAAACGTTCGTTTTAGCCTCTAAATAACACATTTTATGAAAAGTGCTATTTTGCAGTGTTTGCAGCAGTTTTCCAGTAAAAACAGCAAAAACGTTTATCATGACCAATTTTTAAAAAAGGTAAAATTACAGTGCCTTTGCAAAATTGTGCA
The DNA here is from genome assembly GCA_949126865.1 of Montipora capitata. Classification (NCBI taxonomy): domain Eukaryota; kingdom Metazoa; phylum Cnidaria; class Anthozoa; order Scleractinia; family Acroporidae; genus Montipora; species Montipora capitata. Next base: position 33,701,545 of record OX421449.1, on the reverse strand, counting down.
AAACGATCGTTTTAGCCTCTAAATAACAAGTTTTATGAAAACTGCTATTTTGCAGTGTATGCAGTAGTTTTCCAGTGAAAACAGCAAAAACGTTTATCATGACCAATTTTTAAAAAAGGTAAAATTACAGTGTCTGCAAAATTGTGCAAAACGTTCGTTTTAGCCTCTAAATAACACGTTTTATGAAAACTGCTATTTTGCAGTGTTTGCAGCAGTTTTCCAGTAAAAACAGCAAAAACGTTTATCATGACCAATTTTTAAAAAAGGTAAAATTACAGTGCCTTTGCAAAATTGTGCAAAACGATCGTTTTAGCCTCTAAATAACACGTTTTATGAAAACTGCTATTTTGCAGTGTTTGCAGCAGTTTTCCAGTAAAAACAGCAAAAACGTTTATCATGACCAATTTTTAAAAAAGGTAAAATTACAGTGCCTTTGCAAAATTGTGCAAAACGTTCGTTTTAGCCTCTAAATAACACGTTTTATGAAAACTGCTATTTTGCAGTGTTTGCAGCAGTTTTCCAGTAAAAACAGCAAAAACGTTTATCATGACCAATTTTTAAAAAAGGTAAAATTACAGTGCCTTTGCAAAATTGTGCAAAACGTTCGTTTTAGCCTCTAAATAACACGTTTTATGAAAACTGCTATTTTGCAGTGTTTGCAGCAGTTTTGCAGTGAAAACAGCAAAAACGTTTATCATGACCAATTTTTAAAAAAGGTAAAATTACAGTGCCTTTGCAAAATTGTGCAAAACGTTCGTTTTAGCCTCTAAATAACACGTTTTATGAAAACTGCTATTTTGCAGTGTTTGCAGCAGTTTTCCAGTAAAAACAGCAAAAACGTTTATCATGACCAATTTTTAAAAAAGGTAAAATTACATTGCCTTTGCAAAATTGTGCAAAACGTTCGTTTTAGCCTCTAAATAACACGTTTTATGAAAACTGCTATTTTGCAGTGTTTGCAGCAGTTTTCCAGTAAAAACAGCAAAAACGTTTATCATGAGCAATTTTTAAAAAAGGTAAAATTACAGTGCCTTTGCAAAATTGTGCAAAACGTTCGTTTTAGCCTCTAAATAACACGTTTTATGAAAACTGCTATTTTGCAGTGTTTGCAGCAGTTTTCCAGTAAAAACAGCAAAAACGTTTATCATGACCAATTTTTAAAAAAGGTAAAATTACAGTGCCTTTGCAAAATTGTGCAAAACGTTCGTTTTAGCCTCTAAATAACACGTTTTATGAAAACTGCTATTTTGCAGTGTTTGCAGCAGTTTTCCAGTAAAAACAGCAAAAACGTTTATCATGACCAATTTTTAAAAAAGGTAAAATTACAGTGCCTTTGCAAAATTGTGCAAAACGTTCGTTTTAGCCTCTAAATAACACGTTTTATGAAAACTGCTATTTTGCAGTGTTTGCAGCAGTTTTCCAGTAAAAACAGCAAAAACGTTTATCATGACCAATTTTTAAAAAACCTAAAATTACAGTGCCTTTGCAAAATTGTGCAAAACGTTCGTTTTAGCCTCTAAATAACACGTTTTATTAAAACTGCTATTTTGCAGTGTTTGCAGCAGTTTTCCAGTAAAAACAGCAAAAACGTTTATCATGACCAATTTTTAAAAAAGGTAAAATTACAGTGCCTTTGCAAAATTGTGCAAAACGTTCGTTTTAGCCTCTAAATAACACGTTTTATGAAAACTGCTATTTTGCAGTGTTTGCAGCAGTTTTCCAGTAAAAACAGCAAAAACGTTTATCATGACCAATTTTTAAAAAAGGTAAAATTACAGTGCCTTTGCAAAATTGTGCAAAACGTTCGTTTTAGCCTCTAAATAACACGTTTTATGAAAACTGCTATTTTGCAGTGTTTGCAGCAGTTTTCCAGTAAAAACAGCAAAAACGTTTATCATGACCAATTTTTAAAAAAGGTAAGATTACAGTGCCTTTGCAAAATTGTGCAAAACGTTCGTTTTAGCCTCTAAATAACACGTTTTATGAAAACTGCTATTTTGCAGTGTTTGCAGCAGTTTTCCAGTAAAAACAGCAAAAACGTTTATCATGAGCAATTTTTAAAAAAGGTAAAATTACAGTGCCTTTGCAAAATTGTGCAAAACGTTCGTTTTAGCCTCTAAATAACACGTTTTATGAAAACTGCTATTTTGCAGTGTTTGCAGCAGTTTTCCAGTAAAAACAGCAAAAACGTTTATCATGACCAATTTTTAAAAAAGGTAAAATTACAGTGCTTTTGCAAAATTGTGCAAAACGTTCGTTTTAGCCTCTAAATAACACGTTTTATGAAAACTGCTATTTTGCAGTGTTTGCAGCAGTTTTCCAGTAAAAACAGCAAAAACGTTTATCATGACCAATTTTTAAAAAAGGTAAAATTACAGTGCCTTTGCAAAATTGTGCAAAACGTTCGTTTTAGCCTCTAAATAACACGTTTTATGAAAACTGCTATTTTGCAGTGTTTGCAGCAGTTTTCCAGTAAAAACAGCAAAAACGTTTATCATGACCAATTTTTAAAAAAGGTGAGATTACAGTGCCTTTGCAAAATTGTGCAAAACGTTCGTTTTAGCCTCTAAATAACACGTTTTAAGAAAACTGCTATTTTGCAGTGTTTGCAGCAGTTTTCCAGTAAAAACAGCAAAAATGTTTATCATGACCAATTTTTAAAAAACGTAAAATTACAGTGCCTTTGCAAAATTGTGCAAAACGTTCGTTTTAGCCTCTAAATAACACGTTTTATGAAAACTGCTATTTTGCAGTGTTTGCAGCAGTTTTCCAGTAAAAACAGCAAAAACGTTTATCATGACCAATTTTTAAAAAAGGTAAAATTACAGTGCCCTTGCAAAATTGTGCAAAACGTTCGTTTTAGCCTCTAAATAACACGTTTTATGAAAACTGCTATTTTGCAGTGTTTGCAGCAGTTTTCCAGTAAAAACAGCAAAAACGTTTATCATGACCAATTTTTAAAAAAGGTAAAATTACAGTGCCTTTGCAAAATTGTGCAAAACGTTCGTTTTAGCCTCTAAATAACACGTTTTATGAAAACTGCTATTTTGCAGTGTTTGCAGCAGTTTTCCAGTAAAAACAGCAAAAACGTTTATCATGACCAATTTATAAAAAAGGTAAAATTACAGTGCCTTTGCAAAATTGTGCAAAACGTTCGTTTTAGCCTCTAAATAACACGTTTTATGAAAACTTCTTTTTTGCAGTGTTTGCAGCAGTTTTCCAATAAAAACAGCAAAAACGTTTATCATGACCAATTTTTAAAAAAGGTAAAATTACAGTGCCTTTGCAAAATTGTGCAAAACGTTCGTTTTAGCCTCTAAATAACACATTTTATGAAAACTGCTATTTTGCAGTGTTTGCAGCAGTTTTCCAGTAAAAACAGCAAAAACGTTTATCATGACCAATTTTTAAAAAAGGTAAAATTACAGTGCCTTTGCAAAATTGTGCAAAACGTTCGTTTTAGCCTCTAAATAACACGTTTTATGAAAACTGCTATTTTGCAGTGTTTGCAGCAGTTTTCCAGTAAAAACAGCAAAAACGTTTATCATGACCAATTTTTAAAAAAGGTAAAATTACAGTGCCCTTGCAAAATTGTGCAAAACGTTCGTTTTAGCCTCTAAATAACACGTTTTATGAAAACTGCTATTTTGCAGTGTTTGCAGCAGTTTTCCAGTAAAAACAGCAAAAACGTTTATCATGACCAATTTTTAAAAAAGGTAAAATTACAGTGCCTTTGCAAAATTGTGCAAAACGTTCGTTTTAGCCTCTAAATAACACGTTTTATGAAAACTGCTATTTTGCAGTGTTTGCAGCAGTTTTCCAGTAAAAACAGCAAAAACGTTTATCATGACCAATTTATAAAAAAGGTAAAATTACAGTGCCTTTGCAAAATTGTGCAAAACGTTCGTTTTAGCCTCTAAATAACACGTTTTATGAAAACTTCTTTTTTGCAGTGTTTGCAGCAGTTTTCCAATAAAAACAGCAAAAACGTTTATCATGACCAATTTTTAAAAAAGGTAAAATTACAGTGCCTTTGCAAAATTGTGCAAAACGTTCGTTTTAGCCTCTAAATAACACATTTTATGAAAACTGCTATTTTGCAGTGTTTGCAGCAGTTTTCCAGTAAAAACAGCAAAAACGTTTATCATGACCAATTTTTAAAAAAGGTAAAATTACAGTGCCTTTGCAAAATTGTGCAAAACGTTCGTTTTAGCCTCTAAATAACACGTTTTATGAAAACTGCTATTTTGCAGTGTTTGCAGCAGTTTTCCAGTGAAAACAGCAAAAACGTTTATCATGACCAATTTTTAAAAAAGGTAAAATTACAGTGCCTTTGCAAAATTGTGCAAAACGTTCGTTTTAGCCTCTAAATAACACGTTTTATGAAAACTGCTATTTTGCAGTGTTTGCAGCAGTTTTCCAGTAAAAACAGCAAAAACGTTTATCATGACCAATTTTTAAAAAAGGTAAAATTACAGTGCCTTTGCAAAATTGTGCAAAACGTTCGTTTTAGCCTCTAAATAACACGTTTTATGAAAACTGCTATTTTGCAGTGTTTGCAGCAGTTTTCCAGTAAAAACAGCAAAAACGTTTATCATGACCAATTTTTAAAAAAGGTAAAATTACAGTGCCTTTGCAAAATTGTGCAAAACGTTCGTTTTAGCCTCTAAATAACACGTTTTATGAAAACTGCTATTTTGCAGTGTTTGCAGCAGTTTTCCAGTAAAAACAGCAAAAACGTTTATCATGACCAATTTTTAAAAAAGGTAAAATTACAGTGCCTTTGCAAAATTGTGCAAAACGTTCGTTTTAGCCTCTAAATAACACGTTTTATGAAAACTGCTATTTTGCAGTGTTTGCAGCAGTTTTCCAGTAAAAACAGCAAAAACGTTTATCATGACCAATTTTTAAAAAACGTAAAATTACAGTGCCTTTGCAAAATTGTGCAAAACGTTCGTTTTAGCCTCTAAATAACACGTTTTATGAAAACTGCTATTTTGCAGTGTTTGCAGCAGTTTTCCAGTAAAAACAGCAAAAACGTTTATCATGAGCAATTTTTAAAAAAGATAAAATTACAGTGCCTTTGCAAAATTGTGCAAAACGTTCGTTTTAGCCTCTAAATAACACGTTTTATGAAAACTGCTATTTTGCAGTGTTTACAGCAGTTTTCCAGTAAAAACAGCAAAAACGTTTATCATGACCAATTTTTAAAAAAGGTAAGATTACAGTGCCTTTGCAAAATTGTGCAAAACGTTCGTTTTAGCCTCTAAATAACACGTTTTATGAAAACTGCTATTTTGCAGTGTTTGCAGCAGTTTTCCAGTAAAAACAGCAAAAATGTTTATCATGACCAATTTTTAAAAAAGGTAAAATTACAGTGCTTTTGCAAAATTGTGCAAAACGTTCGTTTTAGCCTCTAAATAACACGTTTTATGAAAACTGCTATTTTGCAGTGTTTGCAGCAGTTTTCCAGTAAAAACAGCAAAAACGTTTATCATGACCAATTTTTAAAAAAGGTAAAATTACAGTGCCTTTGCAAAATTGTGCAAAACGTTCGTTTTAGCCTCTAAATAACACGTTTTATGAAAACTGCTATTTTGCAGTGTTTGCAGCAGTTTTCCAGTAAAAACAGCAAAAACGTTTATCATGACCAATTTTTAAAAAAGGTAAAATTAAAGTGCCTTTGCAAAATTGTGCAAAACGTTGGTTTTAGCCTCTAAATAACACGTTTTATGAAAACTGCTATTTTGCAGTGTTTGCAGCAGTTTTCCAGTAAAAACAGCAAAAACGTTTATCATGACCAATTTTTAAAAAAGGTAAAATTACAGTGCCTTTGCAAAATTGTGCAAAACGTTCGTTTTAGCCTCTAAATAACACGTTTTATGAAAACTGCTATTTTGCAGTGTTTGCAGCAGTTTTCCAGTAAAAACAGTAAAAACGTTTATCATGACCAATTTTTAAAAAAGGTAAAATTACAGTGCCTTTGCAAAATTGTGCAAAACGTTCGTTTTAGCCTCTAAATAACACGTTTTATGAAAACTGCTATTTTGCAGTGTTTGCAGCAGTTTTCCAGTAAAAACAGCAAAAATGTTTATCATGACCAATTTTTAAAAAAGGTAAAATTACAGTGCCTTTGCAAAATTGTGCAAAACGTTCGTTTTAGCCTCTAAATAACACGTTTTATGAAAACTGCTATTTTGCAGTGTTTGCAGCAGTTTTCCAGTAAAAACAGCAAAAACGTTTATCATGACCAATTTTTAAAAAACGTAAAATTACAGTGCCTTTGCAAAATTGTGCAAAACGTTCGTTTTAGCCTCTAAATAACACGTTTTATGAAAACTGCTATTTTGCAGTGTTTGCAGCAGTTTTCCAGTAAAAACAGCAAAAACGTTTATCATGACCAATTTTTAAAAAAGGTAAAATTACAGTGCCTTTGCAAAATTGTGCAAAACGTTCGTTTTAGCCTCTAAATAACACGTTTTATGAAAACTGCTATTTTGCAGTGTTTGCAGCAGTTTTCCAGTAAAAACAGCAAAAACGTTTATCATGACCAATTTTTAAAAAAGGTAAAATTACAGTGCCTTTGTAAAATTGTGCAAAACGTTCGTTTTAGCCTCTAAATAACACGTTTTATGAAAACTGCTATTTTGCAGTGTTTGCAGCAGTTTTCCAGTAAAAACAGCAAAAACGTTTATCATGACCAATTTTTAAAAAAGGTAAAATTACAGTGCCTTTGCAAAATTGTGCAAAACGTTCGTTTTAGCCTCTAAATAACACGTTTTATGAAAACTGCTATTTTGCAGTGTTTGCAGCAGTTTTCCAGTAAAAACAGCAAAAACGTTTATCATGACCAATTTTTAAAAAAGGTAAAATTACAGTGCCTTTGCAAACTTGTGCAAAACGTTCGTTTTAGCCTCTAAATAACACGTTTTATGAAAACTTCTTTTTTGCAGTGTTTGCAGCAGTTTTCCAATAAAAACAGCAAAAACGTTTATCATGACCAATTTTTAAAAAAGGTAAAATTACAGTGCCTTTGCAAAATTGTGCAAAACGTTCGTTTTAGCCTCTAAATAACACGTTTTATGAAAACTGCTATTTTGCAGTGTTTGCAGCAGTTTTCCAGTAAAAACAGCAAAAACGTTTATCATGACCAATTTTTAAAAAAGGTAAAATTACAGTGCCTTTGCAAAATTGTGCAAAACGATCGTTTTAGCCTCTAAATAACACGTTTTATGAAAACTGCTATTTTGCAGTGTTTGGAGCAGTTTTCCAATAAAAACAGCAAAAACGTTTATCATGACCAATTTTTAAAAAAGGTAAAATTACAGTGCCTTTGCAAAATTGTGCAAAACGTTCGTTTTAGCCTCTAAATAACACGTTTTATAAAAACTGCTATTTTGCAGTGTTTGCAGCAGTTTTCCAGTAAAAACAGCAAAAACATTTATCATGACCAATTTTTAAAAAAGGTAAAATTACAGTGCCTTTGCAAAATTGTGCAAAACGTTCGTTTTAGCCTCTAAATAACACGTTTTATGAAAACTGCTATTTTGCAGTGTTTGCAGCAGTTTTCCAGTAAAAACAGCAAAAACGTTTATCATGACCAATTTTTAAAAAAGGTAAAATTACAGTGCCTTTGCAAAATTGTGCAAAACGTTCGTTTTAGCCTCTAAATAACACGTGTTATGAAAACTGCTATTTTGCAGTGTATGCAGCAGTTTTCCAGTGAAAACAGCAAAAACGTTTATCATGACCAATTTTTAAAAAACGTAAAATTACAGTGCCTTTGCAAAATTGTGCAAAACGTTCGTTTTAGCCTCTAAATAACACGTTTTATGAAAACTGCTTTTTCCAGTGTTTGCAGCAGTTTTCCAGTAAAAACAGCAAAAACGTTTATGATGACCAATTTTTAAAAAAGGTAAAATTACAGTGCCTTTGCAAAATTGTGCAAAACGTTCGTTTTAGCCTCTAAATAACACGTTTTATGAAAACTGCTATTTTGCAGTGTTTGCAGCAGTTTTCCAGTAAAAACAGCAAAAACGTTTATCATGACCAATTTTTAAAAAACGTAAAATTACAGTGCCTTTGCAAAATTGTGCAAAACGTTCGTTTTAGCCTCTAAATAACACGTTTTATGAAAACTGCTATTTTGCAGTGTATGCAGCAGTTTTCCAGTGAAAACAGCAAAAACGTTTATCATGACCAATTTTTAAAAAACGTAAAATTACAGTGCCTTTGCAAAATTGTGCAAAACGTTCGTTTTAGCCTCTAAATAACACGTTTTATGAAAACTGCTATTTTGCAGTGTTTGGAGCAGTTTTCCAATAAAAACAGCAAAAACGTTTATCATGACCAATTTTTAAAAAAGGTAAAATTACAGTGAGTTTGCAAAATTGTGCAAAACGTTCGTTTTAGCCTCTAAATAACACGTTTTATGAAAACTGCTATTTTGCAGTGTTTGCAGCAGTTTTCCAGTAGAAACAGCAAAAACGTTTATCATGACCAATTTTTAAAAAAGGTAAAATTACAGTGCCTTTGCAAAATAGTGCAAAACGTTCGTTTTAGCCTCTAAATAACACGTTTTATGAAAACTGCTATTTTGCAGTGTTTGCAGCAGTTTTCCAGTAAAAACAGCAAAAATGTTTATCATGACCAATTTTTAAAAAAGGTAAAATTACAGTGCCTTTGCAAAATTGTGCAAAACGTTCGTTTTAGCCTCTAAATAACACGTTTTATGAAAACTGCTATTTTGCAGTGTTTGCAGCAGTTTTCCAGTAAAAACAGCAAAAACGTTTATCATGACCAATTTTTAAAAAAGGTAAAATTACAGTGCCTTTGCAAAATTGTGCAAAACGTTCGTTTTAGCCTCTAAATAACACGTTTTATGAAAACTGCTATTTTGCAGTGTTTGCAGCAGTTTTCCAGTAAAAACAGCAAAAACGTTTATCATGACCAATTTTTAAAAAAGGTAAAATTACAGTGCCTTTGCAAAATTGTGCAAAACGTTCGTTTTAGCCTCTAAATAACACGTTTTATGAAAACTGCTATTTTGCAGTGTTTGCAGCAGTTTTCCAGTAAAAACAGCAAAAACGTTTATCATGACCAATTTTTAAAAAAGGTAGAATTACAGTGCCTTTGCAAAATTGTGCAAAACGTTCGTTTTAGCCTCTAAATAACACGTTTTATGAAAACTGCTATTTTGCAGTGTTTGCAGCAGTTTTCCAGTAAAAACAGCAAAAACGTTTATCATGACCAATTTTTAAAAAAGGTAAAATTACAGTGCCTTTGCAAAATTGTGCAAAACGTTCGTTTTAGCCTCTAAATAACACGTTTTATGAAAACTGCTATTTTGCAGTGTTTGCAGCAGTTTTCCAGTAAAAACAGCAAAAACGTTTATCATGACCAATTTTTAAAAAAGGTAAAATTACAGTGCCTTTGCAAAATTGTGCAAAACGTTCGTTTTAGCCTCTAAATAACACGTTTTATGAAAACTGCTATTTTGCAGTGTTTGCAGCAGTTTTCCAGTAAAAACAGCAAAAACGTTTATCATGACCAATTTTTAAAAAAGGTAGAATTACAGTGCCTTTGCAAAATTGTGCAAAACGTTCGTTTTAGCCTCTAAATAACACGTTTTATGAAAACTGCTATTTTGCAGTGTTTGCAGCAGTTTTCCAGTAAAAACAGCAAAAACGTTTATCATGACCAATTTTTAAAAAAGGTAAAATTACAGTGCCTTTGCAAAATTGTGCAAAACGTTCGTTTTAGCCTCTAAATAACACGTTTTATGAAAACTGCTATTTTGCAGTGTTTGCAGCAGTTTTCCAGTAAAAACAGCAAAAACGTTTATCATGACCAATTTTTAAAAAACGTAAAATTACAGTGCCTTTGCAAAATTGTGCAAAACGTTCGTTTTAGCCTCTAAATAACACGTTTTATGAAAACTGCTATTTTGCAGTGTTTGCAGCAGTTTTCCAGTGAAAACAGCAAAAACGTTTATCATGACCAATTTTTAAAAAAGGTAAAATTACAGTGCCTTTTCAAAATTGTGCAAAACGTTCGTTTTAGCCTCTAAATAACACGTTTTATGAAAACTGCTATTTTGCAGTGTTTGCAGCAGTTTTCCAGTAAAAACAGCAAAAACGTTTATCATGACCAATTTTTAAAAAAGGTAAAATTACAGTGCCTTTGCAAAATTGTGCAAAACGTTCGTTTTAGCCTCTAAATAACACGTTTTATGAAAACTGCTATTTTGCAGTGTTTGCAGCAGTTTTCCAGTGAAAACAGCAAAAACGTTTATCATGACCAATTTTTAAAAAAGGTAAAATTACAGTGCCTTTGCAAAATTGTGCAAAACGTTCGTTTTAGCCTCTAAATAACACGTTTTATGAAAACTGCTATTTTTCAGTGTTTGCAGCAGTTTTCCAGTAAAAACAGCAAAAACGTTTATCATGACCAATTTTTAAAAAAGGTAAAATTACAGTGCCTTTGCAAAATTGTGCAAAACGTTCGTTTTAGCCTCTAAATAACACGTTTTATGAAAACTGCTATTTTGCAGTGTTTGCAGCAGTTTTCCAGTAAAAACAGCAAAAACGTTTATCATGACCAATTTTTAAAAAAGGTAAAATTACAGTGCCTTTGCAAAATTGTGCAAAACGTTCGTTTTAGCCTCTAAATAACACGTTTTATGAAAACTGCTATTTTGCAGTGTTTGCAGCAGTTTTCCAGTAAAAACAGCAAAAACGTTTATCATGACCAATTTTTAAAAAAGGTAAAATTACAGTGCCTTTGCAAAATTGTGCAAAACGTTCGTTTTAGCCTCTAAATAACACGTTTTATGAAAACTGCTATTTTGCAGTGTTTGCAGCAGTTTTCCAGTAAAAACAGCAAAAACGTTTATCATGACCAATTTTTAAAAAAGGTAAAATTACAGTGCCTTTGCAAAATTGTGCAAAACGTTCGTTTTAGCCTCTAAATAACACGTTTTATGAAAACTGCTATTTTGCAGTGTTTGGAGCAGTTTTCCAATAAAAACAGCAAAAACGTTTATCATGACCAATTTTTAAAAAAGGTAAAATTACAGTGCCTTTGCAAAATTGTGCAAAACGTTCGTTTTAGCCTCTAAATAACACGTTTTATAAAAACTGCTATTTTGCAGTGTTTGCAGCAGTTTTCCAGTAAAAACAGCAAAAACATTTATCATGACCAATTTTTAAAAAAGGTAAAATTACAGTGCCTTTGCAAAATTGTGCAAAACGTTCGTTTTAGCCTCTAAATAACACGTTTTATGAAAACTGCTATTTTGCAGTGTTTGCAGCAGTTTTCCAGTAAAAACAGCAAAAACGTTTATCATGACCAATTTTTAAAAAAGGTAAAATTACAGTGCCTTTGCAAAATTGTGCAAAACGTTCGTTTTAGCCTCTAAATAACACGTGTTATGAAAACTGCTATTTTGCAGTGTATGCAGCAGTTTTCCAGTGAAAACAGCAAAAACGTTTATCATGACCAATTTTTAAAAAACGTAAAATTACAGTGCCTTTGCAAAATTGTGCAAAACGTTCGTTTTAGCCTCTAAATAACACGTTTTATGAAAACTGCTTTTTCCAGTGTTTGCAGCAGTTTTCCAGTAAAAACAGCAAAAACGTTTATGATGACCAATTTTTAAAAAAGGTAAAATTACAGTGCCTTTGCAAAATTGTGCAAAACGTTCGTTTTAGCCTCTAAATAACACGTTTTATGAAAACTGCTATTTTGCAGTGTTTGCAGCAGTTTTCCAGTAAAAACAGCAAAAACGTTTATCATGACCAATTTTTAAAAAACGTAAAATTACAGTGCCTTTGCAAAATTGTGCAAAACGTTCGTTTTAGCCTCTAAATAACACGTTTTATGAAAACTGCTATTTTGCAGTGTATGCAGCAGTTTTCCAGTGAAAACAGCAAAAACGTTTATCATGACCAATTTTTAAAAAACGTAAAATTACAGTGCCTTTGCAAAATTGTGCAAAACGTTCGTTTTAGCCTCTAAATAACACGTTTTATGAAAACTGCTATTTTGCAGTGTTTGGAGCAGTTTTCCAATAAAAACAGCAAAAACGTTTATCATGACCAATTTTTAAAAAAGGTAAAATTACAGTGAGTTTGCAAAATTGTGCAAAACGTTCGTTTTAGCCTCTAAATAACACGTTTTATGAAAACTGCTATTTTGCAGTGTTTGCAGCAGTTTTCCAGTAAAAACAGCAAAAACGTTTATCATGACCAATTTTTAAAAAAGGTAAAATTACAGTGCCTTTGCAAAATTGTGCAAAACGTTCGTTTTAGCCTCTAAATAACACGTTTTATGAAAACTGCTATTTTGCAGTGTTTGCAGCAGTTTTCCAGTAAAAACAGCAAAAACGTTTATCATGACCAATTTTTAAAAAAGGTAAAATTACAGTGCCTTTGCAAAATTGTGCAAAACGTTCGTTTTAGCCTCTAAATAACACGTTTTATGAAAACTGCTATTTTGCAGTGTTTGCAGCAGTTTTCCAGTAAAAACAGCAAAAACGTTTATCATGACCAATTTTTAAAAAAGGTAGAATTACAGTGCCTTTGCAAAATTGTGCAAAACGTTCGTTTTAGCCTCTAAATAACACGTTTTATGAAAACTGCTATTTTGCAGTGTTTGCAGCAGTTTTCCAGTAAAAACAGCAAAAACGTTTATCATGACCAATTTTTAAAAAAGGTAAAATTACAGTGCCTTTGCAAAATTGTGCAAAACGTTCGTTTTAGCCTCTAAATAACACGTTTTATGAAAACTGCTATTTTGCAGTGTTTGCAGCAGTTTTCCAGTAAAAACAGCAAAAACGTTTATCATGACCAATTTTTAAAAAAGGTAAAATTACAGTGCCTTTGCAAAATTGTGCAAAACGTTCGTTTTAGCCTCTAAATAACACGTTTTATGAAAACTGCTATTTTGCAGTGTTTGCAGCAGTTTTCCAGTAAAAACAGCAAAAACGTTTATCATGACCAATTTTTAAAAAAGGTAGAATTACAGTGCCTTTGCAAAATTGTGCAAAACGTTCGTTTTAGCCTCTAAATAACACGTTTTATGAAAACTGCTATTTTGCAGTGTTTGCAGCAGTTTTCCAGTAAAAACAGCAAAAACGTTTATCATGACCAATTTTTAAAAAAGGTAAAATTACAGTGCCTTTGCAAAATTGTGCAAAACGTTCGTTTTAGCCTCTAAATAACACGTTTTATGAAAACTGCTATTTTGCAGTGTTTGCAGCAGTTTTCCAGTAAAAACAGCAAAAACGTTTATCATGACCAATTTTTAAAAAACGTAAAATTACAGTGCCTTTGCAAAATTGTGCAAAACGTTCGTTTTAGCCTCTAAATAACACGTTTTATGAAAACTGCTATTTTGCAGTGTTTGCAGCAGTTTTCCAGTGAAAACAGCAAAAACGTTTATCATGACCAATTTTTAAAAAAGGTAAAATTACAGTGCCTTTTCAAAATTGTGCAAAACGTTCGTTTTAGCCTCTAAATAACACGTTTTATGAAAACTGCTATTTTGCAGTGTTTGCAGCAGTTTTCCAGTAAAAACAGCAAAAACGTTTATCATGACCAATTTTTAAAAAAGGTAAAATTACAGTGCCTTTGCAAAATTGTGCAAAACGTTCGTTTTAGCCTCTAAATAACACGTTTTATGAAAACTGCTATTTTGCAGTGTTTGCAGCAGTTTTCCAGTGAAAACAGCAAAAACGTTTATCATGACCAATTTTTAAAAAAGGTAAAATTACAGTGCCTTTGCAAAATTGTGCAAAACGTTCGTTTTAGCCTCTAAATAACACGTTTTATGAAAACTGCTATTTTTCAGTGTTTGCAGCAGTTTTCCAGTAAAAACAGCAAAAACGTTTATCATGACCAATTTTTAAAAAAGGTAAAATTACAGTGCCTTTGCAAAATTGTGCAAAACGTTCGTTTTAGCCTCTAAATAACACGTTTTATGAAAACTGCTATTTTGCAGTGTTTGCAGCAGTTTTCCAGTAAAAACAGCAAAAACGTTTATCATGACCAATTTTTAAAAAAGGTAAAATTACAGTGCCTTTGCAAAATTGTGCAAAACGTTCGTTTTAGCCTCTAAATAACACGTTTTATGAAAACTGCTATTTTGCAGTGTTTGCAGCAGTTTTCCAGTAAAAACAGCAAAAACGTTTATCATGACCAATTTTTAAAAAAGGTAAAATTACAGTGCCTTTGCAAAATTGTGCAAAACGTTCGTTTTAGCCTCTAAATAACACGTTTTATGAAAACTGCTATTTTGCAGTGTTTGCAGCAGTTTTCCAGTAAAAACAGCAAAAACGTTTATCATGACCAATTTTTAAAAAAGGTAAAATTACAGTGCCTTTGCAAAATTGTGCAAAACGTTCGTTTTAGCCTCTAAATAACACGTTTTATGAAAACTGCTATTTTGCAGTGTTTGCAGCAGTTTTCCAGTAAAAACAGCAAAAACGTTTATCATGACCAATTTTTAAAAAAGGTAAAATTACAGTGCCTTTGCAAAATTGTGCAAAACGTTCGTTTTGGCCTCTAAATAACACGTTTTATGAAAACTGCTATTTTGCAGTGTTTGCAGCAGTTTTCCAGTAAAAACAGCAAAAACGTTTATCATGACCAATTTTTAAGAAAGGTAAAATTACCGTGCCTTTGCAAAATTGTGCAAAACGTTCGTTTTAGCCTCTAAATAACACGTTTTATGAAAACTGCTATTTTGCAGTGTTTGCAGCAGTTTTGCAGTAAAAACAGCAAAAACGTTTATCATGACCAATTTTTAAAAAAGGTAAAATTACAGTGCCTTTGCAAAATTGTGCAAAACGTTCGTTTTAGCCTCTAAATAACAGGTTTTATGAAAACTGCTATTTTGCAGTGTTTGCAGCAGTTTTCCAGTAAAAACAGCAAAAACGTTTATCATGACCAATTTTTAAAAAAGGTAAAATTACAGTGCCTTTGCAAAATTGTGCAAAACGTTCGTTTTAGCCTCTAAATAACACGTTTTATGAAAACTGCTATTTTGCAGTGTTTGCAGCAGTTTTCCAGTAAAAACAGCAAAAACGTTTATCATGACCAATTTTTAAAAAAGGTAAAATTACAGTGCCTTTGCAAAATTGTGCAAAACGTTCGTTTTAGCCTCTAAATAACACGTTTTATGAAAACTGCTATTTTGCAGTGTTTGCAGCAGTTTTCCAGTAAAAACAGCAAAAACGTTTATCATGACGAAGTTTTTAAAAAAGGTAAGATTACAGTGCCTTTGCAAAATTGTGCAAAACGTTCGTTTTAGCCTCTAAATAACACGTTTTATGAAAACTGCTATTTTGCAGTGTTTGCAGCAGTTTTCCAGTAAAAACAGCAAAAACGTTTATCATGACCAATTTTTAAAAAAGGTAAAATTACAGTGCCTTTGCAAAATTGTGCAAAACGTTCGTTTTAGCCTCTAAATAACACGTTTTATGAAAACTGCTATTTTGCAGTGTTTGCAGCAGTTTTCCAGTAAAAACAGCAAAAACGTTTATCATGACCAATTTTTAAAAAAGGTAAAATTACAGTGCCTTTGCAAAATTGTGCAAAACGTTCGTTTTAGCCTCTAAATAACACGTTTTATGAAAACTGCTATTTTGCAGTGTTTGCAGCAGTTTTCCAGTAAAAACAGCAAAAACGTTTATCATGACCAATTTTTAAAAAAGGTAAAATTACAGTGCCTTTGCAAAATTGTGCAAAACGTTCGTTTTAGCCTCTAAATAACACGTTTTATGAAAACTGCTATTTTGCAGTGTTTGCAGCAGTTTTCCAGTAAAAACAGCAAAAACGTTTATCATGACCAATTTTTAAAAAAGGTAAAATTACAGTGCCTTTGCAAAATTGTGCAAAACGTTCGTTTTAGCCTCTAAATAACACGTTTTATGAAAACTGCTATTTTGCAGTGTTTGCAGCAGTTTTCCAGTAAAAACAGCAAAAATGTTTCTCATGACCAATTTTTAAAAAAGGTAAAATTACAGTGCCTTTGCAAAATTGTGCAAAACGTTCGTTTTAGCCTCTAAATAACACGTTTTATGAAAACTGCTATTTTGCAGTGTTTGCAGCAGTTTTCCAGTAAAAACAGCAAAAACGTTTATGATGACCAATTTTTAAAAAAAGGTAAAATTACAGTGCCTTTGCAAAATTGTGCAAAACGTTCGTTTTAGCCTCTAAATAACACGTTTTATGAAAACTGCTATTTTGCAGTGTTTGCAGCAGTTTTCCAGTGAAAACAGCAAAAACGTTTATCATGACCAATTTTTAAAAAAGGTAAAATTACAGTGCCTTTGCAAAATTGTGCAAAACGTTCGTTTTAGCCTCTAAATAACACGTTTTATGAAAACTGCTATTTTGCAGTGTTTGCAGCAGTTTTGCAGTAAAAACAGCAAAAACGTTTATCATGACCAATTTTTAAAAAAGGTAAAATTACAGTGCCTTTGCAAAATTGTGCAAAACGTTCGTTTTAGCCTCTAAATAACACGTTTTATGAAAACTGCTATTTTGCAGTGTTTGCAGCAGTTTTCCAGTAAAAACAGCAAAAACGTTTATCATGACCAATTTTTAAAAAAGGTAAAATTACAGTGCCTTTGCAAAATTGTGCAAAACGTTCGTTTTAGCCTCTAAATAACACGTTTTATGAAAAGTGCTATTTTGCAGTGTTTGCAGCAGTTTTCCAGTAAAAACAGCAAAAACATTTATCATGACCAATTTTTAAAAAACGTAAAATTACAGTGCCTTTGCAAAATTGTGCAAAACGTTCGTTTTAGCCTCTAAATAACACGTTTTATGAAAACTGCTATTTTGCAGTGTTTGCAGCAGTTTTCCAGTAAAAACAGCAAAAACGTTTATCATGACGAAGTTTTTAAAAAAGGTAAGATTACAGTGCCTTTGCAAAATTGTGCAAAACGTTCGTTTTAGCCTCTAAATAACACGTTTTATGAAAACTGCTATTTTGCAGTGTTTGCAGCAGTTTTCCAGTAAAAACAGCAAAAACGTTTATCATGACCAATTTTTAAAAAAGGTAAAATTACAGTGCCTTTGCAAAATTGTGCAAAACGTTCGTTTTAGCCTCTAAATAACACGTTTTATGAAAACTGCTATTTTGCAGTGTTTGCAGCAGTTTTCCAGTGAAAACAGCAAAAACGTTTATCATGACCAATTTTTAAAAAAGGTAAAATTACAGTGCCTTTGCAAAATTGTGCAAAACGTTCGTTTTAGCCTCTAAATAACACGTTTTATGAAAACTGCTATTTTGCAGTGTTTGCAGCAGTTTTCCAGTAAAAACAGCAAAAACGTTTATCATGACCAATTTTTAAAAAAGGTAAAATTACAGTGCCTTTGCAAAATTGTGCAAAACGTTCGTTTTAGCCTCTAAATAACACGTTTTATGAAAACTGCTATTTTGCAGTGTTTGCAGCAGTTTTCCAGTAAAAACAGCAAAAACGTTTATCATGACCAATTTTTAAAAAAGGTAAAATTACAGTGCCTTTGCAAAATTGTGCAAAACGTTCGTTTTAGCCTCTAAATAACACGTTTTATGAAAACTGCTATTTTGCAGTGTTTGCAGCAGTTTTCCAGTAAAAACAGCAAAAACGTTTATCATGACCAATTTTTAAAAAAGGTAAAATTACAGTGCCTTTGCAAAATTGTGCAAAACGTTCGTTTTAGCCTCTAAATAACACGTTTTATGAAAACTGCTATTTTGCAGTGTTTGCAGCAGTTTTCCAGTAAAAACAGCAAAAATGTTTCTCATGACCAATTTTTAGAAAAAGGTAAAATTACAGTGCCTTTGCAAAATTGTGCAAAACGTTCGTTTTAGCCTCTAAATAACACGTTTTATGAAAACTGCTATTTTGCAGTGTTTGCAGCAGTTTTCCAGTAAAAACAGCAAAAACGTTTATGATGACCAATTTTTAAAAAAAGGTAAAATTACAGTGCCTTTGCAAAATTGTGCAAAACGTTCGTTTTAGCCTCTAAATAACACGTTTTATGAAAACTGCTATTTTGCAGTGTTTGCAGCAGTTTTCCAGTAAAAACAGCAAAAACGTTTATCATGACCAATTTTTAAAAAAGGTAAAATTACAGTGCCTTTGCAAAATTGTGCAAAACGTTCGTTTTAGCCTCTAAATAACACGTTTTATGAAAACTGCTATTTTGCAGTGTTTGCAGCAGTTTTCCAGTAAAAACAGCAAAAACGTTTATCATGACCAATTTTTAAAAAAGGTAAGATTACAGTGCCTTTGCAAAATTGTGCAAAACGTTCGTTTTAGCCTCTAAATAACACGTTTTATGAAAACTGCTATTTTGCAGTGTTTGCAGCAGTTTTCCAGTAAAAACAGCAAAAATGTTTATCATGACCAATTTTTAAAAAAGGTAAAATTACAGTGCCTTTGCAAAATTGTGCAAAACGTTCGTTTTAGCCTCTAAATAACACGTTTTATGAAAACTGCTATTTTGCAGTGTTTGCAGCAGTTTTCCAGTAAAAACAGCAAAAACGTTTATCATGACCAATTTTTAAAAAAGGTAAAATTACAGTGCCTTTGCAAAATTGTGCAAAACGTTCGTTTTAGCCTCTAAATAACACGTTTTATGAAAACTGCTATTTTGCAGTGTTTGCAGCAGTTTTCCAGTAAAAACAGCAAAAATGTTTATCATGACCAATTTTTAAAAAAGGTAAAATTACAGTGCCTTTGCAAAATTGTGCAAAACGTTCGTTTTAGCCTCTAAATAACACGTTTTATGAAAACTGCTATTTTGCAGTGTTTGCAGCAGTTTTCCAGTAAAAACAGCAAAAACGTTTATCATGACCAATTTTTAAAAAAGGTAAAATTACAGTGCCTTTGCAAAATTGTGCAAAACGTTCGTTTTAGCCTCTAAATAACACGTTTTATGAAAACTGCTATTTTGCAGTGTTTGCAGCAGTTTTCCAGTAAAAACAGCAAAAACGTTTATCATGACCAATTTTTAAAAAAGGTAAAATTACAGTGCCTTTGCAAAATTGTGCAAAACGTTCGTTTTAGCCTCTAAATAACACGTTTTATGAAAACTGCTATTTTGCAGTGTTTGCAGCAGTTTTCCAGTAAAAACAGCAAAAACGTTTATCATGACCAATTTTTAAAAAAGGTAAGATTACAGTGCCTTTGCAAAATTGTGCAAAACGTTCGTTGTAGCCTCTAAATAACACGTTTTATGAAAACTGCTATTTTGCAGTGTTTGCAGCAGTTTTCCAGTAAAAACAGCAAAAATGTTTATCATGACCAATTTTTAAAAAAGGTAAAATTACAGTGCCTTTGCAAAATTGTGCAAAACGTTCGTTTTAGCCTCTAAATAACACGTTTTATGAAAACTGCTATTTTGCAGTGTTTGCAGCAGTTTTCCAGTAAAAACAGCAAAAACGTTTATCATGACCAATTTTTAAAAAAGGTAAGATTACAGTGCCTTTGCAAAATTGTGCAAAACGTTCGTTTTAGCCTCTAAATAACACGTTTTATGAAAACTGCTATTTTGCAGTGTTTGCAGCAGTTTTCCAGTAAAAACAGCAAAAATGTTTATCATGACCAATTTTTAAAAAAGGTAAAATTACAGTGCCTTTGCAAAATTGTGCAAAACGTTCGTTTTAGCCTCTAAATAACACGTTTTATGAAAACTCCTATTTTGCAGTGTTTGCAGCAGTTTTCCAGTAAAAACAGCAAAAACGTTTATCATGACCAATTTTTAAAAAAGGTAAAATTACAGTGCCTTTGCAAAATTGTGCAAAACGTTCGTTTTAGCCTCTAAATAACACGTTTTATGAAAACTGCTATTTTGCAGTGTTTGCAGCAGTTTTCCAGTAAAAACAGCAAAAACGTTTATCATGACCAATTTTTAAAAAAGGTAAGATTACAGTGCCTTTGCAAAATTGTGCAAAACGTTCGTTGTAGCCTCTAAATAACACGTTTTATGAAAACTGCTATTTTGCAGTGTTTGCAGCAGTTTTCCAGTAAAAACAGCAAAAATGTTTATCATGACCAATTTTTAAAAAAGGTAAAATTACAGTGCCTTTGCAAAATTGTGCAAAACGTTCGTTTTAGCCTCTAAATAACACGTTTTATGAAAACTGCTATTTTGCAGTGTTTGCAGCAGTTTTCCAGTAAAAACAGCAAAAACGTTTATCATGACCAATTTTTAAAAAAGGTAAAATTACAGTGCCTTTGCAAAATTGTGCAAAACGTTCGTTTTAGCCTCTAAATAACACGTTTTATGAAAACTGCTATTTTGCAGTGTTTGCAGCAGTTTTCCAGTAAAAACAGCAAAAATGTTTATCATGACCAATTTTTAAAAAAGGTAAAATTACAGTGCCTTTGCAAAATTGTGCAAAACGTTCGTTTTAGCCTCTAAATAACACGTTTTATGAAAACTGCTATTTTGCAGTGTTTGCAGCAGTTTTCCAGTAAAAACAGCAAAAACGTTTATCATGACCAATTTTTAAAAAAGGTAAAATTACAGTGCCTTTGCAAAATTGTGCAAAACGTTCGTTTTAGCCTCTAAATAACACGTTTTATGAAAACTCCTATTTTGCAGTGTTTGCAGCAGTTTTCCAGTAAAAACAGCAAAAACGTTTATCATGACCAATTTTTAAAAAAGGTAAAATTACAGTGCCTTTGCAAAATTGTGCAAAACGTTCGTTTTAGCCTCTAAATAACACGTTTTATGAAAACTGCTATTTTGCAGTGTTTGCAGCAGTTTTCCAGTAAAAACAGCAAAAACGTTTATCATGACCAATTTTTAAGAAAGGTAAAATTACAGTGCCTTTGCAAAATTGTGCAAAACGTTCGTTGTAGCCTCTAAATAACACGTTTTATGAAAACTGCTATTTTGCAGTGTTTGCAGCAGTTTTCCAGTAAAAACAGCAAAAACGTTTATCATGACCAATTTTTAAAAAAGGTAAGATTACAGTGCCTTTGCAAAATTGTGCAAAACGTTCGTTTTAGCCTCTAAATAACACGTTTTATGAAAACTGCTATTTTGCAGTGTTTGCAGCAGTTTTCCAGTAAAAACAGCAAAAATGTTTATCATGACCAATTTTTAAAAAAGGTAAAATTACAGTGCCTTTGCAAAATTGTGCAAAACGTTCGTTTTAGCCTCTAAATAACACGTTTTATGAAAACTGCTATTTTGCAGTGTTTGCAGCAGTTTTCCAGTAAAAACAGCAAAAACGTTTATCATGACCAATTTTTAAAAAAGGTAAAATTACAGTGCCTTTGCAAAATTGTGCAAAACGTTCGTTTTAGCCTCTAAATAACACGTTTTATAAAAACTGCTATTTTGCAGTGTTTGCAGCAGTTTTCCAGTAAAAACAGCAAAAACGTTTATCATGACCAATTTTTAAAAAAGGTAAGATTACAGTGCCTTTGCAAAATTGTGCAAAACGTTCGTTTTAGCCTCTAAATAACACGTTTTATGAAAACTGCTATTTTGCAGTGTTTGCAGCAGTTTTCCAGTAAAAACAGCAAAAATGTTTATCATGACCAATTTTTAAAAAACGTAAAATTACAGTGCCTTTGCAAAATTGTGCAAAACGTTCGTTTTAGCCTCTAAATAACACGTTTTATGAAAACTGCTATTTTGCAGTGTTTGCAGCAGTTTTCCAGTGAAAACAGCAAAAACGTTTATCATGACCAATTTTTAAAAAAGGTAAAATTACAGTGCCTTTGCAAAATTGTGCAAAACGTTCGTTTTAGCCTCTAAATAACACGTTTTATGAAAACTGCTATTTTGCAGTGTTTGCAGCAGTTTTCCAGTCAAAACAGCAAAAACGTTTATCATGACCAATTTTTAAAAAAGGTAAAATTACAGTGCCTTTGCAAAATTGTGCAAAACGTTCGTTTTAGCCTCTAAATAACACGTTTTATGAAAACTGCTATTTTGCAGTGTTTGCAGCAGTTTTCCAGTAAAAACAGCAAAAACGTTTATCATGACCAATTTTTAAAAAAGGTAAAATTACAGTGCCTTTGCAAAATTGTGCAAAACGTTCGTTTTAGCCTCTAAATAACACGTTTTATGAAAACTGCTATTTTGCAGTGTTTGCAGCAGTTTTACAGTGAAAACAGCAAAAACGTTTATCATGACCAATTTTTAAAAAAGGTAAAATTACAGTGCCTTTGCAAAATTGTGCAAAACGTTCGTTTTAGCCTCTAAATAACACGTTTTATGAAAACTGCTATTTTGCAGTGTTTGCAGCAGTTTTCCAGTAAAAACAGCAAAAACGTTTATCATGACCAATTTTTAAAAAAGGTAAAATTACAGTGCCTTTGCAAAATTGTGCAAAACGTTCGTTTTAGCCTCTAAATAACACGTTTTATGAAAACTGCTATTTTGCAGTGTTTGCAGCAGTTTTCCAGTAAAAACAGCAAAAACCTTTATCATGACCAATTTTTAAAAAAGGTAAAATTACAGTGCCTTTGCAAAATTGTGCAAAACGTTCGTTTTAGCCTCTAAATAACACGTTTTATGAAAACTGCTATTTTGCAGTGTTTGCAGCAGTTTTCCAGTAAAAACAGCAAAAACGTTTATCATGACCAATTTTTAAAAAAGGTAAAATTACAGTGCCTTTGCAAAATTGTGCAAAACGTTCGTTTTAGCCTCTAAATAACACGTTTTATGAAAACTGCTATTTTGCAGTGTTTGCAGCAGTTTTCCAGTAAAAACAGCAAAAACGTTTATCATGACCAATTTTTAAAAAAGGTAAGATTACAGTGCCTTTGCAAAATTGTGCAAAACGTTCGTTTTAGCCTCTAAATAACACGTTTTATGAAAACTGCTATTTTGCAGTGTTTGCAGCAGTTTTCCAGTAAAAACAGCAAAAACGTTTATCATGACCAATTTTTAAAAAAGGTAAAATTACAGTGCCTTTGCAAAATTGTGCAAAACGTTCGTTTTAGCCTCTAAATAACACGTTTTATGAAAACTGCTATTTTGCAGTGTTTGCAGCAGTTTTAAAGTAAAAACAGCAAAAACGTTTATCATGACCAATTTTTAAAAAAGGTAACATTACAGTGCCTTTGCAAAATTGTGCAAAACGTTCGTTTTAGCCTCTAAATAACACGTTTTATGAAAACTGCTATTTTGCAGTGTTTGCAGCAGTTTTCCAGTAAAAACAGCAAAAACGTTTATGATGACCAATTTTTAAAAAAGGTAACATTACAGTGTCTTTGCAAAATTGTGCAAAACGTTCGTTTTAGCCTCTAAATAACACGTTTTATGAAAACTGCTATTTTGCAGTGTTTGCAGCAGTTTTCCAGTAAAAACAGCAAAAACGTTTATCATGACCAATTTTTAAAAAAGGTAAAATTACAGTGCCTTTGCAAAATTGTGCAAAACGTTCGTTTTAGCCTCTAAATAACACGTTTTATGAAAACTGCTATTTTGCAGTGTTTGCAGCAGTTTTCCAGTAAAAACAGCAAAAACGTTTATCATGACCAATTTTTAAGAAAGGTAAAATTACAGTGCCTTTGCAAAATTGTGCAAAACGTTCGTTGTAGCCTCTAAATAACACGTTTTATGAAAACTGCTATTTTGCAGTGTTTGCAGCAGTTTTCCAGTAAAAACAGCAAAAACGTTTATCATGACCAATTTTTAAAAAAGGTAAGATTACAGTGCCTTTGCAAAATTGTGCAAAACGTTCGTTTTAGCCTCTAAATAACACGTTTTATGAAAACTGCTATTTTGCAGTGTTTGCAGCAGTTTTCCAGTAAAAACAGCAAAAATGTTTATCATGACCAATTTTTAAAAAAGGTAAAATTACAGTGCCTTTGCAAAATTGTGCAAAACGTTCGTTTTAGCCTCTAAATAACACGTTTTATGAAAACTGCTATTTTGCAGTGTTTGCAGCAGTTTTCCAGTAAAAACAGCAAAAACGTTTATCATGACCAATTTTTAAAAAAGGTAAAATTACAGTGCCTTTGCAAAATTGTGCAAAACGTTCGTTTTAGCCTCTAAATAACACGTTTTATAAAAACTGCTATTTTGCAGTGTTTGCAGCAGTTTTCCAGTAAAAACAGCAAAAACGTTTATCATGACCAATTTTTAAAAAAGGTAAGATTACAGTGCCTTTGCAAAATTGTGCAAAACGTTCGTTTTAGCCTCTAAATAACACGTTTTATGAAAACTGCTATTTTGCAGTGTTTGCAGCAGTTTTCCAGTCAAAACAGCAAAAACGTTTATCATGACCAATTTTTAAAAAAGGTAAAATTACAGTGCCTTTGCAAAATTGTGCAAAACGTTCGTTTTAGCCTCTAAATAACACGTTTTATGAAAACTGCTATTTTGCAGTGTTTGCAGCAGTTTTCCAGTAAAAACAGCAAAAACGTTTATCATGACCAATTTTTAAAAAAGGTAAAATTACAGTGCCTTTGCAAAATTGTGCAAAACGTTCGTTTTAGCCTCTAAATAACACGTTTTATGAAAACTGCTATTTTGCAGTGTTTGCAGCAGTTTTCCAGTAAAAACAGCAAAAACGTTTATCATGACCAATTTTTAAAAAAGGTAAAATTACAGTGCCTTTGCAAAATTGTGCAAAACGTTCGTTTTAGCCTCTAAATAACACGTT
The DNA here is from genome assembly GCA_949126865.1 of Montipora capitata. Lineage (NCBI taxonomy): Eukaryota > Metazoa > Cnidaria > Anthozoa > Scleractinia > Acroporidae > Montipora > Montipora capitata. The sequence goes on along the minus strand of OX421449.1, from coordinate 33,676,912 downwards.
TTATGAAAACTGCTATTTTGCAGTGTTTGCAGCAGTTTTCCAGTAAAAACAGCAAAAACGTTTATCATGACCAATTTTTAAAAAAGGTAAAATTACAGTGCCTTTGCAAAATTGTGCAAAACGTTCGTTTTAGCCTCTAAATAACACGTTTTATGAAAACTGCTATTTTGCAGTGTTTGCAGCAGTTTTCCAGTAAAAACAGCAAAAACGTTTATCATGACCAATTTTTAAAAAAGGTAAAATTACAGTGCCTTTGCAAAATTGTGCAAAACGTTCGTTTTAGCCTCTAAATAACACGTTTTATGAAAACTGCTATTTTGCAGTGTTTGCAGCAGTTTTCCAGTAAAAACAGCAAAAACGTTTATCATGACCAATTTTTAAAAAAGGTAAGATTACAGTGCCTTTGCAAAATTGTGCAAAACGTTCGTTTTAGCCTCTAAATAACACGTTTTATGAAAACTGCTATTTTGCAGTGTTTGCAGCAGTTTTCCAGTAAAAACAGCAAAAACGTTTATCATGACCAATTTTTAAAAAAGGTAAAATTACAGTGCCTTTGCAAAATTGTGCAAAACGTTCGTTTTAGCCTCTAAATAACACGTTTTATGAAAACTGCTATTTTGCAGTGTTTGCAGCAGTTTTCCAGTAAAAACAGCAAAAATGTTTCTCATGACCAATTTTTAAAAAAGGTAAAATTACAGTGCCTTTGCAAAATTGTGCAAAACGTTCGTTTTAGCCTCTAAATAACACGTTTTATGAAAACTGCTATTTTGCAGTGTTTGCAGCAGTTTTCCAGTAAAAACAGCAAAAACGTTTATGATGACCAATTTTTAAAAAAGGTAACATTACAGTGCCTTTGCAAAATTGTGCAAAACGTTCGTTTTAGCCTCTAAATAACACGTTTTATGAAAACTGCTATTTTGCAGTGTTTGCAGCAGTTTTCCAGTAAAAACAGCAAAAACGTTTATGATGACCAATTTTTAAAAAAGGTAACATTACAGTGCCTTTGCAAAATTGTGCAAAACGTTCGTTTTAGCCTCTAAATAACACGTTTTATGAAAACTGCTATTTTGCAGTGTTTGCAGCAGTTTTCCAGTAAAAACAGCAAAAACGTTTATCATGACCAATTTTTAAAAAAGGTAAGATTACAGTGCCTTTGCAAAATTGTGCAAAACGTTCGTTTTAGCCTCTAAATAACACGTTTTATGAAAACTGCTATTTTGCAGTGTTTGCAGCAGTTTTCCAGTAAAAACAGCAAAAATGTTTATCATGACCAATTTTTAAAAAAGGTAAGATTACAGTGCCTTTGCAAAATTGTGCAAAACGTTCGTTTTAGCCTCTAAATAACACGTTTTATGAAAAC
>OX421449.1:33556405-33675352 GCA_949126865.1 Montipora capitata | reverse complement strand
GTGTTTGCAGCAGTTTTCCAGTAAAAACAGCAAAAACGTTTATCATGACCAATTTTTAAAAAAGGTAAAATTACAGTGCCTTTGCAAAATTGTGCAAAACGTTCGTTTTAGCCTCTAAATAACACGTTTTATGAAAACTGCTATTTTGCAGTGTTTGCAGCAGTTTTCCAGTAAAAACAGCAAAAACGTTTATCATGACCCAATTTTTAAAAAAGGTAAAATTACAGTGCCTTTGCAAATTGTGCAAAACGTTCGTTTTAGCCTCTAAATAACACGTTTTATGAAAACTGCTATTTTGCAGTGTTTGCAGCAGTTTTCCAGTAAAAACAGCAAAAACGTTTATCATGACCAATTTTTAAAAAAGGTAAAATTACAGTGCCTTTGCAAAATTGTGCAAAACGTTCGTTTTAGCCTCTAAATAACACGTTTTATGAAAACTGCTATTTTGCAGTGTTTGCAGCAGTTTTCCAGTAAAAACAGCAAAAACGTTTATCATGACCAATTTTTAAAAAAGGTAAAATTACAGTGCCTTTGCAAAATTGTGCAAAACGTTCGTTTTAGCCTCTAAATAACACGTTTTATGAAAACTGCTATTTTGCAGTGTTTGCAGCAGTTTTCCAGTAAAAACAGCAAAAACGTTTATCATGACCAATTTTTAAAAAAGGTAAAATTACAGTGCCTTTGCAAAATTGTGCAAAACGTTCGTTTTAGCCTCTAAATAACACGTTTTATGAAAACTGCTATTTTGCAGTGTTTGCAGCAGTTTTCCAGTAAAAACAGCAAAAACGTTTATCATGACCAATTTTTAAAAAAGGTAAAATTACAGTGCCTTTGCAAAATTGTGCAAAACGTTCGTTTTAGCCTCTAAATAACACGTTTTATGAAAACTGCTATTTTGCAGTGTTTGCAGCAGTTTTCCAGTAAAAACAGCAAAAACGTTTATCATGACCAATTTTTAAAAAAGGTAAAATTACAGTGCCTTTGCAAAATTGTGCAAAACGTTCGTTTTAGCCTCTAAATAACACGTTTTATGAAAACTGCTATTTTGCAGTGTTTGCAGCAGTTTTCCAGTAAAAACAGCAAAAACGTTTATCATGACCAATTTTAAAAAAAGGTAAAATTACAGTGCCTTTGCAAAATTGTGCAAAACGTTCGTTTTGGCCTCTAAATAACATGTTTTATGAAAACTGCTATTTTGCAGTGTTTGCAGCAGTTTTCCAGTAAAAACAGCAAAAACGTTTATCATGACCAATTTTTAAAAAAGGTAAAATTACAGTGCCTTTGCAAAATTGTGCAAAACGTTCGTTTTAGCCTCTAAATAACACGTTTTATGAAAACTGCTCTTTTGCAGTGTTTGCAGCAGTTTTCCAGGGAAAAAAGCAAAAACGTTTATCATGACCAATTTGTAAAAAAGGTAAAATTACAGTGCCTTTGCAAAATTGTGCAAAACGTTCGTTTTAGCCTCTAAATAACACGTTTTAGAAAAACTGCTATTTTGCAGTGTTTGCAGCAGTTTTCCAGTAAAAACAGCAAAAACGTTTATCATGACCAATTTTTAAAAAAGGTAAAATTACAGTGCCTTTGCAAAATTGTGCAAAACGTTCGTTTTAGCCTCTAAATAACACGTTTTATGAAAACTGCTATTTTGCGGTGTTTGCAGCAGTTTTCCAGTAAAAACAGCAAAAACGTTTATCATGACCAATTTTTAAAAAACGTAAAATTACAGTGCCTTTGCAAAATTGTGCAAAACGTTCGTTTTAGCCTCTAAATAACACGTTTTATGAAAACTGCTATTTTGCAGTGTTTGCAGCAGTTTTCCAGTAAAAACAGCAAAAACGTTTATCATGACCAATTTTAAAAAAGGTAAAATTACAGTGCCTTTGCAAAATTGTGCAAAACGTTCGTTTTAGCCTCTAAATAACACGTTTTATGAAAACTGCTATTTTGCAGTGTTTGCAGCAGTTTTCCAGTAAAAGCAGCAAAAACGTTTATCATGACCAATTTTTAAAACACGCAAAATTACAGTGCCTTTGCAAAATTGTGCAAAACGTTCGTTTTAGCCTCTAAATAACACGTTTTATGAAAACTGCTATTTTGCAGTGTTTGCAGCAGTTTTCCAGTAAAAACAGCAAAAACGTTTATCATGACCAATTTTTAAAAAAGGTAAAATTACAGTGCCTTTGCAAAATTGTGCAAAACGTTCGTTTTGGCCTCTAAATAACACGTTTTATGAAAACTGCTATTTTGCAGTGTTTGCAGCAGTTTTCCAGTAAAAACAGCAAAAACGTTTATCATGACCAATTTTTAAAAAAGGTAAAATTACAGTGCCTTTGCAAAATTGTGCAAAACGTTCGTTTTAGCCTCTAAATAACACGTTTTATGAAAACTGCTATTTTGCAGTGTTTGCAGCAGTTTTCCAGTAAAAACAGCAAAAGCGTTTATCATGACCAATTTTTAAAAAACGTAAAATTACAGTGCCTTTGCAAAATTGTGCAAAACGTTCGTTTTAGCCTCTAAATAACACGTTTTATGAAAACTGCTATTTTGCAGTGTTTGCAGCAGTTTTCCAGTAAAAACAGCAAAAACGTTTATCATGACCAATTTTTAAAAAAGGTAAAATTACAGTGCCTTTGCAAAATTGTGCAAAACGTTCGTTTTGGCCTCTAAATAACACGTTTTATGAAAACTGCTATTTTGCAGTGTTTGCAGCAGTTTTCCAGTAAAAACAGCAAAAACGTTTATCATGACCAATTTTTAAAAAACGTAAAATTACAGTGCCTTTGCAAAATTGTGCAAAACGTTCGTTTTAGCCTCTAAATAACACGTTTTATGAAAACTGCTATTTTGCAGTGTTTGCAGCAGGTTTCCAGTAAAAACAGCAAAAACGTTTATCATGACCAATTTTTAAAAAAGGTAAAATTACAGTGCCTTTGCAAAATTGTGCAAAACGTTCGTTTTAGCCTCTAAATAACACGTTTTATGAAAACTGCTATTTTGCAGTGTTTGCAGCAGTTTTCCAGTAAAAACAGCAAAAACGTTTATCATGACCAATTTTTAAAAAAGGTAAAATTACAGTGCCTTTGCAAAATTGTGCAAAACGTTCGTTTTAGCCTCTAAATAACACGTTTATGAAAACTGCTATTTTGCAGTGTTTGCAGCAGTTTTCCAGTAAAAACAGCAAAAACGTTTATCATGACCAATTTTTAAAAAAGGTAAAATTACAGTGCCTTTGCAAAATTGTGCAAAACGTTCGTTTTAGCCTCTAAATAACACGTTTTATGAAAACTGCTATTTTGCAGTGTTTGCAGAAGTTTTCCAGTAAAAACAGCAAAAACGTTTATCATGACCAATTTTTAAAAAAGGTAAAATTACAGTGCCTTTGCAAAATTGTGCAAAACGTTCGTTTTAGCCTCTAAATAACACATTTTATGAAAACTGCTATTTTGCAGTGTTTTCAGCAGTTTTCCAGTAAAAACAGCAAAAACGTTTATCATGACCAATTTTTAAAAAAGGTAAAATTACAGTGCCTTTGCAAAATTGTGCAAAACGTTCGTTTTAGCCTCTAAATAACACGTTTTATGAAAACTGCTATTTTGCAGTGTTTGCAGCAGTTTTCCAGTAAAAACAGCAAAAACGTTTATCATGACCAATTTTTAAAAAAGGTAAAATTACAGTGCCTTTGCAAAATTGTGCAAAACGTTCGTTTTAGCCTCTAAATAACACGTTTTATGAAAACTGCTATTTTGCAGTGTTTGCAGCAGTTTTCCAGTAAAAACAGCAAAAACGTTTATCATGACCAATTTTTAAAAAAGGTAAAATTACAGTGCCTTTGCAAAATTGTGCAAAACGTTCGTTTTAGCCTCTAAATAACACGTTTTATGAAAACTGCTATTTTGCAGTGTTTGCTGCAGTTTTCCAGTAAAAACAGCAAAAACGTTTATCATGACCAATTTTTAAAAAAGGTAAAATTACAGTGCCTTTGCAAAATTGTGCAAAACGTTCGTTTTAGCCTCTAAATAACACGTTTTATGAAAACTGCTATTTTGCAGTGTTTGCAGCAGTTTTCCAGTAAAAACAGCAAAAACGTTTATCATGACCAATTTTTAAAAAGGTAAAATTACAGTGCCTTTGCAAAATTGTGCAAAACGTTCGTTTTAGCCTCTAAATAACACGTTTTATGAAAACTGCTATTTTGCAGTGTTTGCAGCAGTTTTCCAGTAAAAACAGCAAAAACGTTTATCATGACCAATTTTAAAAAAAGGTAAAATTACAGTGCCTTTGCAAAATTGTGCAAAACGTTCGTTTTGGCCTCTAAATAACATGTTTTATGAAAACTGCTATTTTGCAGTGTTTGCAGCAGTTTTCCAGTAAAAACAGCAAAAACGTTTATCATGACCAATTTTTAAAAAACGTAAAATTACAGTGCCTTTGCAAAATTGTGCAAAACGTTCGTTTTGGCCTCTAAATAACACGTTTTATGAAAACTGCTATTTTGCAGTGTTTGCAGCATTTTTCCAGTAAAAACAGCAAAAACGTTTATCATGACCAATTTTAAAAAAAGGTAAAATTACAGCGCCTTTGCAAAATTGTGCAAAACGTTCGTTTTGGCCTCTAAATAACATGTTTTATGAAAACTGCTATTTTGCAGTGTTTGCAGCAGTTTTCCAGTAAAAACAGCAAAAACGTTTATCATGACCAATTTTTAAAAAACGTAAAATTACAGTGCCTTTGCAAAATTGTGCAAAACGTTCGTTTTAGCCTCTAAATAACACGTTTTATAAAAACTGCTATTTTGCAGTGTTTGCAGCAGTTTTCCAGTAAAAACAGCAAAAACGTTTATCGTGACCAATTTTTAATAAGAAGGTAAAATTACAGTGCCTTTGCAAAATTGTGCAAAACGTTCGTTTTAGCCTCTAAATAACACGTTTTATGAAAACTGCTATTTTGAATTGTTTGCAGCAGTTTTCCAGTGAAAACAGCAAAAACGTTTATCATGACCAATTTTTAAAAAAGGTAAAATTACAGTGCCTTTGCAAAATTGTGCAAAACGTTCGTTTTAGCCTCTAAATAACACGTTTTATGAAAACTGCTATTTTGCAGTGTTTGCAGCAGTTTTCCAGGGAAAAAAGCAAAAACGTTTATCATGACCAATTTGTAAAAAGGTAAAATTACAGTGCCTTTGCAAAATTGTGCAAAACGTTCGTTTTAGCCTCTAAATAACACGTTTTAGAAAAACTGCTATTTTGCAGTGTTTGCAGCAGTTTTCCAGTAAAAACAGCAAAAACGTTTATCATGACCAATTTTTAAAAAAGGTAAAATTACAGTGCCTTTGCAAAATTGTGCAAAACGTTCGTTTTAGCCTCTAAATAACACGTTTTATGAAAACTGCTATTTTGCAGTGTTTGCAGCAGTTTTCCAGTAAAAACAGCAAAAACGTTTATCATGACCAATTTTTAAAAAAGGTAAAATTACAGTGCCTTTGCAAAATTGTGCAAAACGTTCGTTTTAGCCTCTAAATAACACGTTTTATGAAAACTGCTATTTTGCAGTGTTTGCAGCAGTTTTCCAGTAAAAACAGCAAAAACGTTTATCATGACCAATTTTTAAAAAAGGTAAAATTACAGTGCCTTTGCAAAATTGTGCAAAACGTTCGTTTTAGCCTCTAAATAACACGTTTTATGAAAACTTCTATTTTGCAGTGTTTGCAGAAGTTTTCCAGTAAAAACAGCAAAAACGTTTATCATGACCAATTTTTAAAAAAGGTAAAATTACAGTGCCTTTGCAAAATTGTGCAAAACGTTCGTTTTAGCCTCTAAATAACACGTTTTATGAAAACTGCTATTTTGCAGTGTTTGCAGCAGTTTTCCAGTAAAAACAGCAAAAACGTTTATCATGACCAATTTTTAAAAAAGGTAAAATTACAGTGCCTTTGCAAAATTGTGCAAAACGTTCGTTTTAGCCTCTAAATAACACGTTTTATGAAAACTGCTATTTTGCAGTGTTTGCAGCAGTTTTCCAGTAAAAACAGCAAAAACGTTTATCATGACCAATTTTTAAAAAAGGTAAAATTACAGTGCCTTTGCAAAATTGTGCAAAACGTTCGTTTTAGCCTCTAAATAACACGTTTTATGAAAACTGCTTTTTTGCAGTGTTTGCAGCAGTTTTCCAGTAAAAACAGCAAAAACGTTTATCATGACCAATTTTTAAAAAAGGTAAAATTACAGTGCCTTTGCAAAATTGTGCAAAACGTTCGTTTTAGCCTCTAAATAACACGTGTTATGAAAACTGCTATTTTGCGGTGTTTGCAGCAGTTTTCAAGTAAAAACAGCAAAAACGTTTATCATGACCAATTTTTAAAAAAGGTAAAATTACAGTGCCTTTGCAAAATTGTGCAAAACGTTCGTTTTAGCCTCTAAATAACACGTTTTATGAAAACTGCTATTTTGCAGTGTTTGCAGCAGTTTTCCAGTAAAAACAGCAAAAACGTTTATCATGACCAATTTTTAAAAAAGGTAAAATTACAGTGCCTTTGCAAAATTGTGCAAAACGTTCGTTTTAGCCTCTAAATAACACGTTTTATGAAAACTGCTTTTTTGCAGTGTTTGCAGCAGTTTTCCAGTAAAAACAGCAAAAACGTTTATCATGACCAATTTTTAAAAAAGGTAAAATTACAGTGCCTTTGCAAAATTGTGCAAAACGTTCGTTTTAGCCTCTAAATAACACGTTTTATGAAAACTGCTATTTTGCGGTGTTTGCAGCAGTTTTCAAGTAAAAACAGCAAAAACGTTTATCATGACCAATTTTTAAAAAACGTAAAATTACAGTGCCTTTGCAAAATTGTGCAAAACGTTCGTTTTAGCCTCTAAATAACACGTTTTATGAAAACTGCTATTTTGCAGTGTTTGCAGCATTTTTCCAGTAAAAACAGCAAAAACGTTTATCATGACCAATTTTTAAAAAACGTAAAATTACAGTGCCTTTGCAAAATTGTGCAAAACGTTCGTTTTAGCCTCTAAATAACACGTTTTATGAAAACTGCTATTTTGCAGTGTTTGCAGCAGTTTTCCAGTAAAAACAGCAAAAACGTTTATCATGACCAATTTTTAAAAAAGGTAAAATTACAGTGCCTTTGCAAAATTGTGCAAAACGTTCGTTTTAGCCTCTAAATAACACGTTTTATGAAAACTGCTATTTTGCAGTGTTTGCAGCAGTTTTCCAGTAAAAACAGCAAAAACCTTTATCATGACCAATTTTTAAAAAAGGTAAAATTACAGTGCCTTTGCAAAATTGTGCAAAACGTTCGTTTTAGCCTCTAAATAACACGTTTTATGAAAACTGCTATTTTGCAGTGTTTGCAGCATTTTTCCAGTAAAAACAGCAAAAACGTTTATCATGACCAATTTTTAAAAAAGGTAAAATTACAGTGCCTTTGCAAAATTGTGCAAAACGTTCGTTTTAGCCTCTAAATAACACGTTTTATGAAAACTGCTTTTTTGCAGTGTTTGCAGCAGTTTTCCAGTAAAAACAGCAAAAACGTTTATCATGACCAATTTTTAAAAAAGGTAAAATTACAGTGCCTTTGCAAAATTGTGCAAAACGTTCGTTTTAGCCTCTAAATAACACGTTTTATGAAAACTGCTATTTTGCAGTGTTTGCAGCAGTTTTCCAGTAAAAACAGCAAAAACGTTTATCATGACCAATTTTTAAAAAAGGTAAAATTACAGTGCCTTTGCAAAATTGTGCAAAACGTTCGTTTTAGCCTCTAAATAACACGTTTTATGAAAACTGCTATTTTGCAGTGTTTGCAGCAGTTTTCCAGTAAAAACAGCAAAAACGTTTATCATGACCAATTTTTAAAAAAGGTAAAATTACAGTGCCTTTGCAAAATTGTGCAAAACGTTCGTTTTAGCCTCTAAATAGCACCGTTTATGAAAACTGCTATTTTGCAGTGTTTGCAGCAGTTTTCCAGTAAAAACAGCAAAAACGTTTATCATGACCAATTTTTAAAAAAGGTAAAATTACAGTGCCTTTGCAAAATTGTGCAAAACGTTCGTTTTAGCCTCTAAATAACACGTTTTATGAAAACTGCTATTTTGCAGTGTTTGCAGCAGTTTTCCAGTAAAAACAGCAAAAACGTTTATCATGACCAATTTTTAAAAAAGGTAAAATTACAGTGCCTTTGCAAAATTGTGCAAAACGTTCGTTTTAGCCTCTAAATAACACGTTTTATGAAAACTGCTATTTTGCGGTGTTTGCAGCAGTTTTCCAGTAAAAACAGCAAAAACGTTTATCATGACCAATTTTTAAAAAAGGTAAAATTACAGTGCCTTTGCAAAATTGTGCAAAACGTTCGTTTTAGCCTCTAAATAACACGTTTTATGAAAACTGCTTTTTTGCAGTGTTTGCAGCAGTTTTCCAGTAAAAACAGCAAAAACCTTTATCATGACCAATTTTTAAAAAACGTAAAATTACAGTGCCTTTGCAAAATTGTGCAAAACGTTCGTTTTAGCCTCTAAATAACACGTTTTATGAAAACTGCTATTTTGCAGTGTTTGCAGCAGTTTTCCAGTAAAAACAGCAAAAACGTTTATCATGACCAATTTTTAAAAAAGGTAAAATTACAGTGCCTTTGCAAAATTGTGCAAAACGTTCGTTTTAGCCTCTAAATAACACCGTTTATGAAAACTGCTATTTTGCAGTGTTTGCAGCAGTTTTCCAGTAAAAACAGCAAAAACGTTTATCATGACCAATTTTTAAAAAAGGTAAAATTACAGTGTCTTTGCAAAATTGTGCAAAACGTTCGTTTTAGCCTCTAAATAACACGTTTTATGAAAACTGCTTTTTTGCAGTGTTTGCAGCAGTTTTCCAGTAAAAACAGCAAAAACGTTTATCATGACCAATTTTTAAAAAAGGTAAAATTACTGTTCCTTTGCAAAATTGTGCAAAACGTTCGTTTTAGCCTCTAAATAACACGTTTTATGAAAACTGCTATTTTGCAGTGTTTGCAGCAGTTTTCCAGTAAAAACAGCAAAAACGTTTATCATGACCAATTTTTAAAAAAGGTAAAATTACAGTGCCATTGGAAAATTGTGCAAAACGTTCGTTTTAGCCTCTAAATAACACGTTTTATGAAAACTGCTAATTTGCAGTGTTCACAGCAGTTTTCCAGTAAAAACAGCAAAAACGTTTATCTTGAAAAATTTTTAAAAAAGGTAAAATTACAGTGCCTTTGCAAAATTGTGCAAAACGTTCCTTTTAGCCTCTAAATAACACGTTTTATGAAAACTGCTATTTTGCAGTGTTTGCAGCAGTTTTCCAGTGAAAACAGCAAAAACGTTTATCATGACCAATTTTTAAAAAAGGTAAAATTACAGTGCGTTTGCAAAATTGTGCAAAACGTTCGTTTTAGCCTCTAAATAACACGTTTTATGAAAACTGCTATTTTGCAGTGTTTGCAGCAGTTTTCCAGTAAAAACAGCAAAAACGTTTATCATGACCAATTTTTAAAAAAGGTAAAATTACAGTGCCTTTGCAAAATTGTGCAAAACGTTCGTTTTAGCCTCTAAATAACACGTTTTATGAAAACTGCGATTTTGCAGTGTTTGCAGCAGTTTTCCAGTAAAAACAGTAAAAACGTTTATCATGACCAATTTTTAAAAAAGGTAAAATTACAGTGCCTTTGCAAAATTGTGCAAAACGTTCGTTTTAGCCTCTAAATAACACGTTTTATGAAAACTGCTATTTTGCAGTGTTTGCAGCAGTTTTCCAGTAAAAACAGCAAAAACGTTTATCATGACCAATTTTTAAAAGAGGTAAAATTACAGTGCCTTTGCAAAATTGTGCAAAACGTTCGTTTTAGCCTCTAAATAACACGTTTTATGAAAACTGCTATTTTGCAGTGTTTGCAGCAGTTTTCCAGTAAAAACAGCAAAAACGTTTATCATGACCAATTTTTAAAAAAGGTAAAATTACAGTGCCTTTGCAAAATTGTGCAAAACGTTCGTTTTAGCCTCTAAATAACACGTTTTATGAAAACTGCTATTTTGCAGTGTTTGCAGCAGTTTTCCAGTAAAAACAGCAAAAACGTTTATCATGACCAATTTTTAAAAAAGGTAAAATTACAGTGCCTTTGCAAAATTGTGCAAAACGTTCGTTTTAGCCTCTAAATAACACGTTTTATGAAAACTGCTATTTTGCAGTGTTTGCAGCAGTTTTCCAGTAAAAAAAGCAAAAACGTTTATCATGACCAATTTTTAAAAAAGGTAAAATTACAGTGCCTTTGCAAAATTGTGCAAAACGTTCGTTTTAGCCTCTAAATAACACGTTTTATGAAAACTGCTATTTTGCAGTGTTTGCAGCAGTTTTCCAGTAAAAACAGCAAAAACGTTTATCATGACCAATTTTTAAAAAAGGTAAAATTACAGTGCCTTTGCAAAATTGTGCAAAACGTTCGTTTTAGCCTCTAAATAACACGTTTTATGAAAACTGCTATTTTGCAGTGTTTGCAGCAGTTTTCCAGTAAAAACAGCAAAAACGTTTATCATGACCAATTTTTAAAAGAGGTAAAATTACAGTGCCTTTGCAAAATTGTGCAAAACGTTCGTTTTAGCCTCTAAATAACACGTTTTATGAAAACTGCTATTTTGCAGTGTTTGCAGCAGTTTTCCAGTAAAAACAGCAAAAACGTTTATCATGACCAATTTTTAAAAAAGGTAAAATTACAGTGCCTTTGCAAAATTGTGCAAAACGTTCGTTTTAGCCTCTAAATAACACGTTTTATGAAAACTGCTATTTTGCAGTGTTTGCAGCAGTTTTCCAGTAAAAACAGCAAAAACGTTTATCATGACCAATTTTTAAAAAAGGTAAAATTACAGTGCCTTTGCAAAATTGTGCAAAACGTTCGTTTTAGCCTCTAAATAACACGTTTTATGAAAACTGCTATTTTGCAGTGTTTGCAGCAGTTTTCCAGTAAAAAAAGCAAAAACGTTTATCATGACCAATTTTTAAAAAAGGTAAAATTACAGTGCCTTTGCAAAATTGTGCAAAACGTTCGTTTTAGCCTCTAAATAACACGTTTTATGAAAACTGCTATTTTGCAGTGTTTGCAGCAGTTTTCCAGTAAAAACAGCAAAAACGTTTATCATGACCAATTTTTAAAAAAGGTAAAATTACAGTGCCTTTGCAAAATTGTGCAAAACGTTCGTTTTAGCCTCTAAATAACACGTTTTATGAAAACTGCTATTTTGCAGTGTTTGCAGCAGTTTTCCAGTAAAAACAGCAAAAACGTTTATCATGACCAATTTTTAAAAAAGGTAAAATTACAGTGCCTTTGCAAAATTGTGCAAAACGTTCGTTTTAGCCTCTAAATAACACGTTTTATGAAAACTGCTATTTTGCAGTCTTTGCAGCAGTTTTCCAGTAAAAACAGCAAAAACCTTTATCATGACCAATTTTTAAAAAACGTAAAATTACAGTGCCTTTGCAAAATTGTGCAAAACGTTCGTTTTAGCCTCTAAATAACACGTTTTATGAAAACTGCTATTTTGCAGTGTTTGCAGCAGTTTTCCAGTAAAAACAGCAAAAACGTTTATCATGACCGATTTTTAAAAAAGGTAAAATTACAGTGCCTTTGCAAAATTGTGCAAAACGTTCGTTTTAGCCTCTAAATAACACGTTTTATGAAAACTGCTATTTTGCAGTGTTTGCAGCAAGTTTTCCAGTAAAAACAGCAAAAACGTTTATCATGACCAATTTTTAAAAAAGGTAAAATTACAGTGCCTTTGCAAAATTGTGCAAAACGTTCGTTTTAGCCTCTAAATAACACGTTTTATGAAAACTGCTATTTTGCAGTGTTTGCAGCAGTTTTCCAGTAAAAACAGCAAAAACGTTTATCATGACCAATTTTTAAAAAAGGTAAAATTACAGTGCCTTTGCAAAATTGTGCAAAACGTTCGTTTTAGCCTCTAAATAACACGTTTTATGAAAACTGCTATTTTGCAGTGTTTGCAGCAGTTTTCCAGTAAAAACAGCAAAAACGTTTATCATGACCAATTTTTAAAAAAGGTAAAATTACAGTGCCTTTGCAAAATTGTGCAAAACGTTCGTTTTAGCCTCTAAATAACACGTTTTATGAAAACTGCTATTTTGCAGTGTTTGCAGCAGTTTTCCAGTAAAAACAGCAAAAACGTTTATCATGACCAATTTTTAAAAAAGGTAAAATTACAGTGCCTTTGCAAAATTGTGCAAAACGTTCGTTTTAGCCTCTAAATAACACGTTTTATGAAAACTGCTATTTTGCAGTGTTTGCAGCAGTTTTCCAGTAAAAACAGCAAAAACGTTTATCATGACCAATTTTTAAAAAAGGTAAAATTACAGTGCCTTTGCAAAATTGTGCAAAACGTTCGTTTTAGCCTCTAAATAACACGTTTTATGAAAACTGCTATTTTGCAGTGTTTGCAGCAGTTTTCCAGTAAAAACAGCAAAAACGTTTATCATGACCAATTTTTAAAAAAGGTAAAATTACAGTGCCTTTGCAAAATTGTGCAAAACGTTCGTTTTAGCCTCTAAATAACACGTTTTATGAAAACTGCTATTTTGCAGTGTTTGCAGCAGTTTTCCAGTAAAAACAGCAAAAACGTTTATCATGACCAATTTTTAAAAAAGGTAAAATTACAGTGCCTTTGCAAAATTGTGCAAAACGTTCGTTTTAGCCTCTAAATAACACGTTTTATGAAAACTGCTATTTTGCAGTGTTTCAGCAGTTTTCCAGTAAAAACAGCAAAAACGTTTATCATGACCAATTTTTAAAAAAGGTAAAATTACAGTGCCTTTGCAAAATTGTGCAAAACGTTCGTTTTAGCCTCTAAATAACACGTTTTATGAAAACTGCTATTTTGCAGTGTTTGCAGCAGTTTTCCAGTAAAAACAGCAAAAACGTTTATCATGACCAATTTTTAAAAAAGGTAAAATTACAGTGCCTTTGCAAAATTGTGCAAAACGTTCGTTTTAGCCTCTAAATAACACGTTTTATGAAAACTGCTATTTTGCAGTGTTTCAGCAGTTTTCCAGTAAAAACAGCAAAAACGTTTATCATGACCAATTTTTAAAAAAGGTAAAATTACAGTGCCTTTGCAAAATTGTGCAAAACGTTCGTTTTAGCCTCTAAATAACACGTTTTTATGAAAACTGCTATTTTGCAGTGTTTGCAGCAGTTTTCCAGTAAAAACAGCAAAAACGTTTATCATGACCAATTTTTAAAAAAGGTAAAATTACAGTGCCTTTGCAAAATTGTGCAAAACGTTCGTTTTAGCCTCTAAATAACACGTTTTATGAAAACTGCTATTTTGCAGTGTTTGCAGCAGTTTTCCAGTAAAAACAGCAAAAACGTTTATCATGACCAATTTTTAAAAAAGGTAAAATTACAGTGCCTTTGCAAAATTGTGCAAAACGTTCGTTTTAGCCTCTAAATAACACGTTTTATGAAAACTGCTATTTTGCAGTGTTTGCAGCAGTTTTCCAGTAAAAACAGCAAAAACGTTTATCATGACCAATTTTTAAAAAAGGTAAAATTACAGTGCCTTTGCAAAATTGTGCAAAACGTTCGTTTTAGCCTCTAAATAACACGTTTTATGAAAACTGCTATTTTGCAGTGTTTGCAGCAGTTTTCCAGTAAAAACAGCAAAAACGTTTATCATGACCAATTTTTAAAAAAGGTAAAATTACAGTGCCTTTGCAAAATTGTGCAAAACGTTCGTTTTAGCCTCTAAATAACACGTTTTATGAAAGCTGCTATTTTGCAGTGTTTGCAGCAGTTTTCCAGTAAAAACAGCAAAAACGTTTATCATGACCAATTTTTAAAAAAGGTAAAATTACAGTGCCTTTGCAAAATTGTGCAAAACGTTCGTTTTAGCCTCTAAATAACACGTTTTATGAAAACTGCTATTTTGCAGTGTTTGCAGCAGTTTTCCAGTAAAAACAGCAAAAACGTTTATCATGACCAATTTTTAAAAAAGGTAAAATTACAGTGCCTTTGCAAAATTGTGCAAAACGTTCGTTTTAGCCTCTAAATAACACGTTTTATGAAAAGTGCTATTTTGCAGTCTTTGCAGCAGTTTTCCAGTAAAAACAGCAAAAACGTTTATCATGACCAATTTTTAAAAAAGGTAAAATTACAGTGCCTTTGCAAAATTGTGCAAAACGTTCGTTTTAGCCTCTAAATAACACGTTTTATGAAAAGTGCTATTTTGCAGTGTTTGCAGCAGTTTTCCAGTAAAAACAGCAAAAACGTTTATCATGACCAATTTTTAAAAAAGGTAAAATTACAGTGCCTTTGCAAAATTGTGCAAAACGTTCGTTTAGCCTCTAAATAACACGTTTTATGAAAACTGCTATTTTGCAGTGTTTGCAGCAGTTTTCCAGTAAAAACAGCAAAAACGTTTATCATGACCAATTTTTAAAAAAGGTAAAATTACAGTGCCTTTGCAAAATTGTGCAAAACGTTCGTTTTAGCCTCTAAATAACACGTTTTATGAAAAGTGCTATTTTGCAGTCTTTGCAGCAGTTTTCCAGTAAAAACAGCAAAAACGTTTATCATGACCAATTTTTAAAAAAGGTAAAATTACAGTGCCTTTGCAAAATTGTGCAAAACGTTCGTTTTAGCCTCTAAATAACACGTTTTATGAAAAGTGCTATTTTGCAGTGTTTGCAGCAGTTTTCCAGTAAAAACAGCAAAAACGTTTATCATGACCAATTTTTAAAAAAGGTAAAATTACAGTGCCTTTGCAAAATTGTGCAAAACGTTCGTTTTAGCCTCTAAATAACACGTTTTATGAAAACTGCTATTTTGCAGTGTTTGCAGCAGTTTTCCAGTAAAAACAGCAAAAACGTTTATCATGACCAATTTTTAAAAAAGGTAAAATTACAGTGCCTTTGCAAAATTGTGCAAAACGTTCGTTTTAGCCTCTAAATAACACGTTTTATGAAAACTGCTATTTTGCAGTGTTTGCAGCAGTTTTCCAGTAAAAACAGCAAAAACGTTTATCATGACCAATTTTTAAAAAAGGTAAAATTACAGTGCCTTTGCAAAATTGTGCAAAACGTTCGTTTTAGCCTCTAAATAACACGTTTTATGAAAACTGCTATTTTGCAGTGTTTGCAGCAGTTTTCCAGTAAAAACAGCAAAAACGTTTATCATGACCAATTTTTAAAAAAAGGTAAAATTACAGTGCCTTTGCAAAATTGTGCAAAACGTTTGTTTTAGCCTCTAAATAACACGTTTTATGAAAACTGCTATTTTGCAGTGTTTGCAGCAGTGTTCCAATAAAAACAGCAAAAACGTTTATCATGACCAATTTTTAAAAAGGTAAAATTACAGTGCCTTTGCAAAATTGTGCAAAACGTTCGTTTTAGCCTCTAAATAACACGTTTTATGAAAACTGCTATTTTGCAGTGTTTGCAGCAGTTTTCCAGTCAAAACAGAAAAAACTTTTATCATGACCAATTTTTAAAAAAGGTAAAATTACAGTGCCTTTGCAAAATTGTGCAAAACGTTCGTTTTAGCCTCTAAATAACACGTTTTATGAAAACTGCTATTTTGCAGTGTATGCAGCAGTTTTCCAGTAAAAACAGCAAAAACGTTTATCATGACCAATTTTTAAAAAAGGTAAAATTACAGTGCCTTTGCAAAATTGTGCAAAACGTTCGTTTTAGCCTCTAAATAACACGTTTTATGAAAACTGCTATTTTGCAGTGTTTGCAGCAGTTTTCCAGTAAAAACAGCAAAAACGTTTATCATGACCAATTTTTAAAAAAGGTAAAATTACAGTGCCTTTGGAAAATTGTGCAAAACGTTCGTTTTAGCCTCTAAATAACACGTTTTATGAAAACTGCTATTTTGCAGTGTTTGCAGCAGTTTTCCAGTAAAAACAGCAAAAACGTTTATCATGACCAATTTTTAAAAAAGGTAAAATTACAGTGCCTTTGCAAAATTGTGCAAAACGTTCGTTTTAGCCTCTAAATAACACGTTTTATGAAAACTGCTATTTTGCAGTGTTTGCAGCAGTTTTCCAGTCAAAACAGCAAAAACGTTTATCATGACCAATTTTTAAAAAAGGTAAAATTACAGTGCCTTTGCAAAATTGTGCAAAACGTTCGTTTTAGCCTCTAAATAACACGTTTTATGAAAACTGCTATTTTGCAGTGTTTGCAGCAGTTTTCCAGTCAAAACAGCAAAAACGTTTATCATGACCAATTTTTAAAAAAGGTAAAATTACAGTGCCTTTGCAAAATTGTGCAAAACGTTCGTTTTAGCCTCTAAATAACACGTTTTATGAAAACTGCTATTTTGCAGTGTTTGCAGCAGTTTTCCAGTAAAAACAGCAAAAACGTTTATCATGACCAATTTTTAAAAAACGTAAAATTACAGTGCCTTTGCAAAATTGTGCAAAACGTTCGTTTTAGCCTCTAAATAACACGTTTTATGAAAACTGCTATTTTGCAGTGTTTGCAGCAGTTTTCCAGTCAAAACAGAAAAAACTTTTATCATGACCAATTTTTAAAAAAGGTAAAATTACAGTGCCTTTGCAAAATTGTGCAAAACGTTCGTTTTAGCCTCTAAATAACACGTTTTATGAAAACTGCTATTTTGCAGTGTATGCAGCAGTTTTCCAGTAAAAACAGCAAAAACGTTTATCATGACCAATTTTTAAAAAAGGTAAAATTACAGTGCCTTTGCAAAATTGTGCAAAACGTTCGTTTTAGCCTCTAAATAACACGTTTTATGAAAACTGCTATTTTGCAGTGTTTGCAGCAGTTTTCCAGTAAAAACAGCAAAAACGTTTATCATGACCAATTTTTAAAAAAAGGTAAAATTACAGTGCCTTTGCAAAATTGTGCAAAACGTTTGTTTTAGCCTCTAAATAACACGTTTTATGAAAACTGCTTTTTTGCAGTGTTTGCAGCAGTTTTCCAATAAAAACAGCAAAAACGTTTATCATGACCAATTTTTAAAAAAGGTAAAATTACAGTGCCTTTGCAAAATTGTGCAAAACGTTCGTTTTAGCCTCTAAATAACACGTTTTATGAAAACTGCTATTTTGCAGTGTTTGCAGCAGTTTTCCAGTCAAAACAGCAAAAACGTTTATCATGACCAATTTTTAAAAAAGGTAAAATTACAGTGCCTTTGCAAAATTGTGCAAAACGTTCGTTTTAGCCTCTAAATAACACGTTTTATGAAAACTGCTATTTTGCAGTGTTTGCAGCAGTTTTCCAGTCAAAACAGCAAAAACGTTTATCATGACCAATTTTTAAAAAAGGTAAAATTACAGTGCCTTTGCAAAATTGTGCAAAACGTTCGTTTTAGCCTCTAAATAACACGTTTTATGAAAACTGCTATTTTGCAGTGTTTGCAGCAGTTTTCCAGTAAAAACAGCAAAAACGTTTATCATGACCAATTTTTAAAAAAGGTAAAATTACAGTGCCTTTGCAAAATTGTGCAAAACGTTCGTTTTAGCCTCTAAATAACACGTTTTATGAAAACTGCTATTTTGCAGTGTTTGCAGCAGTTTTCCAGTAAAAACAGCAAAAACCTTTATCATGACCAATTTTTAAAAAAGGTAAAATTACAGTGCCTTTGCAAAATTGTGCAAAACGTTCGTTTTAGCCTCTAAATAACACGTTTTATGAAAACTGCTATTTTGCAGTGTTTGCAGCAGTTTTCCAGTAAAAACAGCAAAAACGTTTATCATGACCAATTTTTAAAAAAGGTAAAATTACAGTGCCTTTGGAAAATTGTGCAAAACGTTCGTTTTAGCCTCTAAATAACACGTTTTATGAAAACTGCTATTTTGCAGTGTTTGCAGCAGTTTTCCAGTAAAAACAGCAAAAACGTTTATCATGACCAATTTTTAAAAAAGGTAAAATTACAGTGCCTTTGCAAAATTGTGCAAAACGTTCGTTTTAGCCTCTAAATAACACGTTTTATGAAAACTGCTATTTTGCAGTGTTTGCAGCAGTTTTCCAGTAAAAACAGCAAAAACGTTTATCATGACCAATTTTTAAAAAACGTAAAATTACAGTGCCTTTGCAAAATTGTGCAAAACGTTCGTTTTAGCCTCTAAATAACACGTTTTATGAAAACTGCTATTTTGCAGTGTTTGCAGCAGTTTTCCAGTCAAAACAGAAAAAACTTTTATCATGACCAATTTTTAAAAAAGGTAAAATTACAGTGCCTTTGCAAAATTGTGCAAAACGTTCGTTTTAGCCTCTAAATAACACGTTTTATGAAAACTGCTATTTTGCAGTGTATGCAGCAGTTTTCCAGTAAAAACAGCAAAAACGTTTATCATGACCAATTTTTAAAAAAGGTAAAATTACAGTGCCTTTGCAAAATTGTGCAAAACGTTCGTTTTAGCCTCTAAATAACACGTTTTATGAAAACTGCTATTTTGCAGTGTTTGCAGCAGTTTTCCAGTAAAAACAGCAAAAACGTTTATCATGACCAATTTTAAAAAAAGGTAAAATTACAGTGCCTTTGCAAAATTGTGCAAAACGTTTGTTTTAGCCTCTAAATAACACGTTTTATGAAAACTGCTTTTTTGCAGTGTTTGCAGCAGTTTTCCAATAAAAACAGCAAAAACGTTTATCATGACCAATTTTTAAAAAAGGTAAAATTACAGTGCCTTTGCAAAATTGTGCAAAACGTTCGTTTTAGCCTCTAAATAACACGTTTTATGAAAACTGCTATTTTGCAGTGTTTGCAGCAGTTTTCCAGTCAAAACAGCAAAAACGTTTATCATGACCAATTTTTAAAAAAGGTAAAATTACAGTGCCTTTGCAAAATTGTGCAAAACGTTCGTTTTAGCCTCTAAATAACACGTTTTATGAAAACTGCTATTTTGCAGTGTTTGCAGCAGTTTTCCAGTCAAAACAGCAAAAACGTTTATCATGACCAATTTTTAAAAAAGGTAAAATTACAGTGCCTTTGCAAAATTGTGCAAAACGTTCGTTTTAGCCTCTAAATAACACGTTTTATGAAAACTGCTATTTTGCAGTGTTTGCAGCGTTTTCCAGTAAAAACAGCAAAAACGTTTATCATGACCAATTTTTAAAAAAGGTAAAATTACAGTGCCTTTGCAAAATTGTGCAAAACGTTCGTTTTAGCCTCTAAATAACACGTTTTATGAAAACTGCTATTTTGCAGTGTTTGCAGCAGTTTTCCAGTAAAAACAGCAAAAACGTTTATCATGACCAATTTTTAAAAAAGGTAAAATTACAGTGCCTTTGCAAAATTGTGCAAAACGTTCGTTTTAGCCTCTAAATAACACGTTTTATGAAAACTGCTATTTTGCAGTGTTTGCAGCAGTTTTCCAGTAAAAACAGCAAAAACGTTTATCATGACCAATTTTTAAAAAAGGTAAAATTACAGTGCCTTTGGAAAATTGTGCAAAACGTTCGTTTTAGCCTCTAAATAACACGTTTTATGAAAACTGCTATTTTGCAGTGTTTGCAGCAGTTTTCCAGTAAAAACAGCAAAAACGTTTATCATGACCAATTTTTAAAAAAGGTAAAATTACAGTGCCTTTGCAAAATTGTGCAAAACGTTCGTTTTAGCCTCTAAATAACACGTTTTATGAAAACTGCTATTTTGCAGTGTTTGCAGCAGTTTTCCAGTAAAAACAGCAAAAACGTTTATCATGACCAATTTTTAAAAAAGGTAAAATTACAGTGCCTTTGCAAAATTGTGCAAAACGTTCGTTTTAGCCTCTAAATAACACGTTTTATGAAAACTGCTATTTTGCAGTGTTTGCAGCAGTTTTCCAGTAAAAACAGCAAAAACGTTTATCATGACCAATTTTTAAAAAAGGTAAAATTACAGTGCCTTTGCAAAATTGTGCAAAACGTTCGTTTTAGCCTCTAAATAACACGTTTTATGAAAACTGCTATTTTGCAGTGTTTGCAGCAGTTTTCCAGTAAAAACAGCAAAAACGTTTATCATGACCAATTTTTAAAAAAGGTAAAATTACAGTGCCTTTGGAAAATTGTGCAAAACGTTCGTTTTAGCCTCTAAATAACACGTTTTATGAAAACTGCTATTTTGCAGTGTTTGCAGCAGTTTTCCAGTAAAAACAGCAAAAACGTTTATCATGACCAATTTTTAAAAAAGGTAAAATTACAGTGCCTTTGCAAAATTGTGCAAAACGTTCGTTTTAGCCTCTAAATAACACGTTTTATGAAAACTGCTATTTTGCAGTGTTTGCAGCAGTTTTCCAGTAAAAACAGCAAAAACGTTTATCATGACCAATTTTTAAAAAAGGTAAAATTACAGTGCCTTTGCAAAATTGTGCAAAACGTTCGTTTTAGCCTCTAAATAACACGTTTTATGAAAACTGCTATTTTGCAGTGTTTGCAGCAGTTTTCCAGTAAAAACAGCAAAAACGTTTATCATGACCAATTTTTAAAAAAGGTAAAATTACAGTGCCTTTGCAAAATTGTGCAAAACGTTCGTTTTAGCCTCTAAATAACACGTTTTATGAAAACTGCTATTTTGCAGTCTTTGCAGCAGTTTTCCAGTAAAAACAGCAAAAACCTTTATCATGACCAATTTTTAAAAAAGGTAAAATTACAGTGCCTTTGGAAAATTGTGCAAAACGTTCGTTTTAGCCTCTAAATAACACGTTTTATGAAAACTGCTATTTTGCAGTGTTTGCAGCAGTTTTCCAGTAAAAACAGCAAAAACGTTTATCATGACCAATTTTTAAAAAAGGTAAAATTACAGTGCCTTTGCAAAATTGTGCAAAACGTTCGTTTTAGCCTCTAAATAACACGTTTTATGAAAACTGCTATTTTGCAGTGTTTGCAGCAGTTTTCCAGTAAAAACAGCAAAAACCTTTATCATGACCAATTTTTAAAAAAGGTAAAATTACAGTGCCTTTGCAAAATTGTGCAAAACGTTCGTTTTAGCCTCTAAATAACACGTTTTATGAAAACTGCTATTTTGCAGTGTTTGCAGCAGTTTTCCAGTAAAAACAGCAAAAACGTTTATCATGACCAATTTTTAAAAAAGGTAAAATTACAGTGCCTTTGCAAAATTGTGCAAAACGTTCGTTTTAGCCTCTAAATAACACGTTTTATGAAAACTGCTATTTTGCAGTGTTTGCAGCAGTTTTCCAGTAAAAACAGCAAAAACGTTTATCATGACCAATTTTTAAAAAAGGTAAAATTACAGTGCCTTTGCAAAATTGTGCAAAACGTTCGTTTTAGCCTCTAAATAACACGTTTTATGAAAACTGCTATTTTGCAGTGTTTGCAGCAGTTTTCCAGTAAAAACAGCAAAAACGTTTATCATGACCAATTTTTAAAAAAGGTAAAATTACAGTGCCTTTGCAAAATTGTGCAAAACGTTCGTTTTAGCCTCTAAATAACACGTTTTATGAAAACTGCTATTTTGCAGTGTTTGCAGCAGTTTTCCAGTAAAAACAGCAAAAACGTTTATCATGACCAATTTTTAAAAAAGGTAAAATTACAGTGCCTTTGCAAAATTGTGCAAAACGTTCGTTTTAGCCTCTAAATAACACGTTTTATGAAAACTGCTATTTTGCAGTGTTTGCAGCAGTTTTCCAGTAAAAACAGCAAAAACGTTTATCATGACCAATTTTTAAAAAACGTAAAATTACAGTGCCTTTGCAAAATTGTGCAAAACGTTCGTTTTAGCCTCTAAATAACACGTTTTATGAAAACTGCTATATTGCGGTGTTTGCAGCAGTTTTCCAGTAAAAACAGCAAAAACGTTTATCATGACCAATTTTTAAAAAAGGTAAAATTACAGTGCCTTTGCAAAATTGTGCAAAACGTTCGTTTTAGCCTCTAAATAACACGTTTTATGAAAACTGCTATTTTGCAGTGTTTGCAGCAGTTTTCCAGTCAAAACAGAAAAAACGTTTATCATGACCAATTTTTAAAAAAGGTAAAATTACAGTGCCTTTGCAAAATTGTGCAAAACGTTCGTTTTAGCCTCTAAATAACACGTTTTATGAAAACTGCTATTTTGCAGTGTTTGCAGCAGTTTTCCAGTAAAAACAGCAAAAACGTTTATCATGACCAATTTTTAAAAAAGGTAAAATTACAGTGCCTTTGCAAAATTGTGCAAAACGTTCGTTTTAGCCTCTAAATAACACGTTTTATGAAAACTGCTATTTTGCAGTGTTTGCAGCAGTTTTCCAGTAAAAACAGCAAAAACGTTTATCATGACCAATTTTTAAAAAAGGTAAAATTACAGTGCCTTTGCAAAATTGTGCAAAACGTTCGTTTTAGCCTCTAAATAACACGTTTTATGAAAACTGCTATTTTGCAGTGTTTGCAGCAGTTTTCCAGTAAAAACAGCAAAAACGTTTATCATGACCAATTTTTAAAAAGGTAAAATTACAGTGCCTTTGCAAAATTGTGCAAAACGTTCGTTTTAGCCTCTAAATAACACGTTTTATGAAAACTGCTATTTTGCAGTGTTTGCAGCAGTTTTCCAGTCAAAACAGAAAAAACGTTTATCATGACCAATTTTTAAAAAAGGTAAAATTACAGTGCCTTTGCAAAATTGTGCAAAACGTTCGTTTTAGCCTCTAAATAACACGTTTTATGAAAACTGCTATTTTGCAGTGTTTGCAGCAGTTTTCCAGTAAAAACAG
Source organism: Montipora capitata (assembly GCA_949126865.1). Lineage (NCBI taxonomy): Eukaryota > Metazoa > Cnidaria > Anthozoa > Scleractinia > Acroporidae > Montipora > Montipora capitata. The sequence goes on along the minus strand of OX421449.1, from coordinate 33,652,676 downwards.
CAAAAACGTTTATCATGACCAATTTTTAAAAAAGGTAAAATTACAGTGCGTTTGCAAAATTGTGCAAAACGTTCGTTTTAGCCTCTAAATAACACGTTTTATGAAAACTGCTATTTTGCAGTGTTTGCAGCAGTTTTCCAGTCAAAACAGAAAAAACGTTTATCATGACCAATTTTTAAAAAAGGTAAAATTACAGTGCCTTTGCAAAATTGTGCAAAACGTTCGTTTTAGCCTCTAAATAACACGTTTTATGAAAACTGCTATTTTGCAGTGTTTGCAGCAGTTTTCCAGTAAAAACAGCAAAAACGTTTATCATGACCAATTTTTAAAAAAGGTAAAATTACAGTGCCTTTGCAAAATTGTGCAAAACGTTCGTTTTAGCCTCTAAATAACACGTTTTATGAAAACTGCTATTTTGCAGTGTTTGCAGCAGTTTTCCAGTAAAAACAGCAAAAACGTTTATCATGACCAATTTTTAAAAAAGGTAAAATTACAGTGCCTTTGCAAAATTGTGCAAAACGTTCGTTTTAGCCTCTAAATAACACGTTTTATGAAAACTGCTATTTTGCAGTGTTTGCAGCAGTTTTCCAGTAAAAACAGCAAAAACGTTTATCATGACCAATTTTTAAAAAAGGTAAAATTACAGTGCCTTTGCAAAATTGTGCAAAACGTTCGTTTTAGCCTCTAAATAACACGTTTTATGAAAACTGCTATTTTGCAGTGTTTGCAGCAGTTTTCCAGTAAAAACAGCAAAAACGTTTATCATGACCAATTTTTAAAAAAGGTAAAATTACAGTGCCTTTGCAAAATTGTGCAAAACGTTCGTTTTAGCCTCTAAATAACACGTTTTATGAAAACTGCTATTTTGCAGTGTTTGCAGCAGTTTTCCAGTAAAAACAGCAAAAACGTTTATCATGACCAATTTTTAAAAAAGGTAAAATTACAGTGCGTTTGCAAAATTGTGCAAAACGTTCGTTTTAGCCTCTAAATAACACGTTTTATGAAAACTGCTATTTTGCAGTGTTTGCAGCAGTTTTCCAGTCAAAACAGAAAAAACGTTTATCATGACCAATTTTTAAAAAAGGTAAAATTACAGTGCCTTTGCAAAATTGTGCAAAACGTTCGTTTTAGCCTCTAAATAACACGTTTTATGAAAACTGCTATTTTGCAGTGTTTGCAGCAGTTTTCCAGTAAAAACAGCAAAAACGTTTATCATGACCAATTTTTAAAAAAGGTAAAATTACAGTGCCTTTGCAAAATTGTGCAAAACGTTCGTTTTAGCCTCTAAATAACACGTTTTATGAAAACTGCTATTTTGCAGTGTTTGCAGCAGTTTTCCAGTAAAAACAGCAAAAACGTTTATCATGACCAATTTTTAAAAAAGGTAAAATTACAGTGCCTTTGCAAAATTGTGCAAAACGTTCGTTTTAGCCTCTAAATAACACGTTTTATGAAAACTGCTATTTTGCAGTGTTTGCAGCAGTTTTCCAGTAAAAACAGCAAAAACGTTTATCATGACCAATTTTTAAAAAAGGTAAAATTACAGTGCCTTTGCAAAATTGTGCAAAACGTTCGTTTTAGCCTCTAAATAACACGTTTTATGAAAACTGCTATTTTGCAGTGTTTGCAGCAGTTTTCCAGTAAAAACAGCAAAAACGTTTATCATGACCAATTTTTAAAAAAGGTAAAATTACAGTGCCTTTGCAAAATTGTGCAAAACGTTCGTTTTAGCCTCTAAATAACACGTTTTATGAAAACTGCTATTTTGCAGTGTTTGCAGCAGTTTTCCAGTAAAAACAGCAAAAACGTTTATCATGACCAATTTTTAAAAAAGGTAAAATTACAGTGCCTTTGCAAAATTGTGCAAAACGTTCGTTTTAGCCTCTAAATAACACGTTTTATGAAAACTGCTATTTTGCAGTGTTTGCAGCAGTTTTCCAGTAAAAACAGCAAAAACGTTTATCATGACCAATTTTTAAAAAAGGTAAAATTACAGTGCCTTTGCAAAATTGTGCAAAACGTTCGTTTTAGCCTCTAAATAACACGTTTTATGAAAACTGCTATTTTGCAGTGTTTGCAGCAGTTTTCCAGTAAAAACACCAAAAACCTTTATCATGACCAATTTTTAAAAAAGGTAAAATTACAGTGCCTTTGCAAAATTGTGCAAAACGTTCGTTTTAGCCTCTAAATAACACGTTTTATGAAAACTGCTATTTTGCAGTGTTTGCAGCAGTTTTCCAGTAAAAACAGCAAAAACGTTTATCATGACCAATTTTTAAAAAAGGTAAAATTACAGTGCCTTTGCAAAATTGTGCAAAACGTTCGTTTTAGCCTCTAAATAACACGTTTTATGAAAACTGCTATTTTGCAGTGTTTGCAGCAGTTTTCCAGTAAAAACAGCAAAAACGTTTATCATGACCAATTTTTAAAAAAGGTAAAATTACAGTGCCTTTGCAAAATTGTGCAAAACGTTCGTTTTAGCCTCTAAATAACACGTTTTATGAAAACTGCTATTTTGCGGTGTTTGCAGCAGTTTTCCAGTAAAAACAGCAAAAACGTTTATCATGACCAATTTTTAAAAAAGGTAAAATTACAGTGCCTTTGCAAAATTGTGCAAAACGTTCGTTTTAGCCTCTAAATAACACGTTTTATGAAAACTGCTATTTTGCAGTGTTTGCAGCAGTTTTCCAGTCAAAACAGAAAAAACGTTTATCATGACCAATTTTTAAAAAAGGTAAAATTACAGTGGCTTTGCAAAATTGTGCAAAACGTTCGTTTTAGCCTCTAAATAACACGTTTTATGAAAACTGCTATTTTGCAGTGTTTGCAGCAGTTTTCCAGTAAAAACAGCAAAAACGTTTATCATGACCAATTTTTAAAAAAGGTAAAATTACAGTGCCTTTGCAAAATTGTGCAAAACGTTCGTTTTAGCCTCTAAATAACACGTTTTATGAAAACTGCTATTTTGCAGTGTTTGCAGCAGTTTTCCAGTAAAAACAGCAAAAACGTTTATCATGACCAATTTTTAAAAAAGGTAAAATTACAGTGCCTTTGCAAAATTGTGCAAAACGTTCGTTTTAGCCTCTAAATAACACGTTTTATGAAAACTGCTATTTTGCAGTGTTTGCAGCAGTTTTCCAGTCAAAACAGCAAAAACGTTTATCATGACCAATTTTTAAAAAAGGTAAAATTACAGTGGCTTTGCAAAATTGTGCAAAACGTTCGTTTTAGCCTCTAAATAACACGTTTTATGAAAACTGCTATTTTGCAGTGTTTGCAGCAGTTTTCCAGTAAAAACAGCAAAAACGTTTATCATGACCAATTTTTAAAAAAGGTAAAATTACAGTGCCTTTGGAAAATTGTGCAAAACGTTCGTTTTAGCCTCTAAATAACACGTTTTATGAAAACTGCTATTTTGCGGTGTTTCCAGCAGTTTTCCAGTAAAAACAGCAAAAACGTTTATCATGACCAATTTTTAAAAAAGGTAAAATTACAGTGCCTTTGCAAATTTGTGCAAAACGTTCGATTTAGCCTCTAAATAACACGTTTTATGAAAAATGCTATTTTGCAGTGTTTGCAGCAGTTTTCCAGTAAAAACAGCAAAAACGTTTATCATGACCAATTTTTAAAAAAGGTAAAATTACAGTGCCTTTGCAAAATTGTGCAAAACGTTCGTTTTAGCCTCTAAATAACACGTTTTACGAAAACTGCTATTTTGCAGTGTTTGCAGCAGTTTTCCAGTAAAAACAGCAAAAACGTTTATCATGACCAATTTTTAAAAAAGGTAAAATTACAGTGCCTTTGCAAAATTGTGCAAAACGTTCGTTTTAGCCTCTAAATAACACGTTTTATGAAAACTGCTATTTTGCAGTGTTTGCAGCAGTTTTCCAGTAAAAACAGCAAAAACGTTTATCATGACCAATTTTTAAAAAAGGTAAAATTACAGTGCCTTTGCAAAATTGTGCAAAACGTTCGTTTTAGCCTCTAAATAACACGTTTTATGAAAACTGCTATTTTGCAGTGTTTGCAGCAGTTTTCCAGTAAAAACAGCAAAAACGTTTATCATGACCAATTTTTAAAAAAGGTAAAATTACAGTGCCTTTGCAAAATTGTGCAAAACGTTCGTTTTAGCCTCTAAATAACACGTTTTATGAAAACTGCTATTTTGCAGTGTTTGCAGCAGTTTTCCAGTAAAAACAGCAAAAACGTTTATCATGACCAATTTTTAAAAAAGGTAAAATTACAGTGCCTTTGCAAAATTGTGCAAAACGTTCGTTTTAGCCTCTAAATAACACGTTTTATGAAAACTGCTATTTTGCAGTGTTTGCAGCAGTTTTCCAGTAAAAACAGCAAAAACGTTTATCATGACCAATTTTTAAAAAAGGTAAAATTACAGTGCCTTTGCAAAATTGTGCAAAACGTTCGTTTTAGCCTCTAAATAACACGTTTTATGAAAACTGCTATTTTGCAGTGTTTGCAGCAGTTTTCCAGTAAAAACAGCAAAAACGTTTATCATGACCAATTTTTAAAAAAGGTAAAATTACAGTGCCTTTGCAAAATTGTGCAAAACGTTCGTTTTAGCCTCTAAATAACACGTTTTATGAAAACTGCTATTTTGCAGTGTTTGCAGCAGTTTTCCAGTAAAAACAGCAAAAACGTTTATCATGACCAATTTTTAAAAAAGGTAAAATTACAGTGCCTTTGCAAAATTGTGCAAAACGTTCGTTTTAGCCTCTAAATAACACGTTTTATGAAAACTGCTATTTTGCAGTGTTTGCAGCAGTTTTCCAGTAAAAACAGCAAAAACGTTTATCATGACCAATTTTTAAAAAAGGTAAAATTACAGTGCCTTTGCAAAATTGTGCAAAACGTTCGTTTTAGCCTCTAAATAACACGTTTTATGAAAACTGCTATTTTGCAGTGTTTGCAGCAGTTTTCCAGTAAAAACAGCAAAAACGTTTATCATGACCAATTTTTAAAAAAGGTAAAATTACAGTGCCCTTGCAAAATTGTGCAAAACGTTCGTTTTAGCCTCTAAATAACACGTTTTATGAAAACTGCTATTTTGCAGTGTTTGCAGCAGTTTTCCAGTAAAAACAGCAAAAACGTTTATCATGACCAATTTTTAAAAAAGGTAAAATTACAGTGCCTTTGCAAAATTGTGCAAAACGTTCGTTTTAGCCTCTAAATAACACGTTTTATGAAAACTGCTATTTTGCAGTGTTTGCAGCAGTTTTCCAGTAAAAACAGCAAAAACGTTTATCATGACCAATTTTTAAAAAACGTAAAATTACAGTGCCTTTGGAAAATTGTGCAAAACGTTCGTTTTAGCCTCTAAATAACACGTTTTATGAAAACTGCTATTTTGCAGTGTTTGCAGCAGTTTTCCAGTAAAAACAGCAAAAACGTTTATCATGACCAATTTTTAAAAAAGGTAAAATTACAGTGCCTTTGCAAAATTGTGCAAAACGTTCGTTTTAGCCTCTAAATAACACGTTTTATGAAAACTGCTATTTTGCAGTGTTTGCAGCAGTTTTCCAGTAAAAACAGCAAAAACGTTTATCATGACCAATTTTTAAAAAAGGTAAAATTACAGTGCCTTTGCAAAATTGTGCAAAACGTTCGTTTTAGCCTCTAAATAACACGTTTTATGAAAACTGCTATTTTGCGGTGTTTACAGCAGTTTTCCAGTAAAAACAGCAAAAACGTTTATCATGACCAATTTTTAAAAAAGGTAAAATTACAGTGCCTTTGCAAAATTGTGCAAAACGTTCGTTTTAGCCTCTAAATAACACGTTTTATGAAAACTGCTATTTTGCAGTGTTTGCAGCAGTTTTCCAGTAAAAACAGCAAAAACGTTTATCATGACCAATTTTTAAAAAAGGAAAAAATTACAGTGGCTTTGCAAAATTGTGCAAAACGTTCGTTTTAGCCTCTAAATAACACGTTTTATGAAAACTGCTATTTTGCAGTGTTTGCAGCAGTTTTCCAGTAAAAACAGCAAAAACGTTTATCATGACCAATTTTTAAAAAAGTTAAAATTACATTGCCTTTGCAAAATTGTGCAAAACGTTCGTTTTAGCCTCTAAATAACACGTTTTAGGAAAACTGCTATTTTGCAGTGTTTGCAGCAGTTTTCCAGTAAAAACAGCAAAAACGTTTATCATGACCAATTTTTAAAAAAGTTAAAATTACATTGCCTTTGCAAAATTGTGCAAAACGTTCGTTTTAGCCTCTAAATAACACGTTTTAGGAAAACTGCTATTTTGCAGTGTTTGCAGCAGTTTTCCAGTAAAAACAGCAAAAACGTTTATCATGACCAATTTTTAAAAAAGGTAAAATTACAGTGGCTGTGCAAAATTGTGCAAAACGTTCGTTTTAGCCTCTTAATAACACGTTTTATGAAAACTGCTATTTTGCAGTGTTTGCAGCAGTTTTCCAGTAAAAACAGCAAAAACGTTTATCATGACCAATTTTTAAAAAAGGTAAATATACAGTGCCTTTGCAAAATTGTGCAAAACGTTCGTTTTAGCCTCTAAATAACACGTTTTATGAAAACTGCTATTTTGCAGTGTTTGCAGCAGTTTTCCAGTAAAAACAGCAAAAACCTTTATCATGACCAATTTTTAAAAAAGGTAAAATTACAGTGCCAGTGCAAAATTGTGCAAAACGTTCGTTTTAGCCTCTAAATAACATCTTTTATGAAAACTGCTATTTTGCAGTGTTTGCAGCAGTTTTCCAGTAAAAACAGCAAAAACGTTTATCATGACCAATTTTTAAAAAAGGTAAAATTACAGTGCCTTTGCAAAATTGTGCAAAACGTTCGTTTTAGCCTCTAAATAACACGTTTTATGAAAACTGCTATTTTGCAGTGTTTGCAGCAGTTTTCCAGTAAAAACAGCAAAAACGTTTATCATGACCAATTTTTAAAAAAGGTAAGATTACAGTGCCTTTGCAAAATTGTGCAAAACGTTCGTTTTAGCCTCTAAATAACACGTTTTATGAAAACTGCTATTTTGCAGTGTTTCCAGCAGTTTTCCAGTAAAAACAGCAAAAACGTTTATCATGACCAATTTTTAAAAAAGGTAAAATTACAGTGCCTTTGCAAAATTGTGCAAAACGTTCGTTTTAGCCTCTAAATAACACGTTTTATGAAAACTGCTATTTTGCAGTGTTTGCAGCAGTTTTCCAGTAAAAACAGCAAAAATGTTTCTCATGACCAATTTTTAAAAAAGGTAAAATTACAGTGCCTTTGCAAAATTGTGCAAAACGTTCGTTTTAGCCTCTAAATAACACGTTTTATGAAAACTGCTATTTTGCAGTGTTTGCAGCAGTTTTCCAGTAAAAACAGCAAAAACGTTTATGATGACCAATTTTTAAAAAAGGTAACATTACAGTGCCTTTGCAAAATTGTGCAAAACGTTCGTTTTAGCCTCTAAATAACACGTTTTATGAAAACTGCTATTTTGCAGTGTTTGCAGCAGTTTTCCAGTAAAAACAGCAAAAACGTTTATCATGACCAATTTTTAAAAAAGGTAAAATTACAGTGCCTTTGCAAAATTGTGCAAAACGTTCGTTTTAGCCTCTAAATAACACGTTTTATGAAAACTGCTATTTTGCAGTGTTTGCAGCAGTTTTCCAGTAAAAACAGCAAAAACGTTTATCATGACCAATTTTTAAAAAAGTTAAAATTACATTGCCTTTGCAAAATTGTGCAAAACGTTCGTTTTAGCCTCTAAATAACACGTTTTAGGAAAACTGCTATTTTGCAGTGTTTGCAGCAGTTTTCCAGTAAAAACAGCAAAAACGTTTATCATGACCAATTTTTAAAAAAGTTAAAATTACATTGCCTTTGCAAAATTGTGCAAAACGTTCGTTTTAGCCTCTAAATAACACGTTTTAGGAAAACTGCTATTTTGCAGTGTTTGCAGCAGTTTTCCAGTAAAAACAGCAAAAACGTTTATCATGACCAATTTTTAAAAAAGGTAAAATTACAGTGGCTGTGCAAAATTGTGCAAAACGTTCGTTTTAGCCTCTTAATAACACGTTTTATGAAAACTGCTATTTTGCAGTGTTTGCAGCAGTTTTCCAGTAAAAACAGCAAAAACGTTTATCATGACCAATTTTTAAAAAAGGTAAATATACAGTGCCTTTGCAAAATTGTGCAAAACGTTCGTTTTAGCCTCTAAATAACACGTTTTATGAAAACTGCTATTTTGCAGTGTTTGCAGCAGTTTTCCAGTAAAAACAGCAAAAACCTTTATCATGACCAATTTTTAAAAAAGGTAAAATTACAGTGCCAGTGCAAAATTGTGCAAAACGTTCGTTTTAGCCTCTAAATAACATCTTTTATGAAAACTGCTATTTTGCAGTGTTTGCAGCAGTTTTCCAGTAAAAACAGCAAAAACGTTTATCATGACCAATTTTTAAAAAAGGTAAAATTACAGTGCCTTTGCAAAATTGTGCAAAACGTTCGTTTTAGCCTCTAAATAACACGTTTTATGAAAAGTGCTATTTTGCAGTGTTTGCAGCAGTTTTCCAGTAAAAACAGCAAAAACGTTTATCATGACCAATTTTTAAAAAAGGTAAAATTACAGTGCCCTTGCAAAATTGTGCAAAACGTTCGTTTTAGCCTCTAAATAACACGTTTTATGAAAACTGCTATTTTGCAGTGTTTGCAGCAGTTTTCCAGTAAAAACAGCAAAAACGTTTATCATGACCAATTTTTAAAAAAGGTAAAATTACAGTGCCTTTGCAAAATTGTGCAAAACGTTCGTTTTAGCCTCTAAATAACACGTTTTATGAAAACTGCTATTTTGCAGTGTTTGCAGCAGTTTTCCAGTAAAAACAGCAAAAACGTTTATCATGACCAATTTTTAAAAAACGTAAAATTACAGTGCCTTTGGAAAATTGTGCAAAACGTTCGTTTTAGCCTCTAAATAACACGTTTTATGAAAACTGCTATTTTGCAGTGTTTGCAGCAGTTTTCCAGTAAAAACAGCAAAAACGTTTATCATGACCAATTTTTAAAAAAGGTAAAATTACAGTGCCTTTGCAAAATTGTGCAAAACGTTCGTTTTAGCCTCTAAATAACACGTTTTATGAAAACTGCTATTTTGCAGTGTTTGCAGCAGTTTTCCAGTAAAAACAGCAAAAACGTTTATCATGACCAATTTTTAAAAAAGGTAAAATTACAGTGCCTTTGCAAAATTGTGCAAAACGTTCGTTTTAGCCTCTAAATAACACGTTTTATGAAAACTGCTATTTTGCGGTGTTTACAGCAGTTTTCCAGTAAAAACAGCAAAAACGTTTATCATGACCAATTTTTAAAAAAGGTAAAATTACAGTGCCTTTGCAAAATTGTGCAAAACGTTCGTTTTAGCCTCTAAATAACACGTTTTATGAAAACTGCTATTTTGCAGTGTTTGCAGCAGTTTTCCAGTAAAAACAGCAAAAACGTTTATCATGACCAATTTTTAAAAAAGGAAAAAATTACAGTGGCTTTGCAAAATTGTGCAAAACGTTCGTTTTAGCCTCTAAATAACACGTTTTATGAAAACTGCTATTTTGCAGTGTTTGCAGCAGTTTTCCAGTAAAAACAGCAAAAACGTTTATCATGACCAATTTTTAAAAAAGTTAAAATTACATTGCCTTTGCAAAATTGTGCAAAACGTTCGTTTTAGCCTCTAAATAACACGTTTTAGGAAAACTGCTATTTTGCAGTGTTTGCAGCAGTTTTCCAGTAAAAACAGCAAAAACGTTTATCATGACCAATTTTTAAAAAAGTTAAAATTACATTGCCTTTGCAAAATTGTGCAAAACGTTCGTTTTAGCCTCTAAATAACACGTTTTAGGAAAACTGCTATTTTGCAGTGTTTGCAGCAGTTTTCCAGTAAAAACAGCAAAAACGTTTATCATGACCAATTTTTAAAAAAGGTAAAATTACAGTGGCTGTGCAAAATTGTGCAAAACGTTCGTTTTAGCCTCTTAATAACACGTTTTATGAAAACTGCTATTTTGCAGTGTTTGCAGCAGTTTTCCAGTAAAAACAGCAAAAACGTTTATCATGACCAATTTTTAAAAAAGGTAAATATACAGTGCCTTTGCAAAATTGTGCAAAACGTTCGTTTTAGCCTCTAAATAACACGTTTTATGAAAACTGCTATTTTGCAGTGTTTGCAGCAGTTTTCCAGTAAAAACAGCAAAAACCTTTATCATGACCAATTTTTAAAAAAGGTAAAATTACAGTGCCAGTGCAAAATTGTGCAAAACGTTCGTTTTAGCCTCTAAATAACATCTTTTATGAAAACTGCTATTTTGCAGTGTTTGCAGCAGTTTTCCAGTAAAAACAGCAAAAACGTTTATCATGACCAATTTTTAAAAAAGGTAAAATTACAGTGCCTTTGCAAAATTGTGCAAAACGTTCGTTTTAGCCTCTAAATAACACGTTTTATGAAAACTGCTATTTTGCAGTGTTTGCAGCAGTTTTCCAGTAAAAACAGCAAAAACGTTTATCATGACCAATTTTTAAAAAAGGTAAAATTACAGTGCCTTTGCAAAATTGTGCAAAACGTTCGTTTTAGCCTATAAATAATACGTTGTAGGAAAACTGCTATTTTGCAGTGTTTGCAGCAGTTTTCCAGTAAAAACAGCAAAAACGTTTATCATGACCAATTTTTAAAAAAGGTAAAATTACAGTGGCTTTCCAAAATTGTGCAAAACGTTCGTTTTAGCCTATAAATAATACGTTCTAGGAAAACTGCTATTTTGCAGTGTTTGCAGCAGTTTTCCAGTAAAAACAGTAAAAACGTTTATCATGACCAATTTTTAAAAAAGGTAAAATTACAGTGCCTTTGCAAAATTGTGCAAAACGTTTGTTTTAGCCTCTAAATAACACGTTTTATGAAAACTGCTATTTTGCAGTGTTTGCAGCAGTTTTCCAGTAAAAACAGCAAAAACGTTTATCATGACCAATTTTTAAAAAAGGTAAAATTACAGTGCCTGTGCAAAATTGTGCAAAACGTTCGTTTTAGCCTCTAAATAACACGTTTTATGAAAACTGCTATTTTGCAGTGTTTGCAGCAGTTTTCCAGTAAAAACAGCAAAAACGTTTATCATGACCAATTTTTAAAGGAGGTAAAATTACAGTGCCTTTGCAAAATTGTGCAAAACGTTCGTTTTAGCCTCTAAATAACACGTTTTATGAAAACTGCTATTTTGCAGTGTTTGCAGCAGTTTTCCAGTAAAAACAGCAAAAACGTTTATCATGACCAATTTTTAAAAAAGGTAAAATTACAGTGGCTTTGCAAAATTGTGCAAAACGTTCGTTTTAGCCTCTAAATAACACGTTCTAGGAAAACTGCTATTTTGCAGTGTTTGCAGCAGTTTTCCAGTAAAAGCAGCAAAAACGTTTATCATGACCAATTTTTAAAAAAGTTAAAATTACAGTGCCAGTGCAAAATTGTGCAAAACGTTCGTTTTATCCTCTAAATAACACGTTTTATGAAAACTGCTATTTTGCAGTGTTTGCAGCAGTTTTCCAGTAAAAACAGCAAAAACGTTTATCATGACCAATTTTTAAAAAAGTTAAAATTACAGTGCCTTTGCAAAATTGTGCAAAACGTTCGTTTTAGCCTCTAAATAACACGTTTTAGGAAAACTGCTATTTTGCAGTGTTTGCAGCAGTTTTCCAGTAAAAACAGCAAAAACGTTTATCATGACCAATTTTTAAAAAAGGTAAAATTACAGTGCCTTTGCAAAATTGTGCAAAACGTTCGTTTTAGCCTCTAAATAACACGTTTTAGGAAAACTGCTATTTTGCAGTGTTTGCAGCAGTTTTCCAGTAAAAACGGCAAAAACGTTTATCATGACCAATTTTTAAAAAAGGTAAAATTACAGTGCCTTTGCAGTAGTATAGGAGTTGGGGGTACGAGAGCATTTTTGAAAAATGATCTCATACCAACTCAACTCCATACTACTTTCCATTGGATGGTTTCCAATTATTGATTTCGTATTTTTGGTAATGTATATGTTTTTCCATATTTTGTTATACTATTTTTGATCTCGTATTTTTGTGATCTTGTATTTTTGCAAATCCATACCTAATAAAAGCAGAATTGTTCCAGCGCATTTTTCTATTGCGTGACTTTCTCAGAAAAACGGGATGTAATACCCAGAAACAAATCTAGGGGATTCCCCGCTGACAAGTTTGGAAAAACAGGAAATGAGTCATCACGAATAGCTATTGTTTCAGGTCATGAGACAGTCGTATGATCTTCTAAACCAATTAGTAAACTAGTCAGTTAGCTTATAGTGGTTGAGCATTTCAAGCTCTTTCACATTTCACCTCAGAGTTTTGAGTCTTGGTTGTTGTGAATCTCTTATCAAGAACCACAACATGAGTGAATGGCAAAAAGCAAATTTGGATGCAGACTTTATTATTCCTTCAAGGGAATTGGTAGTTAAACGTGATGAACAGAGGGTACAAGCATACCACAGGATTGTGATCAAATTCAATTCAAGAAAACGGGGGATCTATATTCCTTTTTATATAAATATGAAAAATAGATAGGTGGAAGTTGATTCATAGTGGAGCAGGAGTAACAATGCCTTGGAAACATGAACTGGACTGTGCTTGCGGCACTTGTGATTTCGCCACAGCTGTGGCGTGACGTAATGACTTTGGTTTCACTGTTTGAATAATGTTAGCGATAAAAACGCCACAGCTGTGGTGTGACGTAATGACTTTAGTTTCACTGTTTGAATAATGTTAGCGATAAAAACGCCATAGCTGTGGTGTGACGTAATGACTTTGGTTTCACTGTTTGAATAATGTTAGCGATAAAAACGCCACAGCTGTGGTGTGACGTCAGCAGCTGACTAGCTTTTTTAGATTTTGTAGTGACCGTATGCGTAGCTTCTTATCCCATCTTCTAGTATATATCTTTTGTCATCAAAGCAAGATAATGACACTTTATTAAGCTCATAGCTTCCAAGTTGATGTAAGTTGCTTCGGATTGTTTTCATTGTATGATGCATTTGTTCGTTATTAAACAATACATTTTTATAATTCTCATGAGTGATGTTTTTTTTGATTATATTCTTCTTGATTCCCTTTGCTGTCTTTCCGCCTTTGTCATTGTCTTTCATATAGCTGTACATTTTTGATCGTAGACCGATGAATTCACAAACGGGAACTCCTGCGGCTTCATCTTTGAATTTACCGATTACTTTTTTATTTGACTTATTAAAATACGGTGAGCTTTCAGGGTAGTCGCTGTTATCGAATCTATTTTTATCCTTCCAGAAGTCTGAGTAGATATTATCAGCTTCAATTTCATAGGTCAAGCTGTCTGTGTCTGTGAATAATAATTTCGCTTTGCTACCGTATTTTTGTTTTATGTAGTTATAATGAAAATCATACATAAGCGTCTTGCTTAGATCTAGGATACACATACCTACATATGCCGGCCGGTTCAAGGTCAGTGTTTCTTTAATCTTATGCACTGCTACTAAATTTTCATTGAAGATCTTGCTGCTAACATATGTTGGTTTAGCAGCCATTTTTAATAGTTTGTTTTCATCAGTCACTAATCTAACATCAACTCTTTTTCTAATGTTTTCCATTGTTTTACCAAAGACGCTGTTATTCATTAGTTTGAAGAAATCTTTCTCAAAAGCGTTTTTAGCATTAGTTCTTTTCTCAGTGTTAAAGTCAATATATTGCTTCAACCATGCGGACTGATTGAACTCTAGTACTCGATGTACTTTAGTTATTTTCAAACCAGGATCAGTGTACAATTGTAGGTTCCTGTAATGGAGCACGTATTTTTCTTTATTGCTTAGTGTTGGTATTAATTTATGAACTAAACCAGTTGATATTTTATATTTCTTCGCGATGTTTTTGAAATATTCTGATAGCATGTTTTCACCTACTTTAACCTTTTCCGGTACTAGTGGGTAGTCATTATGCAAATCATGTAGTTCTTCTGGATATGCTAGGTCTACTTCTAGTATTAAACCTTTCTTGCTGTCTTCTGTGTACTTGGCTAAGTCTATCTTATCAATATGGTTTTTAGTCATCCATTTGAAACCGCCAGTTGGTAAATATTGACTCATTGCCCAACCATACAGATTGTTAGCATCTAGATACATGATATATTTTGAGGGCACCTTTTCATCATATGTTTTCATGTATTTATTATTCGACTTTCCGTATCGGTTGGCTATGTAACTGATACCTCCACGCATGCCTTTTTCAATGAATTGAAACATATCAATATCAGTCATAAGCTCTAATTTGATATCAGTCATTTTTAGCATAGCATCCCAGGAAAGCCCAGGACTGGTAAAATAATGACATGGGTCCAGTTTATAGTATTGCAGACAGGTCTTTCGAAAGTTTTCGAATACATCAGCTAACAGAAGGATGTCAGATTTAAGATATAAGTCATGGTACTCACCCATATTTTTTCAGATTAGAAGTGTTCGATACATTTTGAGCATGCTTGTATTGATCATCTGTTATATGCTCATCATTTAAGATGCTGTAAAAGTCTTCTTTTGGTGGTAGCTTTTCATTGAATTTATCAAAGCTATCCATGAAGTCGTATGGATAAACTCCTTTTTGTGACATTAAATCAAGTTTTTCACCTTTGAATTCTTGAGAAGTATATATTAATCCTTCTTTTGGTAGGTTGCTCACAAGTTTGTCAAGACTTGAGCTCATAAATTGAAATGAGTCAATAAAGGTAAGATGATTACCCAACATGAAAGCCATGTACTTCTCCATGTTGTTAGGTATGGCATTGATATTCATTTGGCACTTTTCACCTTTCTTATTTGTATATGTGTGTTTTTTTACTATTTCGCCGATATTTTGCATAATGAAATGCGAGTCGTACCCTCTGAGATTATGGAATATTACTGGAATTTTTTCAGTTAATTTAAAGTTAAGATTACAATCTTGATGAGCGGATCCTCTGTACTGACCAGTTGTATGACAGTGATCTCTGACTCTTACATCGGTTGTATTATACTGTTTTTCACATATATGACATCCATCAGCTTTTTGAAATTTTTCTTCATCATCTTTGGTCATTTTTAATGGTTTGTTGAATTCTTTTTTCATAACCTTCTTGCAATATTTAACTTCCTCTAGCATAGCTTCCATAAATTTGTAAACTGCTTTTTCACCTCTATATAACTGAATAGGTTTTGTGTACTTGTCATTATAACAACAAACGACTTTATATGCGAATGAGCAGTCTGTATGCCTCTGATAAGCCTCTGTGTATGATTTATCATTATTGAGTTGACAACCATGTATTTTTTCTGTGATGGCTTCAAAGTCTGCATAAATTACAAATGGAACAGCCAACTGTTTATGGAAATTGTTGAATTTTAATGTGTTGTCATTTTTTGTTGGCATTTTGATAGCTTGTGTGCCATTTACTTGTATGCAGTTTTCTTTATGATCAGTTAATACTCTTTCAGAACTGAAACACTGAAGACAATACATACAGAAATGCTTTCTTTCTTTGTGTTTGGTCTGATTGTACATGAACTTGTTGAAATCTTTAATTAATACATAATGTTTGTTTTCATTTTCTGTTATAAGAAGCATGTTCATACAATCTTCATATTTTTCTTTTGACACATAAATGGGATATGGTTTTTTATCTTCATAACCGAAAACATTGATGTTTATTTCATTCTGCTTTTCTATTTTGTTGTACTGTTTGGTAGTGACTGGAAATTCAATTCCTGAATAATCCAAATTTTCAATATATTGCTTGTCAACGTTTTTGATCCTCTGTGGGTATTTGTCTTGAGGGTTTAAAAATCGTATATGACACCACCTGAAGCATTCATTATCCTCATTTTTCATGTTGATCAATCCCTTTGCACTGTTTCTGAGTTATGTGGGTAGTTTTATATAAGAAGATCCTTTCATTGGTTCATATTTTACCACATTAAGATAATGGTTGTCAACAGATTGAACAGTCCAACCGCTTCCTTCCGAAATCCAAACTGCAATCTTATTCAAGATTTCTTGTTTCGATAAAGACAAAGCTAGTTCGATTTGTGTGTCATTTGTTATTGTTTGGGGTTTACTGTTGAAATAAGCTGTTTTAATCACTCTTTCTTCATGACCTGTTTCCTTTTCAAATGTCACCCTCAGTGTTTCAGCAAACTTAAGCCCTTTCATTGATGTTAATATGTTTTCGATATGGTTAGCAACATCCTTTCTTGTATTTTGCAGTTGTATAAGTGGGTCTTTGTTGTTTTTGACATTTATCTCATAAGACTTTGTGTAACCTTTTAATGCCTTTGCTGTTTGATCAATCGTAGTCCTTTGTGTTGGTATTGGTTTTTTAGTTCTGGGTGCTGGAACTAGCCTGTTTAATTGTTCTATTTCTTGTAACCATTCAGAAGGAGGAGCTGGTAGTCTCTTTCTCTCAAAATAGTCGACCAATTCTTTAACACTCTTCTCAGCTTGTCTAATCGTTTTAGATGCATAAACTGGTTTGCGAGTTGTTTGTGTCATTACAGGCTTGTAAATTATTGGTTTAGGCATTATTTTATGAGTTAATGGTCCTGCAATTGACATTTGTTTCTTCTTATCTTGCTTTAATAGCAATTTGATTAGCTGAGATTTGCTTAGTTTTTTGAGATCACTCTTATTCATATTATAATGTGATATATTATTTTTCATTCTTACTATATATTAACTATATATTTTTATTTTTAAGTGTCATTCGATGTGCGTTTGAATGAATGCAAAATTCGAAGTATCCATGATCGGTTACTTTGAACTATATCGACTGCAAACTTTTAAAAATTTTCTTCGTTTTCACGTATCATTACGTTTTTGAAATGCTTCAAAGTATGGAGATGATTATGTTTGCCGGCTAAAGTGTAATTTTTTCCATTTTTGCATATATCACAGAACCATTCTTTATGCAACATGTAATCAGTCTTTCGTTGTTTTCTTTCTTCATCGGTGTAAAATCTGGGTCTTCCTCTTTTGAATTTCGCTTTTTGTTGTTCCATATAATTGTACTATATATTTTATTTTTAAATATAGTGCGTTTTAATCGGATTCTTCCGATTCTTCTGTTTCAGTTTCGGTTTCATACAAAGAATATTCTTGCGATTCTTCCGATTCAGATTGAGATTGAGATTGAATTTTTTTCGGAAACTTGTTCATATAATATACATTTATATATTTTTTTAAATTGTTTTTGATCTGCGTTTAATGTACCTATTGCTTTCTTCCATATGTTTAACGATTTCAAATATTACATCATCATAACAATTGCTCATTATATATTTGCATTTACTTTTCTCATACATCTTTTCCATATAAAGTTGCTGCTCAGACACATTGTATAAATGACACCACTTTGCAATGCAAGTCATATTCACTTTCAATCAATAATTTTTTGCTTTTTGTGTCATAATATCCTTTTTTTCTGATTGATGGTAAAACTTTGCTTGTAACCCAATGTTTGAATTCTCTTGCTTTAGGTTGTTTGGAAGAAAGAATTAGGGAATAAAAACCAGATTCATTTATGAATAAACATTCAATGGCTTTTTCAAGTTCCTCAGCAAGGGGTAACGTTTTGTTACCCC
Organism: Montipora capitata; assembly: GCA_949126865.1. Taxonomy (NCBI): domain Eukaryota; kingdom Metazoa; phylum Cnidaria; class Anthozoa; order Scleractinia; family Acroporidae; genus Montipora; species Montipora capitata. The sequence continues at coordinate 33,635,039 of OX421449.1, read as the reverse complement.
CAGTTTCAGGGCTCTCATCAAGGGGTAACGTTTTGTTACCCCTTGCTTTTGGCTTTATTTTGCAGACCATAAATTTTTTGTCGTCTTTATGAACATGATCTATGATTGCTTTACATGTGTTTTTGTATTCCAGTATCAAAGCTATTTCTTTTCCGCGAAACCATATTTCATTTTTCTTATCGATATAACAATTGATTTCAACTTTTAGTGTGTCATTTTTATAATTCGTCTTTTGGAGTTCCATTTTATATCATTGTAATAATATACCTATATATTTTATTTTTTGAATCGATTTTACACGTGCGTTTGAACATAGCCAGAAATGATTGAAACTAAATGAATGCAGTTATTCATCATATTTCACACGACTCCAGTTTGGATGTTTGTTCATAGGATCAAAATACACCTTATAAAGAGAATCGGGATCCGGGGTGACTTTAGGAAATTCACAAGTTTCTTCATCCGAATGACATTTCAAATAATTCAAGTTTACAAGTATGTCCGAAATATCGAAATACTTCTTATAAACAAAATGGACATTTGGGAAAAATTCAATGAATTGACAAGTTTTTTCTTCGAGATTTGTCTTACATTTTCTGTGTCTGATCGATTTGTTCAGTAATATTAATTTGGCTAGCTCTGACCTTGTTAGTTCTTCAAGGTCATTGGGAACATTTAAATCTGTCAACCATTTACTTCTCGTTGTGTTATATGCATTATTCATCGTGTATGTTGGTTCTAATACTAATTCAATCAGAATTTTTTTGCTAAGTTTTTTTAGATCGATTTCTAGTATGCTTTTGGATAGATCAGTCAACGACGACATATATATAATCTATATATTTTATTTTTAAATATTTTCAAAAAGATGCGTTTATAGTCAGAAACAATTAAATATTTTTGCCTACAAAGTAGCAATGACAGTATTAACCGTGGTTATGTATTATATGTTACATAACTTGGGTTCAAATATTTTCAATATCTTTCAATGGTATCCAGCTATTGAAATCATCACTGTATCCCTTCCATTTTAGCAGAGCTTGTTTCTTTTTATAGTCCCTCCGAATGACTTTATCAATACGAAAAACATCCTGTATTGCTTTTAATAATTCAGGTTGATAAAAACTTCCTTGAATATCTTCACCTCTGAGATCTTTTAGTTTGTATGTTATTGGATTAGTGTATTGGATCTTATCAACTGTAAACACTTCTTCAGTCCAATTTGGTGTGTAACCCTTGTCAAACACATTCCGTTTATACTTGGATATTCGAACCTTGTCACCAACCTTAAATTTTGCTTTAGCTGATAATGTCTCAATATCACCATATAGATTAAAGTAAACGGTTCCTTCATTTATCTTTTTACTGGCTTCAACAGGTGTCATCTTTATGCTTGAATGTTTGGTATTATTATACTGTTTCACTAATTTTGGTAACATGTCTAAATACTGTGTATTACCTTGAACAGTGAACTGTTTCCACATTTTGGATTTAATTGTTCTATTCCACCTTTCAACCACCGAGGATTTCTCCTCATTTTCAGTGGAGTACATATGTATCCCATTTTTGTCAAGCAAGTCTTTCAAGTGTTTGTTATAGAACTCCTTTCCCTTATCAACCCATAAATATTGTGGTTTTCTGCCTTCCTTGAATATTTCACCCTTTTTATCCTTTATTGGTATAATCCAACCGTATTTACTGAAAACGTCAATAACCATAAGAAGATACCGATAACCCTTATTCCATTTACTAAACTGTTGCATTTCAACAAGATCACTTGCCCATATTTCATCAATATGATTTGTGATTACACGCCGCCGAGTAAAGTTGCGTCTTATGGATGCATGTAACTCATCTGCTAATTTTTCTTGCCAGTTTTCTTTACTCGACGGCTTTTTCCGTTTTTTGGAACACCAAGACCTAGTTTCTGCTTCGTATTGATAACATTTCTTGCTAACCAATGCCCCCATTGTCTTTCATTATACGGTACGTTGTCTAAAGCTTGAACCATTTTTCTATCTGGTTTATTTTTACATTTCCTATCATCCTTGCAGACGGAATAATCAACTTCGTGTTGCATTGCTATTGCATCAGTTTTGCCAGTAGGTAGATCATATATTTCTAATATTTGACCTGTTTTTGGGTCATACTTTAGTTGATTTTCCAAATCATTGTAAGGTCCAGTGTATTTATGACCGGGTAGTGTCCATCCGCTTTTTGGTTTTGGTAATTTACCAATAGCTTTGTGAATATCAAGAGCACCACCGTCTAGATCTTTTCTATTTGTTGTGTATTTTTTCTTGGGTCTTATCTTCGTCGACAATTGATCGAGAGCTTCAGAACCAACTTTATGAAGTAGAGGATTCATTTTTCTCAAACCATAATCGATTGCTTTTTTCTGCAACTTTGGATCTCTCATTAATTCAGAACCATAATATCTACCCATTTCAACTGCTTTTTTACCAAGATAAGGTACTCCTTTAGTTAAAAATAATTCTGCTGCTGTATTACCTAAATCTGACATGATCCCTTTGCCTGCCATCTCTGGCAGGCTATTTAGTTTCCCTGTTTTTTAACAAATTTGGTCTTTTTAATGCCGCATTCAGCACAAGTGCAAAAGAACATTAGTCTACCATTTTTAGTTGTTTTGTAACCTGAAGGCTCAGTACATTCAGTCACTTTCTTTTGTTTAACACAATATGATTTTACCATTATACATATAAGTTAGATATTTCTGAAATAACTTTCAATTAATCTCTCATTTTTCATTGTGTCAAGTTTGTCAAACTTTTGTAATAAATTGTAATACGAATTTCCCTTGTTCATTTCATTTAGAAAGTACAAACAGAAGTACCCACATGTGGTTGTTTTCAAGTTTTGAATTTGGTTGTTTTGGTGAAACAAAGTCAGATTTTTCTTTTTGGCATGATTAACCATTTCTTGAAAAGGTGGCATACCGAACGAATCAAAATAATTTATCACATTGTCTTTGATATATGTTGCAACCCAATGGCTTCCACTCATGTATGCTGGTTCTAGATTGTAGATGAATAACGCCTGTTTATGGTTATGTGGAACATTTTCATCTGTTGACACAACATCATTGATTGGTATATTCAAATATTTACACCATTTTATTAGATCATGGTTACTCAAAGGGGTGTTTTTATAAAATTTTGGTTTTACAATATTGCCCCCAAAATGGGTATGCCATTGAATGGACTGTTTTTTCCCAATAGTAGTCCCTTTCCTTTTTTGGTCGAGGTTCTTTTTTTTTTTTACCATTACCAGTCACATATGGTGGATAACTATAAAATGGTGGAGGCATTGTGGGTGTTCCTAACCTTGGTGAACTTCCACCTTTAGAAGGCCAAATTGGAGGCATTCGACCCATGGTTGGGGCAGAGCCACCTTTAGAAGACCAAATTGGAGGCATTCGACCCATGGTTGGGGCAGAACCACCGAGCATTTTTTTAACTACATCAACAGCCATTGGTATTCCAATTGAAGCTAAAAGAGTGCCTAAAAATCCACCTGATTGTGTTTTGGTTGGTTTTATACGAACACCTGAACCAGATTGAAGGGTACCCAATATATCTCTTTGCTGTTTTGTTGTGAACATGTTCACATATGGCATTAGTTGATTAATTGCATTGAAAGGTATCATCATGGGTAATGGTATAGCACCGCCTTTTTGACCTTTTCCAGTAATAGCTTTCAAAGCCTGTGAAACTCCTTCTGAAGCTAGTCCTGACAAAGCTGATAAGCCTAGTGTTTTGCCAACTGTTGGTAATGCTCTCATCCCTAAAGACAATACAGTGCTCAAAAGACTTCCACCAACTTGCTTTCTGATATTGGTCTTAGCAAGCTTAATATCCATACCTTTATTCAATTTTCGATTTTTTTCCAATCTCTTCTTTATCATTGCTGGAACATAAAGAGTATCGTTTCCATGAAGAGAATCATTTGTCAGTCTCAGAACAATTGCTTCCCTTTTATGGTAAGCATTACTCAGATTCTTTTTTTGATTGCCAGACAATTTGACATTAATTTCAAAAAGTTTAGTCATTTACTGTATATAATATATGTTATATAAATTCATGGTTCACAAAACATATATGAAAAATGTCCTATAGTTGGTGTTATCGACTTTTTTACACTAAAACCAGTTCATTTCCGATTTTGTCAATTACGACTGTTTCTTCATATAAAACGATAGCATGTACGCTGAAAGCACTGTCTCCAGCACTATTAGCATTGAGTTTATACCTAAAAATCAACTGTTTGGGATCTCTAGTTACTTTCTCTGCCTGATATGATAGATCGAAATAGATTAGAGGATAAAGAGAGTTGTAATTAGCTAGATTGAGCTGGGTTCCTGTGTTGTAATCATTTTTCCTCATTGCATAAGACATTAAATCGTTGAAGATTCTCAGTTTACTTTCAGAATCATATTCAGCTTCGGGATAAAAGACACCATTACCATATTCTAGACGACATGTTGTCAAATAACTACCATTTCCACGATCGGCATTGATATTATATGTATCAAATTCATATGGATTTGCCGCCGAATTCCTTGTTTTAGCTCGTTGTAGGTATACAAAAATTGCTTTAACATTGTCAATACTAGAAGAAATCTGGAAGAATCCACTACCATTCCTCGGACTTGACATTTGATACATTTCTCTGAGATACGTCCATTTATCTTGTTTCAAAAAAGAACTGACGAACTTGTCATATAGACTGTCTTTTGGTGTCAATTTCGGGACCCATAGTAGAAATCTGTTAATGACAACCCTTCCATCATCAACTGCATCAAGTTTTTGAAGTAGTTCGTTATCATCCGGTAGCTTTAAAGTAAATTCAAGCTGCATTGGTACCAGCATCTTACTCTCCAACTCTTCAAAAAAACTGTAACGATTAAGAGGTATGATTCTATTGACATCAGAATTCCCGGTCGTTAAAAGTCGTCTAGCCTCAAATCCTGCATTCTGATTAGCATTAGCTATGAGATGATTTGTATCTAAATACCAAAGACTATTCTTGGCTACACTTCTTGAGTAATCATCAGAATATTCCAGTAAATTCTTCACAAAAACAACCTTGTGTAAATTATCAGTATCGTACACAATTTTACCAGCGCTTTTAATCATCATATGAGAAATCAATGAATGAGATCCATTAATGACTGTTATACGATCTCCACCATAGGCTGTACCATCAGCCAATTTTTGTACCTGGAACTGGACCTCGAAATAAGCATTGTACCAATCATAAAAACTCGATCGATCATTGATTGTAAATGTATATCCATTTTTCTCCTGATGTTGACCATTGGCTGGGGCTCTAATTACATCATCAAGTTGGAAACGTACCAACTCATTTCTTTGTAAAAATTCGCTTGTTCTAAAAGCCATTTATACTATTATATTATATAATTTTGCTATCATGTTATTCATTTAAAGACTCTACGCCTTCTTTTTATACCAGATCCTGATATCAATCTATTGAGTATCATATCAGCACTTTCATGTTGCTCTTTAATAGGTGATGATGGAACAATTGCCCTTTGTGTTGTAGCTCCTTTTCTCAAATTTGCCAATTTTTTCATTATTAGGTCTCCTGACTTCTCTGATACCGCCTTACCCAGACGATCACCTGCATGGGAAACCCCTGATTCTAATGCCTTCTTTGCTATTGGCTTAGCAAATTTCTTGAAAACAGATGATGCCACACTTTTTAACGGTTTAAAAATATTATCAACGATGAGTCCAGACCCTTTGTGTTGAAAAACAAATCTACCAAGTTTTGGATGATAAAACCTCTTGAATTCATACGGTTTCATTTATACTTTTATGTTATATTATTCTATGCTTTTTAAAATCAGTGAAAAAGCTGTATCTGCTCCATTTAGATTCAGTAATCTTCTTTTTCCATCTGTTACCCACATTCTGATTGATGAAATTGAAGTTTTATTAACTGGATTAAATGTAACTCGTCGTGGCTCTAAAGTAAAGCTATACGATGGTTTCAGTACACTTGTGCTAAAACTATAAATGATGTCTGTTTCTTTGCCGTCTACAAGCGATTTGTTAATCAAATCACAATGAATATTGAGCATGTCTGTGTCTTGACTGAGATTTGGTACTCTTGGTCCAATATTCGTTCCACTTGACAATATCTTTTTGTCAAAACCTATTAGTTCATTGAAATTACTTGCTCTTAAATCAAGTTGGTAATTTTCAGCTAATGTAACCGTGACCCTAAATGTCGTATCATCGAATTCAAGAGTGATCGGATACGTATCACCAGTTTTTGTTAGATTTTTTATGTAGGTGTTGAAATCTGTATAATTCCATACTCCGGCTGGAAGGGTGATGTTTTTAAAAGTTGAACCATTATCTGAGCTGTATTTAATTAATTGATTTTTGTATCCAGCATTAACATTAAACCATGTGAAACTCATGTTGATGACTCTGTTAAGACCAATAACATATTGCTTATTATTGTCTAGAATTATAGGTCTGGTGAAATTTGTCGTAAAATCTTCTGGTTTATTACCATATTGATTTTTTACAGAATAAGATGATAAAACTATCTCTCGTTGCATTATATAATGAAGTTACATTAGATTTTGAAATATTGTTTGTATAATTTACCATATTGTGATCTATTGATTGTTGACATTTTTAATAATGTGTCCAATATAGAAACACCCATATTTCGCATGTCAATGCTGGTATTACCTGCTGATATCTCACCAACAATTAAATCTAATTTTTTTATAAGTTCTTTCGGTTTGTTGAAAAATATAACATTACCACCTTTTCGTTTTTTCATACCAGATCCTTTCATTGTTTTGATTTTATTTTCATAATGTTTGATATATGCATTCAGAGTTTTTCCAGCGTTGTCTATTCTTTTATATTCCTGTTGTTTCACAGCTTCAGAAATCAAACCACTTTTGAATTGTTTACTCATAGAACCCTTATAACCTTTTAATTGATTTCTTTTTGTTTTAGCTGCATTGATAATCTTATTGAGATATTTTTTGTTTTTTTGTTTAGTCATTTCTTGTTGATTTAGTACCTTTTCAACAGAATCATAATTTTGAAGACCAAGATCATTCAATATCTCATTGTCCATGTCTTCATCATCTAATCCATAATCTATCTCATCGTCGTCATCATATTCTGGTGGTAAATCAAGTGGTTCCTGAGGGAAGTACTGAGGATCAACATAAATCTCTTTTTTTCCTTCCAGAAGATCTTGTAAAGATTCTTCATATGTTGGCGGTTTTGGTACCAGTTGTTTTTCTTGCTGTGGCAAAACAGGTTGTTCAAATAATTCACCAAGATTCATATCTGGAACTTCATCCTCTATATCAATGCCGTAATCAGGAACTTCTCCTTTCTTCAGTGGTCGTTTTTTCCTTGGCAACCTTAAAACCCGATTACTATCAATAACATCATCTAATTTACTTGTAATTGGTTTGAATACTTTTGAAAATCCCTGTTGACTCGTCTGCTGATCAATCTCATGCTTTTTAATTGCATTACGGACATAATTGATCTTATCCCCTAATTCAGATTTACTCTTTGCGAGTTCTTTCCACCTAAGTAAACTCATTTTTGTTATATTATTACGTTAGATAAAATGGAAATTCATATATAAAAAATAGCGTTTAACACCATGTTGAACACCGTGTTGAACACCATGTTATTGAAATAATATACCCATATAATTGAACACCATGTTATTGAAATAATATACCCATATAATATAAGAATGATAATACCGAATTATGATACAGACGATAAAGTCACATCCAATTTTAAACAAATATATGATTTCATGCCTGATCGATGCTTTCGCATGCTGATTTGCGGACCCAGCGGTTCGGGAAAAACAAATACACTGATGCATATGATTTACAATTTGTTGTACTTTGATAAAATATACCTTTATGCAAAAAACTTAGATCAGTCAAAGTATCAGAATCTCATGGATGAGTTCGAACCAATAAGTGATGAAGCTGGTTATGACGTTATTAAAGCAAGCAATGATAAAATCATTCCTGTAAACGATCTTGATAGTGAAAATCAGAAATTGGTAATATTTGACGATTTTGTATGTGATAGAAACCAAAAGCCATTAGTTGACTATTTTATTCAGGGAAGACATAAAAATTGCAGTGTTATTTATCTCAGTCAATCATATTATAAAACTCCACATGATGTCAGATTGAACTGCTCACATTTTGCTATTTATGAATTTCCAAGCAACAACGAAAAATCGCTTATTTGCAGAGAAAACAATGTATCAAAACAATTATACGAAAAATCAACTGGTGACCCTTACAGCTTCATATATATTGACAAATCAAAGAAACAAGTAAAGAAGAATTTTGATGAAAAAATATAAATCAATTATATAACTCAATTGTATATGAGTTACTCAAATGGTTAATCACCTGAAGAAACAATATCGCATGGCAAAATTATTGAAATAGTAAAAGGATTGCCTGGTGTTGGTTTTAAACTTACTGATGATGGTGATTATGATATTCAAAATAAAAAATTGAGAAATGTTGCTTCACCACAAACAAATAACGATGCAACTACAAAGAGTTATGTTGATAATAAGGCATTACTAGTTGACGGTAGTAATAAGATGTTAGGAGCACTCGATATGAATTCGAGAAGAATAGAAAATGTTGCACCCGGTAGACATAATACAGCTGATGCATTAACACATCTTCAATTTGAAGCCTTCTATTATGATCTAAATACTGACAGTGGTTTTATTGAAGCCCAAAATCCGATAGATATGAAAAATCAAAAAATTAGCAATCTTGCAGAAGGTACTGACAATAGTGATGCTATAACAAAACATCAATTAGAAACTGGTTTAGCACCAAAAGCGGATAAAACAGAACTTGCTAGTTATTTAAAAAGGGATGGTAGTATTTCCGTAACTTCGGATTTCGACTTCGGTGATAACAAAATAACTAAAGTAGGTAATGGTTCACAATCGACTGATGTAGTAAATAAAGGATACATTGATACTGCATTAGCCGCCAAACCAAATGTCAATCAGGTCATACTTCACGATGGTTCACAGGATATGACTGGAAATTTAAATATGTCACAAAAAAAGATTGTCAATCTTGCTGATCCGACAGGTATAAATGATGCCACTGGAAAAGGTTACGTTGATCGATTATTTTTAGATTCACTTCGTTTAGACGGATCCTCTAAAATGACTGGAAATCTTGACATGAACAATCAACGAATGATAAATCTCGGAAACGCCACACATAATCAAGATGCCATAACTTTGAAGCAAGCAAATGATGCTATTGCAACCACGAGTACCAACAATAACAAATACACAGACCAAAAAATAGCGGAGAGTCATATAAGCACACATGAAAATCGAAAGAACGTTTTAGCATACGCTATGGATGATGGACAATTCACTGAAGATGCTGGCATTCAAGACGTAAATTTGATCGACTTTAATGACATGCCTCATAAAACCAACAAAAAAGCGTTTTCTATGAAGGTTCAGAGAACAAATGATGGAAGTAGTGAATACAAGGGTCGATTTGATTTCAATCTTTTCAAACTTATACGAGACAATTTCAGTGATCATTATACTGTGTGTTTAGAAACGTATTTTCAAAAGAGTCCCTTTTACGATTATGAATTTGGTTCAACTGTACTTAGTTTTGAAGCATTAAACATTAATATTGATACAGGCTTGACTGTAAAAGTAAATTCGGAATATAAGTATCTCAGAACTATCTTGAATTTGAGCCCTGATGGTACTTCCAAGCAGATACAAAGACGATTATATGTAAATTTTAAGAGCAATTTCGACAATTCAAGCCCTGTTCTTCTGCCGATATTTGTTCTAATTTATGGGATCAAAGATGAAGCTAAAAGCGATCTTGACATGACAATATATGATTATGAAAAAGCTTATGAGGTTGCAAACAATGAATTTCAATTGCATGTACCAATCAATATGAATAACAATGGAATTACGGGTTTACCGAGATCTCCGATAGATGACAACAGCCCTTTGACCAGAACATACATGAGACTGGTTTCTTTGCCTTGCTTTATTATGGGTGTAACCGAAATCAGCAATAGATATCTTCATTTTTCATATAAAATGCAAATCGATGGTAAAACTACTTACATGAGGTTGGCGAATATTTTCAATAAAACAAGCATCCATGTTATCAAGGTCATGATACAGTCAAATATACATTTCAATGGTCTTATCAAATTGTTTATTGGTAATGCCAATTTTCCATATGTGCTTTACAATGTATCAGCAGTTATGTTTAACATCAATAGAACTTTCAATAATTCGAATCAAATTTGCATTGAAACCGGAGACAGTAAAAGAAGAATTATTTTTTACACCATATATTACAGACCCTACAATTTCTAAAAATATCTAAACAAAATGTATATGGCATTGTATATCGAAGATTTAAATGGAGACTTTGTTCTCGATGATGACGGTAATAAAATAGAATTCACTGTCGAAAATCTCAATTTTGATGTGGTTACAACTGACACAGTCGATTTTTCTGTAAATTCTGATGGACATGCTCAAACTGATAAAAATCTCATCGTAAAGGCTGCTTCGGCAGATAACCATGTTGTCGTAAAATCGCAGGTTGGTGATATTGTTAGAGACAGTTTTCTTGACCTATGGGTATCTGAATATCTAAGGATGTATGCTAATTGCGTTTATCAGATAGACAGGGCTGATAGTCAAAATGTAAAAATGGATTCTAGCAGAAAAGTTGAAACAATATATGACAAAAGCAATGAGGAAAGTGATGCCACACAAACAGATTTGTCAAAAAGACCCTCTGTATGTACAAAAGCTGAAAAACAAAATGGTAGGTACTTTGTTAAATTCAATGGGGCCCAAAAAATGATCAGTCAAGTAAATCTGAATAACGATGCTGTAAATGTATTCATCATTTATAAATTAAATTCAAGAGCGCAGAGTTACTGGAATAACGGGCTGTTTGGGCATGATGATACAGGATATGATACATTTGTAGCTTATAGTGCTAGTAATCTCGTCATAAGCGGGGCTAATTCAACAAATAAATGTGTTTATATCGGCCCGGCTAGTAGTCTGCAAAGTTTTAAAAAATTGGGTGATTATTCCAGTAATGATCTTGGAAAGTTGAATGTTTGGCATTGTCTCAGTGTTCACTGGGATAATAAATCATCACCAAAAACTGATAAAAGTAAAATATACTGGAATAAAAACCATATTGGTGATTTTACTGCTGACAACCGTACAGGAAACAATACGACCGTTTTCGGAGGTCTAAACCCGATTAGTAACATAGGACCTCTTAATGGGTCAATTGCTTTTTTCTGTGTTTATTTAAATTACATTCTAAATGAAAGAACAATTTTAGACCATCATAAAGTATTGATGCAGAGGTATAATATAACATAATAATATATGTTTATCAAATTATTGCTTGAATATGTCACATACAATTTTGAAAAAACAAAAGAAAAGTATCCAAACATTGATAACAAAATAATAAAATCAGCACTTATTTATCGGTATCTGCATTTTTATTATCTTGAAAGAGATATATCCATAAACAAAGTTCTTGAACTGAATAATGGAGAGATTGGTTTGTTAGGACCCGGAAATGGTTTTATAACTTGGTTATTTGAAAGAACTTTAGGTTGGAGTGATATATTAAACAGTCATAGTATATTGCATGATGCTTTTGGAAGGTTTTATGATCATCATGAATTAGGTAGAGGTTATACATATGCTATTCCAGAAAAATACACAACTAAACTGATTAAAAGATCTCCATTATGCGGACAGATTTCTGGTCTATTGTATTGCATGTGTAGACGATTAACAATCTAAACTATATATATGACCGACAACCGAAAAAAAGTATTTCACTGGAATCACATTTCAGACAAACTTACAGAAGATGAAGTTGATGAACTAAAAAGCTACTATAAAGCGTATCACAGAAAGTGCTGGGCTTATAAACAAGCTGTAAAACGGTTTAAAAAATTTAAATTACTGGGTAATACTGTATCCATTTTAACCGGAACAGGTGGAATTGTTTCAGCGGTGGTAACTGGTGGAGTTGCTTTGGTTGCTATTTGAACTTGCGCGTTATTGATCAAATCAGTCATGGATCATCAAAATCTTCATCTGAAAATACAAAACTGTGTTTACGCACACCAAAGTTACCAACACATTCTGATCGATTTAAAAGACATGTTAAGAAGTGGTGATTTTCAACCATCAATTCATACAGAAATGAAAAATGTAGATGATTTCGTGACAGATGTATGTCCTACAGTTGATAAATTCTATGCAAAATACGATGAGAAATTCATTCCTTAACTATTGCATCGATTTTATCGGATGCCAATGATAGGATGTCTTTCCAATACAGTTTGTATTTTTCAAGAGTTTTTTTAGACTTCGATGTCTTGACCTTTTCATAAGGAAGATCAAGCATTCTGAATATTTGTTTTATAATAAAATCAATATTTATCATACGCTTTCTATCAATATTGACGTCTTCTATAATTTTACCAATTTCGAAAATTCTCATGATTTTATTTCTGTGAAAAACAGTTATTTGAAAGCCATTTTTTAGTGCAATATTATTCATTATATTCTCTAAATGATATTTTCTTTGGTATATTGACTTACGATGAAACCTGTGTTTGTTTTCATAAAAATCAACATATTCTATCAAAGGCTTATAACCTTGGACTGTACCACAATTTTTGCAAACAATAGTATTATCATTCACTATATCCGGATCAGTACAACATTGATCTGTTTTTTTAGTATGCTTCGATATTTGTTTGTTGCAAAATGGACATTCTACTTCTTCCATATTAACAAGTTCTTCATGCAATTCTTTGCAACTCATTATACTATTGTATTATACTATTCTGCTTTTGTTAGGTATAAAACCACAAAATACGAGATCAAAAATAGTATAACAAAATATGGAAAAACATATAGATTACCAAAAATACGAGACCAAAAAATACGAGAACGAAAATTGGTAGCCATTATATGGATAGTAGTATGGAGTTGGGTTCGTATGAGATCATTTTTCAAAAATGCTCTCGTACCCCCAACTCCTATACTACTCTTTGCAAAATTGTGCAAAACGTTCGTTTTAGCCTCTAAATAACACGTTTTATGAAAACTGCTATTTTGCAGTGTTTGCCGCAGTTTTCCAGTAAAAACAGCAAAAACGTTTATCATGACCAATTTTTAAAAAAGGTAAAATTACAGTGCCTTTGCAAAATTGTGCAAAACGTTCGTTTTAGCCTCTAAATAACACGTTTTATGAAAACTGCTATTTTGCAGTGTTTACAGCAGTTTTCCAGTAAAAACAGCGAAACCGTTTATCATGACCGATTTTTAAAAAAGGTAAAATTACAGTGCCTTTGCAAAATTGTGCAAAACGTTCGTTTTAGCCTCTAAATAACACGTTTTATGAAAACTGCTATTTTGCAGTGTTTGCCGCAGTTTTCCAGTAAAAACAGCAAAAACGTTTATCATGACCAATTTTTAAAAAAGGTAAAATTACAGTGCCTTTGCAAAATTGTGCAAAACGTTCGTTTTAGCCTCTAAATAACACGTTTTATGAAAACTGCTATTTTGCAGTGTTTACAGCAGTTTTCCAGTAAAAACAGCGAAACCGTTTATCATGACCGATTTTTAAAAAAGGTAAAATTACAGTGCCTTTGCAAAATTGTGCAAAACGTTCGTTTTAGCCTCTAAATAACACGTTTTATGAAAACTGCTATTTTGCAGTGTTTACAGCAGTTTTCCAGTAAAAACAGCGAAACCGTTTATCATGACCGATTTTTAAAAAAGGTAAAATTACAGTGCCTTTGCAAAATTGTGCAAAACGTTCGTTTTAGCCTCTAAATAACACGTTTTATGAAAACTGCTATTTTGCAGTGTTTGCAGCAGGTTTCCAGTAAAAACAGCAAAAACGTTTATCATGACCAATTTTTAAAAAAGGTAAAATTACAGTGCCTTTGCAAAATTGTGCAAAACGTTCGTTTTAGTCTCTAAATAATACGTTTTATGAAAACTGCTATTTTGCAGTGTTTACAGCAGTTTCCCAGTAAAAACAGCGAAACCGTTTATCATGACCGATTTTTAAAAAAGGTAAAATTACAGTGCCTTTGCAAAATTGTGCAAAACGTTCGTTTTAGCCTCTAAATAACACGTTTTATGAAAACTGCTATTTTGCAGTGTTTGCCGCAGTTTTCCAGTAAAAACAGCAAAAACGTTTATCATGACCAATTTTTAAAAAAGGTAAAATTACAGTGCCTTTGCAAAATTGTGCAAAACGTTCGTTTTAGCCTCTAAATAACACGTTTTATGAAAACTGCTATTTTGCAGTGTTTACAGCAGTTTTCCAGTAAAAACAGCGAAACCGTTTATCATGACCGATTTTTAAAAAAGGTAAAATTACAGTGCCTTTGCAAAATTGTGCAAAACGTTCGTTTTAGCCTCTAAATAACACGTTTTATGAAAACTGCTATTTTGCAGTGTTTGCCGCAGTTTTCCAGTAAAAACAGCAAAAACGTTTATCATGACCAATTTTTAAAAAAGGTAAAATTACAGTGCCTTTGCAAAATTGTGCAAAACGTTTGTTTTAGCCTCTAAATAACACGTTTTATGAAAACTGCTATTTTGCAGTGTTTACAGCAGTTTTCCAGTAAAAACAGCGAAACCGTTTATCATGACCGATTTTTAAAAAAGGTAAAATTACAGTGCCTTTGCAAAATTGTGCAAAACGTTCGTTTTAGCCTCTAAATAACACGTTTTATGAAAACTGCTATTTTGCAGTGTTTGCAGCAGTTTTCCAGTAAAAACAGCAAAAACGTTTATCATGACCAATTTTTAAAAAAGGTAAAATTACAGTGCCTTTGCAAAATTGTGCAAAACGTTCGTTTTAGCCTCTAAATAACACGTTTTATGAAAACTGCTATTTTGCAGTGTTTGCAACAGTTTTCCAGTAAAAACAGCAAAAACGTTTATCATGACCAATTTTTAAAAAACTTAAAATTACAGTGCCAGTGCAAAATTGTGCAAAACGTTCGTTTTAGCCTCTAAATAACACGTTTTATGAAAACTGCTATTTTGCAGTGTTTGCAGCAGTTTTCCAGTAAAAACACCAAAAACCTTTATCATGACCAATTTTTAAAAAAGGTAAAATTACAGTGCCTTTGCAAAATTGTGCAAAACGTTCGTTTTAGCCTCTAAATAACACGTTTTATGAAAACTGCTATTTTGCAGTGTTTGCAGCAGTTTTCCAGTAAAAACAGCAAAAACGTTTATCATGACCAATTTTTAAAAAAGGTAAAATTACATTGCCTTTGCAAAATTGTGCAAAACGTTCGTTTTAGCCTCTAAATAACAGGTTTTATGAAAACTGCTATTTTGCAGTGTTTGCAGCACTTTTCCAGTAAAAACAGCAAAAACGTTTATCATGACCAAATTTTAAAAAAGTTAAAATTACAGTGCCAGTGCAAAATTGTACAAAACGTTCGTTTTAGCCTCTAAATAACACGTTTTATGAAAACTGCTATTTTGCAGTGTTTGCAGCAGTTTTCCAGTAAAAACAGCAAAAACGTTTATCATGACCAATTTTTAAAAAAGGTAAAATTACAGTTCCTTTGCAAAATTGTGCACAACGTTCGTTTTAGCCTCTAAATAACACGTTTTATAAAAACTGCTATTTTGCAGTGTTTGCAGCAGTTTTCCAGTAAAAACAGCAAAAATGTTTATCATGACCAATTTTTAAAAGAGTTAAAATTACAGTGCCAGTGCAAAATTGTGCAAAACGTTCGTTTCAAACTCTAAATAACACGTTGTTTGAGAACTGCTATTTTGCACTGTTTGCAGCAGTTTTCCAGTAAAAAAAGCAACATCGTTTATCATGACCAATTTTTAAAAAAAGGTAAAATTACAGTTCCTTTGCAAATTTGTGCAAAACGTTCCTTTTAGCCTCTAAATAACACGTTTTATGAAAACTGCTATTTTGCAGTGTTTGCAGCAGTTTTAGAGTAAAAACAGCAAACATGTTTATCATGACCAATTTTTAAAAAAGTTAAAATTACAGTGCCAGTGCAAAATTGTGGGAAACGTTGGTTTTAGCCTCTAAATGACACGTTTTATCAAAAGTGCTATTTTGCAGTGGTTGCAGCAGTTTTCCAGTAAAAACAGCAAAAATGTTTATCATGACCAATTTTTAAAAAAGTTAAAATTACAGTGCAAGTGCAAAATTGTGCAAAACCTTCGTTTTAGCCTCCAAATAACACGTTTTATGAAAACTGCTATTTTGCAGTGTTTGCAGCAGTTTTCCAGTAAAAACAGCAAAAACGTTTATCATGACCAATTTTTAAAAAAATTAAAATTACAGTGCCAGTGCAAAATTGTGCAAAACCTTCGTTTTAGCCTCCAAATAACACGTTTTATGAAAACTGCTATTTTGCAGTGTTTGCAGCAGTATCCCAGTAAAAACAGCAAAAACGTTTATCATGACCAATTTTTAAAAAAGGTAAAATTACAGTGCTAGTGCAAAATTGTGCAAAACGTTCGTTTTAGCCCCTAAATAACACGTTTTATAAGAACTGCTATTTTGCAGTGTTTGCAGCAGTTTTCCAGTAAAATTAGCAAAAACGTTTATCATGACCAATTTTTAAAAAACTTAAAATTACAGTGCCAGTGCAAAATTGTGCAAAAAGTTGGTTTTAGCCTTTAAAAAACACGTTTTATGAAAACTGCTATCTTGCAGTGTTTGCAGCAGTTTTCCAGTAAAAACAGCAAAAACGTTTATCATGACCAATTTTTAAAAAAGGTAAAATTACAGTGCCAGTGCAAAGTTGTGCAAAACGTTCGTTTCAGTCTCTAATTAACACGTTTTATAAAAACTGCTATTTTGCAGTGTTTGCAGCAGTTTTCCAGTAAAAACAGCAAAAGCGTTTATCACGACCAATTTTTAAAACAGTTAAAATTACAGTGCCAGTGCAAAACTTTGCAAAACGTTGGTTTTAGCCTCTAAATAACACGTTTTATAAAAACTGCTATTTTGCAGTGTTTGCAGCAGTTTTCCAGTAAAAACAGCAAAAACGTTTATCATGAACAATTTTTAAAAAAGTTAAAATTACAGTGTCAGTGCAAAATTGTGCAAAACGTTCGTTTTAGCCTCTAAATAACACGTTTTATGAAAACTGCTATTTTGCAGTGTTTGCAGCAGTTTTCCAGTAAAAACAGCAAAAACGTTTATCATGACCAATTTTTAAAAAAAGGTAAAATTACAGTGCTTTTGCAAAATTGTGCAAAACGTTCGTTTTAGCCCTTAAATAACACGTTTTAGGAAAACTGCTATTTTGCAGTGTTTGCAGTAGCTTTCCAGTAAAAACAGCAAAAACGTTTATCATGAACAATTTTTAAAAAAGGTAAAATTACAGTGCCAGTGCAAAATTCTGCAAAACGTTCGTTTTAGCCTCTAAATAACACGTTTTATAAAAACTGCTATTTTGCAGTGTTTGCAGCAGTTTTCCAGTAATAACAGCAAAAACGTTTGTCATGACCAATTTTTAAAAAAAGGTAAAATTACAGTGACTTTGCAAAATTGTGCAAAACGTTCGTTTTAGCCTGTAAATAACACGTTTTATGAAAAGTGCTATTTTGCAGTGTTTGCAGCAGTTTTCAAGTAAAAACAGCAGAAACGTTTATCATGACCAATTTTTTAAAAAGGTAAAATTACAGTGCCTTTGCAAAATTGTGCAAAACGTTCGCTTTAGCCTCTAAATAAAACGTTTTATGAAAACTGCTATTTTGCAGTGTTTGCAGCAGTTTTCCAGTAAAAACAGCAAAAAGGTTTATCGTGACCAATTTTTAAAAAAGGTAAAATTACAGTGCCTTTGCAAAATTGTGCAAAACGTTCATTTTAGCCTCTAAATAACACGTTTTATGAAAACTGCTATTTTGCAGTGTTTGCAGCAGTTTTCCAGTAAAGACAGCAAAAACGTTTATCATGACCAATTTTTAAAAAAGGTAAAATTACAGTGCAAGTTCAAAATTGTGCAAAACGTTCGTTTCAGTCTCTAAATAACACGTTTTATGAAAACTGCTATTTTGCAGTGTTTGCAGCAGTTTTCCAGTAAAGACAGCAAAAACGTTTATCATGACCAATTTTTAAAAAAGGTAAAATTACAGTGTCTGTGCAAAATTGTGCAAAACGTTTGTTTCAGTCTCTAAATAACACGTTTTATGAAAACTG
The DNA here is from genome assembly GCA_949126865.1 of Montipora capitata. Taxonomy (NCBI): domain Eukaryota; kingdom Metazoa; phylum Cnidaria; class Anthozoa; order Scleractinia; family Acroporidae; genus Montipora; species Montipora capitata. Next base: position 33,616,669 of record OX421449.1, on the reverse strand, counting down.
CTATTTTGCAGTGTTTGCAGCAGTTTTCCATTAAAGACAGCAAAAACGTTTATCATGACCAATTTTTAAAAAAGGTAAAATTACAGTGCCTTTGCAAAATTGTGCAAAACGTTCGCTTTAGCCTCTAAATAACAAGTTTTATGAAAACTGCTATTTTGCAGTGTTTGCAGCAGTTTTCCAGTAAAAACAGCAAAAACGTTTATCATGACCAATTTTTAAAAAAATTAAAATTACAGTGCCAGTGCAAAATTGTGCAAAACCTTCGTTTTAGCCTCCAAATAACACGTTTTATGAAAACTGCTATTTTGCAGTGTTTGCAGCAGTATCCCAGTAAAAACAGCAAAAACGTTTATCATGACCAATTTTTAAAAAAGGTAAAATTACAGTGCTAGTGCAAAATTGTGCAAAACGTTCGTTTTAGCCCCTAAATAACACGTTTTATAAGAACTGCTATTTTGCAGTGTTTGCAGCAGTTTTCCAGTAAAATTAGCAAAAACGTTTATCATGACCAAATTTTAAAAAAGTTAAAATTACAGTTCCAGTGCAAAATTTTACAAAACGTTCGTTTTAGCCTCTAAATAACACCTTTTATAAAAACTGCTATTTTGCAGTGTTTGCAGCAGTTTTCCAGTAAAAACAGCAAAAATGTTTATCATGACCAATTTTTAAAAAAGTTAAAATTACAGTGCCAGTGCAAAATTGTGCAAAACGTTCGTTTTAGCCTATAAATAACACCTTTTAGGAAAACTGCTATTTTGCAGTGTTTCCAGCAGTTTTCCAGTAAAAACAGCAAAAACGTTTATCATGACCAATTTTTAAAAAAGTTAAAATTACAGTGGCAGTGCAAAATTGTGCAAAACGTTCGTTTTAGCCTCTAAATAACACGTTTTATGAAAACTGCTATTTTGCAGTGTTTACAGCAGTTTTCTAGTAAAAACAGCAAAAACGTTTATCATGACCAATTTTTAAAAAAGTTAAATTTACAGTGCCAGTCCAAAATTGAGCAAAACGTTCGTTTTAGCCTCTAAATAACACGTTTTATGAAAACTGCTATTTTGCAGTGTTTGCAGCAGTTTTCCAGTAAAATTAGCAAAAACGTTTATCATGACCAATTTTTAAAAAACTTAAAATTAAAGTGCCAGTGCAAAATTGTGCAAAACGTTTGTTTTAGCCTCTAAATAACACGTTTTATAAAAACTGCTATTTTGCAGTGTTTGCAGCAGTTTTCCAGTAAAAACAGCAGAAACGTTTATCATGACCAAATTGTAAAAAAGTTAAAATAACAGTGCCAGTGCAAAATTGTGCAAAACGTTCGTTTTAGCCTCTAAATAACACGTTTTATAAAAACTGCTCTTTTTCCGTGTTTGCAGCAGTTTTCCAGTAAAAACAGCAAAAACGTTTATCATGACCAAATGTTAAAAAAGTTAAAATTATACTGCCAGTGCAAAATTGTGCAAAACGTTCGTTTTAGCCTCTAAATAACACGTTTTATGAAAACTACTATTTTGCAGTGTTTGCAGCAGTTTACCAGTAAAAACAGCAAAACCGTTTGTCATGACCAATTTTTAAAAAAAAGTAAAATTACAGTGACTTTGCAAAATTGTGCAAAACGTTCGTTTTAGCCTCTAAATAACAAGTTTTATGAAAACTGCTATTTTGCAGTGTTAGCAGCAGTTTTCAAGTAAAAACAGCAAAAACGTTTGTCTTGACCAATTTTAAAAAAAAGGTAAAATTACAGTGCCTTTGCAAAATTGTGCAAAACGTTCGTTTTAGCCTGTAAATAACACGTTTTATGAAAACTGCTATTTTGCAGTGTTTGCAGCAGTTTTCAAGTAAAAACAGCAAAAACGTTTATCATGACCAATTTTTTAAAAAGGTAAAATTACAGTGGCTTTGCAAAATTGTGCAAAACGTTCGCTTTAGCCTCTAAATAACACGTTTTATGAAAACTGCTATTTTGCAGTGTTTGCAGCAGTTTTCCAGTAAAAACAGCAAAAACGTTTAACATGACCAATTTTTAAAAAAGTTAAAATTACAGTGCCAGTCCAAAATTGTGCAAAACGTTCGTTTTAGCCTCCAAATAACACGTTTTATGAAAACTGCTATTTTCCAGTGTTTGCAGCAGTTTTCCAGTAAAAACAGCAAAAACCTTTATCATGAGCAATTTTTAAAAAAGGTAAAATTACAGTGCCTTTGCAAAATTGTGCAAAACGTTCGTTTTAGCCTGTAAATAACACGTTTTATGAAAACTGCTATTTTGCAGTGTTTGCAGCAGTTTTCAAGTAAAAACAGCAAAAACGTTTATCATGACCAATTTTTTAAAAAGGTAAAATTACAGTGCCTTTGGAAAATTGTGCAAAACGTTCGTTTTAGCCTCTAAATAACACGTTTTATGAAAACTACTATTTTGCAGTGTTTGCAGCAGTTTTCCAGTAAAAACAGCAAAAACGTTTGTCATGACCAATTTTTAAAAAAAAGTAAAATTACAGTGACTTTGCAAAATTGTGCAAAACGTTCGTTTTAGCCTCTAAATAACAAGTTTTATGAAAACTGCTATTTTGCAGTGTTTGCAGCAGTTTTCAAGTAAAAACAGCAAAAACGTTTGTCATGACCAATTTTAAAAAAAAGGTAAAATTACAGTGCCTTTGCAAAATTGTGCAAAACGTTCGTTTTAGCCTCTAAATAACACGTTTTATGAAAACTACTATTTTGCAGTGTTTGCAGCAGTTTTCCAGTAAAAATAGCAAAAACGTTAGTCATGACCAATTTTTAAAAAAAAGTAAAATTACACTGACTTTGCAAAATTGTGCAAAACGTTCGTTTTAGCCTCTAAATAACACGTTTTATGAAAACTGCTATTTTGCAGTGTTTGCAGCAGTTTTCCAGTAAAAACAGCAAAAACGTTTAACATGACCAATTTTTAAAAAAAGGTAAAATTACAGTGACTTTGCAAAATTGTGCAAAACGTTCGTTTTAGCCCCTAAATAACACGTTTTATGAAAACTGCTATTTTGCAGTGTTTGCAGCATTTTTGCAGTAAAAACAGCAAAAACGTTTGTCATGACCAATTTTTAAAAAAAGATAAAACTACAGTGCCTTTGCAAAATTGTGCAAAACGTTCGTTTTAGCCTGTAAATAACACGTTTTATGAAAACTGCTATTTTGCAGTGTTTGCAGCAGTTTTCCTGTAAAAACAGCAAAAACGTTTATCATGATAAAATATAAAACAAATTGAAATTCGAATGCCATTGCAAAATTGTGCAAGACGTTCGTTTTAGCCTCTAAATAACACGTTTTATGAAAACTGCTATTTTGAATTGTTTCCACCAGTTTCCCAGTAAAAAAAGCGAAAACCTTTATCTTGACCAATTTTTAAAAAAGTTAAAGTTACAGTGCCAGTGCAAAATTGTGCAAAACCTTTGTTTCAGCCTCTAAATAACACGTTTTATGAAAACTGCTATTTTGCAATGGTATTTTACAATATTAAAACACAATATACTATATAATATTTACAATATTAAACAAATTGAAATTAGAATGCCATTGCAAAATTGTGCAAAACATTCGTTTTAGCCTCTAAATAACACGTTTTATGAAAACTCCTATTTTGCAGTGTTTGCAGCAGTTTTCCAGTAAAAACTGCAAAAACGTTTCTCATGACAAATTTAGAAAAAAAATAAAATTACAGTACCATTCCAAAATTGTGCAAAACGTTTGTGTTAGCCACTAAATAACATGTTTTATGAAAACTGCTATTTTGCAGTGTTTGCAGCAGTTTTCCAGTAAAAACAGCAAAAATGTTTATCATCACAAAATATTTAAAAAGTTAGTATTATAGTGCCAGTGCAAAATTGTGCAAAACGTTCGTTTTAGCCTCTAAATAACACGTTTTATGAAAACCGCAATTTTGCAGTGTTTGCCGCGGTTTTCCAGTAAAAACAGCAAAACCGTTTATCATGACAAAAGTCTTAAAAAGTTGAAATTACAGTGACATTGCAAAATTGTGCAAAACGTTCGTTTTAGCCTCTAAATAACACATTTTATGAAAACTGCTATTTTGCAGTGTTTGCAGCAGTTTTCCAGTAAAAACAGCGAAAACGTTTATTATGACAAAATTTTAAAACAGTTAAAAATACTGTGCCATTTCAAAATTGTGCAACACGTTCCTTTTAACACTTTTTATGAAAACTGCTATTTTGCAGTGTTTGCAGCAGTTTTCTAGTAAAAAAAGCAAAAATGTTTATCATGACCAAATATTAAAAAAGTTAATATTACAGTGCCAGAGCAAAATTGTGCAAAACGTTCGTTTTAGCCTCTAAATAACACGTTTTATGAAAACCGCTATTTTGCAGTGTTTACAGCGGTTTTCCAGTAAAAACAGCAAAAGCGTTTCTCATGACAAAATGACATAAACATTAAAATTACAGTACCATTACAAAAAAGTGCAAAACGTTCGTTTTAGCCTCTAAATAACACGTTTTCTGAAAACTCCTATTTTGCAGTGTTTGCAGCAGTTTTCCAGTAAAAACTGCAAAAACGTTTCTCTTGACAAAATGAGAAAAAAAATAAAATTACAGTAGCATTGCAAAATTTTGCAAAACGTTTCTTTTAGCCTCTAAATAACATGTTTTCTGAAAACTGCTCTTTTGCCGTGTTTGCAGCGGTTTTCCTGTAAAAACTGCAAAAACGTTTCTCATGACAAAATGAGAAAAAAATTAAAATTACAGTACCATTGCAAAATTGTGCAAAACGTTCGTTTCAGCCTCTAAATAACACCTTTTATGAAAACTGCTATTTTGCAGTGTTTGCACCAAAAACGTTTATCATGACAATATTTTAAAAAAGGTTAAACTTACAGTGCCATTGCAAAATTTTGCAAAATGTTCGTTTTAGCCTCTAAATAACACCTTTTATGAAAATTGCTATTTTGCAGTGTTTGCAGCAGTTTTCCAGTAAAAAAAGCAAAAGCGTTTCTCATGACAAAATGAGAAAAACAGTAAAATTACAGTACCATTACAAAATTGTGCAAAACGTTCGTTTTAGCCTCTAAATAACACGTTTTATAAAAACTGCTATTTTGCAGTGTTTGCAGCAGTTTGCCAGTAAAAGCAGCAAAAACGTTTATCGTCACAAAATATTGAAAGAGTTAAAATTACAGTGCCATTGAAAAATTGTACAAAACGTTCGTTTTAGCCTCTAAATAACACTTTTTATGAAAACTGCTATTTTGCAGTGTTTGCAGCAGTTTTCCAGTAAAAACAGCAAAAACGTTTATCATGACAAAATTTTTAAAAAAGTAAAATTACAGTGCCATTCCAAAATTGTGCAAAACGTTCGTTTTAGCCTCTAAATAACACGTTCTATGAAAACTGCTATTTTCCAGTGTTTGCAGCAGTTTCCCAGTAAAAAGAGCAAAAACGTTAATCATCACAAAATATTAAAAAAGTTAAAATTACAGTGCCAGTGCAAAATTGTGCAAAACGTTCGTTTTAGCCTCTAAATAACACGTTTTATGAAAAGTGGTAATTTGCAGTGTTTGCAGCAGTTTTCCAGTAAAAACAACAAACGAATTATCATCACAAAATATTAAAAAAATTAAGTTTACAGTGCCAGTGCAAAATTTTTCAAAACGTTTGTTTTAGCCTCTAAATAACACCTTTTATGAAAACTGCTATTTTGCAGTGTTTGCAGCAGTTTTTTAGTAAAAAGAGCGAAAACGTTTATCTTGACAAAATATTTAAAACGTTAAAATTACAGTGCCAGTGCAACATTTTGCAAAACGTTCGTTTTAGCTTCTAAATAACACGTTTTATGAAAACTGCTATCTTGCGGTGTTTGCAGCAGTTTTCTAGTAAGAACAGCAAAAATGTTTATCATGATAAAATATTAAAAAAATTGAAATTAGAATGCCATTCCAAAATTGTGCAAAACATTCGTTTTAGCCTCCAAATAACACGTTTCATGAAAACTGCTATTTTGCATTGTTTCCACCACTTTTCCAGTAAAAAAAAGCGAAAACGTTTATTATGACAAATTTTTAAAAAAGTTAAAATTACAGTGCCATTGCAAAATTGTGCAGAATATTCGTTTTAGCCTCTAACTAAGACGGTCTATGAAAACTGCTATTTTAGAGTATTTGCAGCAGTTTTCCAATAAAAACAGGAAAAAGCTTTATTATGACAAAATATTAAAACAGTAAAATTACAGTGTCATTGCAAAATTCTGCAAAACGTTCGTTTTAGCCTCTAAATAACACGTTTTATGAAAAGTGCTATTTTGCAAAGTTTGCAGCAGTTTTCCAGTAAAAAAGGCAAAAACCTTTATCATGACAAAATGATAAAAAAATTAAAATTGAAGTGCCATTGCAAAATTCTGCACAACGTTCGTTTTCGCCTCTAAATAACACGTTTTATGAAAACTGCTATTTTGCAAAGTTTGCAGCAGTTTTCCAGTAAAAACAGCAAAAACATTTATCACGACAAAATATTCAAACAGTTGAATTTACAGTGTCATTGCAAAATTGTGCAAAACGTTCGTTTTAGCCTCTAAATAACACGTTTTATGAAAACTGCTATTTTGCAAAGTTTGCAGCAGTTTTCCAGTAAAAACAGCAAAAACGTTTATCATGACCAATTTTTAAAAAAGTTAAAATTACAGTGCCAGTGCAAAATTTTGCAAAACGTTCGTTTTAGCCTCTAAATAACACGTTTTATGAAAACTGCTATTTTGCAGTGTTTGCAGCAGTTTTCCAGTTAAAAGAGCAAAAACGTTTATCATGACCAATTTTTAAAAAAGTTAAAATTACAGTGTTATTGCAAAATTGTGCAAAACGTTCGTTTTAGCCTCTAAATAACACTTTTTATGAAAGTTGCTATTTTGCAGTGTTTGCAGCAGTTTTCCAGTAAAAACAGAAAAAACGTTTATCATGACCAATTTTTAAAAAAGGTAAAATTACAGTGCCAGTGCAAAATTGTGCAAAACGTTCGTTTTAGCCTCTAAATAACACGTTTTATGAAAACTACTATTTTGCAGTGTTTGCAGCAGTTTTCCAGTAAAAACAGCAAAAACGTTTATCATGACCAAATTTTAAAAAAGTTAAAATTACAGTGCCAGTGCAAAATTGTACAAAACGTTCGTTTTAGCCTCTAAATAACACGTTTTATGAAAACTGCTATTTTGCAGTGTTTGCAGCAGTTTTCCAGTAAAAACAGCAAACACGTTTATCATGACCAATTTTTAAAAGAGTTAAAATTACAGTGCCAGTGCAAAATTTTGCAAAACGTTCGTTTTAGCCTCTAAATAACACGTTTTATAAAAACTGCTATTTTGCAGTGTTTGCAGCAGTTTTCCAGTAAAAACAGCAAAAATGTTTATCATGACCAATTTTTAAAAAAGTTAAAATTACAGTGCCACTGCAAAATTGTGCAAAACGTTAGTTTTAGCCTCTAAATAACACGTTTTATGAAAACTGCTATTTTTCAGTGTTTGCAGCAGCTTTCCAGTAAAAACAGCAAAAACGTTTATCATGACCAATTTTAAAAAAGTTGAAATTACAGTGCCAGTGCAAAATTGTGCAAAACGTTCGTTTTAGCCTCTAAATAACACGTTTTATGAAAACTGCTATTTTGCAGTGTTTACAGCAGTTTTCCACTAAAAACAGCAAAAACGTTCATCATGACCAATTTTTAAAAAAGTTAAATTTACAGTGCCAGTCCAAAATTGAGCAAAACGTTCGTTTTAGCCTCCAAATAACACGTTTTATGAAAACTGCTATTTTGCAGTGTTTGCAGCAGTTTTCAAGTAAAATTAGCAAAAACGTTTATCATGACCAATTTTTAAAAAAGTTAAAATTAAAGTGCCAGTGCAAAGTTGTGCAAAACGTTCGTTTAGCCTCTAAATAACACGTTTTATGAAAACTGCTATTTTGCAGTCTTTGCAGCAGTAAAAACGGCAAAAACGTTTATCATGACCAAATTGTAAAAAAGTTAAAATAACAGTGCCAGTGCAAAATTGTGCAAAACGTTCGTTTTAGCCTCTAAATAACACGTTTTATAAAAACTGCTATTTTGCAGTGTTTGCAGCAGTTTTCCAGTAAAAACAGCAAAAACGTTTATCATGACCAATTTTTAAAAAAGTTAAAATTACGGTGCCAGTCCAAAATTGTGCAAAACGTTCGTTTTAGCCTCTAAATAACACGTTTTATGAAAACTGCTATTTTGCAGTGTTTGCAGCAGTTTTCCAGTAAAAACAGCAAAAATGTTTATCATGACCAATTTGTAAAAAAGTTAAAATTACAGTGCCAGTGCAAAATTGTGCAAAACGTTCGTTTTAGCCTCTAAATAACACGTTTTATGAAAACTGCTCTTTTGCAGTGTTTGCAGCAGTTTTCCAGTAAAAACAGCAAAAACGTTTATCATGACCAATTTCTAAACGAGTTAAAATTAAAGTGCTAGTGAAAAATTGTGCAAAACGTTCGTTTTAGCCTCTAAATAACACGTTTTATGAAAACTGCTATTTTGCAGTGTTTGCAGCAGTTTTCCAGTAAAAACAGCAAAAACGTTTATCGTGACCAATTTTTAAAAAAGTTAAAATTACAGTGGCATTGCAAAATTGTGCAAAACGTTCGTTTTAGCCTCTAAATAACACGCTTTATGAAAACTGCTATTTTGCAGTGTTTGCAGCAGTTTTCCAGTAAAAACAGCAAAAGGGTTTATCATGACCAATTTTTAAAAAAGTTAAAATTACAGTGCCAGTGGGAAATTGTGCAAAACGTTCGTTTTAGCCTCCAAATAACACGTTTTATGAAAACTGCTTTTTTCCAGTGTTTGCAGCAGTTTTCCAGTAAAAACAGCAAAAACGTTTACCATGACCAATTTTTAAAAAAGTTAAATTTACAGTGCCAGTGCAAAATTCTGGAAAACGTTCATTTTAGCCTGTAAATAACACCTTTTATGAAAATTGCTATTTTGCATTGTTTGCAGCAGTTTTTTAGTACAAAGAGCGAAAATGTTTATCATGATAAAATATAAAACAAATTGAAATTAGAATGCCATTGCAAAATTGTGCAAGACGTTCGTTTTAGCCTCTAAATAACACTTTTTATGAAAACTGCTATTTTGCAGTGTTTCCACCAGTTTCCCAGTAAAAAAAGCGAAAACGTTTATTATGACAAAATTTTAAAAAAGTTAAAATTACATTGCCAGTGCAAAATTGTGCAAAACGTTCGTTTTAGCCTCTAAATAACACGTTTTATGAAAACTGCTATGTTGCAGTGTTTGCAGCAGTTTTCCAGTAAAAACAGCAAAAACGTTTATCATGACCAATTTTTAAAAAAGTTAAAGTTAGAGTGCCAGTGCAAAATTGTGCAAAACGTTCGTTTCAGCCTCTAAATAACACGTTTAATGGTAACTGCTATTTTGCAGTGTTTGCAGCAAGTTTCCAGTAAAAAGAGCGAAAACGTTTATCATGACCAATTTTTAAAAGAATTAAATTTACTGTGCTAGTGCAAAATTGTGGAAAACGTTCGTTTTAGCCTCTAAATAACACGTTTTATGAAAACTGCTATTTTGCAGTGTTTGCAGCAGTTTTCCAGTAAAAACAGCAAAAATGTTTATCATGACCAATTTTTAAAAAAGTTAAAATTACAGTGCCAGTGCAAACTTGTGCAAAACATTCGTTTTAGCCTCTAAATAACACGTTTTATGAAAACTCCTATTTTGCAGTGTTTGCAGCAGTTTTCCAGTAAAAACAGCAAAAATGTTTATCATGACCAATTTTTAAAAAAGTTGAAATTACAGTGCCAGTGCAAAATTCTGCAAAACGTTCGTTTTAGCCTCTAAATAACACCTTTTATGAAAATTGCTATTTTGCATTGTTTGCAGCAGTTTTTTAGTACAAAGAGCGAAAATGTTTATCATGATAAAATATAAAACAAATTGAAATTAGAATGCCATTGCAAAATTGTGGCAGACGTTCGTTTTAGCCTCTAACTAACACGTTTTATGAAAACTGCTATTTTGCATTGTTTCCACCAGTTTCCCAGTAAAAAAAGCGAAAACGTTTATTATGACCAATTTTTAAAAGAATTAAATTTACTGTGCCAGTGCAAAATTGTGGAAAACGTTCGTTTTAGCCTCTAAATAACACGGTTTATGAAAACTGCTATTTTGCAGTGTTTGCAGCAGTTTTCCAGTAAAAACAGCAAAAATGTTTATCATGACCAATTTTTAAAAAAGTTAAAATTACAGTGCCAGTGCAAAATTGTGCAAAACGTTGGTTTTAGCCTCTAAATAACACGTTTTATGAAAACTGCTGTTTTGCAGTGTTTGCAGCAGTAAAAACAGCAAAAACATTTATCGTGACCAAATTGTAAAAAAGTTAAAATAACAGTGCCAGTGCAAAATTTTGCAAAACGTTCGTTTTAGCCTCTAAATAACACGTTTTATAAAAACTGCTATTTTGCAGTGTTTGCAGCACTTTTCCAGTAAAAACAGCAAAAACGTTTATCATGACCAAATTTTAAAAAAGTTAAAATTACAGTGCCAGTGCAAAATTGTGCAAAACGTTCGTTTTAGCCTCTAAATAACACGTTTTATAAAAACTGCTATTTTGCAGTGTTTGCAGCAGTTTTCCAGTAAAAACAGCAAAAATGTTTATCATGACCAATTTGTAAAAAAGTTAAAATTACAGTGCCAGTGCAAAATTGTGCAAAACGTTCGTTTTAGCCTCTAAATAACACGTTTTATGAAAACTGCTCTTTTGCAGTGTTTGCAGCAGTTTTCCAGTAAAAACAGCAAAAACGTTTATCATGACCAAATTTTAAAAAAGTTAAAATTACAGTGCCAGTGCAAAATTGTGCAAAACGTTCGTTTTAGCCTCTAAATAACACGTTTTATGAAAACTGCTATTTTGCAGTGTTTGCAGCAGTTTTTCAGTAAAAACAGCAAAAACGTTTATCATGACCAAATTTTAAAAAAGTTAAAATTACAGTGCCAGTGCAAAATTGTGCAAAACGTTCGTTTTAGCCTCTAAATAACACGTTTAATGGTAACTGCTATTTTGCAGTGTTTGCAGCAAGTTTCCAGTAAAAAGAGCGAAAACGTTTATCATGACCAACTTTTAAAAGAATTAAATTTACTGTGCTAGTGCAAAATTGTCGAAAAAGTTCGTTTTAGCCTCTAAATAACACGTTTTATGAAAACTGCTATTTTGCAGTGTTTGCAGCAGTTTTCCGGTAAAAACAGCAAAAATGTTTATCATGACCAATTTTTAAAAAAGTTAAAATTACAGTGCCAGTGCAAAATTTTGCGAAACGTTCGTTTTAGCCTCTAAATAACACGTTTTATCAAAACTGCTATTTTGCAGTGTTTGCAGCAGTTTTCCAATAAAAACAGCAAAAACGTTTATCATGACCAATTTTTAAAAAAGGTAAAATTACAGTGCTAGTGCAAAATTGTGCAAAAAGTTCGTTTTAGCCTCTAAATAACACGTTTTATGAAAACTGCTATTTTGCAGTGTTTGCAGCAGTTTTCCAGTAAAAACAGCAAAAACGTTTATCATGACCAAATTTTAAAAAAGTTAAAATTACAGTGCCAGTGCAAAATTGTGCAAAACGTTCGTTTTAGCCTCTAAATAACACGTTTTATGAAAACTGCTATTTTGCAGTGTTTGCAGCAGTTTTTCAGTAAAAACAGCGAAAACGTTTATCATGACCAAATTTTAAAAAAGTTAAAATTACAGTGCCAATGCAAAATTTTGCAAAACGTTGGTTTTAGCCTCTAAATAACACGTTTTATAAAAACTGCTATTTTGCAGTGTTTGCAGCAGTTTTCCAGTAAAAACAGCAAAAACGTTTATCGTGACCAATTTTTAAAAAAGTTAAAATTACAGTGGCATTGCAAAATTGTGCAAAACGTTCGTTTTAGCCTCTAAATAACACGCTTTATGAAGACTGCTATTTTGCAGTGTTTGCGGCAGTTTTCCAGTAAAAACAGCAAAAGGGTTTATCATGACCAATTTTTAAAAAAGTTAAAATTACAGTGCCAGTCCAAAATTGTGCAAAACGTTCGTTTTAGCCTCCAAATAACACGTTTTATGAAAACTGCTATTTTCCAGTGTTTGCAGCAGTTTTCCAGTAAAAACAGCAAAAACGTTTATCTTGACCAATTTTTAAAAAAGTTAAATTTACAGTGCCAGTGCAAAATTCTGCAAAACGTTGGTTTTAGCCTCTAAATAACACCTTTTATGAAAATTGCTCTTTTGCATTGTTGGCAGCAGTTTTTTAGTACAAAGAGCGAAAATGTTTATCATGATAAAATATAAAACAAATTGAAATTAGAATGCCATTGCAAAATTGTGCAAGACGTTCGTTTTAGCCTCTAAATAACACGTTTTATGAAAACTGCTATTTTGCATTCTTTCCACCAGTTTCCCAGTAAAAAAAGCGAAAACGTTTATTATGACAAAATTTTAAAAAAGTTAAATTTACAGTGCCAGTGCAAAATTGTGCAAAACGTTGGTTTTAGCCTCTAAATAACACCTTTTATGAAAATTGCTCTTTTGCATTGTTGGCAGCAGTTTTTTAGTACAAAGAGCGAAAATGTTTATCATGATAAAATATAAAACAAATTGAAATTAGAATGCCATTGCAAAATTGTGCAAGACGTTCGTTTTAGCCTCTAAATAACACGTTTTATGAAAACTGCTATTTTGCATTGTTTCCACCAGTTTCCCAGTAAAAAAAGCGAAAACGTTTATTATGACAAAATTTTAAAAAAGTTAAAATTACATTGCCAGTGCAAAATTGTGCAAAACGTTCGTTTTAGCCTCTAAATAAGACGTTTTATGAAAACTGCTATGTTGCAGTGTTTGCAGCAGTTTTCCAGTAAAAACAGCAAAAACGTTTATCATGACCAATTTTTAAAAAAGTAAAAGTTAGAGTGCCAGTGCAAAATTGTGCAAAACGTTCGTTTTAGCCTCTAAATAACACGTTTAATGGTAACTGCTATTTTGAAGTGTTTGCAGCAAGTTTCCAGTAAAAAGAGCGAAAACGTTTATCATGACCAACTTTTAAAAGAATTAAATTTACTGTGCTAGTGCAAAATTGTGGAAAACGTTCGTTTTAGCCTCTAAATAACACGTTTTATGAAAACTGCTATTTTGCAGTGTTTGCAGCAGTTTTCCGGTAAAAACAGCAAAAATGTTTATCATGACCAATTTGTAAAAAAGTTAAAATTACAGTGCCAGTGCAAAATTTTGCAAAAAGTTCGTTTTAGCCTCTAAATAACACGTTTTATGAAAACTGCTATTTTGCAATGTTTGCAGCAGTTTTCCAGTAAAAACAGCAAAAATGTTTATCATGACCAATTTGTGAAAAAGTTAAAATTACAGTGCCAGTGCAAAATTCTGCAAAACGTTCGTCTTAGCCTCTAAATAACACGTTTTATGAAAACTGCTCTTTTGCAGTGTTTGCAGCAGTTTTCCAGTAAAAACAGCAAAAACGTTTATCATGACCAATTTCTAAACGAGTTAAAATTAAAGTCCTCGTGCAAAATTGTGCAAAACGTTTGTTTTAGCCTCTAAATAACACGTTTTATGAAAACTGCTATTTTGCAGTGTTTGCAGCAGTTTTCCAGTAAAAACAGCAAAAACGTTTATCATGACCAAATTTTAAAAAAGTTAAAATTACAGTGCCAGTGCAAAATTGTGCAAAACGTTCGTTTTAGCCTCTAAATAACACGTTTTATGAAAACTGCTATTTTGCAGTGTTTGCAGCAGTTTTTCAGTAAAAACAGCAAAAACGTTTATCATGACCAAATTTTAAGAAAGTTAAAGTTGCAGTGCCAATGCAAAATTTTGCAAAACGTTGGTTTTAGCCTCTAAATAACACGTTTTATGAAAACTGCTATTTTGCAGTGTTTGCAGCAGTTTTCCAGTAAAAACAGCAAAAACGTTTATCATGACCAATTTTTAAAAAAGTTAAAATTACAGTGGCATTGCAAAATTGTGCAAAACGTTCGTTTTAGCTTCTAAATAACACGCTTTATGAAAACTGCTATTTTGCAGTGTTTGCAGCAGTTTTCCAGTAAAAACAGCAAAAGGGTTTATCATGACCAATTTTTAAAAAAGTTAAAATTACAGTGCCAGTCCAAAATTGTGCAAAACGTTCGTTTTAGCCTCCAAATAACACGTTTTATGAAAACTGCTATTTTGCAGTGTTTGCAGCAGTTTTTCAGTAAAAACAGCAAAAACGTTTATCATGACCAAATTTTAAAAAAGTTAAAATTGCAGTGCCAATGCAAAATTTTGCAAAACGTTGGTTTTAGCCTCTAAATAACACGTTTTATAAAAACTACTATTTTGCAGTGTTTGCAGCAGTTTTCCAGTAAAAACAGCAAAAACGTTTATCGTGACCAATTTTTAAAAAAGTTAAAATTACAGTGGCATTGCAAAATTGTGCAAAACGTTAGTTTTAGCCTCTAAATAACACGCTTTATGAAAACTGCTATTTTGCAGTGTTTGCAGCAGTTTTCCAGTAAAAACAGCAAAAGGGTTTATCATGACCAATTTTTAAAAAAGTTAAAATTACAGTGCCAGTCCAAAATTGTGCAAAACGTTCGTTTTAGCCTCCAAATAACACGTTTTATGAAAACTGCTATTTTCCAGTGTTTGCAGCAGTTTTCCAGTAAAAACAGCAAAAACGTTTATCATGACCAATTTTTTAAAAAGTTAAATTTACAGTGCCAGTGCAAAATTCTGCAAAACGTTCGTTTTAGCCTCTAAATAACACCTTTTATGAAAATTGCTATTTTGCATTGTTGGCAGCAGTTTTTTAGTACAAAGAGCGAAAATGTTTATCATGATAAAATATAAAACAAATTGAAATTAGAATGCCATTGCAAAATTGTGCAAGACGTTCGTTTTAGCCTCTAAATAACACGTTTTATGAAAACTGCTATTTTGCATTGTTTCCACCAGTTTCCCAGTAAAAAAAACGAAAACGTTTATTATGACAAAATTTTAAAAAAGTTAAAATTATATTGCCAGTGCAAAATTGTGCAAAACGTTCGTTTTAGCCTCTAAATAACACGTTTTATGAAAACTGCTATGTTGCAGTGTTTGCAGCAGTTTTCCAGTAAAAACAGCAAAAACGTTTATCATGACAAATTTTTAAAAAAGTTAAAGTTAGAGTGCCAGTGCAAAATTGTGCAAAACGTTCGTTTTAGCCTCTAAATAACACGTTTAATGGTAACTGCTATTTTGCAGTGTTTGCAGCAAGTTTCCAGTAAAAAGAGCGAAAACGTTTACCATGACCAATTTTTAAAAGAATTAAATTTACTGTGCTAGTGCAAAATTGTGGAAAACGTTCGTTTTAGCCTCTAAATAACACGTTTTATGAAAACTGCTATTTTGCAGTGTTTGCAGCAGTTTTCCAGTAAAAACAGCAAAAATGTTTATCATGACCAATTTTTAAAAAATTTAAAATTACAGTGCCAGTGCAAACTTGTGCAAAACATTCGTTTTAGCCTCTAAATAACACGTTTTATGAAAACTGCTATTTTGCATTGTTTGCAGCAGTTTTTTAGTACAAAGAGCAGAAACGTTTATTATGACCAATTTTTAAAAAAGTTCAAGTTAGAGTTTCAGTGCAAAATTGTGCAAAACGTTCGTTTTAGCCTCTAAATAACACGTTTAATGGTAACTGCTATTTTGCAGTATTTCCAGCAAGTTTCCAGTAAAAAGAGCGAAAACGTTTCTCATGACCAATTTTTAAAAGAATTAAGTTTACTGTGCCAGTGCAAAATTGTGGAAAACGTTCGTTTTAGCCTCTAAATAACACGTTTTATGAAAACTGCTATTTTGCAGTGTTTGCTGCAGTTTTCCAGTAAAAACAGCAAAAATGTTTATCATGACCAATTTTTAAAAAAGTTAAAATTACAGTGCCAGTGCAAAATTGTGCAAAACGTTGGTTTTAGCCTCTAAATAACACGTTTTATGAAAACTGCTATTTTGCAGTGTTTGCAGCACTTTTCCAGTAAAAACAGCAAAAACGTTTATCATGACCGAATTGTAAAAAACTTAAAATAACAGTGCCAGTGCAAAATTTTGCAAAACGTTCGTTTTAGCCTCTAAATAACACGTTTTTTAAAAACTGCTATTTTGCAATGTTTGCAGCACTTTTCCAGTAAAAACAGCAAAAACGTTTATCATGACCAAATTTTAAAAAAGTTAAAATTACAGTGCCAGTGCAAAATTTTGCAAAACGTTCGTTTTAGCCTCTAAATAACACGTTTTATAAAAACTGCTATTTTGCAGTGTTTGCAGCACTTTTCCAGTAAAAACAGCAAAAACGTTTATCATGACCAAATTTTAAAAACGTTAAAATTACAGTGCCAGTGCAAAATTTTGCAAAACGTTCGTTTTAGCCTCTAAATAACACGTTTTGTGAAAACTGCTATTTTGCAGTGTTTGCAGCAGTTTTCCAGTAAAAACAGCAAAAATGTTTATCATGACAAATTTGTAAAAAAGTTAAAATTACAGTGCCAGTGCAAAATTGTGCAAAACGTTCGTTTTAGCCTCTAAATAACACGTTTTATGAAAACTGCTATTTTGCAGTGTTTGCAGCAGTTTTCCAGTAAAAACAGCAAAAACGTTTATCATGACCAATTTCTAAACGAGTTAAAATTAAAGTGCTAGTGCAAAATTGTGCAAAACGTTCGTTTTAGCCTCTAAATAACACGTTTTATGAAAACTGCTATTTTGCAGTATTTGCAGCAGTTTTCCTGTAAAAACAGCAAAAACGTTTATCATGACCAAATTTTAAAAAAGTTAAAATTACAGTGCCAGTGCAAAATTGTGCAAAACGTTCGTTTTAGCCTCTAAATAACACGTTTTATGAAAACTGCTATTTTGCAGTGTTTGCAGCAGTTTTCCAGTAAAAACAGCAAAAACGTTTATCATGACCAAATTTCAAAAAAGTTAAAATTACAGTGCCAATGCAAAATTTTGCAAAACGTTGGTTTTAGCCTCTAAATAACACGTTTTATACAAACTGCTATTTTGCAGTGTTTTCAGCAGTTTTCCAGTAAAAACAGCAAAAACGTTTATCATGACCAATTTTTAAAAAAGTTAAAATTACGGTGCCAGTCCAAAATTGTGCAAAACGTTCGTTTTAGCCTCCAAATAACACGTTTTATGAAAACTGCTATTTTCCAGTGTTTGCAGCAGTTTTCCAGTAAAAACAGCAAAAACGTTTATCATGACCAATTTTTAAAAAAGTTAAATTTACAGTGCCAGTGCAAAATTCTGTAAAACGTTCGTTTTAGCCTCTAAATAACACCTTTTATGAAAATTGCTATTTTGCATTGTTTGCAGCAGTTTTTTAGTACAAAGAGCGAAAATGTTTATCATGATAAAATATAATACAAATTGGAATTAGAATGCCATTGCAAAATTGTGCAAGACGTTCGTTTTAGGCTCTAAATAACACGTTTTATAAAAACTGCTATTTTGCATTGTTTCCACCAGTTTCCCAGTAAAAAAAGCGAAAACGTTTATTATGACAAAATTTTAAAAAAGTTAAAATTACATTGCCAGTGCAAAATTGTGAAAAACGTTCGTTTTAGCCTCTAAATAACACGTTTTATGAAAACTGCTATGTTGCAATGTTTGCAGCAGTTTTCCAGTAAAAACAGCAAAAACGTTTATCATGACAAATTTTTAAAAAAGTTAAAGTTAGAGTGCCAGTGCAAAATTGTGCAAAACGTTCGTTTTAGCCTCTAAATAACACGTTTAATGGTAACTGCTATTTTGCAGTGTTTGCAGCAAGTTTCCAGTAAAAAGAGCGAAAACGTTTATCATGACCAATTTTTAAAAGAATTAAATTTACTGTGCTAGTGCAAAATTGTGGAAAACGTTCGTTTTAGCCTCTAAATAACACGTTTTATGAAAACTGCTATTTTGCAGTGTTTGCAGCAGTTTTCCAGTAAAAACAGCAAAAATGTTTATCATGACCAAATATTAAAAAAGTTAAAATTACAGTGCCAGTGCAAACTTGTGCAAAACATTCGTTTTAGCCTCTAAATAACACGTTTTATGAAAACTCCTATTTTGCAGTGTTTGCAGCAGTTTTCCAGTAAAAACATCAAAAATGTTTATCATGACCAATTTTTAAAAAAGTTAAAATTACAGTGCCAGTGCAAAATTGTGCAAAACATTCGTTTCAGCCTCTAAATAACACATTTTATAAAAACTGCTATTTTCGAGTGTTTGCGGCAGTTTTCCAGTAAAAACACCAAAAACGTTTATCATGACATATTTTAAAAAAGGTTAAACTTCCAGTGCCATTGCAAAATTTTGCAAAACGTTGGTTTTAGCCTCTAAATAACACGTTTTATAAAAACTGCTATTTTGCAGTGTTTGCAGCAGTTTTCCAGTAAAAACAGCAAAAACGTTTATCATGACCAATTTTTAAAAAAGTTAAAATTACGGTGCCAGTCCAAAATTGTGCAAAACGTTCGCTTTAGCCTCCAAATAACACGTTTTATGAAAACTGCTATTTTCCAGTGTTTGCAGCAGTTTTCCAGTAAAAACAGCAAAAACGTTTATCATGACCAATTTTTAAAAAAGTTAAAATTACAGTGCCAGTGCAAAATTGTGCAAAACGTTCGTTTCAGCCTCTAAATAACACATTTTATAAAAACTGCTATTTTCGAGTGTTTGCGGCAGTTTTCCAGTAAAAACACCAAAAACGTTTATCATGACATATTTTAAAAAAGGTTAAACTTCCAGTGCCATTGCAAAATTTTGCAAAACGTTCGTTTTAGCCTCTAAATAACACGTTTTATGAAAACTGCTATTTTGCAGTCTTTGCAACAGTTTTAAAGTAAAAACAGCAAAAACTTTTATCTTGACCAATTTTTAAAGAAGTTAAAGTTACAGTGCCAGTGGGAAATTGTGCAAAACGTTCGTTTTCGCCTCTAAATAACACGTTTTATGAAAACTGCTATTTTGCGGTGTTTGAAGAAGTTTTCCTGTAAAAACAGCAAAAACGTTTATCATGATAAAATATAAAACAAATTGAAATTAGAATCCCATTGCAAAATTGTGCAAGACGTTCGATTTAGCCTCTAAATAACACGTTTTATGAAAACGGCTATTTTGCATTGTTTCCACCAGTTTCCTAGTAAAAAAAGCGAAAACGTTTATTATGACAAAATTTCAAAAAAAGTTAAAATTACAGTGCCATTGCAAAATTGTGCAAAACGTTTGTGTTAGCCACTAAATAACATGTTTTATGAAAACTCCTATTTTGCAGTGTTTGCAGCAGTTTTCCAGTAAAAACTGCAAAAACGTTTCTCATGACAAAATTAGAAAAAAAATAAAATTACAGTACCATTGCAAAATTGTGCAAAACGTTTGTGTTAGCCACTAAATAACATGTTTTATGAAAACTTCTATTTTGCAGTGTTTAAAGCAGTTTTCCAGTAAAAACAGCAAAAATGTTTATCATGACAAAGTATTTAAAAAGTTAGTATTATAGTGCCAGTGCAAAATTGTGCAAAACGTTCGTTTTAGCCTCTAAATAACACGTTTTATGAAAACCGCAATTTTGCAGTGTTTGCCGCGGTTTTCCAGTAAAAACAGCAAAACCGTTTATCATGACAAAAGTCTTAAAAAGTTAAAATTACAGTGACATTGCAAAATTGTGCAAAACGTTCGTTTTAGCCTGTAAATAACACATTTTATGAAAACTGCTATTTTGGAGTGTTTGCAGCAGTTTTCCAGTAAAAACAGCGAAAACGTTTATTATGACAAAATTTTAAAACACTTAAAAATACTGTGCCATTTCAAAATTGTGCAACACGTTCCTTTTCACACGTTTTATGAAAACTGCTATTTTGCAGTGTTTGCAGCAGATTTCCAGTAAAAACAGCAAAAATGTTTATCATGACAAAATATTAAAAAGTTAATATTACAGTGCCAGAGCAAAATTGTGCAAAACGTTCGTTTTAGCCTCTAAATAACACATTTTCTGAAAACTCCTATTTTGCAGTGTTTGCAGCAGTTTTCCAGTAAAAACTGCAAAAACGTTTCTCATGACAAAATGAGAAAAAAATTAAAATTGCAGTACCATTGCAAAATTGTGCAAAACGTTTCTTTTAGCCTCTAAATAACATGTTTTCTGAAAACTGCTATTTTGCAGTGTTTGCAGCGGTTTTCCTGTAAAAACTGCGAAAACGTTTCTCATGACAAAATGAGAAAAAAATTAAAATTACAGTACCATTGCAAAATTGTGCAAAACGTTCGTTTCAGCCTCTAAATAACACATTTTATGAAAACTGCTATTTTGCAGTGTTTACAGCTGTTTTCCAGTAAAAACACCAAAAACGTGTATCATGACAATATTTTAAAAAAGGTTAAACTTACAGTGCCATTGCAAAATTTTGCAAAATGTTCGTTTTACCCTCTAAATAACACCTTTTATGAAAATTGCTATTTTGCAGTGTTTGCAGCAGTTTTCAAGTAAAAAAAGCAAAAGCGTTTCTCATGACAAAATGACAAAAACATTAAAATTACAGTACCATTACAAAATTGTGCAAAACGTTCGTTTTAGCCTCTAAATAACACGTTCTATGAAAACTGCTATTTTGCAGTGTTTACAGCAGTTTCCCAGTAAAAAGAGCAAAAACGTTAATCATCACAAAATATTAAAAAAGTTAAAATTACAGTGCCAGTGCAAAATTGTGCAAAACGTTCGTTTTAGCCTCTAAATAACACGTTTTATGAAAAGTGGTAATTTGCAGTGTTTGCAGCAGTTTTCCAGTAAAAACAGCAAAAACGTTAATCATCACAAAATATTAAAAAAGTTAAAATTACAGTGCCATTGCAAAATTGTGCAGAATGTTCGTTTTAGCCTCTAACTAACACGGTCTACGAAAACTGCTATTTTAGAGTATTTGCAGCAGTGTTCCAATAAAAACAGGAAAAAGCTTTATTATGACAAAATATTAAAACAGTAAAATTACAGTGTCATTGCAAAATTGTGCAAAACGTTCGTTTTAGCCTCTAAATAACACGTTTTATGAAAAGTGCTATTTTGCTAAGTTTGCAGCAGTTTTCCAGTAAAAACGGCAAAAACCTTTATCATGACAAAATGATAAAAAAATTAAAATTGAAATGCCATTGCAAAATTCTGCAGAACGTTCGTTTTCGCCTCTAAATAACACGTTTTATGAAAACTGCTATTTTCCAAAGTTTGCAGCACTTTTCCAGTAAAAACAGCCAGAACGTTTATCACGAGAAAATATTCAAACAGTTGAATTTACAGTGTCATTGCAAAATTGTGCAAAACGTTCGTTTTAGCCTCTAAATAACACGTTTTATGAAAACTGCTATTTTGCAGTGTTTGCAGCAGTTTTCCAGTAAAAACAGCAAAAACGTTTATCATGACCAATTTTTAAAAAAGGTAAAATTACAGTGCCAGTGCAAAATTGTGCAAAACGTTCGTTTTAGCCTCTAAATAACACGTTTTATGAAAACTGCTATTTTGCAGTGTTTGCAGCAGTTTTCCAGTAAAAACAGCAAAAACGTTTATCATGACCAAATTTTAAAAAACTTAAAATTACAGTGCCAGTGCAAGATTGTACAAAACGTTCGTTTTAGCCTCTAAATAACACGTTTTATGAAAACTGCTATTTTGCAGTGTTTACAGCAGTTTTCCAGTAAAAACAGCAAACACGTTTATCATGACCAATTTTTAAAAAAGTTAAAATTACAGTGCCAGTGCAAAATTGTGCAAAACGTTCGTTTTAGCCTCTAAATAACACGTTTTATAAAAACTGCTATTTTGCAGTGTTTGCAGCAGTTTTCCAGTAAAAAACAGCAAAAACCTTTATCATGACCAATTTTTAAAAAAGGTAAAATTACAGTGCCAGTGCAAAATTGTGCAAAACGTTCGTTTTAGCCTCTAAATAACACGTTTTATGAAAACTGCTATTTTGCAGTGTTTGCAGCAGTTTTCCAGTAAAAACAGCAAAAACGTTTATCATGACCAATTTTTAAAAAAGTTAAAATTACAGTGCCAGTGCAAAATTGTGCAAAACGTTCCTTTTAGCCTCGAAATAACACGTTTTATGAAAACTGCTATTTTGCAGTGTTTGCAGCAGTTTTCCAGTGAAAACAGCAAAAACGTTAATCATCACAAAATATTAAAAAAGTTAAAATTACAGTGCCATTGCAAAATTGTGCAGAATGTTCGTTTTAGCCTCTAACTAACACGGTCTATGAAAACTGCTATTTTAGAGTATTTGCAGCAGTGTTCCAATAAAAACAGGAAAAAGCTTTATTATCACAAAATAATAAAACAGTAAAATTACAGTGTCATTGCAAAATTGTGCAAAACGTTCGTTTTAGCCTCTAAATAACACGTTTTATGAAAAGTGCTATTTTGCTAAGTTTGCAGCAGTTTTCCAGTAAAAACAGCAAACACGTTTATCATGACCAATTTTTAAAAAAGTTAACATTACAGTGCCAGTGCAAAATTGTGCAAAACGTTCGTTTTAGCCTCTAAATAACACGTTTTATAAAAACTGCTATTTTGCAGTGTTTGCAGCAGTTTTCCAGTAAAAACAGCAAAAACGTTTATCATGACCAATTTTTAAAAAAGTTAAAATTACAGTGCCTTTGCAAAATTGTGCAAAACGTTCGTTTTAGCCTCTAAATAACACGTTTTATGAAAACTGCTATTTTGCAGTGTTTGCAGCAGTTTTCCAGTAAAAAACAGCAAAAACGTTTATCATGACCAATTTTTAAAAAAGTTAAAATTACAGTGCCAGTGCAAAATTGTGCAAAACGTTCCTTTTAGCCTCGAAATAACACGTTTTATGAAAACTGCTATTTTGCAGTGTTTGCAGCAGTTTTCCAGTGAAAACCGCAAAAACGTTTATCATGACCAATTTTTAAAAAAGGTAAAATTACAGTGCCTTTGCAAAATTGTGCAAAACGTTCGTTTTAGCCTCTCAATAAAACGTTTTATGAAAACTGCTATTTTGCAGTGTTTGCAGCAGTTTTCCAGTAAAAACAGCAAAAGGGTTTATCATGACCAATTTTTAAAAAAGTTAAAATTACAGTGCCAGTCCAAAATTGTGCAAAACGTTCGTTTTAGCCTCCAAATAACACGTTTTATGAAAACTGCTATTCTCCAGTGTTTGCAGCAGTTTTCCAGTAAAAACAGCAAAAACGTTTATCATGACCAATTTTTAAAAAAGTTAAATTTACAGTGCCAGTGCAAAATTCTGCAAAACGTTCGTTTTAGCCTCTAAATAACATGTTTAATGGTAACTGCTATTTTGCAGTGTTTGCAGCAAGTTTCCAGTAAAAAGAGCGAAAACGTTTATCATGACCAATTTTTAAAAAAGTTAATATTACAGTGCCAGTGCAAAATTGTGCAAAACGTTCGTTTTAGCCTCTAAATAACACGTTTTATGAAAACTGCTATTTTGCAGTGTTTGCAGCAGTTTTCCAGTAAAAACAGCAAAAACGTTTATCATGACCAAATTTTAAAAAAGGTTAAAATTACAGTGCCAGTGCAAAATTGTGCAAAACGTTCGTTTTCGCCTCCAAATAACACGTTTTATGAAAACTGCTATTTTGCAATGGTATTTTACAATATTAAAACACAATATACTATATAATATTTACAATATTAAACAAATTGAAATTAGAATGCCATTGCAAAATTGTGCAAAACATTCGTTTTAGCCTCTAAATAACACGTTTTATGAAAACTCCTATTTTGCAGTGTTTGCAGCAGTTTTAAAGTAAAAACAGCAAAAACTTTTATCTTGACCAATTTTTAAAAAAGTTAAAGTTACAGTGCCAGTGGGAAATTGTGCAAAACGTTCGTTTTAGCCTCTAAATAACACGTTTAATGAAAACTGCTATTTTGCGGTGTTTGCAGCAGTTTTCCAGTAAAAAAAAGCAAAAACGTTTATCATGATAAAATATAAAACAAATTGAAATTCGAATGCCATTGCAAAATTGTGCAAGACGTTCGTTTTAGCCTCTAAATAACACGTTTTATGAAAACTGCTATTTTGCATTGTTTCCACCAGTTTTCCAGTAAAAACTGGAAAAACGTCTGTCATGACAAAATTAGAAAAAAAATAAAATTACAGTACCTTTGCAAAATTGTGCAAAACGTTTGTGTTAGCCACTAAATAACATGTTTTATGAAAACTGCTATTTTGCAGTGTTTGCAGCAGTTTTCCAGTAAAAACAGCAAAAATGTTTATCATGACAAAATATTTAAAAAGTTACTATTATAGTGCCAGTGCAAAATTGTGCAAAACGTTCGTTTTAGCCTCTAAATAACACGTTTTATGAAAACCGCAATTTTGCAGTGTTTGGCGCGGTTTTCCAGTAAAAACAGCGAAACCGTTTATCATGACAAAAGTCTTAAAATGTTAAAATTACAGTGACATTGTAAAATTGTGCAAAACGTTCGTTTTAGCCTGTAAATAACACATTTTATGAAAACTGCTATTTTGCAGTGTTTGCAGCAGTTTTCCAGTAAAAACAGCGAAAACGTTTATTATGACAAAATTTTAAAACAGTTAAAAATACTGTGCCATTTCAAAATTGTGCAACACGTTCCTTTTAACACGTTTTATGAAAACTGCTTTTTTGCAGTGTTCGCAGCAGTTTTCCAGTAAAAACAGCAAAAATGTTTATCATGACCAAATATTAAAAAAGTTAATATTACAGTGCGAGAGCAAAATTGTGCAAAACGTTCGTTTTAGCCTCTAAATAACAAGTGTTATGAAAACCGCTATTTTGCAGTGTTTACAGCAGTTTTCCAGTAAAAACAGCAAAAGCGTTTCTCATGACAAAATGACAAAAACATTAAAATTACAGTACCATTACAAAAAAGTGCAAAACGTTCGTTTTAGCCTCTAAATAACACGTTTTCTGAAAACTCCTATTTTTCAGTGTTTGCAGCAGTTTTCCAGTGAAAACTGCAAAAACGTTTCTCATGACAAAATGAGAAAAAAAATAAAATTACAGTACCATTCCAAAATTGTGCAAAACGTTTCTTTTAGCCTCTAAATAACATGTTTTCTGAAAACTGCTATTTTGCCGTGTTTGCAGCGGTTGTCCTGTAAAAACTGCAAAAACGTTTCTCATGACAAAATGAGAAAAAAAATAAAATTACAGTACCATTCCAAAATTGTGCAAAACGTTTCTTTTAGCCTCTAAATAACATGTTTTCTGAAAACTGCTATTTTGCCGTGTTTGCAGCAGTTTTCCAGTAAAAACAGCAAAAACGTTTATCGTGACCAATTTTTAAAAAAGTTAAAATTACAGTGGCATTGCAAAATTGTGCAAAACGTTCGTTTTAGCCTCTAAATAACACCCTTTATGAAGACTGCTATTTTGCAGTGTTTGCAGCAGTTTTCCAGTAAAAACAGCAAAAGGGTTTATCATGACCAATTTTTAAAAAAGTTAAAATTACAGTGCCAGTCCAAAATTGTGCAAAACGTTCGTTTTAGCCTCCAAATAACACGTTTTATGAAAACTGCTATTTTCCAGTGTTTGCAGCAGTTTTCCAGTAAAAACAGCAAAAACGTTTATCATGACCAATTTTTTAAAAAGTTAAATTTACAGTGCCAGTGCAAAATTCTGCAAAACGTTGGTTTTAGCCTCTAAATAACACCTTTTATGAAAATTGTTCTTTTGCATTGTTGGCAGCAGTTTTTTAGTACAAAGAGCGAAAATGTTTATCATGATAAAATATAAAACAAATTGAAATTAGAATGCCATTGCAAAATTGTGCAAGACGTTCGTTTTAGCCTCTAAATAACACGTTTTATGAAAACTGCTATTTTGCATTGTTTCCACCAGTTTCCCAGTAAAAAAAGCGAAAACGTTTATTATGACAAAATTTTAAAAAAGTTAAAATTACATTGCCAGTGCAAAATTGTGCAAAACGTTCGTTTTAGCCTCTAAATAACACGTTTTATGAAAACTGCTATGTTGCAGTGTTTGCAGCAGTTTTCCAGTAAAAACAGCAAAAACGTTTATCATGACCAATTTTTAAAAAAGTAAAAGTTAGAGTGCCAGTGCAAAATTGTGCAAAACGTTCGTTTTAGCCTCTAAATAACACGTTTAATGGTAACTGCTATTTTGCAGTGTTTGCAGCAAGTTTCCAGTAAAAAGAGCGAAAACGTTTATCATGACCAACTTTTAAAAGAATTAAATTTACTGTGCTAGTGAAAAATTGTGGAAAACGTTCGTTTTAGCCTCTAAATAACACGTTTTATGAAAACTGCTATTTTGCAGTGTTTGCAGCAGTTTTCCGGTAAAAACAGCAAAAATGTTTATCATGACCAATTTGTAAAAAAGTTAAAATTACAGTGCCAGTGCAAAATTTTGCACAACGTTCGTTTTAGCCTCTAAATAACACGTTTTATGAAAACTGCTATTTTGCAGTGTTTGCAGCAGTTTTCCAGTAAAAACAGCAAAAATGTTTATCATGACCAATTTGTAAAAAAGTTAAAATTACAGTGCCAGTGCAAAATTGTGCAAAACGTTCGTTTTAGCCTCTAAATAACACGTTTTATGAAAACTGCTCTTTTGCAGTGTTTGCAGCAGTTTTCCAGTAAAAACAGCAAAAACGTTTATCATGACCAATTTCTAAACGAGTTAAAATTAAAGTCCTCGTGCAAAATTGTGCAAAACGTTTGTTTTAGCCTCTAAATAACACGTTTTATGAAAACTGCTATTTTGCAGTGTTTGCAGCAGTTTTCCAGTAAAAACAGCAAAAACGTTTATCATGACCAAATTTTAAAAAAGTTAAAATTACAGTGCCAGTGCAAAATTGTGCAAAACGTTCGTTTTAGCCTCTAAATAACACGTTTTATGAAAACTGCTATTTTGCAGTGTTTGCAGCAGTTTTTCAGTAAAAACAGCAAAAACGTTTATCATGACCAAATTTTAAAAAAGTTAAAGTTACAGTGCCAATGCAAAATTTTGCAAAACGTTGGTTTTAGCCTCTAAATAACACGTTTTATGAAAACTGCTATTTTGCAGTGTTTGCAGCAGTTTTCCAGTAAAAACAGCAAAAACGTTTATCGTGACCAATTTTTAAAAAAGTTAAAATTACAGTGGCATTGCAAAATTGTGCAAAACGTTCGTTTTAGCCTCTAAATAACACGCTTTATGAAAACTGCTATTTTGCATTGTTTGCAGCAGTTTTCCAGTAAAAACAGCAAAAGGGTTTATCATGACCAATTTTTAAAAAAGTTAAAATTACAGTGCCAGTCCAAAATTGTGCAAAACGTTCGTTTTAGCCTCCAAATAACACGTTTTATGAAAACTGCTATTTTCCAGTGTTTGCAGCAGTTTTCCAGTAAAAACAGCAAAAACGTTTATCATGACCAATTTTTTAAAAAGTTAAATTTACAGTGCCAGTGCAAAATTCTGCAAAACGTTCGTTTTAGCCTCTAAATAACACCTTTTATGAAAATTGCCATTTTGCATTGTTGGCAGCAGTTTTTTAATACAAAGAGCGAAAATGTTTATCATGATAAAATATAAAACAAATTGAAATTAGAATACCATTGCAAAATTGTGCAAGACGTTCGTTTTAGCCTCTAAATAACACGTTTTATGAAAACTGCTATTTTGCATTGTTTCCACCAGTTTCCCAGTAAAAAAAACGAAAACGTTTATTATGACAAAATTTTAAAAAAGTTAAAATTACATTGCCAGTGCAAAATTGTGCAAAACGTTCGTTTTAGCCTCTAAATAACACGTTTTATGAAAACTGCTATGTTGCAGTGTTTGCAGCAGTTTTCCAGTAAAAAGAGCAAAAACGTTTATCATGACAAATTTTTAAAAAAGTTAAGTTAGAGTGCCAGTGCAAAATTGTGCAAAAAGTTCGTTTTAGCCTCTAAATAACACGTTTAATGGTAACTGCTATTTTGCAGTGTTTGCAGCAAGTTTCCAGTAAAAAGAGCGAAAACGTTTATCATGACCAATTTTTAAAAGAATTAAATTTACTGTGCTAGTGCAAAATTTTGCAAAACGTTCGTTTTAGCCTCTAAATAACACGTTTTATGAAAACTGCTATTTTGCAGTGTTTGCAGCAGTTTTCCAGTAAAAACAGCAAAAATGTTTATCATGACCAATTTGTAAAAAAGTTAAAATTACAGTGCCAGTGCAAAATTGTGCAAAACGTTCGTTTTAGCCTCTAAATAACACGTTTTATGAAAACTGCTCTTTTGCAGTGTTTGCAGCAGTTTTCCAGTAAAAACAGCAAAAACGTTTATCATGACCAATTTCTAAACGAGTTAAAATTAAAGTCCTCGTGCAAAATTGTGCAAAACGTTTGTTTTAGCCTCTAAATAACACGTTTTATGAAAACTGCTATTTTGCAGTCTTTGCAGCAGTTTTCCAGTAAAAACAGCAAAAACGTTTATCATGACCAAATTTTAAAAAAGTTAAAATTACAGTGCCAGTGCAAAATTGTGCAAAACGTTCGTTTTAGCCTCTAAATAACACGTTTTATGAAAACTGCTATTTTGCAGTGTTTGCAGCAGTTTTTCAGTAAAAACAGCAAAAACGTTTATCATGACCAAATTTTAAAAAAGTTAAAGTTACAGTGCCAATGCAAAATTTTGCAAAACGTTGGTTTTAGCCTCTAAATAACACGTTTTATGAAAACTGCTATTTTGCAGTGTTTGCAGCAGTTTTCCAGTAAAAACAGCAAAAACGTTTATCGTGACCAATTTTTAAAAAAGTTAAAATTACAGTGGCATTGCAAAATTGTGCAAAACGTTCGTTTTAGCCTCTAAATAACACGTTTTATGAAAACTGCTATTTTGCAGTGTTTGCAGCAGTTTTCCAGTAAAAACAGCAAAAGGGTTTATCATGACCAATTTTTAAAAAAGTTAAAATTACAGTGCCAGTCCAAAATTGTGCAAAACGTTCGTTTTAGCCTCCAAATAACACGTTTTATGAAAACTGCTATTTTCCAGTGTTTGCAGCAGTTTTTCAGTAAAAACAGCAAAAACGTTTATCATGACCAAATTTTAAAAAAGTTAAAATTGCAGTGCCAATGCAAAATTTTGCAAAACGTTGGTTTTAGCCTCTAAATAACACGTTTTATGAAAACTGCTATTTTGCAGTGTTTGCAGCAGTTTTCCAGTAAAAACAGCAAAAACGTTTATCGTGACCAATTTTTAAAAAAGTTAAAATTACAGTGGCATTGCAAAATTGTGCAAAACGTTCGTTTTAGCCTCTAAATAACACGCTTTATGAAAACTGCTATTTTGCAGTGTTTGCAGCAGTTTTCCAGTAAAAACAGCAAAAGGGTTTATCATGACCAATTTTTAAAAAAGTTAAAATTACAGTGCCAGTCCAAAATTGTGCAAAACGTTCGTTTTAGCCTCCAAATAACACGTTTTATGAAAACTGCTATTTTCCAGTGTTTGCAGCAGTTTTCCAGTAAAAACAGCAAAAACGTTTATCATGACCAATTTTTTAAAAAGTTAAATTTACAGTGCCAGTGCAAAATTCTGCAAAACGTTCGTTTTAGCCTCTAAATAACACCTGTTATGAAAATTGCTATTTTGCATTGTTGGCAGCAGTTTTTTAGTACAAAGAGCGAAAATGTGTATCATGATAAAATATAAAACAAATTGAAATTAGAATGCCATTGCAAAATTGTGCAAGACGTTCGTTTTAGCCTCTAAATAACACGTTTTATGAAAACTGCTATTTTGCATTGTTTCCACCAGTTTCCCAGTAAAAAAAACGAAAACGTTTATTATGACAAAATTTTAAAAAAGTTAAAATTACATTGCCAGTGCAAAATTGTGCAAAACGTTCGTTTTAGCCTCTAAATAACACGTTTTATGAAAACTGCTATGTTGCAGTGTTTGCAGCAAGTTTCCAGTAAAAAGAGCGAAAACGTTTATCATGACCAATTTTTAAAAGAATTAAATTTACTGTGCTAGTGCAAAATTGTGGAAAACGTTCGTTTTAGCCTCTAAATAACACGTTTTATGAAAAATGCTATTTTGCAGTGTTTGCAGCAGTTTTCCAGTAAAAACAGCAAAAATGTTTATTATGACCAATTTTTAAAAAAGTTAAAATTACAGTGCCAGTGCAAACTTGTGCAAAACATTCGTTTTAGCCTCTAAATAACACGTTTTATGAAAACTGCTATTTTGCAGTGTTTGCAGCAGTTTTTTAGTACAAAGAGCAAAAACGTTTATCATGACCAATTTTTAAAAAAGTTAAAGTTAGAGTTTCAGTGCAAAATTGTGCAAAACGTTTGTTTTAGCCTCTAAATAACACGTTTAATGGTAACTGCTATTTTGCAGTGTTTCCAGCAAGTTTCCAGTAAAAAGAGCGAAAACGTTTATCATGACCAATTTTTAAAAGAATTAAGTTTACTGTGCCAGTGCAAAATTGTGGAAAACGTTCGTTTTAGCCTCTAAATAACACGTTTTATGAAAACTGCTATTTTGCAGTGTTTGCTGCAGTTTTCCAGTAAAAACAGGAAAAATGTTTATCATGACCAATTTTTAAAAAAGTTAAAATTACAGTGCCAGTGCAAAATTGTGCAAAACGTTGGTTTTAGCCTCTAAATAACACGTTTTATGAAAACTGCTATTTTGCAGTGTTTGCAGCACTTTTCCAGTAAAAACAGCAAAAACGTTTATCATGACCGAATTGTAAAAAAGTTAAAATAACAGTGCCAGTGCAAAATTTTGCAAAACGTTCGTTTTAGCCTCTAAATAACACGTTTTATAAAAACTGCTATTTTGCAATGTTTGCAGCACTTTTCCAGTAAAAACAGCAAAAACGTTTATCATGACCAAATTTTGAAAAAAGTTAAAATTACAGTGCCAGTGCAAAATTTTGCAAAACGTTCGTTTTAGCCTCTAAATAACACGTTTTGTGAAAACTGCTATTTTGCAGTGTTTGCAGCAGTTTTCCAGTAAAAACAGCAAAAATGTTTATCATGACAAATTTGTAAAAAAGTTAAAATTACAGTGCCAGTGCAAAATTGTGCAAAACGTTCGTTTTAGCCTCTAAATAACACGTTTTATGAAAACTGCTATTTTGCAGTGTTTGCAGCAGTTTTCCAGTAAAAACAGCAAAAACGTTTATCATGACCAATTTCTAAACGAGTTAAAATTAAAGTGCTAGTGCAAAATTGTGCAAGACGTTCGTTTTAGCCTCTAAATAACACGTTTTATGAAAACTGCTATTTTGCATTGTTTCCACCAGTTTCCCAGTAAAAAAAACGAAAACGTTTATTATGACAAAATTTTAAAAAAGTTAAAATTACATTGCCAGTGCAAAATTGTGCAAAACGTTCGTTTTAGCCTCTAAATAACACGTTTTATGAAAACTGCTATGTTGCAGTGTTTGCAGCAGTTTTCCAGTAAAAAGAGCAAAAACGTTTATCATGACCAATTTTTAAAAAAGTTAAAGTTAGAGTGCCAGTGCAAAATTGTGCAAAAAGTTCGTTTTAGCCTCTAAATAACACGTTTAATGGTAACTGCTATTTTGCAGTGTTTGCAGCAAGTTTCCAGTAAAAAGAGCGAAAACGTTTATCATGACCAATTTTTAAAAGAATTAAATTTACTGTGCTAGTGCAAAATTGTGGAAAACGTTCGTTTTAGCCTCTAAATAACACGTTTTATGAAAACTGCTATTTTGCAGTGTTTGCAGCAGTTTTCCAGTAAAAACAGCAAAAATGTTTATCATGACCAATTTTTAAAAAAGTTAAAATTACAGTGCCAGTGCAAACTTGTGCAAAACATTCGTTTTAGCCTCTAAATAACACGTTTTATGAAAACTGCTATTTTGCAGTGTTTGCAGCAGTTTTTTAGTACAAAGAGCTAAAAAGTTTATCATGACCAATTTTTAAAAAAGTTAAAGTTAGAGTTTCAGTGCAAAATTGTGCAAAACGTTGGTTTTAGCCTCTAAATAACACGTTTAATGGTAACTGCTATTTTGCAGTGTTTCCAGCAAGTTTCCAGTAAAAAGAGCGAAAACGTTTATCATGACCAATTTTTAAAAGAATTAAGTTTACTGTGCCAGTGCAAAATTGTGGAAAACGTTCGTTTTAGCCTCTAAATAACACGTTTTATGAAAACTGCTATTTTGCAGTGTTTGCTGCAGTTTTCCAGTAAAAACAGCAAAAATGTTTATCATGACCAATTTTTAAAAAAGTTAAAATTACAGTGCCAGTGCAAAATTGTGCAAAACGTTGGTTTTAGCCTCTAAATAACACGTTTTATGAAAACTGCTATTTTGCAGTGTTTGCAGCACTTTTCCAGTAAAAACAGCAAAAACGTTTATCATGACCGAATTGTAAAAAAGTTAAAATAACAGTGCCAGTGCAAAATTTTGCAAAACGTTCGTTTTAGCCTCTAAATAACACGTTTTATAAAAACTGCTATTTTGCAATGTTTGCAGCACTTTTCCAGTAAAAACAGCAAAAACGTTTATCATGACCAAATTTTGAAAAAAGTTAAAATTACAGTGCCAGTGCAAAATTGTGCAAAACGTTCGTTTTAGCCTCTAAATAACACGTTTTATAAAAACTGCTATTTTGCAGTGTTTGCAGCACTTTTCCAGTAAAAACAGCAAAAACGTTTATCATGACCAAATTTTAAAAAAGTTAAAATTACAGTGCCAGTGCAAAATTTTGCAAAACGTTCGTTTTAGCCTCTAAATAACACGTTTTGTGAAAACTGCTATTTTGCAGTGTTTGCAGCAGTTTTCCAGTAAAAACAGCAAAAATGTTTATCATGACAAATTGGTAAAAAAGTTAAAATTACAGTGCCAGTGCAAAATTGTGCAAAACGTTCGTTTTAGCCTCTAAATAACACGTTTTATCAAAAATGCTATTTTGCAGTGTTTGCAGCAGTTTTCCAGTAAAAACAGCAAAAACGTTTATCATGACCAATTTCTAAACGAGTTAAAATTAAAGTGCTAGTGCAAAATTGTGCAAAACGTTCGTTTTAGCCTCTAAATAACACGTTTTATGAAAACTGCTATTTTGCAGTATTTGCAGCAGTTTTCCTGTAAAAACAGCAAAAACGTTTATCATGACCAAATTTTAAAAAAGTTAAAATTACAGTGCCAGTGCAAAATTGTGCAAAACGTTCGTTTTAGCCTCTAAATAACACGTTTTATGAAAACTGCTATTTTGCAGTGTTTGCAGCAGTTTTCCAATAAAAACAGCAAAAACGTTTATCATGACCAAATTTTAAAAAAGTTAAAATTACAGTGCCAATGCAAAATTTTGCAAAACGTTGGTTTTAGCCTCTAAATAACACGTTTTATACAAACTGCTATTTTGCAGTGTTTGCAGCAGTTTTCCAGTAAAAACAGCAAAAACGTTTATCATGACCAATTTTTAAAAAAGTTAAAATTACGGTGCCAGTCCAAAATTGTGCAAAACGTTCGTTTTAGCCTCCAAATAACACGTTTTATGAAAACTGCTATTTTCCAGTGTTTGCAGCAGTTTTCCAGTAAAAACAGCAAAAACGTTTATCATGACCAATTTTTAAAAAAGTTAAATTTACAGTGCCAGTGCAAAATTCTGTAAAACGTTCGTTTTAGCCTCTAAATAACACCTTTTATGAAAATTGCTATTTTGCATTGTTTGCAGCAGTTTTTTAGTACAAAGAGCGAAAATGTTTATCATGATAAAATATAATACAAATTGAAATTAGAATGCCATTGCAAAATTGTGCAAGACGTTCGTTTTAGGCTCTAAATAACACGTTTTATAAAAACTGCTATTTTGCATTGTTTCCACCAGTTTCCCAGTAAAAAAAGCGAAAACGTTTATTATGACAAAATTTTAAAAAAGTTAAAATTACATTGCCAGTGCAAAATTGTGCAAAACGTTCGTTTTAGCCTCTAAATAACACGTTTTATGAAAACTGCTATGTTGCAGTGTTTGCAGCAGTTTTCCAGTAAAAACAGCAAAAACGTTTATCATGACAAATTTTTAAAAAAGTTAAAGTTAGAGTGCCAGTGCAAAATTGTGCAAAACGTTC
Organism: Montipora capitata; assembly: GCA_949126865.1. Lineage (NCBI taxonomy): Eukaryota > Metazoa > Cnidaria > Anthozoa > Scleractinia > Acroporidae > Montipora > Montipora capitata. The sequence goes on along the minus strand of OX421449.1, from coordinate 33,582,575 downwards.
GTTTTAGCCTCTAAATAACACGTTTAATGGTAACTGCTATTTTGCAGTGTTTGCAGCAAGTTTCCAGTAAAAAGAGCGAAAACGTTTATCATGACCAATTTTTAAAAGAATTAAATTTACTGTGCTAGTGCAAAATTGTGGAAAACGTTCGTTTTAGCCTCTAAATAACACGTTTTATGAAAACTGCTATTTTGCAGTGTTTGCAGCAGTTTTCCAGTAAAAACAGCAAAAATGTTTATCATGACCAATTTTTAAAAAAGTTAAAATTACAGTGCCAGTGCAAACTTGTGCAAAACATTCGTTTTAGCCTCTAAATAACACGTTTTATGAAAACTCCTATTTTGCAGTGTTTGCAGCAGTTTTCCAGTAAAAACATCAAAAATGTTTATCATGACCAATTTTTAAAAAAGTTAAAATTACAGTGCCAGTGCAAAATTGTGCAAAACATTCGTTTCAGCCTCTAAATAACACATTTTATAAAAACTGCTATTTTCGAGTGTTTGCGGCAGTTTTCCAGTAAAAACACCAAAAACGTTTATCATGACATATTTTAAAAAAGGTTAAACTTCCAGTGCCATTGCAAAATTTTGCAAAACGTTGGTTTTAGCCTCTAAATAACACGTTTTATAAAAACTGCTATTTTGCAGTGTTTGCAGCAGTTTTCCAGTAAAAACAGCAAAAACGTTTATCATGACCAATTTTTAAAAAAGTTAAAATTACGGTGCCAGTCCAAAATTGTGCAAAACGTTCGTTTTAGCCTCCAAATAACACGTTTTATGAAAACTGCTATTTTCCAGTGTTTGCAGCAGTTTTCCAGTAAAAACAGCAAAAACGTTTATCATGACCAATTTTTAAAAAAGTTAAAATTACAGTGCCAGTGCAAAATTGTGCAAAACATTCGTTTCAGCCTCTAAATAACACATTTTATAAAAACTGCTATTTTCGAGTGTTTGCGGCAGTTTTCCAGTAAAAACACCAAAAACGTTTATCATGACATATTTTAAAAAAGGTTAAACTTCCAGTGCCATTGCAAAATTTTGCAAAACGTTCGTTTTAGCCTCTAAATAACACGTTTTATGAAAACTGCTATTTTGCAGTGTTTGCAGCAGTTTTAAAGTAAAAACAGCAAAAACTTTTATCTTGACCAATTTTTAAAAAAGTTAAAGTTACAGTGCCAGTGGGAAATTGTGCAAAACGTTCGTTTTCGCCTCTAAATAACACGTTTTATGAAAACTGCTATTTTGCGGTGTTTGCAGCAGTTTTCCTGTAAAAACAGCAAAAACGTTTATCATGATAAAATATAAAACAAATTGAAATTAGAATGCCATTGCAAAATTGTGCAAGACCTTCGTTTTAGCCTCTAAATAACACGTTTTATGAAAACTGCTATTTTGCATTGTTTCCACCAGTTTCCTAGTAAAAAAAGCGAAAACGTTTATTATGGCAAAATATTAAAAAAGTTAAAATTACAGTGCCAGTGCAAAATTGTGCAAAACGTTCGTTTTAGCCTCTAAATAACACGTTTTATGAAAACTGCTATTTTGCAGTGTTTCCAGCAGTTTTCCAGTAAAAAAAGCGAAAACGTTTATTATGACAAAATTTCAAAAAAAGTTAAAATTACAGTGCCAGTGCAAAACTGTGCAAAATGTTCGTTTTTATGAAAACTGCTATTTTGCAATGGTATTTTACAATATTAAAACACAATATACTATATAATATTTACAATATTAAACAAATTGAAATTAGAATGCCATTGCAAAATTGTGCAAAACATTCGTTTTAGCCTCTAAATAACATGTTTTATAAAAAACTCCTATTTTGCAGTGTTTGCAGCAGTTTTCCAGTAAAAACTGCAAAAACGTTTCTCATGACAAAATTAGAAAAAAAATAAAATTACAGTACCATTGCAAAATTGTGCAAAACGTTTGTGTTAGCCACTAAATAACATGTTTTATGAAAACTGCTATTTTGCAGTGTTTGAAGCACTTTTCCAGTAAAAACAGCAAAAACGTTTATCATGACCAAATTTTGAAAAAAGTTAAAATTACAGTGCCAGTGAAAAATTGTGCAAAACGTTCGTTTAAGCCTCTAAATAACACGTTTTATAAAAACTGCTATTTTGCAGTGTTTGCAGCACTTTTCCAGTAAAAACAGCAAAAACGTTTATCATGACCAAATTTTAAAAAAGTTAAAATTACAGTGCCAGTGCAAAACTTTGCAAAACGTTCGTTTTAGCCTCTAAATAACACGTTTTGTGAAAACTGCTATTTTGCAGTGTTTGCAGCAGTTTTCCAGTAAAAACAGCAAAAATGTTTATCATGACAAATTTGTAAAAAAGTTAAAATTACAGTGCCAGTGCAAAATTGTGCAAAACGTTCGTTTTAGCCTCTAAATAACACGTTTTATGAAAACTGCTATTTTGCAGTGTTTGCAGCAGTTTTCCAGTAAAAACAGCAAAAACGTTTATCATGACCAATTTCTAAACGAGTTAAAATTAAAGTGCTAGTGCAAAATTGTGCAAAACGTTCGTTTTAGCCTCTAAATAACACGTTTTATGAAAACTGCTATTTTGCAGTGTTTGCAGCAGTTTTCCAGTAAAAACAGCAAAAACGTTTATCATGACCAAATTTTAAAAAAGTTAAAATTACGGTGCCAATGCAAAATTGTGCAAAACGTTCGTTTTAGCCTCCAAATAACACGTTTTATGAAAACTGCTATTTTGCAGTGTTTGCAGCAGTTTTCCAGTAAAAACAGCAAAAACGTTTATCATGACCAATTTTTAAAAAAGTTAAATTTACAGTGCCAGTGCAAAATTCTGTAAAACGTTCGTTTTAGCCTCTAAATAACACCTTTTATGAAAATTGCTATTTTGCATTGTTTGCAGCAGTTTTTTAGTACAAAGAGCGAAAATGTTTATCATGATAAAATATAATACAAATTGAAATTAGAATGCCATTGCAAAATTGTGCAAGACGTTCGTTTTAGGCTCTAAATAACACGTTTTATAAAAACTGCTATTTTGCATTGTTTCCACCAGTTTCCCAGTAAAAAAAGCGAAAACGTTTATTATGACAAAATTTTAAAAAAGTTAAAATTACATTGCCATTGCAAAATTGTGCAAAACGTTCGTTTTAGCCTCTAAATAACACGTTTTATGAAAACTGCTATGTTGCAGTGTTTGCAGCAGTTTTCCAGTAAAAACAGCAAAAACGTTTATCATGACCAATTTTTAAAAAAGTTAAAGTTAGAGTGCCAGTGCAAAATTGTGCAAAACGTTCGTTTTAGCCTCTAAATAACACGTTTAATGGTAACTGCTATTTTGCAGTGTTTCCAGCAAGTTTCCAGTAAAAAGAGCGAAAACGTTTATCATGACCAATTTTTAAAAGAATTAAATTTACTGTGCTAGTGCAAAATTGTGGAAAACGTTCGTTTTAGCCTCTAAATAACACGTTTTATGAAAACTGCTATTTTGCAGTGTTTGCAGCAGTTTTCCAGTAAAAACAGCAAAAATGTTTATCATGACCAATTTTTAAAAAAGTTAAAATTACAGTGCCAGTGCAAACTTGTGCAAAACATTCGTTTTAGCCTCTAAATAACACGTTTTATGAAAACTGCTATGTTGCAGTGTTTGCAGCAGTTTTCCAGTAAAAACAGCAAAAACGTTTATCATGACCAATTTTTAAAAAAGTTAAAGTTAGAGTGCCAGTGCAAAATTGTGCAAAACGTTCGTTTTAGCCTCTAAATAACACGTTTAATGGTAACTGCTATTTTGCAGTGTTTGCAGCAAGTTTCCAGTAAAAAGAGCGAAAACGTTTATCATGACCAATTTTTAAAAGAATTAAATTTACTGTGCTAGTGCAAAATTGTGGAAAACGTTCGTTTTAGCCTCTAAATAACACGTTTTATGAAAACTGCTATTTTGCAGTGTTTCCAGCAGTTTTCCAGTAAAAAAAGCGAAAACGTTTATTATGGCAAAATATTAAAAAAGTTAAAATTACAGTGCCAGTGCAAAATTGTGCAAAACGTTCGTTTTAGCCTCTAAATAACACGTTTTATGAAAACTGCTATTTTGCAGTGTTTCCAGCAGTTTTCCAGTAAAAAAAGCGAAAACGTTTATTATGACAAAATTTCAAAAAAAGTTAAAATTACAGTGCCAGTGCAAAACTGTGCAAAATGTTCGTTTTTATGAAAACTGCTATTTTGCAATGGTATTTTACAATATTAAAACACAATATACTATATAATATTTACAATATTAAACAAATTGAAATTAGAATGCCATTGCAAAATTGTGCAAAACATTCGTTTTAGCCTCTAAATAACACGTTTTATGAAAACTCCTATTTTGCAGTGTTTGCAGCAGTTTTCCAGTAAAAACTGCAAAAACGTTTCTCATGACAAAATTAGAAAAAAAATAAAATTACAGTACCATTGCAAAATTGTGCAAAACGTTTGTGTTAGCCACTAAATAACATGTTTAATGAAAACTCCTATTTTGCAGTGTTTGCAGCAGTTTTCCAGTAAAAACTGCAAAAACGTTTCTCATGACAAAATTAGAAAAAAAATAAAATTACAGTACCATTGCAAAATTGTGCAAAACGTTTGTGTTAGCCACTAAATAACATGTTTTATGAAAACTGCTATTTTGCAGTGTTTGCAGCACTTTTCCAGTAAAAACAGCAAAAACGTTTATCATGACCGAATTGTAAAAAAGTTAAAATAACAGTGCCAGTGCAAAATTTTGCAAAACGTTCGTTTTAGCCTCTAAATAACACGTTTTATAAAAACTGCTATTTTGCAATGTTTGCAGCACTTTTCCAGTAAAAACAGCAAAAACGTTTATCATGACCAAATTTTAAAAAAGTTAAAATTACAGTGCCAGTGCAAAATTTTGCAAAACGTTCGTTTTAGCCTCTAAATAACACGTTTTGTGAAAACTGCTATTTTGCAGTGTTTGCAGCAGTTTTCCAGTAAAAACAGCAAAAATGTTTATCATGACAAATTTGTAAAAAAGTTAAAATTACAGTGCCAGTGCAAAATTGTGCAAAACGTTCGTTTTAGCCTCTAAATAACACGTTTTATGAAAACTGCTATTTTGCAGTGTTTGCAGCAGTTTTCCAGTAAAAACAGCAAAAACGTTTATCATGACCAATTTCTAAACGAGTTAAAATTAAAGTGCTAGTGCAAAATTGTGCAAAACGTTCGTTTTAGCCTGTAAATAATACGTTTTATGAAAACTGCTATTTTGCAGTATTTGCAGCAGTTTTCCTGTAAAAACAGCAAAAACGTTTATCATGACCAAATTTTAAAAAAGTTAAAATTACAGTGCCAGTGCAAAATTGTGCAAAACGTTCGTTTTAGCCTCTAAATAACACGTTTTATGAAAACTGCTATTTTGCAGTGTTTGCAGCAGTTTTCCAGTAAAAACAGCAAAAACGTTTATCATGACCAAATTTTAAAAAAGTTAAAATTACAGTGCCAATGCAAAATTTTGCAAAACGTTGGTTTTAGCCTCTAAATAACACGTTTTATGAAAACTGCTATTTTGCAGTGTTTGCAGCAGTTTTCCAGTAAAAACAGCAAAAACGTTTATCATGACCAATTTTTAAAAAAGTTAAATTTACAGTGCCAGTGCAAAATTCTGTAAAACGTTCGTTTTAGCCTCTAAATAACACCTTTTATGAAAATTGCTATTTTGCATTGTTTGCAGCAGTTTTTTAGTACAAAGAGCGAAAATGTTTATCATGATAAAATATAATACAAATTGAAATTAGAATGCCATTGCAAAATTGTGCAAGACGTTCGTTTTAGGCTCTAAATAACACGTTTTATAAAAACTGCTATTTTGCATTGTTTCCACCAGTTTCCCAGTAAAAAAAGCGAAAACGTTTATTATGACAAAATTTTTAAAAAGTTAAAATTACATTGCCAGTGCAAAATTGTGCAAAACGTTCGTTTTAGCCTCTAAATAACACGTTTTATGAAAACTGCTATGTTGCAGTGTTTGCAGCAGTTTTCCAGTAAAAACTGCAAAAACGTTTCTCATGACAAAATTAGAAAAAAAATAAAATTACAGTACCATTGCAAAATTGTGCAAAACGTTTGTGTTAGCCACTAAATAACATGTTTTATGAAAACTTCTATTTTGCAGTGTTTAAAGCAGTTTTCCAGTAAAAACAGCAAAAATGTTTATCGTGACAAAATATTTAAAAAGTTAGTATTATAGTGCCAGTGCAAAATTGTGCAAAACGTTCGTTTTAGCCTCTAAATAACACGTTTTATGAAAACCGCAATTTTGCAGTGTTTGCCGCGGTTTTCCAGTAAAAACAGCAAAACCGTTTATCATGACAAAAGTCTTAAAAAGTTAAAATTACAGTGACATTGCAAAATTGTGCAAAACGTTCGTTTTAGCCTGTAAATAACACATTTTATGAAAACTGCTATTTTGGAGTGTTTGCAGCAGTTTTCCAGTAAAAACAGCGAAAACGTTTATTATGACAAAATTTTAAAACAGTTAAAAATACTGTGCCATTTCAAAATTGTGCAACACGTTCCTTTTCACACGTTTTATGAAAACTGCTATTTTGCAGTGTTTGCAGCAGATTTCCAGTAAAAACAGCAAAAATGTTTATCATGACAAAATATTAAAAAGTTAATATTACAGTGCCAGAGCAAAATTGTGCAAAACGTTCGTTTTAGCCTCTAAATAACACATTTTCTGAAAACTCCTATTTTGCAGTGTTTGCAGCAGTTTTCCAGTAAAAACTGCAAAAACGTTTCTCATGACAAAATGAGAAAAAAATTAAAATTACAGTACCATTGCAAAATTGTGCAAAACGTTTCTTTTAGCCTCTAAATAACATGTTTTCTGAAAACTGCTATTTTGCAGTGTTTGCAGCGGTTTTCCTGTAAAAACTGCGAAAACGTTTCTCATGACAAAATGAGAAAAAAATTAAAATTACAGTACCATTGCAAAATTGTGCAAAACGTTCGTTTCAGCCTCTAAATAACACATTTTATGAAAACTGCTATTTTGCAGTGTTTACAGCTGTTTTCCAGTAAAAACACCAAAAACGTGTATCATGACAATATTTTAAAAAAGGTTAAACTTACAGTGCCATTGCAAAATTTTGCAAAATGTTCGTTTTAGCCTCTAAATAACACCTTTTATGAAAATTGCTATTTTGCAGTGTTTGCAGCAGTTTTCCAGTAAAAAAAGCAAAAGCGTTTCTCATGACAAAATGACAAAAACATTAAAATTACAGTACCATTACAAAATTGTGCAAAACGTTCGTTTTAGCCTCTAAATAACACGTTCTATGAAAACTGCTATTTTGCAGTGTTTACAGCAGTTTCCCAGTAAAAAGAGCAAAAACGTTAATCATCACAAAATATTAAAAAAGTTAAAATTACAGTGCCAGTGCAAAATTGTGCAAAACGTTCGTTTTAGCCTCTAAATAACACGTTTTATGAAAAGTGGTAATTTGCAGTGTTTGCAGCAGTTTTCCAGTAAAAACAGCAAAAACGTTAATCATCACAAAATATTAAAAAATTTAAAATTACAGTGCCATTGCAAAATTGTGCAGAATGTTCGTTTTAGCCTCTAACTAACACGGTCTATGAAAACTGCTATTTTAGAGTATTTGCAGCAGTGTTCCAATAAAAACAGGAAAAAGCTTTATCATGACAAAATATTAAAACAGTAAAATTACAGTGTCATTGCAAAATATTGCAAAACGTTCGTTTTAGCCTCTAAATAACACGTTTTATGAAAAGTGCTATTTTGCTAAGTTTGCAGCAGTTTTCCAGTAAAAACGGCAAAAACCTTTATCATGACAAAATGATAAAAAAATTAAAATTGAAATGCCATTGCAAAATTCTCCAGAACGTTCGTTTTCGCCTCTAAATAACACGTTTTATGAAAACTGCTAATTTCCAAAGTTTGCAGCAGTTTTCCAGTAAAAACAGCAAGAACGTTTATCACGAGAAAATATTCAAACAGTTGAATTTACAGTGTCATTGCAAAATTGTGCAAAACGTTCGTTTTAGCCTCTAAATAACACGTTTTATGAAAACTGCTATTTTGCAGTGTTTGCAGCAGTTTTCCAGTAAAAACAGCAAAAACGTTTATCATGACCAATTTTTAAAAAAGGTAAAATTACAGTGCCAGTGCAAAATTGTGCAAAACGTTTGTTTTAGCCTCTAAATAACACGTTTTATGAAAACTGCTATTTTGCAGTGTTTGCAGCAGTTTTCCAGTAAAAACAGCAAAAACGTTTATCATGACCAAATTTTAAAAAACTTAAAATTACAGTGCAAGTGCAAGATTGTACAAAACGTTCGTTTTAGCCTCTAAATAACACGTTTTATGAAAACTGCTATTTTGCAGTGTTTACAGCAGTTTTCCAGTAAAAACAGCAAACACGTTTATCATGACCAATTTTTAAAAAAGTTAAAATTACAGTGCCAGTGCAAAATTGTGCAAAACGTTCGTTTTAGCCTCTAAATAACACGTTTTATAAAAACTGCTATTTTGCAGTGTTTGCAGCAGTTTTCCAGTAAAAAACAGCAAAAACCTTTATCATGACCAATTTTTAAAAAAGGTAAAATTACAGTGCCAGTGCAAAATTGTGCAAAACGTTGGTTTTAGCCTCTAAATAACACGTTTTATGAAAACTGCTCTTTTGCAGTGTTTGCAGCAGTTTTCCAGTAAAAACAGCAAAAACGTTTATCATGACCAATTTTTAAAAAAGTTAAAATTACAGTGCCAGTGCAAAATTGTGCAAAACGTTCCTTTTAGCCTCGAAATAACACGTTTTATGAAAACTGCTATTTTGCAGTGTTTGCAGCAGTTTTCCAGTGAAAACAGGAAAAACGTTAATCATCACAAAATATTAAAAAAGTTAAAATTACAGTGCGATTGTAAAATTTTGCAGAATGTTCGTTTTAGCCTCTAACTAACACGGTCTATGAAAACTGCTATTTTAGAGTATTTGCAGCAGTGTTCCAATAAAAACAGGAAAAAGCTTTATTATGACAAAATATTAAAACAGTAAAATTACAGTGTCATTGCAAAATTGTGCAAAACGTTCGTTTTAGCCTCTAAATAACACGTTTTATGAAAAGTGCTATTTTGCTAAGTTTGCAGCAGTTTTCCAGTAAAAACAGCAAACACGTTTATCATGACCAATTTTTAAAAAAGTTAACATTACAGTGCCAGTGCAAAATTGTGCAAAACGTTCGTTTTAGCCTCTAAATAACACGTTTTATAAAAACTGCTATTTTGCAGTGTTTGCAGCAGTTTTCCAGTAAAAACAGCAAAAACGTTTATCATGACCAATTTTTAAAAAAGTTAAAATTACAGTGCCTTTGCAAAATTGTGCAAAACGTTCGTTTTAGCCTCTAAATAACACGTTTTATGAAAACTGCTATTTTGCAGTGTTTGCAGCAGTTTTCCAGTAAAAAACAGCAAAAACGTTTATCATGACCAATTTTTAAAAAAGTTAAAATTACAGTGCCAGTGCAAAATTGTGCAAAACGTTCCTTTTACCCTCGAAATAACACGTTTAATGAAAACTGCTATTTTGCAGTATTTGCAGCAGTTTTCCAGTGAAAACAGCAAAAACGTTTATCATGACCAATTTTTAAAAAAGGTAAAATTACAGTGCCTTTGCAAAATTGTGCAAAACGTTCGTTTTAGCCTCTCAATAAAACGTTTTATGAAAACTGCTATTTTGCAGTGTTTGCAGCAGTTTTCCAGTAAAAACAGCAAAAGGGTTTATCATGACCAATTTTTAAAAAAGTTAAAATTACAGTGCCAGTCCAAAATTGTGCAAAACGTTCGTTTTAGCCTCCAAATAACACGTTTTATGAAAACTGCTATTCTCCAGTGTTTGCAGCAGTTTTCCAGTAAAAACAGCAAAAACGTTTATCATGACCAATTTTTAAAAAAGTTAAATTTACAGTGCCAGTGCAAAATTCTGCAAAACGTTCGTTTTAGCCTCTAAATAACATGTTTAATGGTAACTGCTATTTTGCAGTGTTTGCAGCAAGTTTCCAGTAAAAAGAGCGAAAACGTTTATCATGACCAATTTTTAAAAAAGTTAATATTACAGTGCCAGTGCAAAATTGTGCAAAACGTTCGTTTTAGCCTCTAAATAACACGTTTTATGAAAACTGCTATTTTGCAGTGTTTGCAGCAGTTTTCCAGTAAAAACAGCAAAAACGTTTATCATGACCAAATTTTAAAAAAGGTTAAAATTACAGTGCCAGTGCAAAATTGTGCAAAACGTTCGTTTTCGCCTCCAAATAACACGTTTTATGAAAACTGCTATTTTGCAATGGTATTTTACAATATTAAAACACAATATACTATATAATATTTACAATATTAAACAAATTGAAATTCGAATGCCATTGCAAAATTGTGCAAGACGTTCGTTTTAGCCTCTAAATAACACGTTTTATGAAAACTGCTATTTTGCATTGTTTCCACCAGTTTCCCAGTAAAAAAAGCGAAAATTTTTATCTTGACCAATTTTTAAAAAAGTTAAAGTTACAGTGCCAGTGCAAAATTGTGCAAAACGTTCGTTTTAGCCTCTCAATAACACGTTTTATGAAACCTGCTATTTTGCAATGGTATTTTACAATATTAAAACACAATATCCTATATAATATTTAAAATATTAAACAAATTGAAATTAGAATGCCATTGCAAAATTGTGCAAAACATTCGTTTTAGCCTCTAAATAACACGTTTTATGAAAAGTGCTATTTTGCAAAGTTTGCAGCAGTTTTCCAGTAAAAACGGCAAAAACGTTTGTCATGACAAAATTAGAAAAAAAATAAAATTGAAGTGCCATTGCAAAATTCTGCACAACGTTCGTTTTCGCCTCTAAATAACACATTTTATAAAAACTGCTATTTTGCAGTGTTTGCAGCAGTTTTCCAGTAAAAACAGCAAAAATGTTTATCATGACAAAATATTTAAAAAGTTACTATTATAGTGCCAGTGCAAAATTGTGCAAAACGTTCGTTTTAGCCTCTAAATAACACGTTTTATGAAAACCGCAATTTTGCAGTGTTTGGCGCGGTTTTCCAGTAAAAACAGCAAAACCGTTTATCATGACAAAAGTCTTAAAATGTTAAAATTACAGTGACATTGTAAAATTGTGCAAAACGTTCGTTTTAGCCTGTAAATAACACATTTTATGAAAACTGCTATTTTGCAGTGTTTGCAGCAGTTTTCCAGTAAAAACAGCGAAAACGTTTATTATGACAAAATTTTAAAACAGTTAAAAATACTGTGCCATTTCAAAATTGTGCAACACGTTCCTTTTAACACGTTTTATGAAAACTGCTTTTTTGGAGTGTTTGCAGCAGTTTTCCAGTAAAAACAGCAAAAATGTTTATCATGACCAAATATTAAAAAAGTTAATATTACAGTGCGAGAGCAAAATTGTGCAAAACGTTCGTTTTAGCCTCTAAATAACAAGTGTTATGAAAACCGCTATTTTGCAGTGTTTACAGCAGTTTTCCAGTAAAAACAGCAAAAGCGTTTCTCATGACAAAATGACAAAAACATTAAAATTACAGTACCATTACAAAAAAGTGCAAAACGTTCGTTTTAGCCTCTAAATAACACGTTTTCTGAAAACTCCTATTTTTCAGTGTTTGCAGCAGTTTTCCAGTGAAAACTGCAAAAACGTTTCTCATGACAAAATGAGAAAAAAAATAAAATTACAGTACCATTCCAAAATTGTGCAAAACGTTTCTTTTAGCCTCTAAATAACATGTTTTCTGAAAACTGCTATTTTGCCGTGTTTGCAGCGGTTTTCCTGTAAAAACTGCAAAAACGTTTCTCATGACAAAATGAGAAAAAAATTAAAATTACACTACCATTGCAAAATTGTGCAAAACGTTCGTTTCAGCCTCTAAATAACACCTTTTATGAAAACTGCTATTTTGCAGTGTTTGCAGCAGTTTTCCAGGAAAAACACCAAAAACGTTTATCATGACAATATTTTAAAAAAGGTTGAACTTACAGTGCCATTGCAAAATTTTGCAAAATGTTCGTTTTACCCTCTAAATAACACCTTTTATGAAAATTGCTATTTTGCAGTGTTTGCAGCAGTTTTCCAGTAAAAAAAGCAAAAGCGTTTCTCATGACAAAATGACAAAAACAGTAAAATTACAGTACCATTACAAAATTGTGCAAAACGTTCGTTTTAGCCTCTAAATAACACGTTCTATGAAAGCTGCTATTTTGCAGTGTTTGCAGCAGTTTGCCAGTAAAAGCAGCAAAAACGTTTATCATCACAAAATATTGAAAAAGTTAAAATTACATTGCCATTGAAAAATTGTGCAAAACGTTCGTTTTAGCCTCTAAATAACACTTTTTATGAAAACTGCAATTTTGCAGTGTTTGCAGCAGTTTTCCAGTAAAAACAGCAAAAACGTTTATCATGACAAAATTTTTTAAAAAGTAAAATTACAGTGCCATTGCAAAATTGTGCAAAACGTTCATTTTAGCCTCTAAATAACACGTTCTATGAAAACTGCTATTTTGCAGTGTTTGCAGCAGTTTCCCAGGAAAAAGAGCAAAAACGTTAATCATCACAAAATATTAAAAAAGTTAAAATTACAGTGCCAGTGCAAAATTGTGCAAAACGTTCGTTTTAGCCTCTAAATAAAACGTTTTATGAAAAGTGGTAATTTGCAGTGTTTGCAGCAGTTTTCCAGTAAAAACAACAAACCAATTATCATCACAAAATATTAAAAAAATTAAGTTTACAGTGCCAGTGCAAAATTTTTCAAAACGTTTGTTTTAGCCTCTAAATAACACCTTTTATGAAAACTGCTATTTTGCAGTTTTTGCAGCAGTTTTTTAGTAAAAAGAGCGAAAACGTTTATCTTGACAAAATATTTAAAAAGTTAAAATTACAGTGCCAGTGCAAAATTGTGCAAAACGTTCGTTTTAGCCTCTAAATAACACGTGTTATGAAAACTGCTATCTTGCGGTGTTTGCAGCAGTTTTCTAGTAAGAACAGCAAAAATGTTTATCATGATAAAATATTAAAAAAATTGAAATTAGAATGCCATTCCAAAATTGTGCAAAACATTCGTTTTAGCCTCCAAATAACACGTTTTATGAAAACTGCTATTTTGCATTGTTTCCACCACTTTTCCAGTAAAAAAAAGCGAAAACGTTTATTATGACAAATTTTTAAAAAAGTTAAAATTACAGTGCCATTGCAAAATTGTGCAGAATGTTCGTTTTAGCCTCTAACTAACACGGTCTATGAAAACTGCTATTTTAGAGTATTTGCAGCAGTTTTCCAATAAAAACAGGAAAAAGCTTTATTATGACAAAATGTTAAAACAGTAAAATTACAGTGTCATTGCAAAATTGTGCAAAACGTTCGTTTTAGCCTCTAAATAACACGTTTTATGAAAAGTGCTATTTTGCAAAGTTTGCAGCAGTTTTCCAGTAAAAACGGCAAAAACCTTTATCATGACAAAATGATAAAAAAATTAAAATTGAAGTGCCATTGCAAAATTCTGCACAACGTTCGTTTTCGCCTCTAAATAACACATTTTATAAAAACTGCTATTTTGCAGTGTTTGCAGCAGTTTTCCAGTAAAAACAGCAAAAACGTTAATCATGACCAATTTTTAAGAAAGGTAAAATTACAGCGCCAGTGCAAAATTGTGCAAAACGTTCGTTTTAGCCTCTAAATAAAACGTTTTATGAAAACTGCTATTTTGCAGTGTTTGCAGCAGTTTTCCAGTAAAAACAGCAAAAACGTTTATCACGACAAAATATTCAAACAGTTGAATTTACAGTGTCATTGCAAAATTGTGCAAAACGTTCGTTTTAGCCTCTAAATAACACGTTTTACGAAAACTGCTATTTTGCAGTGTTTGCAGCAGTTTTCCAGTAAAAACAGCAAAAACGTTAATCATGACCAATTTTTAAAAAAGGTAAAATTACAATGCCTTTGCAAAATTGTGCAAAACGTTCGTTTTAGCCTCTAAATAACACGTTTTATGAAAACTGCTATTTTGCAGTGTTTGCAGCAGTTTTCCAGTAAAAACAGCAAAAACGTTTATCATGACCAATTTTTAAAAAAGGTAAAATTAGAGTGCCTTTGCAAAATTGTGCAAAACGTTCGGTTTAGCCTCTAAATAACACGTTTTATGAAAACTGCTATTTTGCAGTGTTTGCAGCAGTTTTCCAGTAAAAACAGCAAAAACGTTTATCATGACCAATTTTTAAAAAAGTTAAAATTACAGTGCCAGTGCAAAACTGTGCAAAACGTTCCTTTTAGCCTCTAAATAACACGTTTTATGAAAACTGCTATTTTGCAGTGTTTGCAGCAGTTTTCCAGTAAAAACAGCAAAAACGTTTATCATGACTAATTTTTAAAAAAGGTAAAATTACAGTGCCAGTGCAAAATTGTGCAAAACGTTCGTTTCAGTCTCTAAATAACACGTTTTATAAAAACTGCTATTTTGCAGTGTTTGCAGCAGTTTTCCAGTAAAAACAGCAAAAACGTTTATCATGACCAATTTCTAAACGAGTTAAAATTAAAGTGCTAGTGCAAAATTGTGCAAAACGTTCGTTTCAGCCTCTAAATAACACGTTTTATGAAAACTGCTATTTTGCAGTGTTTGCAGCAGTTTTCCAGTAAAAACAGCAAAAACGTTTATCATGACCAAATTTTAAAAAAGTTTAAATTACAGTGCCAATGCAAAATTTTGCAAAACGTTGGTTTTAGCCTCTAAATAACACGTTTTATAAAAACTGCTATTTTGCAGTGTTTGCAGCAGTTTTCCAGTAAAAACAGCAAAAACGTTTATTATGACCAATTTTTAAAAAAGTTAAAATTACAGTGCCAGTGCAAAATTGTGCAAAAAGTTGGTTTTAGCCTCTAAAAAACACGTTTTATGAAAACTGCTATCTTGCAGTGTTTGCAGCAGTTTTCCAGTAAAAACAGCAAAAACGTTTATCATAACCAAATTTTAAAAAACTTAAAAATACAGTGCCAATGCAAAATTTTGGAAAACGTTGGTTTTAGCCTCTAAATAACACGTTTTATGAAAACTGCTATTTTCCAGTGTTTGCAGCAGTTTCCCAGTAAAAACAGCAAAAACGTTTATCATGACCAAATTTTAAAAAAGTTAAAATAACAGTGCCAGTGCAAAATTGTGTAAAACGTTCGTTTTAGCCTCTAAATAACACGTTTTATAAAAACTGCTATTTTGCAGTGTTTGCAGCAGTTTTCCAGTAAAAACAGCAAAAACGTTTATCATGACCAATTTCTAAACGAGTTAAAATTAAAGTGCTAGTGCAAAATTGTGCAAAACGTTGGTTTTAGCCTCTAAATAACACGTTTTATGAAAACTGCTATTTTGCAGTGTTTGCAGCAGTTTTCCAGTAAAAACAGCAAAAACGTTTATCATGACCAATTTTTAAAAAAGGTAAAATTACAGTGCCTTTGCAAAATTGTGCAAAACGTTCGTTTTAGCCTCTAAATAACATGTTTTATAAAAACTGCTATTTTGCAGTGTTTGCAGCACTTTTCCAGTAAAAACAGCAAAAACGTTTATCATAGCCAAATTTTGAAAAAGTTAAAATTACAGTGCCAGATCAAAATTGTGCAAAACGTTCGTTTTAGCCTCTAAATAACACGTTTTATGAAAACTGCTATTTTGCAGTGTTTGCAGCACTTTTCCAGTAAAAACAGCAAAAACGTTTATCATGACCAAATTTTAAAAAAGTTAAAATTACAGTGCCAGTGGAAAACTGTGCGAAACGTTCGTTTTAGCCTGTAAATGACACGTTTTATGAAAATTGCTATTTTGCAGTGTTTGCAGCAGTTTTCCAGTAAAAACAGCAAAAATGTTTATCATGACCACTTTTTAAAAAAGTTAAAATTACAGTGCCAGTGCAAAATTGTGCAAAACGTTCGTTTTTGCCTCTAAATAACACGTTTTATGAAAACTGCTATTTTGCAGTGTTTGCAGCAGTTTTCCAGTAAAAACAGCAAAAACGTTTATCATGACCAATTTTTAAAAAAGTTGAAATTACAGTGCCAGTGCAAAATTGTGCAAAACGTTCGTTTTAGCCTCTAAATAACACGTTTTATGAAAACTGCTATTTTGCAGTGTTTGCAGCAGTTTTCCAGTAAAAACAGCAAAAATGTTTATCATGACCAATTTGTAAAAAAGTTAAAATTACAGTGCCAGTGCAAAATTGTGCAAAACGTTCGTTTTAGCCTGTAAATAACACGTTTTATGAAAACTGCTATTTTGCAGTGTTTGCAGCAGTTTTCCAGTAAAAACAGCATAAACGTTTATCATGACCAATTTCTAAACGAGTTAAAATTAAAGTGCTAGTGCAAAATTGTGCAAAACGTTCGTTTTAGCCTCTAAATAACACGTTTTATGAAAACTGCTATTTTGCAGTGTTTGCAGCAGTTTTCCAGTAAAAACAGCATAAACGTTTATCATGACCAATTTCTAAACGAGTTAAAATTAAAGTGCTAGTGCAAAATTGTGCAAAACGTTCGTTTTAGCCTCTAAATAACACGTTTTATGAAAACTGCTATTTTGCAGTGTTTGCAGCAGTTTTCCAGTAAAAACAGCAAAAACGTTTATTATGACCAAATTTTAAAAAAGTTAAAACTACAGTGCCAGTTCAAAATTGTGCAAAACGTTCGTTTTAGCCTCTAAATAACACGTTTAATGAAAAGTGCTGTTTTGCAGTGTTTGCAGGAGTTTTCCAGTAAAAACAGCAAAAATGTTTATCATGACCAATTTGTAAAAAAGTTAAAATTACAGTGCCAGTGCAAAATTGTGCAAAACGTTCGTTTTAGCCTCTAAATAACACTTTTTATGAAAACTGCTATTTTGCAGTGTTTGCAGCAGTTTTCCAGTAAAAACAGCAAAAACGTTTATCATGATTAATTTCTAAACGAGTTAAAATTAAAGTGCTAGTGCAAAATTGTGCAAAACGTTCGTTTTAGCCTCTAAATAACACGTTTTATGAAAACTGCTATTTTGCAGTGTTTGCAGCAGTTTTCCAGTAAAAACAGCAAAAACGTTTATCATGACCAATTTTTAAAAAAGTTAAAATTACAGTGCCAATGCAAAATTTTGCAAAACGTTGGTTTTAGCCTCTAAATAACACGTTTTATAAAAACTGCTATTTTGCAGTGCTTGCAGCAGTTTTCCAGTAAAAACAGCAAAAACGTTTATCATGACTAATTTTTAAGAAAGGTAAAATTACAGTGCCAGTGCAAAATTGTGCAAAACGTTCGTTTCAGTCTCTAAATAACACGTTTTATAAAAACTGCTATTTTGCAGTGTTTGCAGCAGTTTTCCAGTAAAAACAGCAAAAACGTTTATCATGACCAATTTTTAAAAAAGTTAAAATTACAGTGCCAGTGCAAAACTGTGCACAACGTTCCTTTTAGCCTCTAAATAACACGTTTTATGAAAACTGCTATTTTGCAGTGTTTGCAGCAGTTTTCCAGTAAAAACAGCAAAAACGTTTATCATGACTAATTTTTAAAAAAGGTAAAATTACAGTGCCAGTGCAAAATTGTGCAAAACGTTCGTTTCAGTCTCTAAATAACACGTTTTATAAAAACTGCTATTTTGCAGTGTTTGCAGCAATTTTCCAGTAAAAACAGCAAAAACGTTTATCATGACCAAATTTTAAAAAAGTTAAAAATACAGTGCCAATGCAAAATTTTGCAAAACGTTGGTTTTAGCCTCTAAATAACACGTTTTATGAAAACTGCAATTTTGCAGTGTTTGCAGCAGTTTTCCAGTAAAAACAGCAAAAACGTTTATCATGACCAATTTTTTAAAAAAGGTAAAATTACAGTGCCAGTGCAAAATTGTGCAAAACGTTCGTTTTAGCCTCTAAATAACACGTTTTATAAAAACTACTATTTTGCAGTGTGTGCAGCAGTTTTCCAGTAAAAACATCAAAAACGTTTACCACGACCAATTTTTAAAAAAGGTAAAATTACAGTGCCATTGCAAAATTGTGCAAAACGTTCATTTTAGCCTCTAAATGACATGTTTGCTAAAAATTGCTTTTTTGCAGTGTTTCCAGCAGTTTTCCAGTAAAAAAAGCAAAAACGTTTATCATGACAATATATTAAAAAACTTGAAATTACAGTGCCATTTGAAAATTGTGCAAAACGTTCGCTTTACCCTCTAAATAACACGTTTTATGAAAACTGCTATTTTGCAGTGTTTGCAGCAGTTTTCCAGTAAAAACAGCAAAAACGTTTATCAAGACCAATTTTAAAAAAGGTGAAATTACAGTGCCATTGCAAAATTGTGCAAAACGTTCGTTTTAGCCTCTAAATAACACGTTTTATAAAAACTGCTATTTTGCAGTGTTTGCAGCACTTTTCCAGTAAAAACAGCAAAAACGTTTATCATGACCAAATTTTGAAAAAGTTAAAATTACAGTGCCAGTGCAAAATTGTGCAAAACGTTCGTTTTAGCCTCTAAATAACACGTTTTATCAAAACTGCTATTTTGCAGTGTTTGCAGCACTTTTCCAGTAAAAACAGCAAAAACTTTTATCATGACCAAATTTTAAAAAAGTTAAAATTACAGTGGCAATGGAAAACTGTGCGAAACGTTCGTTTTAGCCTGTAAATGACACGTTTTATGAAAAGTGCTATTTTGCAGTGTTTGCAGCAGTTTTCCAGTAAAAACAGCAAAAATGTTTATCATGACCAATTTTTAAAAAAGTTAAAATTACAGTGCCAGTGCAAAATTGTGCAAAACGTTCGTTTTAGCCTCTAAATAACACGTTTTATGAAAACTGCTATTTTGCATTGTTTGCAGCAGTTTTCCAGTAAAAACAGCAAAAACCTTTATCATGACCAATTTTTAAAAAAGGTAAAATTACAGTGCCAGTGCAAAATTGTGCAAAACGTTCGTTTTAGCCTCCAAATAACACGTTTTATGAAAACTGCTATTTTGCAGTGTTTGCAGCAGTTTTCCAGTAAAAACAGCAAAAACGTTTATCATGACCAATGTTTAAAAAAGTTGAAATTACAGTGCCAGTGCAAAATTGTGCAAAACGTTCCTTTTAGCCTCTAAATAACACGTTTTATGAAAACTGCTATTTTGCAGTGTTTGCAGCAGTTTTCCAGTAAAAACAGCAAAAATGTTTATCATGACCAATTTGTAAAAAAGTTAAAAATACAGTGCCAGTGCAAAATTGTGCAAAACGTTCGTTTTAGCCTGTAAATAACACGTTTTATGAAAACTGCTATTTTGCAGTGTTTGCAGCAGTTTTCCAGTAAAAACTTTAAAAACGTTTATCATGACCAATTTCTAAACGAGTTAAAATTAAAGTGCTAGTGCAAAATTGTGCAAAACGTTCGTTTTAGCCTCTAAATAACACGTTTTATGAAAACTGCTATTTTGCAGTGTTTGCAGCAGTTTTCCAGTAAAAACAGCAAAAACGTTTATCATGACCAAATTTTAAAAAAGTTAAAATTACAGTGCCAGTGCAAAATTGTGCAAAACGTTCGTTTTAGCCTCTAAATAACACGTTTTATGAAAACTGCTATTTTGCAGTGTTTGCAGCAGTTTTCCAGTAAAAACAGCAAAAACGTTTATCATGACCAATTTTTAAAAAAGTTAAAATTACAGTGCCAGTGCAAAATTGTGCAAAACGTTGGTTTTAGCCTCTAAATAACACGTTTTATAGAAACTGCTATTTTGCAGTGTTTGCAGCAGTTTTCCAGTAAAAACAGCAAAAACGTTTATCATGACCAACTTTTAAAAAAGTTAAAATTACAGTGCTAGTGCAAAATTGTGCAAAACGTTCGTTTTAGCCTCTAAATAACACGTTTTATAAAAACTGCTATTTTGCAGTGTTTGCAGCAGTTTTCCAGTAAAAACAGCAAAAACGTTTATCATGACCAATTTTTAAAAAAGGTAAAATTACAGTGCCATTGCAAAATTGTGCAAAACGTTCATTTTAGCCTCTAAATGACATGTTTGCTAAAAATTGCTTTTTTGCAGTGTTTGCAGCAGTTTTCCAGTAAAAACATCAAAAACGTTTACCAAGACCAATTTTTAAAAAAGGTAAAATTACAGTGCCAGTGCAAAATTGTGCAAAACGTTCCTTTTAGCCTCTAAATAACACGTTTTATCAAAACTGCTATTTTGCAGTGTTTGCAGCACTTTTCCAGTAAAAACAGCAAAAACGTTTATCATGACCAAATTTTAAAAAAGTTAAAATTACAGTGGCAATGGAAAACTGTGCAAAACGTTCGTTTTAGCCTGTAAATGACACGTTTTATGAAAAGTGCTATTTTAGGCAGTGTTTGCAGCAGTTTTCCAGTAAAAACAGCAAAAATGTTTATCATGACCAATTTTTAAAAAAGTTAAAATTACAGTGCCAGTGCAAAATTGTGCAAAACGTTCGTTTTAGCCTCTAAATAACACGTTTTATGAAAACTGCTATTTTGCAGTGTTTGCAGCAGTTTTCCAGTAAAAACAGCAAAAACGTTTACCACGACCAATTTTTAAAAAAGGTAAAATTACAGTGCCATTGCAAAATTGTGCAAAACGTTCATTTTAGCCTCTAAATGACATGTTTGCTAAAAATTGCTTTTTTGCAGTGTTTGCAGCAGTTTTCCAGTAAAAAAAGCAAAAACGTTTATCATGACAAATTATTAAAAAACTTGAAATTACAGTGCCATTTCAAAATTGTGAAAAACGTGCGTTTTACCCTCTAAATAACACGTTTTATGAAAACTGCTATCTAGGAGTGTCTGCTTCAGTTTTGCAGTAGAAACAGCAAAAACGTTTACCATGAAAAAATATTTAAAAAGTTGAAATTACAGTGCCATTGCAAAAAAACATTGCAGCAGTTTTCCAGTAAAAACATCAAAAACGTTTACCACGACCAATTTTTAAAAAAGGTAAAATTACAGTGCCAGTGCAAAATTGTGCAAAACGTTTGTTTTAGCCTCTAAATAACACGTTTTATCAAAACTGCTATTTTGCAGTGTTTGCAGCACTTTTCCAGTAAAAACAGCAAAAACGTTTATCATGACCAAATTTTAAAAAAGTTAAAATTACAGTGGCAATGGAAAACTGTGCAAAACGTTCGTTTTAGCCTGTAAATGACACGTTTTATGAAAAGTGCTATTTTGCAGTGTTTGCAGCAGTTTTCCAGTAAAAACAGCAAAAATGTTTATCATGACCAATTTTTAAAAAAGTTAAAATTACAGTGCCAGTGCAAAATTGTGCAAAACGTTCGTTTTAGCCTCTAAATAACACGTTTTACGAAAACTGCTATTTTGCAGTGTTTGCAGCAGTTTTCCAGTAAAAACAGCAAAAACCTTTATCATGACCAATTTTTAAAAAAGGTAAAATTACAGTGCCAGTGCAAAATTGTGCAAAACGTTCGTTTTAGCCTCCAAATAACACGTTTTACGAAAACTGCTATTTTGCAGTGTTTCCAGCAGTTTTCCAGTAAAAACAGCAAACACGTTTATCATGACCAATTTCTAAACGAGTTAAAATTAAAGTGCTAGTGCAAAATTGTGCAAATAGTTTGTTGTAGCCTCTAAAAAACACGTTTTATGAAAACTGCTATCTTGCAGTGTTTGCAGCAGTTTTCCAGTAAAAACAGCAAAAACGTTTATCATGACCAATTTTTAAAAAAGGTAAAATTACAGTGCCAGTGCAAAATTGTGCAAAACGTTCGTTTCAGTCTCTAAATAACACGTTTTATAAAAACTGCTATTTTGCAGTGTTTGCAGCAGTTTTCCAGTAAAAACAGCAAAAACGTTTATCATGACCAATTTTTAAAAAAGGTAAAATTACAGTGCCAGTGCAAAATTGTGCAAAACGTTGGTTTTAGCCTCTAAAAAACACGTTTTATGAAAACTGCTATGTAGCAGTGTTTGCAGCAGTTTTCCAGTAAAAACAGCAAAAACGTTTATCATGACCAATTTTTAAAAAAGTTAAAATTACAGTCCCAGTGCAAAACTGTGCAAAACGTTCGTTTTAGCCTCTAAATAACACGTTTTATGAAAACTGCTATTTTGCAGTGTTTGCAGCAGTTTTCCAGTAAAAACAGCAAAAACGTTTATCATGACCAATTTTTAAAAAAGTTAAATTTACAGTGCCAGTCCAAAATTGTGCAAAACGTTCGTTTTAGCCTCCAAATAACACGTTTTATGAAAACTGCTATTTTGCAGTGTTTGCAGCAGTTTTCCAGTAAAAACAGCAAAAACGTTTATCATGACCAATTTTTAAAAAAGTTAAATTTACAGTGCCAGTCCAAAATTGTGCAAAACGTTCGTTTTAGCCTCCAAATAACACGTTTCATGAAAACTGCTATTTTCCAGTGTTTGCAGCAGTTTTCCAGTAAAAACAGCAAAAACGTTTATCATGACCAATTTTTAAAAAAGTAAAATTACAGTGCCATTGCAAAATTGTGCAAAACGTTCTTTTTAGCCTCTAAATAACACGTTCTATGAAAACTGCTATTTTGCAGTGTTTGCAGCAGTTTCCCAGTAAAAAGAGCAAAAACGTTAATCATCACAAAATATTAAAAAAGTTAAAATTACAGTGCCAGTGCAAAATTGTGCAAAACGTTTGTTTTAGCCTCCAAATAACACGTTTTATGAAAACTGCTATTTTGCAGTGTTTGCAGCAGTTTTCCAGTAAAAACAGCAAAAACGTTTATCATGACCAATTTTTAAAAAAGTTAAAATTACAGTGCTAGTGCAAAATTGTGCAAAACGTTTGTTTTAGCCTCTAAATAACACGTTTTATAAAAACTGCTATTTTGCAGTGTTTGCAGCAGTTTTCCAGTAAAAACATCAAAAACGTTTACCACGACCAATTTTTAAAAAAGGTAAAATTACAGTGCCATTGCAAAATTGTGCAAAACGTTCATTTTAGCCTCTAAATGACATGTTTGCTAAAAATTGCTTTTTTGCAGTGTTTGCAGCAGTTTTCCAGTAAAAAAAGCAAAAACGTTTATCATGACAAAATATTAAAAAACTTGAAATTACAGTGCCATTTCAAAATTGTGCAAAACGTTCGTTTTACCCTCTAAATAACACGTTTTATGAAAACTGCTATCTAGGAGTGTCTGCTGCAGTTTTGCAGTAGAAACAGCAAAAACGTTTACCATGAAAAAATATTTAAAAAGTTGAAATTACAGTGCCATTGCAAAATTGTGCAAAACGTTCGTTTTAGCCTGTACATAACACGTTTTATGAAAACTGCTTTTTTGAAGTCTTTGCAGCAGTTTTGCGGTAAAAACAGCAAAAACGTTTATCGTGACAAAATATTAAAAAAGTTAAAATTACAGTGCCATTGCAAAATTTTGCAAAACGTTCGTTTTAGCCTCCAAATAACACGTTTTATGAAAACTGCTATTTTGTAGTGTTTGCAGAAGTTTTCCAGTAAAAAACAGCAAAAACGTTTATCATTACAAAATATTACAAAAATCAAAATTACAGTGCCATTGCAAAATTGTGCAAAACGTTCGTTTTAGCCTCTAAATAACACGTTTTATGAAAACTGCTATTTTGCAGTGTTTCCAGCAGTTTTCCAGTAAAAACGGCGAAAACGTTTATCATGAAAAAATATTTAAAAAGTTAAAATTATAGTGACATTGCAAAATTGTGCAAAACGTTCGTTTTAGCCTCTAAATCACACGTTTTATGAAAACTGCTATAATGCAGTGTTTCCACCAGTTTTGCAGTAAAAACACCAAAAACGTTTATCATGACCAATTTTTAAAAAAGTTAAAATTACTGTGCCAGTGCAAAATTGTGCAAAACGTTCGTTTTAGAATCTAAATAACACGTTTTATGAAAACTGCTATTTTGCAGTGTTTACAGCAGTTTTCCAGTAAAAACAGCAAAAACGTCTATCATGACCAATTTTTAAAAAAGGTAAAATTACAGTGGCTTTGCAAAATTGTGCAAAACGTTCGTTTTAGCCTCTAAATGACACGTTTTATAAAAACTGCTATTTTGCAGTGTTTGCAGCAGTTTTCCAGTAAAAACAGCAAAAACGTTTATCATGACCAATTTTTTAAAAAGTTAAAATTACAGTGCCAGTGCAAAATTATGCAAAACGTTCCTTTTAGCCTCTAAATAACACGTTTTATGAAAACTGCTAGTTTGCAGTGTTTGCAGCAGTTTTCCAGTAAAAACAGCAAAAACGTTTATGATGACAAAATATTAAAAACGTTATAATTACAGTGCCAGTGCAAAATTCTGCAAAACGTTCGTTTTAGCCTCTAAATAACACGTTTTATGAAAACTGCTATTTTGCAGTGTTTGCGGCAGTTTTCCAGTAAAAACAGCAAAAACGCTTGTTATGACCAAATTTTAAAAACGTTAAAATTACAGTGCCAGTGCAAAATTGTGCAAAACGTTCGTTTTAGCCTCTACATAACACGTTTTATGAAAACTGCTATTTTGCAGTGTTTGCGGCAGTTTTCCAGTAAAAACAGCAAAAACGCTTGTTATGACCAAATTTTAAAAACGTTAAAATTACAGTGCCAGTGCAAAATTGTGCAAAACGTTCGTTTTAGCCTCTACATAACACGTTTTATGAAAACTGCTATTTTACAGTGTTTGCAGCAGTTTTCCAGTAAAACCAGCAAAAACGTTTCTTATAACCAAATTTTAAAAAAGTTAAAAGTACAGTGTCATTGCAAAATTTTGCAAAACGTTCGTTTTAGCCTCTAAATAACACGTTTTATGAAAACTGCTATTTTGCAGTGTTTGCAGCAGTTTTCCAGTAAAGGCAGCGAAAACGTTTATGATGACAAAATATTAAAAAAATTAAAATTACTGTGGCATTGAAAAATTGTGGAAAACGTTCGTTTTTACCTCTAAATAATACGTTTTATGAAAACTGCTATTTTGCAGTGTTTGCAGCTTTTTTCCAGTAAAAACAGCAAAAACGTTTATCATGACAAAATTTTAAAAAAGTTAAAATTATAGTGCCATTGCACAATTGTGCAAAACGTTCGTTTTAGCCTCTAAATGACACGTTTTATGAAAACTGCTATTTTGCAATGTTTGCAGCAGTTTTCCAGTAAAAACGGCGAAAACGTTTATCATGAAAAAATATTAAAAAAGGTAAAATTATAGTGACATTGCAAAATTGTGCAAAACGTTCGTTTTAGCCTCTAAATAACACGTTTTATGAAAACTGCTATAATGCAGTGTTTCCAGCAGTTTTGCAGTAAAAACAGCAAAAACGTTTATCATGACAAAATTTTAAAAAAGTTAAAATTAAAGTGCCATTGCACAATTGTGCAAAACGTTCGTTTTAGCCTCTAAATGACACGTTTTATGAAAACTGCTATTTTGCAGTGTTTGCAGCAGTTTTCCAGTAAAAACGGCGAAAACGTTTATCATGAAAAAATATTAAAAAAGGTAAAATTATAGTGACATTGCAAAATTGTGCAAAACGTTCGTGTTAGCCTCTAAATAACACGTTTTATGAAAACTGCTATAATGCAGTGTTTCCAGCAGTTTTGCAGTAAAAACAGCAAAAACGTTTATCATGACAAAATTTTAAAAAAGTTAAAATTAAAGTGCCATTGCACAATTGTGCAAAACGTTCGTTTTAGCCTCTAAATGACACGTTTTATGAAAACTACTATTTTGCAGTGTTTGCAGCAGTTTTCCAGTAAAAACAGCGAAAACGTTTATCCTGACAAAATTTTAAAAAAGTTAAAATTACAGTGCCGTGCAAAATTGTGCAAGACGTTCGTTTTAGCCTGTAAATAACACGTTTTCTGAAAACTACTATTTTGCAGTGTTTGCAGCAGTTTTGCAGGAAAAACAGGAAAAATGTTTATTATGACAAAATATTAAAAGAGTTAAAATTACAGTGCCCTTGCACAATTGTGCAAAACGTTCGTTTTAGCCTCTAAATAACACGTTTTATGAAAACTGCTATTTTACAGTGTTTGAAGCAGTTTTCCAGTAAAAAAGGCAAAAACCTTTATCATGAAAAAATGATAAAAAAATTAAAATTACAGTGGCATTGCAAAACTGTGCAAAACGTTCGTTTTAGCCTCTAAATAACACGTTTTATGAAAACTGCTATTTTGTAGTGTTTGCAG
>OX421449.1:33543905-33551405 GCA_949126865.1 Montipora capitata | reverse complement strand
GTTGAATAAAGTTCTGGCTGACGAGCGCTTAGGCGCGAAACTCAGAGTAACAGAGAATCGATATATATATACAGTTAAAAGAGTCAGAGGACGGACAACTTTTGGAAGCTAAAAAGTAAAATATATTAAAAAACGTTTCGGTCTTAGACCTTCATCAGTTTACAGCATGTGGATAATAATTAGGTTTAAGAGCTTATATATAGTTTACAAGGAATTTTCGGTATGTTATAAAACTTAACAACAATACAAGTAAAAAATCGTTTCAAACAAAACAAAAGAAGTAATTCTATTCCGAAAGGTACAATGTAATAACAGCGAGAACTAAAACAATCATTAAAGTAAAAAATTCATGTGCTACATTGAGTTGTGAAGTTATGTGGTTCGTTAAGCTTGCAGACTATTTCGACTCAAGTGGTCGGTTGGTTGTAGGTGATTCTTTTTTTTTTTTTTTTTTGTACTACATACGATACATGTTACATGATTTACACTTGTACTTACTTCTTACACCATACTTGCACTACATTAACTTGCACTACATACGATACATGTTACAATACCATAACACTAGTCAAATGGAATTATAGTTGATCTGTTTACAACGTAATTGTTTACATTTTAATTGTTCGAGTCACTAATAAGAATTTTGTTTGTTACTTCCACTATGTAGGGTATTGGTTTTCTAGAATTTAATAGGTTGTTAAATAAAAAGATAGCAAGAAAATCAAAATACAGAAGCTGAGAAGTAGAAGGACACAATGTAATTTTATAAGAACAGAAAAAATTTCCATTTGTTCCTAAATTCTTTCTCCTTATTACAAGTGGCTGCAATATATTTTTCTATATTAATTTTTTCGCGCACAAGTGAGGCAAAATCATCGAAATTGTACTTTATGGTATTTAAAGCGTTAACATATAAGAAATATTTACCTAAAATAAGATGGCTGATGGCCAAACAGTAGTTGTGACAGCGAATAATTCCGAACATAACCTCCAGTTCTGACAGAAGCAGTTTCGTATTACTAGAGGTTGAGTACCACTCCTGGAATCCATCCCAAAAGGAATTTGCGTGCTTGCAGTTTACAAACAAATGCCACAGGGTCTGACACTCAGAAGGACAAAAGGGACAGAAGGGCGAGGCAACTTTTTTCATTTTATATAGCAAGCTATTCGTTGGTAAAATTCGGTGAATGATTTTGTATTGGAACATCGTCAATTTAATTTCTCTCGTGGCTTTGAATGGTAGGAGGTAGATTTTAGACAAGTCACTTTTCTCGACGCCAGACGCTAAAAGTTTTTTCTCAGAAGTTGGTGGAGGTAGATCTTCAAGGTAAAGTAGGATACTGTATATTGCCTTACATGACAGTGAACAGATTGAGGTGGGCGGCGTGACCGAGTCTTTGGAACATTCTTGCAATAGTTTCTTCCAATTTTGGGGAATAGAAGAGAGAATACTATAATATTGTAAAAAGCTACATTTTACATTGAATTTACTATAAAAAGAATTAAATGGGAGGAAATGGCCCTCACAGGAGTCAAAAAGATCCGAGATTTGTTTTATTCCTGCCTGATACCAATGAGGAAAGAATAACATTTTCTTATTCACAGGTAAAAATCGGTTATTCCAGATTGGCTGCGAGAGAACCTCATTTTCATTTTTAGGTGTGGCCGTTGCGATGTCCTGCCAGTAGAAAATGATTTGTTTGTAGAAAGCAGGAAGATGGTTGTTTAGGCCAAGGAGATTATAATCATAATTACATTTAAACAGTTCTGTACCGCCAACATCGGCTAGCAGCAATTTAGGTATGTACTGCCATGGGGCATTTGAGTTAGAGCATAACCGGTTTACCCAATTTAACTTAAGCGCTTTGTCGAAGAGAGAAAAATCCTTCATGTCCAGGCCACCAGCTGTTTTTTTGCTCGATAAGGGTAGTCTTTTTTATTTTGGCGGGCTTGTGATCCCAAATAAAGTCGAACGTAATCTTGTCTACTTCTTTACTGAATTCTTTAGGGGTATTCATGACGCTGCAGATAAACACAAGTTTTGAAAGTGCTAATGTTTTAATTATATTTATCCTGCCAGCGATGGAGAGGTCTCTTTGGGACCACATATTCAATGTTTTCTTTAAAGATCCTAATTTGTCCAAAAAAAATTTCTTTTCAGGCACTTCTAGATCATATGTGAAATGCGCGCCAAGCGCGTAAACTGGCTCGGCGCTCAATTGGAGATCATGTATGGTGTCTTTTCTGTTACGCATAGAGCCAAGCCATAACATTTCAGATTTTGTTTGATTTAGTTTTAGACCAGAGCACCTTTCAAAAAGCGATAATAAATCAAATAACCTTGACAGTGACTGGACATCAGAAAGAAGTACAGTTGTGTCGTCTGCATATTGCGAAAGTTTAACCTCATTATGTTCATCTATTGGAATACCTTTTATTTCTTTTGAGCGTCTAATACGTTGTGCAAGTAACTCAATAGCAATAACGAATAATGTGCCGGAAAGTGGGCAACCTTGACGCACCCCGCGTTCTAGATGAAAATGTTTTGAGGCGTATCCGTTATTCAGAACACAACTAGAGATATCTGTATAAAACACTTTTATCCATTGTCGGAGGTCAAGACCGAAATTAAACGTTTCGAGGCATCTATGAATAAAATTCCACTCAATCGAGTCAAATGCTTTCTCAAAATCCAAAAACACGGCTACCCCTGGAATATTCTTCGCTTTAGTGAAATGCATTGTATCTGCTATTAACCTAATACTTTCTCCAATGAACCTTCCTTTAACATATCCAGATTGACAGGGATGAATTAAGTTTGGCAAGATCTTCTCTAAGCGCAGAGCAATGGTCTTCGTCGCTATTTTATAGTCTACATTCAGTAAAGATACAGACCGCCAGTTTTTTAAATATTCAGTATTCTTCTTCTTCTTCGGAATTAAGGAAATAATCCCTTGACGTTGAGAGATAGAAAGAGTTCCGTTTCGAAAGGCGTAATTAAAGCTACTTACCATAAATGAACCGAGCAGGTTCCAAAAATAGCGATAGAATTCAGGCGTTAGCCCGTCCGTGCCGGGAGTTTTATTGTTTTCCATAGCTTTTAATGCAAGCTCACACTCCTGAACCGACATGACACCTTCGCACGTTTTCGCGATTGATTCTGATAATGCATTTTCTATTTCAAAGAACTCATTGAAAGTCGAGCAGTTGGGGTCCATATTTCTTGATGTGTAAATCTATTCGAAAAAGCATTCTTCTTCCTCCAGGATGTCCTTCGGGTTTGTGATTTTGTCACCTTCATTATTAACTAAGGACGTTATATGTTTCTTTTTTTGGTTCCTTTTTTCTAAGTTATAAAAGTATTTACTATTCCTCTCACCATGCTCGTACCAACGCGCTCTACTACGCACGATTGTTCCTCGTGTTTTAATACCCGCAATTTTGGAAAGCTTGAATTTTATTCTCTCCAGCTCAGTCTTAAGAGAATCGCTGTATGACGCCTGAAGTTTGATTTGCAATCTCATCATTTCTGACAAAAGAATTGATTCTTCGTCACGTTTTCGTTTAGCTTTCTTCTTTGAAAAAGCTATTGTAAGTGCACGAATTTCCATTTTAATCATTTCCCAGTACAACCCTTTGTCGTTGACTTGTTCATGCTTTTTTGCAAACATTGGAATTTTAAATGTTAACAGTTCCACGTAATTAGTATCTGACAGCAAGGAGTTGTTAAACTTCCAAAACCCTGGCCCTCGAGGGAGTTCACTTTCGTTGAAAGACATGGAGAGAGCGACGGCGGAGTGATCTGAATAAATGGTTGGAAGTATTTTGCAATCCTTTACGTGATCTTTTTGCTGCTTTGAAATAAAGAAGTAGTCAAGTCTACACTGTATCTTCATTGACGGGTTAGCCCATGTAAAGCCTGGTTGATCTGGATTCTTGAAACGCCAGGAATCAAGTCAATTATGTGTTTTGATTAACGACTGAAGTTCGTCTTGAGAGGCTTTTTTGCTGTCTATCGGTCTACCGCATTTTTTGTCCGAAGTGCTAATTGTACAGTTAAAATCACCTCCCAGCACCAAGTTGTCATTGGCTTAAGGGATTAGAAATTCTTTTGAAACGTCCCTGAGGAAAACAACTTGTTGGGTTGTATCATTCGGTGCGTAAATGTTTACTAAAACCACTTTCGTAACATCAATAATAGTCTCGGCTAAAATACATCTGCCAGAATTATCCGCATTAATTTTTTGGAAGTCAACGTCAAGACGTGGTTTGAATAAAATCATGACTCCTCTACTATGAGAGGATCCATGACTGGACACGATTTTGCCTCCCCATTCTGTTTCCCATCTTTTGATGGATTCCGGCGAGGAATAAGTTTCTTGCAAGAAAATTATATCCGATTGCTGTTGGTGCAACCAACGATAAACTTGTCTTCGCTTTCTCGAGCTGTTTAGCCCTCTAACGTTAAGTGATAACAGTTTATACATTTGATTTCTAATAACAGGATAGACGGGGTATCCAAGAAATAATGAAAATAGTTTTTTTAGAATTATGCTCACAGTGCGGTTGATATTTGTGGCCAGGCTTGGTTCTTATTACCTCGTTAGCATCGAAACAAAGTTGATCAACATAACAGGAGAGAAAGCTAAAACGAAAGCACTTGCAGAAACACATACAGAAACACATAACTATTACAGACTTACCTAAAGCTTTGTACGGCATTTTGACTGGATATAGAAAGTGGAAAGCTGCAGCTCTCAAGTAGGTGGTTTCGTAGAAAAAATAAATAAATAAATAAACTAAACTGCATTTTAACTTTCATTTTAGCTTAATTGTCCATTAAACGCCCATAGAAAGAAAATTGAGATGTTTCTTCACCACGGTAAAGAGCACCGTCGATGATCAACTTTTCGACGTTGAAGTATGCATTTTTCTCTCGCGTTTGGCCGCCTTTAGTATCGGATATAACAACTTTCTTACCTCGTCAACTTCTTTAGGAAAATCGTCGGATATTCCAAATCCGGTACCTCTTGGGAGATTTTTGATTAAGGATTTAATAAAAAATTTATCTTGAAAATCCGTCAGCCTAACTATGATCGGTCTTGGTTTAAGACTTCGCCCATTTGATTGTGAATGGCGCGAACTCTGTCAAAATGAATGTTTTTTTTTGTCGACTGGAAGAATCTTTAGCTTCGTACACATGAATTCTCTTAGGGCGAGTTCAGTGTCATTGTTTGTTTCACTTTCACGTTCCTTTATTCCAAAGAACTTCAAGTTTCCTCTACGACTGTGACATTCGAGTTTAACATGTCGGCGGTGCAGATCTTTGATTTCATGCTTGATGCGTTCGCTAGAAGTGTTAGCTGCTTCTTGCTTAAAATTAACACCATCAACGAGGGCTCTTAGGTCTTCTATCTCTGCTTGCGAGTTTTCCAAACTCGTTTGGAGGGCTTTATTTTCTTCTTCAAGAAGAGTAATCCTCTGTTTATAATTTTCCAGCTCGGGCAGTATAGCTAATAGCGTGTTGAGTTTCTCTTCAATACCGGAGAGCCTCGAGTTTGTAGCCTCGAGGCACTTCTTGCATCCATGCTTGTGATGTTGGTCGGACGCGTCTTCTTCATCCGTTTGCGAGCTTCCCTCTCTTGTTCGTTTCCTACCCTTTTCCGCGGTTCCCTTTTTCTTCGATGATTCGTCAGGCATTTCAAATAGACTTAACTGTATATTTAACCACCACTGAGGCTGCGGCACTGACAAGATACTACGAGCACACTTTCGGTGTGACCGTCATCTTTCGTGCCTCGTTTCCAGTCTGTACACATACATGCCGCCACGAGAATAAGTTTTACTTAGCAAATTTCACAAGCCGCCAACAATAGCTCTAGAAAATCGTTATTTCACACGTAGATCAGATCATCACATTAATGAATTAATTAGCTACTTATCTAATTTGTATATAAGAAGGTATGATCTTAGTTGAATAAAGTTCTGTCTGACGAGCGCTTAGGCGCGAAACTCAGAGTAACAGAGAATCGATGCGTCCTCTTTAATCCTTCAACTTATGTATATATATATATACAGTTAAAAGAGTCAGAGGACGGACAACTTTGGGAAGCTAAAAAGTAAAATATATTAAAAAACGTTTCGGTCTTAGACCTTCATCAGTTTACAGCATGTGGATAATAATTAGGTTTAAGAGCTTATATATAGTTTACAAGGAATTTTCGGTATGTTATAAAACTTAACAACAATACAAGTAAAAAATCGTTTCAAACAAAACAAAAGAAGTAATTCTATTCCGAAAGGTACAATGTAATAACAGCGAGAACTAAAACAATCATTAAAGTAAAAAATTCATGTGCTACATTGAGTTGTGAAGTTATGTGGTTCGTTAAGCTTGCAGACTATTTTGACTCAAGTGGTCGGTTGGTTGTAGGTGATTGTGTTCCTGGAGAGGAATTCTTGCCTTTTGTTAAGGCCAAAAGGTGCTAATGAGAAAAGTTGCGCACTCCAGTACGCTTCCTTCGTGATCAAAAGTTTATCCAAAATCTCAGTGCAGTCGTTAAAGGACATGCGGACTATTGTTATAATGTACTGCGACCTCACAGGTTTCTTGTTCGTTACCATTGATGATTTATGATTACGGAATCTAACTTTGAATTGTGTTGCCGTTGAACCAACATATTGCAAGCGACATTTGTTGCAGGATGCAAGATAAATTACATTTTTAGAATCACACGACAGTCTTGGTTTAATAAAGTATTTTCTATTGGTTTGGAAACTCTGAAAAAAATTTGATTCTATCAAAACGTTTTTGCAAAGATTACAACTACTACGTTTGCATTTAATGCAACCACCTGTTTCATTGGTTTCTTGTTCTACTCTTGTTCTGTATTTCGATGGCGCCGAAATTTCTTTCAAGTTTTTTGTTCTACGAAACGAGGGAATAATTGAATTAGATGGAAAAAATTCTCTTAATTTGGGATTAGATTGTAACAGGTGCAAATGCTTCCTAATGACGTACCCTATGTTAGATAGGTGAGGATTGAAGGTCATCACTAACGGAAACCTTAACGACGTTTCTTTCCAGTGTATCGATCAGGTGTCTGCTACCAACTGCACTGAGATTTTGGATAAACTTTTGATCACGAAGGAAGCGTACTGGAGTGCGAAACTTTTCTCATTAGCACCTTTTGGCCTTAACAAAAGGCAAGAATTCCACTCCAGGAACACAATCACCTACAACCAACCGACCACTTGAGTCGAAATAGTCTGCAAACTTAACGAACCACATAACTTCACAACTCAATGTAGCACATGAATTCTTTACTTTAATGATTGTTTTAGTTCTCGCTGTTATTACATTGTACCTTTCGGAATAGAATTACTTCTTTTGTTTTGTTTGTAACGATTTTTTACTTGTATTGTTGTTAAGTTTTATAACATACCGAAAATTCCTTGTAAACTATATATAAGCTCTTAAACCTAATTATTATCCACATG
>OX421449.1:33536405-33538905 GCA_949126865.1 Montipora capitata | reverse complement strand
CACAAGCCTAACTTCGCCAACAACCCCACATGCCGCCTTATCAACCCGGCTAAGGCTGAGATCGGCAGAATCAGTAAACAACTCCTTGACCGCATTAATGCCAAACTTGCTAACCACCTGAAGCTCAACCAATGGAAAAATACCAAGGCAGTTTTATATTGGTTCACTAACATCCAGGACAAAGATATGCACTCGTTCATTGCATTCGACGTAGTAGAGTTCTACCCATCGATCTCTATTGACTTGCTAAGTGAAGCCCTACAATTTGCATCTGAATATGTCACCATAACCGACAACGAACGGCATATTATTCTTCAAGCAAAGAGTTCTATTCTCTACAGTTATGGTGAACCATGGGGTAAAAAAACCTCATCTAATCTTTTTGACGTCACTATGGGGAGCTACGACGGTGCTGAATCTTGCGAGCTTGTTGGTACTTATCTCCTCTACAAAATCAAAGAGAAGTTTGGCAGTACATGCGATTTTGGCTTATACAGAGATGACGGCCTCGGCATATCCAAAGCACCACCACGGCAAACCGAGCTCATCAAAAAAGATCTGTGCGGTATTTTCAGAAATTACGGCTTGAAAATTACAATCGAGGCCAACAAAAAAACCGTAAATTTTCTAGATGTCACCCTCAACCTGTCTAATGGGAAATACATGGCCTACACCAAACCCGGAGACATCCCACTCTACGTCAACAAGAAATCAAATCATCCACCTCGCATTATCGAAAACATTCCGAAATCCATCAACAAACGTTTGTCCGAAATCTCAATTGATGAACATTCGTTTAACGAAGCGGCACCTCTTTATCAGAAAGCCCTCGATGACAGCGGATACAATCACCGGCTCGCATTCACACCAAGAATTACACAGTCTTTGAGCTCCTCCAGAAGGAACCGCCACAGGAACATCATTTGGTACAACCCACCTTTTAGCAAGAACGTGGCTACAAACGTTGGACGAACGTTCCTTAAGATCCTCGACGAAGAGTTCCCTGAAAGTCATATGTTACACAAAATCTTCAACCGCAACACAGTAAAGATCAGCTACTGTTGCATGCCCAACCTCAAGCAGAAGATCGATGGTAACAATAAATCAACGTTACTGAAAACATCTGCACCACCAGTTTTGAAAGCATGCAACTGCCGAATACCAGCAGACTGCCCTATGGCCGGAAATTGCCTTACATCATCCGTGGTTTACCAAGCTACAGTGACAACTGAGGATAACAGGCCAGCCCAAACTTATGTTGGACTCACTGAGAACTCTTTTAAAACAAGATTTGCTAATCACAAATCTTCTTTCAACAACCCCGACAAGAGATTCAGTACAGAGCTCAGTAAGCATGTTTGGTGTTTAAAGGAAGAAAGATTGAAATTCAAGATCACCTGGAAAATTTTGAAACAAACCTCTCCTTACAACCCTGTCTCGAACCGATGTAATTTGTGCCTGTGGGAGAAATATTTTATCATTTGTAGACCTGAACTGGCGACCTTGAACAAGCGTAATGAGCTGGTAACTTCCTAAAGAACTTTAAGCCCACAATTGCCGCGCGCTAGCAAGTGAATTATATATATATGTATATATTTGGGGTGGCTTTATAAGCTTAACCTCCATCCCAGACATCAGCACTGCACTGATGAGGCCCGGAAGGCCGAAACAGTACTGTCTGCGGTTATATATATATATATATGCAGTTAGTTATATATATATATATATATATATATATATATATATATATATATATATATATATATATATATATATATATATATATATGAGCTAGTTGATTTTCCGCACAAAATATTTTTGACATTACTCAAAATCTAGACAAGCTGGCTTAAATTTCCTCAAATACGACTGTACATCTATACCCAAGAAGAATTGGAATATGATACAATTGTTATTAACCTGAGACCTACACAGATCTGTATACTTTCAAAAATTTCCCAAAAAAATGTCTACCAGCTCAATGAATGGATTTAAGTAATTTTTCATTAGGGTTTGTTTGATGCACTTCCCGCGTTTTCCAGAAAACACTTACTACGAAGATGACCATCAAGTCTTTGTCCTACAGAAACCAACCGTCATACATTTCTTAGGAGAACCTTTCTTCCATGGAAAAATGGAAGGAACAGCGATAGGTCGAAGTATTCTTCTGCCAGCGAGTGTCTTCTGAAAATCTGAATCCTTGAAGGACCCTTGAAGTGTCTCGAGCAACCGTGGTGTGCCAAGTGATCCTGGAGTGGCGACCAACATCTCTACGAACAGCTCGAATCCATGCAGCTAGTAGGTCTTTATTATTGGGAAATTTGTGGAAACATATCTTAAGTCTTCCTCGCGATAAACCTTTTTCGTGCAACTCGTCCCAGCCTTTACCGTTTTGGAATAGCCTGCGTAGCAAGCGTTCCTGTTCGACAGAAGAGTTTCGAAACGATTTTCCGCAAACTTGCCGAGCGAAAGTTGGGGCAAGAGACTGAGGAAACGCTTG
>OX421449.1:33508905-33516405 GCA_949126865.1 Montipora capitata | reverse complement strand
TAAAGGCAAATTTTCTGTCGAGGTACAACGAAAACCAGTTGGGCAAACGGATTAAAAAAGAACCTTTTCGCTCGCATTTTACAGCAAAACAAACAAACAAATCAACTTCTTTTTATGTCCAAAAGAGTACAGATAATTGTTATTTAATTCCAGTTGACAATAAAAATTCCATTTTCATTCCTGAACAAAGGAAAAACCGATTACACCACCTTTTAAAAATACGCATCCTCTTTAAATAACGCATCCGTAAAAATAACAAACGGTTTAGTGCCCAAGAAAAGAATTTGTGGAGTAACTTCTTCCACTAAGTATGAGCTATTACTGGTATTTTGTTTTGTCGTTGTCGTTCTCTTTCGCTCTCCGTTCGTTTCTGTTCTAGTCATAGGTCCTCCAGGCATCATGTAACCTTATCAGAGCTTCTAAAGATATGCCAAAAATTGCAATACAAAGAAAAAAGCAGGTCTAAATTAAAGCAGCCCTAAATTAAACACTCAGCTTTAAGTTCATATCCCTCCGATGCCTGACTTGAATAACTGCGAAGTCACCAGTGTGGACCACAGATATCATGATATGTCAAACTGGATTGAAACCAGCGAAAAATGCAGAAAGAAAACATCTTCCAAACTGTTTTCCACCTGAACACGAAAAGCGTTGACTGTGTAAGAACTATATGATAGCCACAGAAAAAGCGCGCGAAAAATGAAGCCTCGTTTATGTTTAGGTGAGTTAACCTGGGTTGAGCCTGCAATCCAATCGAAAACCAGTACCTGGTCAGCGGTCAACTTAAAAAAAGCTGACCTCGGTGAGCTCTAAGCTGGAGCCCGCGATATGGACACGTGATACTGGTCAACGGATACCTTTTTTTGACAGGTGTCAATTGATCAAAGCATGGATGTCCTTTAATGGATGTCCAAAAATTACAATACGTACATACGTACGTACGGTCGACACGTTATGGCTATAAAACCAAGATTTTCTCGCATGGATGGGTTACTACAAGAGAAAATGAGGGGATAGAGAGGGAGAGGCTCAGGACGTTGGCCGGGATATGTCATGTCTAGGAAAGTTATTATTAGACGAACGGAAGTCTTTGTTCTAGCGGAAGTCTGTCTTCCGAGACGTCCGCATGCAATCTTGCCTCGCTCTCAGGTTCTTACTGAAAAGAGAAAATGGCGGCGCACGTTGGAAAGGCTGATGAATATTTATATTCATTCAAACATCAGACCGAGGTTGGCCTGCATGCGGACGTCTCGGAAGACAGACATCCGCCTGAACAAAGACTTCCGCTCGTCTAAAAATAACTTTCGTGGACATGGCATATCCCAAGGGCTGGACCGGGAGCCTCCCTGTCTGTCCCCTCATTTTCTCTTGGTTACTATATTTTCTTAACTATGGAAGCTCCTCTAATAATAACAATTTTCTGCCATGCTTGACGGCCTGAATGAAAACTTTCCTCCTTTCAAAGATACTAAAGATATGCAAAACTTGCTGCCGTGAACAACAACTGAAACGAACCAAATCTTCCCGGACACTTCATCGATTTGTGATGGCCGTAAAATTAACGTGGACTAAGCCTCGAGGCCTATAAAACAAAGAACATTATATTTTTCCGGTACGCGGAAAATTTAAATTCTAGTGTACCCTAACCCTAACCCTCCTAACCGAACCGTAAAATGAAAGCTAAAATTTTAAACGAGTGCTTAGGCCTAAACAGTGAAACGAGTGCTTAGGCTTAATCAGTAAACGAGTGCTATATTCTTCTCAAGGTCTCGGTAAAAAGTCAAGTTAACCTAACCGTAAAATGAAACCTAAAATTTTAGGAGTGCTTAGGCCTAATCACTGGAACGAGTGCTTAGGCTTAATCAGTAAACGAGTGCTATATTCATCACACGATTGTGTTAAAAAGCGTAGTTTAAGCGAACCGTGAAATGAAATCTTAAATTTGTAAAGAGTTCTTAGGCCTCATTTCTGAAACGAACGCTTAGGGTTAATCAGGAAACGAGAGCTATATTCTCTAACACGATCTCGTTAAAAATTCTAGTTGTAAACCCGAACCGTAAAATGAAAGCTAAAATTTTAAAAGAGTGCTTAGGCCTAATACTGAAACGAGTGCTTAGGCTTAATCAGTAAACGAGTGCTAAATTCAGCACAAGATCTCTGTTGTCAGGTTTTCACGTTGTTAGGCTTTGACGCTTTAAGAACGAGGAATGTCACGGCGTACCGCGTACCGCGTAGCCAGCACATATAACATCGCTGCGCCATTTTGAAATTTAGTTCATTTGGAATTTAGTCCAAGTGGCGGGGGTATTCTACAGTATTGTGCATTCCTATTTCTGGGTACCGCGTACCGCGTAGCCAGCTACGTGGAATATAGTTCGAGTGGCGGGGTATTCTGCAGTTAAGCCGAAAACATTTGGGCTTGACTCGAGGTTGGCTCGTGGCTGACTCGGGCTCGCGTTTGGCTAGGGAAATGATATAACTCGGCGCTTGAAGAACCGCCTGAAGATGAATTCCGCAGAAATATGAAAATCGCAGTAACTCGTAACCTATACCACAGTTCAACTATACAAGCTACCTGACAATGATCAGCAAGTCTTATTCTAACCAAACCTTTTCTGACCCGATCACTGTACGAAACCCGACAATCTCGTTCCCAGAGCCACGACCCGATTTTGGGGCCTAGGCTTCTGGACACTATATTACATCGCAAGAAGACTGGCCCCCAATAACAAGATGGCGGAGCAAGGAGCCTTTTTTACATGTAAAGGGAAATTAAGCAGGGCATAAACTTATTAAGCCATTATGAAGTTAATTGCCAAGAACTTTGAAAAAGACAGTTCAGGGTAAGCAAATAGTCAAGAGTAACCCGATTCTGAATGACATATGATATATATACATGTACATGAACTCTTGAGTTAGGCTCGAGCTTGAGTTTGAGTTAGGCTCCAGCACTTGGCACATGAAAAATTTTAAAATAAGAACTAGCAATTCACAAGAAGACAAATACGTTCAAATAAACTGGAATGAACAAAGGCAAGCATTAAGGAAAACATCCCCCTTTAAAACAATACTATACCAAAGCCATGTTAGCCATGTTGCTTTCATAGATCGCACACTAGAGTGCATGTGAGGAGAATAATAGACCATTTTACAGTTGTGTGCTTAGTTACCTGGCCTTTGAATGAAAGTGAGGCTGGATTTGACCTTGCTTTGATAGAAACCTCACATCTTTTCTTATGTAAATTCCTACTTATTAGCATGACAACAACATCATTAACATAAGAAAAGCAGTGAGGTTTCTATCAAAGCAAGGTCAACTCCAGCCTCACTTTCATTCACAGGCCAGGTAACTAAACACACAACTGTAAAATGGTCTATTATGTTATGCTGCTAAGTATAGGATGTTCAAAAAGGAATTTAGGAATGAACTTAGTGTACTTAGCCAAGAAATTGACACATGTCAGAGTGCTGTCAACCCCTAAAATCTTCAAATGATATTGAGAATTGATAGGGATGGGATGATAGATGACGTCATAATGCTTGTGACGTCATTGATATTGACATCACATTACGTCTTTTATGCAAAAATACTCATTGACTCTGTTCAATATATGATATTTAAATCAAAAATCTTTACAATTTTTTCAGCTACATTTGCCTTTACAAGTTGGGAACAAAAGTTAAAAGTCCTAAAAAATCCCTCTGAAGCGAGGTAAAGTCAATCAACATCTTCAATCTTTGAGATTTGATAGACCTCACGCAACCTTGGTAAAAAGTAAAATAAAAAAAAATGTGTGGCATTGCAACATTAATTTGATTGCTTTATTTTGGACCAATCACATTATTGCTGAAATTACAATCTGTTAATAGCAACAAATGCAGGATTTCTGCGTTAACGTGATCCCTGTGTACCTAAGGTGGAATCACCATCTTTTTCTAAGGCTCCTCTTACTTTGAACTTGATCAAGAGGAACCTCAGACTCTGTGAACAAGACTCTACCCTATTTTGGGATAATTCTACCAAACCACCAATTGTCAAATTTTAACTACATGATTATAGGAAGATCTGTATTTTCTTTGGTATTCCACACTGACCCCCCTGCCCCCCTCTCCTTCCCTCTCTGATACTAGTGTAGGGTACTAGTAATTTGCTAGACACTGCTAGCATGCCCAGGTTGGTAACGCTATCAAAGGGATGAATGGATGTATTGACCGGTGTTGTCCTCTCCTGGAAGTTTGTTTTTCTTGGTGATGTAATAGTGCAAGCCTGTAACTCCAGTTTCATCCGAGTTAGAGGTCAACAAGAAAACTTAGCAATTAAACTTTGCAGGGGAGGATCCATGCAGTACATGCAGGCTATAGCTATTTTAAAATAATTTTATAATGATTGACCATTCTCAGAACTGGCCTCGTGCATTCCAATTAAGTATGTCACATCTGCATAAAATATGTTTGAAATACTAATTTGCCTTTAGAGAGTAAATTTGCAGGGCTGTGATTTAATTTTTGTGATACTGTTGTAGCAAAGTTGTATCCTGTTCTTTCATTTTTTTTTGTTTTATGTACTTGTATCTGTACCTGGAAGAATTTAAAAGATTACTTTCCTTGGATCATAATTTTAGATGTGTAACAATGTTACCTCATGAATTTCAGCAATATCGACAGCTTGTGCCAGTCAGAGAGTAATCTGATTGTATTTGCAATCTTTTCTTATACTTGTTGTCATTTTACAGATCAGTTGTCCTTGTTCCAGAAGAAGCCGAGGACATGTGGCATGCATACAACCTTATTTCTGTTGGTGACCGTCTTAAATCCACAACAATAAGGTATAGGAAGATGATGAACTCAATTTTTTATAAATAAACATTATCGTTATAACTTCTGCTTCCATAAAATTGTGCGGAAGTGAAGCCATATAGTCATTGCCTTGAGTGAGTGTAACAATAGAATACGAATGAGCTCTGGCTGATTTTGACCTGATTGCTACCCATTTCATTCCGAATTACCACTTGATCACACGACCGCTATAAAAAAAACTCCAACTTTTACCATAAACTACCATCAGGCATACTTTTCTTTTATAGACAGGGCGTGAAACAGTACACCTGATACAATTTCTTTGCGAGTCGTCTGCCCCTAGTCCAGTATCTGGACTTTACTCTGATTGGCCAAAAAACAATAGAGCTCTTGGAGCCTCGCTCTGATTGGTTGCAGAATTGCAAATCATACGTTAACAGCTGATCGAACTATGTCCGCCGAGAAGAATTGAACAGGAATGATGTTTAGGCTCTGTTTACGCTTCTTTTGCTTTGACTTCAGATTTTTTTAAAAAAATCTTTAAAGGAAGAGCCGAGAGAATGCATCCGAAGGATGGTTTGTCTAAAAGAAGACATTATAGTTGTACTTCCTATGGGATTTGGCAATAGTGTTATTTACAGGCCCGAACGTTATAGAAAAAAATTCATTGTTCCAATACCACTGACTTGAAAATGCTTGTACACTGTAGTTGTGAATCGGAAGCAACAAGTTGTGAATCCAAAAACAACCGAATAGAAGTTAGTGCTGCCACATTTGGGGAATCAGCTGAGCTTGACAGAGAAATGTGACATTGTTTATGGAAGCTCTGAACAATCTGAACAATGATTTTAGTGACACATTTCTTACAAAATGATAGTTGAGTAGCTGTTGCTGGAAAACTAGATTGATTTTTTTCCTCATAAAATTCTTTATTTTAATTGCATCTTTTATTGGCATCTCAAATAATTATTTTAGTTGAAATATTTCACTGTACTGTTGATTGTGCCTGATGATAACATGAAGAATTCAGACTTTTTCTGTGATGTCATCTTGAAATTCTTTGTTCCTTGATGGTTTGAACGGAGAAAGCCACACCAAAATAATGTCAAGCGGGATTTGCTCTGATTTTATCGATGAAGTCTGACTTTGCAGAGGACATTCCAGCTGGAGTGCTATTTTTTTTTGTCGCATCTTTCCTCGAATCGCAACGTGCAGGTACAGATTTCCGGTAAAATCTGATTGACTCACATTTATAGCATGACACATGATAACATCACTCTTGACAGGTGGGTGGCAGATGACTTGTTAAGGAATTGTATCAGGCATACTTTTTCGCGCCCTGTCTAAAGAAAAGTATGCCTGAAAGCAGGTTTTACCATTGCTCACAAGTTCCCAAGTGAAGTAAGCCATGACTCATTTGCAGAGAGTATGTTCTGTTTTTTTTTTTACAATGAGTTTAAGGACGGTTCATTGTTTCTAAGGATGACCAGGTCTGAGAAAAAAAAATAGCCTTCCTCCCTCTATTTTTCTAAAGCCTGTCCAAACAGCACAGTTTTCTTCCTAGCCCGTTCAGTGTTTTTGGTCAAATTTTCCCAAGTTCACTCAATTTGAAGTTACGGTATTGAACTTTTGAAAATTAAGAAATGTTTATTTACAATTAGAGCGAGCAGTGTTAACACTACACAGTTTTGTTAAAAGGTGAAAGTCATATATCATTTTCACTGTCATGAAATGAAAAAATAAATTGGAAACCATTCAATAAAAAAGCCAAGAACTTGGGATGTTGTTGAAGACAAATTCAAAAATTACCTTTCCAATTTTCAGGTCTGTGGTGCACAGTTTTTCAGTTACTTGCAGTGATTTTGTTAGAAATTATTGTCAAAGTGAGGCCTTGGGACTCACTCCAAGGCTGACCAAAACCAATGGGTCCCTCAGTCTACAATTTAAGTGCTCGATCTCTTTAAAATAATGCAAAGCCACCGAGTAACAAAGCACAGTTGGTAGGTAAGTAATGTTGGCCTCTGTCTGTCGATTTTGACTTTGGAATAGTGCCATGAGGGTTTGCTGAGAAGCATTGTCTTAATGGCTGCAGAGGCCAATCCTAGATTTGCAGTCCGTGGAACTGGATAGTCCTGCTGTTGACAGGCTATTCTTTTAGCCCTTCTTTCATCGCTTTTTGTCATGGATGACAGCCTCTCCATTTTCCAGTCCTTGTGATAATTGCTGCTTCCACAGATTTCTGTTGTCTGCAAGGGCTTACCATGACATGGTGTCAATGTTGCTTGCTTTCATGTCTTGCTAGCGGCTTACGTACGTCCTTAAAGCGTACATGTAGCTGGGGCAGCCTATGCACTTTCTGCATAGAAGATCATTGGGGACGTGTCCATCGTTCGTCCTGCAAACATGGCTCAGTTAGTTTAGATGACATTTACGTAGAAGTGTGAATATGGGTCCACAGGATGCCTGATTTTGAGAGGACATTGTTGTAATGCACCTTATCCTGCCATGTAATTCCAAGGATCCGTAACGAAGGCACCTCAGATGGAACACCCGGAGTGCCGGTTCTTGTGTGGAGTATGTACATTGTAGTCCAAGATACGCTACCACATAGTAAAGTGCTGATGACACAAGCTTTGCACACAGTGATTTTGGTGGGACTTGTGAGGTGCTTATTTTCCCATACTCTCTTTGTGAGTGTGGAGA
>OX421449.1:33498905-33503905 GCA_949126865.1 Montipora capitata | reverse complement strand
ACCGAGCGCAAGCCTTCTGGGATGTCCCTGTTTATGCAGATCATGTGACGGTGAGAGCTAACAGAATTGACGCCCGAATAGTGGATAGCACAGCAAAATCTGTCACCTTGCTGGAGATGAGGTGTCCTTGGATGAACAACAGGGAGATCAAGAGCTGCCAGATGACGGAAAAGTATGCCCCATTGCGACTGGAATTGAAGAGGCAGTTTATCAAGTGAAACAGTTTAACATCGTAATGGACGTGTTAGGAGGATCTAGTGAGGAACTGGAGAGCACCATCCGAGGTCTTGTAGGAGTTAAAAGGGGTAAAGAAGTATTGTTGAAAATGCAGAAGGTCGTTTTGTCTGAAAGTCTGAACATTGCGAGATTTTTCAAAGTGTTAACATAAGTAGATACTAACCCCCATCAAAAGCTCGCTCTATTTGTAAACAATTTGTGTTACCCGAAAGTAGCGACCGCCAAAGGCTGCTAATTCCGAAAGTAACGAGGGTCGCTACGATCGGAACTCTACGGTAAAAGGTTTAGAATTGTCCGTGCTTTGATGTTTCCAGTTGCTGCTTTAATAATTAAATCATTTTCTTTGCTTTATAGAAAAATTCATTGCCTAACTAGTGAATTCCACGGTAAATTTTACGCTAAAAACCGATATAGCATGAATCACGAAGCGATGAGTGCGCCATCGGTTTTTCGAGTGAAATTTACCTTTCAATTCACCAGTTTGGCAATAATTTTTTCCTTGAACCACATGAGTTTTAAAAGGAAACAAGCACACCCTCAGCGAGCAAATGAAAAACGAAAAAAGCCATTTCAGAGTCAACTGTCAATATCCAGCGAATAGGAATCACGCTAAAATTAGAAACCATACAAAT
Source organism: Montipora capitata (assembly GCA_949126865.1). NCBI lineage: Eukaryota > Metazoa > Cnidaria > Anthozoa > Scleractinia > Acroporidae > Montipora > Montipora capitata. The sequence goes on along the minus strand of OX421449.1, from coordinate 33,503,036 downwards.
CTTTATTTTTACTAATGTACTTTATTCCACTTTATCTCTGAAAACAAGATCATCCACATTTCCAGGTATTTCATTGAAACACAAAACGGCAAAATACGGCGATGCAACCAAGAAAGGACGAACTTCAAACAAGATCCGTTCCAACACTAAATTACCTTTAGGTGCCTTAAACAAACTTCTGAAAACACAAGCTAGTGAAACTTCCCCCAAATTTTATGATTCCTCAGGTGTTGATTTATTAGATCAAACTCTTTGCGGAAATCGACGAAACGGAGACCAGTTAGGTTACCATAGACTTGAGCCATTTGTTGGTCAAACTGAGAAGTAATGTCTCGCAAGAGTGATATGGGCGAGAGCCATACTGACATTCACTTAGAAGGTTGTACCTGCAAAGATGATCTAGTAAGTGGGAACTCACATAGCGCTCCAAAACATGGAGAGTGAGGACAGTACAGGTATACAGTGTAGGATGATAGTTATCGATGTTTTCCTTTGGTCCAGATTTGTGCACAGGGGTGACCTTGGCAATTTTCCACTGATGAGGAAAGATTCCCAAAGATCTTTGTTCTCACCATCTTAAGACGTTTTACGTTAAGAGAGTCAATACCTTTAGCTTTGTTTGTTGAAAGCCGTACAATTTGCTGAGACAGAAAGTCTTCAGGCACTGGAGGAATGGATAAAGGTGGAATGCCAATTGGTGCATGCTGATGAACGAAGCGGTTCGTTATCAATGATGCCCTTTTCAAAACCTCTGAGATAGAAAAGCAGAATTGGTATTCATGCACAGTGTGCCTAACCCCAACCTTAATGCTAACCATTTAAAATGAGTGCTTAGACTTAATAACATCCACTGGTCTTTTATAGAGTAACTCAATGAAAAACGTACGCTAACCACATTCCCCCTTACTTCCAGCACAAATTTACTTCCCAAGATACACAAACTTGCTAATAACATGTGTTATGTAATGACGATTATGTATGCACATAATCATGGGGTAGTTTAAATTAGTAATGTGTAATACGACTCTCGCTCTCCCTCTCTCTTGATCCTCGGAATAAAAGCATGTGAACATAACATGGTGTCCGAAAACTAAACAACCCATTTTACGCCAAAAATACAAGCAACCCAACATGAAACAGAGTAAACACAAAGAACAAGATGTCGCATGATGGCCAACAGCCCTCAACATAAATGCAAGTGAAGCTACAGCCAAAATTTCACCGGTACTTTCACCAGTTGTCCTGGGATTGTTACAACCTCCAACAGGGCTAGATTTGACCCCAAGGAACAAAGCAGAGAACTGGAAGGCATACAAGCAACGCTGGAATAACTATGCCATCATCACTCAATTAGACAATTAAGCAACCAGAGCAATATAAGGTTGCTTTATTTTTTTACTCAATTGCAGATGACGCTGTTAAAACCTACAACAGTTTTGATAACTTAGACAAAAACAAACAAAACCTGAAGGCCGTTATTGAAGCTTTCGACAAATATGCTATCGGTGAAACGAAACATACAAAAGATTCCTTTTCAACAGCAGAAATCAAAATGACGAAAATATTGACTCGTATGTCGCCGATCTACGCATTATGGCTCAATCATGCAATTTGTGTACGTGTCTGCATGATACTTTAATCCGTGACAGAGTGGTACTCGGAATAAAGAACAATAACACCAGAAAATGGCTCCTACACCAGCCTAAACTTGATCTTCCAAAATGCATTGAGATATGCTGGTCCCATGAAACTTTGGAATCTCAAATGAAGACGATGGATCACTTTAAAGAAGATAACAACAAGTTATCAACAAACAAAAGATCTGATAAATCTCAACGAGCCCTGCAGAGACGAGACAGAAATGCCAACCTCAAACACATAGAGAAGTGTTTTTATTGTGGAGGAACACAAGCAAGGTGGAAGAAACTGCCCAGCATTTGGACAGACGTGCAAATCATGCAGAAAAAGAAATCATTTCGCTCCACAATGTCAGGCAAACAAGATGAGCATAGCCCATACTGTCAACACCACAGAATCAGGCGATTCAGACTATATAGACTATGTGACTCTTAAACTGGAAATGATTAACATTGTGGCAAAGCAGCGATCAAACCAGATCCATGCAGAGATGTTCATCAAAGGACAACCCATTCGTTTCCACGTTGACCGTGGGGCCAGTGTACCGGTAAATGTCTTACCTTCCCACTACGTTCAAGACCAGACTACAAGCATTCTACAAATGTGGAACAAGTCTGAAGTTAAGCCTGCTGGTACATGTCAAGTGTGCGTCATCAATCCGGTGAACAACAGGAAGTATTCAGTGGAGTTCACGGTGGTGAAAGAAAATTTGACCCCGTTGCTAGGGGCAAAGGCATGTGGACACATGCAGTTACTCAAAATCTTGTGGGACAACTTCAAAAACGTACCCCAACATAGACACAGGGAGCCCAACTCAGCCAATCACAGCCGAAGAGCTATTTTCTAAATACAAACATGATTTTGAAGAAGAGGTTTGCACCTTACCAGGACAGCAACACCTAGAGCTTGACGCCAGTACTATTCCACCAGTCGTTTTGCCACTAAGAAGAGTTCCTTTTGCAGTGAAGCCAAAGCTTGAGACGGAATTACAACGACTCACAGGGCTACGCATCATCTCACCAGTTGTAGGACCTACCAGTTGTAGGACCTACCAGTTGTGTAAGCAATATTGTCATAGCCACAAAGTCATCAGGTGATCTTTGTGTGTGTATCGACCCTCTGCACCTCAACAAAGCTGTACGTCATGAACATTATCTGATACCAGTTATCGAAGACATCCTGCCGAGTTAAGTTAAGGCACATGTATTCACCAAAGTCGACTAAAGAAATGGATACTGGCATGTGACCCTGGATGAGGAGTCCAGTAAACTGACGTTTGATACCCCGTTTGGCCAGTACCTGTGGAAAAGACTACCTTTTGGCTTGAGTGTCTTATCAGAGATATTCCAAAAACGCCTTAACCAGGCACTAGACCATCTGGACGGACTGCTGACAGTGCATGACGACATGGTTATCTGCGGAGCAGGCGACACAGATGAAGAAGCCATCAGGGATCATGACAGCAAAGTTGAAGCATTCCTTGAGCGCTGCAGAGAACAAGGAATCAAGCTCAATCTGACAAAGATGATGTTACGCCTCAAGGAAATCCCATACCTGGGACACCTCATCTCGAGTGATGGCTTGAAGCCAGATCCCAACAAAGTAAAGGCTATCAAAGAATTTTCCGAGCCTGAAGACGTAAAAGCTGTCAGGAGGCTGTGGATTTGTAAATTACTTTGCAGAGTTTCTTCCAGCTCTAAGTGACGTCATGGAACCACTTAGGAGGCTAACTTGCAAAGATGCTGAGTGGCAGTGGTTGGAAGAACACCGCACAACTTTCCGAGCCATCCAAGATCTAGAAACAAAGGCACCAATGCAAAAGTACCATGGTCCAGCAGAGGAGTTAACCATCCAGTGCGATGCCAGTGATAAAGGACTTGGAGCAGTTCTCCTCCAAAATGGCATACCCACAGCTTTTGCAAGTCGCACTCTAACAGACACTGAGCGACGATGTGCAAGGGACAAGGCTGTGGTCACCAGAAGGTTGGACCAGGGCTCCTATGAAGTTGAAACGGATGATGCAAGCTTTAGAAGAGTCAGAGTGGATCTTCGAGCTGTACCTGTCTCAACCCAAGAAACAGAGCTACACGAGTCATCCACAGAAACCACAGTCGACTATCCAGGTGAGGCGACAGCAAACAACACAACAAGACCAGTGAGGGCCAGACGAGAGCCAGCCTACTTAATTAAACGCCTACGTTCGATACTAAGGGATGTTGACATTTGACACTATAATTTATTACTTTTATTTCATATTTGTTTCTGTTACCTTTATATTATTTATTTCATTTTTTTATGAGAAGGGAGCTGTATTTACCAGTGTATAAGTCAACCCCCCATTTTTGATAGCAAAAAAAGCAATTTCTTCGTTTCTTTGTTAAAAGTTCATGGGATACTGATCTTGTATTCTTCAATTTCTGGAACTGTGGATACACAAAAAAATCAGGGCCGCAAGTGCTTCATATTTTTTTGGTTCAGCGGCAGTTGTTGTAT
>OX421449.1:33478905-33483905 GCA_949126865.1 Montipora capitata | reverse complement strand
AGAATACGAGCCTAATATTGTGTTGAAGGGAACTAAACTACTATTCCCTTAGTGATAATGTTCAAAAGAACACAGTTCGGAATTCAGTTTACATGACTCCATGGAAGAGAGCATGCAGGGGCGTAGCGTCCATGTACGCAGGTATGCCCGCGCGTACAGCTATTTATATCTGCGAATCCTTATTCCATGGAGGCATTATTTTTTTTTAGTCATTATAAAATCGGGCCAAGTTTTTTAAATTTCGAATTAAACTGGTGTCTCTGTGTGTGAGTATTTCCAGTATCTTTTCATTAACCCATACAGGCCTGGCCAAACGCATCCAACATTGCTGGACGCTGTTAAAAAAGTGTCGAAAGAGTTGACGGGCCAAACGAATGCAACATGTTGGATCCAGAATTTTGGACTCAAGGGTCTGGAGCCAAAATGTACCCAGAATCCTTAGAAAACAAACTCTTGCCATGTTGGCATTTTTAAGTTCCTTTTAAAATTATCAATAGAGTCACTCTCTGTGATAGCAAGAAGACGGCTGTTTCAGAATCTGGGAACTGCAACAGCAAATGCCCAGTCTTCAAAGGTCTTGCACCATGAAGGTGTGAGGAACCTTGAGAAGATTCAGCGTACCGGGGTCTTGACTTGCAAAATATCCTGCAGATACATTGTCGCCATGCCCCTGAGAGCTTTGGACACAAGAAGAGAGGTTTCTTAAGCTTTCGTCGCTCAGACATTAAAGACTTTGCTCGTTCACCATTCCGTAGCTTGAACTGATATGGCAACGTACGAAACAGATGCAACGAATAAACCACCACCATGGATACCGATAGCCGCTGCGCTCGCGCGGTTGCAGCACTGTTGAATGTGATGGCCGAACGAATGCACCGAACGAATGCAACACTGTTGTTCACACCTTAGAACAAAAGAAACGTTGGATGATGGTAAAGACGATGTTTGATGGAAATCAAACTTCATTCAACAACTTCCAACATCACTACAACATGGTGGCCAAACGAGTGCAACATGTTCGATTCAACAATGTTGGATGATGTTACACTAACATGTTCAGTAGACCCGTTTGGCCAGGCCGTAACGACAAGAAAAGTAATAGTGGACGAAAGCAAGAAAAAAAAAACAACTCTACCCTTCGAAGCCCCCACACAGTGTCAGTCTTCAGTATCACCAGTTCCCCAGTTCCCGGTTATTTTTTAGGGATATGTTATGATGATGATGATGATGATATAACAGAGTTTGCGACGTCTTGCCCTTTCCTTTTACTGTAAACCCCCTGTTTGTGTTGTAGCTTGCTGTAGAGAAAACTTGGCAAATGGGTAAAATAAACATCTAACTACTGCATTATCCTTCACATTTATTTATTGAAATGTCCTTCGAAAATAGTCGGAAATGGCATTTCCTAGACCCTGAATTTCAAAAATTTTCTTGGGGAGCATGCCCCCAGAGCCCCCTACTTTGAAGTGCCTTCAAACATTCTTCATGTGCGTTCATCTTCAAAATCTCACGCTACGCCCCTGGCATGAATATGTAAACTGAATCGCATATTGGTTTATAAACGGTTTTCTATACAAATGATTTAACTTTTGCGTCATTACATTTAGCAGTAACTTTTCTTGTGGGTCTTAAATTTCGCGAATTTCTTGCAGGCATCACGAAGTACCAAAAACTAAGTCCGCGAAAATGAGAAACAGTAAGTTATTGGTGACAACTTGGATGTTTTTGACAACTGAGGAAGAAAACTGAGATGTAGAAGCCCGACATGTAGTTCTTGCGGAATGTGCTAACATATTTTCATATATTCAATTCACTTGTCAAAATTTACAACAATTATACATAAGATGTTTAAGCGTAGCAAAATGAACTTCTTGGAATGCTGACCTGTCTTATGAAAACAAGCCACTGTTTTCAATCTGCGCCCGATTTCATGCCCTAACAAGCTTTTTAAACAAGCTAACAAATTCCACCCCACAATCATATTTACGGCCGAAATATTAGAGAACGAAATCACATTCCTAGACACGGAAGTCTTTAAAGGGGAACGATTCAAGAACGAATCCATCTTGGACATCAGAAGTCACTACAAGCTGACTGAAACCTTTCAATAGACACACTTTTAACTCATGCCACCCTCCAGGCGTAAAAATGGCTTTATTAAAGGTGAAGAAATGAGACTGCTTAGAACAAACTCTTTGAAAACAAAATTTGAAGAGAGTCTGGGGAAATTCAAGCAACGCCTGAGAGCACGCGGCTATCCTAGCGCAATCATAGAAAGGTGTCTGTTGGAGGTCAGTTTTGCCTCAAGACCTTCGGCTTTAACTCAAAACCAAAAGACAAATGAGAGAATTTTGCCTTTTGTTACAACGTACCACGCAGCAGTCAAAAACCTCAAAAACATACTGATGGAACAATGGAGTACATGTATCATAGAAAATCAGCCTATGCTGAAAAATATCTACCTAAAACCTCCAATAATATCATTAAAAAGGGGTAAATCCCTTAACGACATGCTCGTCAGAGAAAAAATATACATGTAGGCAACCGCAAAAACCACACTTATCATGTACGCGCGGATGGCCTTATAAAAGAATAAAATGTCTTTCATTTCTCTTTCGGAAGCAAGAGGAATCATGTTCAGATCTAGAGAGAGCAGACTTTCTTTGTACGATATCTGACCAGGCTGTAAACGTAAAATCCATCTCGTGGCCGGCCTCTGAACTCGCTCTATCTTAAGTTTCAGTGACTTCAAAGCTGGAGACCAGACTTCAGTAGCGTGACATAAGTGGGGTTTCACTATTGCTAAGTAAAGATACCTTTTATCTACAACTTTAGTTAACAATGGACAAGACCTCTTAAGAAGGCCGAGAAGTATGTTAGCTTTTGCTGTAATTAAGTGCACATGAGAGTCCCAAGTCAGCTTATCCGAGATAACTAAACCCAATTCCTTCTCCTCATGCACATGCAGTCACTTTTCGGACCCTAACAGATAGTCGGCAAGTACTTGCCTCTTCTTATGTAGAGTTATTCTGCAAGCCTACTGCGAGGTAAACTCAAGCCTTCTTGAAACATTGAAGAGGGAACTAGCTATCTTTAAGAATAACAGAGCAAAAAGCTATGATGATCTTTAAGTCCCTCAACGGGTTGGCCCCAGTGTAAAATGCGTGAATTATTCAGTTAGCGAGACACAGACTATGAGTTGCTTGATTAAAGTAGATTAAACTTACCCAAGCCGCGCACTATTTGAAATTAGCTTAAGAGGTGCCTCACCGTGGAACTACTCTCTACCTGACTGAAAGAATTAGGTCAATCAGATCGATTGGGCAGTTTAAGAAGGAAATCAACCGTGCATTTGGATCATGCGATTCCCACTCGTCAATCTTGTAAATACGTTTTTTAGAGCTATTTTAAGTCTTACCAAATGATTGTAATTAAAATACTATTGTTATTACTGAAGAGTTTTAACCAATTTTACTACTACTACTACTGCTGCTGCTGCTGCTGCTGCTGCTGCTGTTACTACTGCTACAGTGTACTACTAGTACTACTACTACTAATACTACTACGAATACTACTACTACTACTACCACCACCACCACCGCACAATGGAGGTCCTACACCAAAATTATCCAAGGTTTCTCTTTGGATCACTGCACTCGTTAGCGTGAGTAGACCCAAAAGAGATCATATTAACATATCATTCTTATTCCTATTGTGTCTAAAGTCTTTCTATGGACGTGCACATACACTCTTCTTTATTCCGTTGATACGTTAGTATGCTAGTACTAAGTATGGACATGTACAAAAGTTCTTATTCATTCCCTTGGTACGTTAGAACGTTAGTACTAAGTCTGGACAAGTGTTCATTCCTTGGTACGTTAGTATGTTAGTATTAAGTACGGATGCGTATTCATTCCTTGGTACATTAGTACGTTAGTACTAAGTACGTTCGGTTCTTATTCATCCCTTGGTACGTTAATACGTTCGTACTAATTACGTACGGTTCTTATTCATTCCTTGGTACGTTAGTACTAAGTACGTACGGTTCTTATTCATTCCTTGTTACGTTAGTACGTTAGTACTAAGTACGTACGGTTCTTATTCATTCCTTGGTACATTAGTACGTTAGTACTTGGTACGTATGGTTTTTATTCATTCCTTGGTACGTTAACTAGGTACGTTTGGTTCTTATTCATCCCTTTGTACGTTAGTACTAAGTACGTTGGGTTCTTTTTCATTCCTTGGTACGTTAGTACGTTAGTACTAAGTACGTACGGTTCTAATTCATTTCTTGGTACGGTAGTACGTTAGTACTAAGTACGTACCGTTCTAATTCATTTCTTGGTACGTTAGTACATTAGTACTAAGTACGTACGGTTCTTATTCATTCCTTGGTAACTTAGTACGTTAGTACTAAGGACGTACGGTTCTTATTCATTCCTTGTTACGTTAGTATGTTAGTACTAAGTACGTACGGTTCTTATTCATTCCTTGGTACGATTCTTGTACATGTCGTTGATATGTTAGAACCAAGGTACCCGCATAGTCACAGTAATGCCAAGGTAACTTTGTGCTCTTGCGCTATAAGAGATGTCAATGTTAACAATCGAGAAAGAGTGAAGCAAATGCATAGATAAGCGACCGATGATACAAGTACTAAAATCATCCGTACTAAGAAAAAAATTCAGAAAACGACATCCTATTTTAGGCATGGTATAAAATATAATGCAATTTACATTTACAAAATTAACCTATTGAATATTATATAACAATCACTGATAATAGTTTGGAACTAACATGTAATTTTTATTACTTTGTATTTGGCAACAGATGCAAAAAAGCAAATCTGCAGTGTCTATGTACTGTGCATGTTTTGCCTTAGTCGAATCATGTGATGGTAAAGGTCACAAGTTAACCGTTGTCAAAATAGAAGTTTGTCTGTTGACAATCTTATTTTATTACATGTTATGGTTAACCGTTGTGAAAAGGCTGAATTTCAC
>OX421449.1:33461405-33473905 GCA_949126865.1 Montipora capitata | reverse complement strand
TTTAAACAACTTTGACTGTCAACGTTGTGTTATACACAACATTGACGGTTAAACTTGTGTATTACACAACTTTGACCGTCAACGTTGACAGTCAAAACTTGATCGATGGCATCAATACCTGGGCGGTAGGTGTAGTACGCCACAGTACGGGGATTGTGGACTGGACAATGGAGGAAGTAGCCAACATGGATAGAAGAACTACAATGTAGGAAGATCTTGGCAATGAATGGCACACCAGGAATAATATTGCGAGCTGTACCTGCTGAGAAAGGAAGGGGGAAGAGGACTGATCAGCATCGAGGAGGGTGTAAGAAGTGAGAGCAAATCCCTTCATGGCTACCTAAGAGAGAGCACAAAGTGGATGCTTCAAGCTGTGTTCAAGGAGAAAGTGATTGTTGAAGAAGAGAGTCTGCAGGACTATGAGAGGAGGAGGAAAGACGAGAAAGTTAAAAACTGGAAGGAGAAAGCCCTACATGGTGCGTTTGTGCAACAAATATCAGATGAAGCTGGAGAGAAGTCTTGGAGATGGCTCAGGAATGGATTCTTAAAAAAGGAGACAGAAGGTTTGATTCTTGCTGCTCGGAAACTAGCTTTAAGAACAAACTCGATCAAGTACAGTATAGGTAAGACCTCAGAGACACCACTGTGTAGATAGTGTGGAGATCCCACTGAAACAGTATGACACATTGTCAGTGGATGCAAGAAGCCTGCCCAGATCTAGAGAGAGTATAGGAAGTGCCACGACAAGGTGGCCCTGCGGGTACACTGGGAGATGTGCAGGAAGTATGGAATAATCCATTTGTTTCGTTCTCAACTAGTTGAGAAGGGAATTTATACAACAGCGTTTGCTTTGCTAAATGTGCAAATGAGACCTAAACCTTTCAAATGCACTGTAGCGAGACTTCTCAAACACGATTATATTTCCTATAAATCGTGATCTTCTCATTACTGGGTTGCCAGTATGGCAAACCCAGTTGGAATCTGCATTTCATTTCGTGGGTTTTTTTATTTTTGTTTTTTTTTTTATATATTTTTTTCTGTGTCGGGAAGTCTTGCCTGTCACTCCCCTGCTAAGTGGTGTCTTTGTGCGTAGAGTGTTCTGCGCGTATTTTGTTAGGTTTGAGGGGGCTGGGGTAATGCGTTGATTTCCCTGGTGCACACAGGAGAACATTTCATTATTAAACCTGCAATGGCGTCGAAAGTTATTTGAACATAGCAGATGGAATGCTTGACGAGAAATAATATTTTTGTTGATATTTGAAAGAAGAAAAATTTCACGGGAATCAGATCAGGACGCGGTGAAAATGAGTTAACAAATTTGCATAGTTGCGTTGAAATGTGATCGGCTAGGAGACTGGAATTTTATTTCTCTGACAAATGATTTTGTCATTGTAGTGTAAAATGAAGTTTATTTAGTAAGGCAACAATATTTCTTTAACTTCCTGGTTAATCCAATTTATTGCTACCACTTACTAGTGCGAAGATTGTTTTTGCAAATTTTGATTGTCACGAAATTACATCATTTGCGTGACAAATATCCCTTTACTCTAACACAAAAACATTCAGATAGTAACAAACTTCATATTTATTAACCATTTCTTCTGCTTTTGTGCTTGTCAGCATTGTGATTTGCAATAATTTGCAAGTCTGTTTTTGTATCTCATAGATGTTCGGCTCATTTCGCTGTAAAAACCTGTGAAACTCGCAGATGACGTAACACAAAGGAAAACAAAAGAGGGAAAAAAAACATCAAACAATAACGTAACCCTACCATGAGCTAACAAAACAAAGACAAATTTTCACAGGTTTTTACACCGAGGTAAACGCAGATGTTCAGATTTACAATTACATGGCCGCTCAACCTCGCGATTGTGTAAATAGTTCACCCTGAAGTCACAATAGATACGTTTCTCAGGAATGCAACAAAGAAGGCTTCCTGACCCGACAGATGAAATGTAATTATTCAGTTAAATATTACAACAAAATTAAAAAAACCAAAGACGAAAGTTTCTTGGCTAAAAAGAACATTGTTTTACTCTGAAAACAATGAACGATTAACATTCTTTCCCGTAGTTTATTCAGTTGACACAAGGTGATCACGTGCACCTTTACTCAAGAGCGTGTTTGTTATCTTTAAACGGAATCTATTACCAAAGCTTAAAAAACTAAAAGACCTCAAAATGGGACAGGATATTACCAAATAATATAAAGGTGTGAACGTGTGAGCCAAAGGGCCTCTGCTGGCGCGACATGTGGGTGACCCTCAAATGGTCTCAATGACCCCCCACTTGAAAATATTAACTGGAACCCTGCAGTTCAATACCACCCAATTCAGTGCCTTCTGTTTTTGTGTAGCACGTACCACAGGCAACCCAGTGTACGCTTTTTTTTAGAGCGTCTCGTTGTGATTGTAACGCAAGGTGCGTTGTCGGTCAGAGCAATAAAACACTGTCGGCCTGTTCCTGATAACTTTACACCGACAGCAAAATTACTCAAAAGAAGGAACGCAGACCAATCGAACCGAACAAACAATGCCTTTAACAAATTACAGTGTACAGTGTCTTAATAGTTCGATAGTGGGATCGAAAGCCCACATGTTTCTAATTTACTTGCAAGAAAGTAAAAGTTTTGTAACGAGCATAATTTCAAATTCTTCGGAAAGCTCGAGAATTAGTGTAGACAAAACGTACACAGAATTACACAATAACAAATTACAAAATATTCAAGAGAAAAGGTATCATCTCACGCAAATATGCAAATGACACGGGTCGTTGATCTCGCATGTAAACAATAACCTGTTCACGTTTACGTTCGCAAACGTTCGAAATTTTCGCCACTAAACTTTGGAGAAGTTTCACATGTGTTATATCTTTTGATCTTTCCACAACCATAAATAGATCAGTACCGAAGCACGTGGAAAAAAAAAACATTTCTGCAAAAAAAACTATAACATGCAGTGCTGTCGCGCATTCGCCGGCATGTGCTAGTGAACGCAAACTAGGAGAATATTTTTCTCCCAACATTTTCAAAGCGGGTTTTCAAAGAGTATTCGAACCATTTCCACATTCTAAAGGGTTTCAAAGCATTTCAAAAGGGTTTCCAAAGTGTCTTAAAAGGGTTTCCAAAGAGTTTCAAATCATTTCCAAAGGGTATAATAATTAGGATGAATAAAGTTAATGATGATAATATCATAGACTAGATAGTGCTCAATGTCAAGTATTAGTGAGGTGTTCCTATCTAGCATTGTCATAGCCAGCTTTGAAATGTTCTTGTTGAAGCAATACTGCTGCCATACTTTTGTGATCCACCGAATTCATGTACCGTACTAGTGCCGATCACTGAGAATTTTTGCAGCCAGTCGTGGTTGAGGAGTTCTTTCCAGCTTTTACCTGGTCCTTACAAATCATAGCTAACTTATTGCCCAAATTCCTTGTTTGCAACCATACCATCCAAGCCTTTTAAGCGAATTTTAGCCAAATAATCTTTATCTAAAAAATGACCATGTCTTCAACCTTTCTCAGTTCCTTTTCAAGAAGTGGGAGCACTTGTATTTTCAATCGATTAAACGAGCAATGAGCAAACAAATGGCAGGAGCTCAATTAAGTTTCCCGGATGTTAAGGTGCTTGCCATTTAGCCAAAAAATCTGGATGGAATGATGCTTACCATTAACTACACGGCATTTCATCCCACATATTTACTTGATCTTGTATAATTATATTTTACTGTTTATTACCTACAATCATGGACAAAAGTGTTGGGAAGGTAACTTCATTTTACAGATACCCCCCTCCCCCTTTTCAATGTTGGATTTTCCAGGGGAAAAAAATAGTGACTTTTCTTACCTGAAGAACTCCAACATTGAATATGGGGGAGGGGGGCCACAAGAGCATGGTATTTCCCAAATACTTCAGCCAATAGTTAGAAAAATCGAATTAGGTGTGAAGTGAGCTGATGCCCGCAACCTTCCCAACAACTTTTGACCACGATTGTCTGAAAAAGGTCAAAGTGCAATAAATGCGATATAATACACGTTTTTTCATTCCTTTAACAGAAACTCGAAGAAGTGGCAAAATATTGGCATTTCGATATGTTTCTTTCAAGTTATTGCTGAAATCATGCTCAAATAACGTCTTCATATTTTCTTGTTGATAATCTCGCAAATAGTAACGTGGGATGTTTACGAAATGAATAAGAATAATTCCCGGTGAGCTGTACTATATATCTATTTGCTGTTGTTAGATATGCAATATTTGCCATAAATACGCAATAGATTTTGCTAGGATAGGTCTTAAGTGGCTTCCAAATGTTATTGAACCCTGTGTGTAGCCTCGAGGATCAGGTTACAGTCATATAGTCAATGCTACACAGTTCTCCTCAACAGTACTCCATACATTCCGAGGAAAATGTCGCTATTTTGTTGGTCTTTGGGTTCAGCTAAGTGCTTAGTAGTGACCATTGTAATCCAAACTTTGTTTTTCATAGGATTGCAGACTGTAAAGTTTGGTTTTAAATACTATTTACACAGTACTCCATCGAACGAATATAAATGAGAACTTATTACTCAATTAATCTTTTAAGTTCCCGCAATAGAAGGGAGTACTGTTCAAAATGAGGGAATTTCTTTATTCCAAGGGACAAATTCACAATCAGTTACTTTGCAGTATTAAATTCTATCCATAACCATTCAAGTCGTATCGAAACGTACCTCACTGGCCTCGAAAATTGCCACATACTTGTGGAGTACTGTGTGGAGTACTGCGTGAAACACCGTTTTGTAGTCATGTATTAACAATTATACGTCAACAGGTCGCCATTCACTCTCGCTACACAACACCTGAAGGCCATCTAAAAATGCATTTACTTAATAAACCGGGAAAACAATAGTACAACAACAAATTTTCAGTTCCAAGCACATGGTTTACATGTCTTGGTGAGGTTTGAATTAGGCAAAAAAAGAACCTTTGCTATATTACCATTGTGGGAGTAACTCAAAGAACAATACGTCGACCATTAACAGGTCACTTGTCTTCTAACATTCTCCGGCATTTTCAGTCCAGTTTTGTTTAAGTTCTTGTTATATCTGTTTTTTAAATTCTCCACTCGTTAAAGTATCTTCTGTATTGATTGTCTCAGCGGCATAAACTCCCTTAATGAGGTTTTCTTCAGAATTGGCGACATAAAAACCCAAACTATTTTCTTCTTCTCTTACGCAACACTCCAGACTCATCAGGCCTCTATCTCCCTCTTTCCTCTTAATGTACAATCTGTCCACCATCGCTCTTCGGATGTAATGCTCCATACATTGTCATTGTTTTCCTTGATTTCCTATCCACGTTTTTCAACTCACTCTCTTTCCACAGTAGTATTCCTGCTCCATATCTGAATACTGCCACTGCCCATGTATTTATTGCTGTTATTTTGTTTTTCCCATTTAGTTTTGATTTTAGGATCAATCAAAGCCTTCGCTTATATTCCTTTATTGTTTTGTTTTTCATTTCATCCTCTTTGATCTTATCCAATTCAACTGTACCCAAATATGTGTATCCTTCCTTTTCAACCTCCTTCATTACTTCATTATTTGGAAGCATTATTCCTTCACATCTAACAACTTTCCCTCTCTTCATGGTAAGAATTCCACATTTTTTCATTCCAAACTCCATCCCAATATCAGCACTAAAGACATGAACAGTTCTCACAAGTGTATCAATTTGTTCTTCACTCTTGGCAAACAGCTTCAAAGCATCCATATATAACAAATGATTTAGCTTGCAGTCCCATTCATAGTATGCATTTACCTTCCTAAGTATCAACGACAATGGTACCATACTCAAAACAAACAATAGTGGCGACAGACTGTCTCTTCAAAATATCCCTCTTTTCACATTTACCTCCCCAAGATCTTCACCATTAGACATCAGCGATAACTTCCATTGCTCCATACTCAGTTTTTCAATAAGTTTCTCACATTGTCTGCAATTCCAAACATCTCCATACATTCATTGATCCAACTATACAGAACAAAGTCATACGCTTTCTTATAGTCTATCCAGGCCATGGATAGGTTGGTGTGCCTTTTCTTACAATCTTTCAATACAGTCTTATTGATAAGTAATTGATCCTTTGTTCCACCGCTTCCCCGTTTGCATCCTTTTTGTTCTTCTGGCAAGAGTTTCTCTCATTCAAGATAATTATACGTCTCCTCAGCTATCATTCCCGTTAAAAGTTTCCACATCAGTGAGAGGCATGTAATTGGACGATAGTTTTCTAATGCATTACCTTTTCTCAGATCCTTCTGACAGTGTACAGTATGAAAGTATGTCATCCATGCAGGTGGGCTACCTTCTCCCATTAAGATCTTGTTCATCTGAATAGCAATGTGCTCATGAAGATTGCTAAGGTTCTTAATCCAATAACCTTGAACGCCATCCTTCTCTGGAGCTTTCCAGTTGGGCATCTTTCTATATTGTTTCACTACCTTCTCTACATTTAATTATAACCACGCTTTCTTGAAGATGTTCTTCATTCTCCAACTCGTTTTTCAAATCTTTCAGCCATTCTGCCCCTCGGTTATGCCCTTTTTCAACACTCCAAATATCGCCCTAAAACCTTTTACTATCTTCCGCATTTGGCACATCATTCTATCTTACCCCACCTCAATTGAATTCTGCATATATCTTCTGATCAAAATCAAAAATTCTATTTTGTCTGAATTGTTCAATCCTCTGCTCATATCTTCTTATTTTAGCACTTTTTTCAAGCATCCTTTGTTTAATTTCCTCAATTACAGTTTTCAACCCCTTACATGTACTTTTCACTCCGTATCTTTCATTTAATTCGCTCAATTTACTTTTTTTCTTCAATCCCTGTTCTCCTTTTGATTCCCTTTCCAGGATTTGACCTCAATCAACTTGGTTCATTTTTCTTCCTATGCTCTGCTTTCTTCAATCCCACACACTTGCAGCCCTGATCAAATTATTCGTTTCTGTGATACTCTTGCTTTTCAAATACTTTATCGCTTCATGTACTCTACATATCTGTTTGAAGCTTCAAAACTTTCTTATCTACTTTCTTAAACATAATGCCATCGCATGATCTTCCTTCCCTCATTATTTCCTTTAATTGTTCAACAATGATCCGATGTTTACCTGTCCCAGCATCAATTTCCGCTGTCTCTGCTTCCACTGTGACATTTTGCCCTTCCCAACTGTCATCCTGGGATTCATCTTCTACTTGTTGTTTGATTGCTTTCAGTTCAAGTTCTGATAGCCAGCTATTCCTTCTGATTGCCCTTGCTTGGTCACACACACGTTGCTCCATTGATTCAAACATTCCCCTGTCTCTCCATTCTCTAAATATTCTTTGTCTATATCCCCTAATAGGTTTACCCTCTTCATCAAACGGCTTAGTTCTGTAAAAACATTCCATCACTACCTTGTTCACTTCTTTGTTCCATCTCATTCTAGCAGTAGCAAGATGACGACCGGATCCCCGCTGCTGTGCCGGGGAACACCTGCCGAGCGAGGGACCTTTATTATTATTATTATTATTATTATTATTATTATTATTATTATTATTAAGGGACCTGGAAAGGGAATGATTCTCGCAAATGGTAAAGGCATGTCACTAATCCCATTTCGAACGGAAAAGGATGACTACCCCTGTAGGTTGTCCACAATTTCCTAAAAGATTTTTTGGAAAATTGCCTTACGTTCTAATTCGCTGTGCTCAGACGAACGTAATTATTTTCTCCTTAAATACTATAGAAATACAATACCACAGAATTGATGGTTGGATGCTCAGGCAATCCAAACTGACATTTATTAATACATTTGACGAAAGAATATTACAGTAAATGCATCATAACAGCTACAATCCCAAATTAGCAGTTATTTCTAAACGTTTAGATATGTCTTCAAGGATATGTACTTCAAGGACATACATGTCCTTAGCACAGTCCGACTTCCAGCGACTGTGTAATTTAAGTAAGCGTTCTGATAAGTTGGTTCTGTTACTAACCACGGAGGTGGCCCCTCCCGATCTTAAGCTATGCAGGCCATAAAACTTGTAATCTAAGCTAAGTTCCTTGAGACAATTCTTAAATATCTCCCTGCATCTCGTGTACGAGAGCTTACTTCCAGACAACTTGTAAGTATTGGAAGATTTGAACAATCTTAAAGGTCTAAAGAGTGGTAAATTGCTGTTAAGATCTACCTCAGCCATCAAAATGTACCTTTCTAGAAGGGCAACAGGACAACATTTATTAAATAACCTCTTAATGTAAACCTTAGTCCCATCTCTGTAAACGTCATTCTTTGCACGAGGAACAAACACGCTTGAATGATCAGGCAAAAATTCCAGATGGCTAAGCAGAATACTACTAAATTCATCATAACGAAAAAACCCTGCGAAACCCAACGAGCACATGCAAGCTGAACGCAAGTCCTTTAGATTAGCTGAAGGACCAGCATACTTATCAATCATTTTCTTAATAATATCAGCAGAGATGGGTTCCTTCTTAGAAACAACTGGTTTACTACATTTAGCGGCCTCTAACAAATTATGGCAAATTGCTGCATCCAAAGGATTGCTAATGATGCTAGGAATAAATGAAACCATATAAGGGCTGCATGTGTCAATACTAGTGCTGCATAAGACTTGGAACTAACATATACCTTATGAAGATAAGCAATTACAACCGAAACCGAGAAAAGAGTTGACGGCTGAATACTGGACAAATTACACCATCTTCAAAACTTGACGATTTCTTTTGTATATCTTTTAACTGTGGAAACCGTTTTAGACTTCATTAACAAGGTCAGGAGATCCTTCGTGTTTGGTTTCACGTCATCAGGGAGGTTATCCCAATAACCTTGAGAGTTAAACATCTAATAAAAAACAAAAACAAGACAAAAGAAAGCAGAAAATATGCAAAAGAAAACACCGAAAAGTAAATACAAGATTCATAGCAATTACCGGTCCCCGAAATCAGGCCAGTGCCCTTTCTAACGCATGAGCAAACAAGCGTTCTTCTAACACCACATAAACAACCTCAGAATATAAGCTGGAGACAATAAATTGCTCTCCCAATCCGAGGCCAGCGCCCTCTTGCTGATGTTTGAGTGGACAAGCGTCCTTATACCCACTACACATAAATCTCAAATAGATCATTACTGTTCATCATAAGAGTAATAGAGACCCAGTGGTCAAGTAATCAAAACTTCATACGGACAGCTAACATTTGTCCAAAGAATCTCTTAGAGCCTAAAAACAAATTGGTGTTCTACCCAAATTTCAGAAAAGTCCTTCTGCTAAACAACTTATGGGCCAAAAATGTGACGAAGGCCAGAATGGTACAACTAAAGTAGCCACGACCTTGGATGAATACAAATACTGAATTGTTCTATAGATTAAATTTACCGGGGGAACAACAAGGCAATTTTCCCCTGCCAAATTCTGGACGAAGAAATCCACTCTGCTACATTCTGGGTTCCAAAATCTCGAATAAAACTTGTT
This sequence comes from Montipora capitata, assembly GCA_949126865.1. Classification (NCBI taxonomy): domain Eukaryota; kingdom Metazoa; phylum Cnidaria; class Anthozoa; order Scleractinia; family Acroporidae; genus Montipora; species Montipora capitata. The sequence continues at coordinate 33,464,391 of OX421449.1, read as the reverse complement.
GACTTTCTTGTTATAGAAATTGGCAAAACAGTCCACTGTATGTGGCCCCCAAATACATGTATAATCCAGGAATTCAAAAAAGGAAGTTGTGATTTGCCAATCGTCCACGTCAACAATACAGCCAATAAAATCCGCCCTATCAAGCTTACACTGTAGTTCGGGGAATCCATTGCATTTCCAATTCGATTTCATTATCAACACAAAATTGAAAAATCTTAAGGGCTATAACATGTAAATCTTTCCTCATGCTTCCAACTTGGATAATTCTACAGGCATTTTGACTGTCGGAAAACCATTTGATGTAAGAGCCTTTAAGAAGAGGCAAAAATGACTCTAGAGCAAATACAATAGCTTTTAACTCCCTCCAAGTAGAACTCATGCCACACTCGCGTACATCCCGTTTCTTATGACAACGTTAATATTTAAATGTGCACCACATCCTGTGGGACTAGCGTTCAACGTTAATATTTAAATGTGCACCACATCCTGTGGCACTAGCATTAGAATAAACAACATATTTGTCTCAATGGACAATCTGCAATGCTTTTCAAATTCACTTTGTCCAAATTGGTTTCCCAAAACTCAATTTCTCTTATACAATAATGATCCAAAGTAAACTTCAAATCCCAATCCTGCGCTGCTGCAACAGATATTGTGCAATATCTGGTTATAATTCTGGAAATGTTCCCAAACACTGCACCAGCGGAAATAATTTTACCCACAAGGGAAGCTAATTCTCTAGCAGACACCATAAAACGTTCTAGTGACATTCTTTGAACACAGTCCGCAATACTAGACAGGCATCTATTCGAAATTCGAATAGTTCCGTGAATAGTGTTCCATACTATACCTAACCACTCACACTGACAAGGAGTCCACTGGGCCTTCTCGTCGTTGGTAATAAAACCAGCTTTCCATAAATCGCATCTAACACAGACAGCTAACGCTGCACAGGAGACTTGATCAGAATCAATTAACCAACCGTCATCCAGGAATAGAGCAACACTGATCCCGTGGATCCTCCAATATTTTTCGAGTGGCTTAAGACACTATTTTAATCAGTACAACGGCCCCAAACCTGAACTCTACGGCCGCTACATCGACGACTGCATCGGCGCTATTTCATCCAGCAGAGAAGAACTCGATCAATTTATAACCTCCGTCAACTCTTTTCATCCGGCTCTTAAATATACCTGGGAAATTTCGGAAACTTCACTGCCTTTCCTAGAGATCAAAGTTTCTATTAGCGGCAACTTGCTTTGTACTAGTGTGCACTACAAACCTACAGATTCACACAGTTATTTGTTGTATTCATTGTCACATCCATCACATGTCAAGAACTCCATTCCTTCTTCTTAATTTCTTAGACTTCGACGTCTATGTAGTGATGACTCCGATTTTTCCAGCAAATCAGAGGAGATGTGCCAGTTCTTCGAAAAACGTGGCTATCCTGTCTCTGTGGTCAAAGGGGGCCATCATCACGCCCAACAATTTGATCGACAGTCATCAGTACAAACGTCACAAAAAGATAAGAATGACAGAATACCATTCACCGTCACTTTCTATCCTCATAATCTCGCAGTCAAAAGTATCATTCTAAGTAATTTTAAATTACTCCAAAATGATCCCGAGACTGGTAGAATCTTTTCGCAACCTCCACTTATTTCATTCAAGCGCGACAAAAACGTAGGCAACTTTTTAGTTAGAAGCGCGCTCAAAACTAACGAGCAACCCGGCACTTTCAAATGCGTGCGCTCATGATGCAAAACTTGTCTTTTCATTGTCAACACTAGCAAGATATCGGGACCTAAGCGATCTGTTAAGATCACCAATCGTTTCACATGTACCTCCGCAAATGTCATTTATTGCATAACCTGTACGTTATGCAATAAATTATACATTGGTGAGACAGGTAGACGACTAGGTGACCGATTCCGCGAACACCTTCGCGATGTCAAGAAGAATGACAAGGATGCATCTAAGCCAGTCGCTCGCCATTTCAATCTGCCTAACCACTCCAAAAAACACATGGCTATCTGCGGCCTTTCCCTACATCTAGGTACGACGGAAAGCCACAAGAATCTGGAAAAAAAATTCATCTTTCAAATCGGCACCCTTGATCCTCACGGTATTAACGAACGCTTTTCATTTAACTAATATATTCCTGTTTTTCACGTTGCCATGTTACCACCAATAGCGTAGCTCCTACTCTACTATAAAAACTACACGTAACCCATAATCCCTCGATTCACTTTGACGAAGGGCTAACACTCGAAACGTCAGCTTTTAGAATCTCTGTACGGTGGCCAATTTACATTATCAACTTTGTTGATAAAACCAAATTTTTGTATACATATTCTGGACAGCCTGGGAACAAGAAGATAAAGAATGAAACTGACAAGGGCGGGCGGGTGGGGCTACAACTTCAATGTCAGCATGAAAAGCAAGAGTGAGAGGACTAAATCACTCTGAACAGTCTATAAATACTGAAGCCACACCAATCAGGAATACTTAAGGGACTCACCCCAAGTGGCGTGTCCTACAGAGAAATGAATAAACGATTAAACAAACTGCTAATGAACTGTAATCACCGCATACCAGCAGAAAATATATTTACGTTCTAATTTGCTGCGCTCAGACGAACGTAAATTATTTTCTCCTTAAATGCTATAGAAATACAATACCACAGGAATGATGGTTGGATGCTCAGGCAATCCAACCCAACGTGAGACATCACAAAGAAAATAAAAGGTCTTACTGCGAAAAAGCTGAACATCGCTAGAAGATTTAAACTTTTTAGAAGCATTGCCAGAACTAGCCTTACATTCCTTCCTTTTCTTCTCAGCCGATAATTTAGCCTTCCGAATTTTCTTCTCATCTTCAGAGTTGGAAGCAAGCTCTTTCGACTCGTATTCCTGCACTACCAGCCACCCGTCTTTGCTTCTGTCTGCGAGCTTTATTAACTTCTGTCGTTTCTTTATGAGCT
>OX421449.1:33451405-33456405 GCA_949126865.1 Montipora capitata | reverse complement strand
AAAGAGCTTTTGTTGACTCGGCATGGCCGTGTAGCCGCGTCGAGCCACAGAAAGAGCGCAAAAATTTAAGCCTCGTTTATGCTCAAGTGTGAGTGTCTGACATGGCTTGTGCCTGCTAATCTAATCAACAACCAGTCCCTGGTCAGTGGTCAACTTAAAAAAAGAAATAGCTGACTTCGATAAGGTCAACCTTGAGCCTGCAATATGGTCATGTGATACTGGTCAGTGGGTACCTTGTTTTGACAGGTGTCAATTGACCATAGCATTGATGTCCAATATGAAAGATGTATGCTGTAAACTACTTAGTTAGAGTGTCAGCTGGAGTATTGCCTCCTTGATGAGCTCTAAACTTGAGCCCATGATATGGTTATGTGGTACTGGTTACATTAGCATACATGGAGGGATGGACGGATGTACGGTCATGCTTTGACCAAAACTAAATTTCCTTGCATCGATGGGCCACCATATTTTTCTTAACTATGGTGCTCCGCACGCGCACTGTTCCATATATGAATAAGTAAAATAATTCTTTTTAAATTTACGATTATATTGTTGGTCCAATCTTTCAGTAATGCAGTGCTGCAAGAATGGTTTTTCAAAAAGCAACATAAGTTTAGAGACAAAACGTTATCAAATGCATTCCAAGTTTGGTCATAAATAACTTTTTCAAACACCTTCAATAGCAAAGTTAACATTGAGACAGGGCAATCCCTTGTTTAAAAACAGCAGGGCGTAGCGTCCATATAGACACCTACGCCCGTGTGTACAGCTCAAATCTGGGAATCCTTATTCCATGGAGGCATTAATTTAGTCATTATGAAATCGGGCCAAGTTTTTTAAATTTCGAGTTAATCTGGTTTCTCTCTGTGTGAGCATTTCCAGTATCTTTTCATTAACCCATACTGGCCTGGCCAAACGGATCCAACATGACCCAACATTGTTGGATGCTGTTGAAAAGTGTCGAAAGAGGTGACCAAATGAATGCAACATGTTGGATCCAGAATTTTGGACTCAAGGGTCTGGAACCAAAATCTTCCCAGAATCCTTAGAAAACAAAGTCAAGTTCCCTTTAAAATTCTCAATAGAGTCACTCTCTGTGATAGCAAGAGGACAGCTGTTGCAGACTCTGGGAACTGCAACAGCAAATGCCCGGTCTCCAAAGGTCTTGCACCATGCAGGTGTGAGGAACCTTGAGAAGACCCAGGGCGTCACTGCGTAGGGAGTAGCGTCCCGGGGTCTTGACTTGCAAAAGATCCTGCAGATACATTGGCGCTGTGCCCCTGAGAGCTTTGCACACAAGAAGGGCTATCTGTTCGAACAGAGATTGCTTAAGCTTTTGTCACTCAGACATTCAAGGCTTTGCTTGTTCACCATTCTGTAGCTTGAACTGACATGCCAACGTGCGAAACAGATGCAACGAATAAACCATCACTAGGGATACCGTAGCCGCTGCGCACACGCGCATGCAACACTGTTGAATGTGATGGCCGAACGAATGCAATACTGTTGTTCACACCTTAACAAAAGAAACGTTGGATGATGTTGAAGACGATGTTTGATGGAAATCAAACAACTTCCAACATCATACAACATGGTGTCCTTCGAAAATAGTCTGAGATGGCATTTCCGAGGTATCATGTAGATATTCAAAATGCAGAAAGGAAAAAATGGTAAAAGGCATCATGCAAATAGGCATAACGTAAATAGGTATAATTTGCGTTTTGCCTTTTGTGTTATGCCTATTTGCATGGTGGCTGTTACCATTATGCCTTTCTGCATTTTGGCTATCTGCATGACACCTAAAACGGGTGTTTGCCGTTCAGCTTCGTATCAATGCATTCACGATTTGGAAATTACCATATCAATTACTGAGGATTGCATTTTGTTATAGATGTACCTCCATATAAAACGGTCTAGACTTGAGAACTGGAGCAAAACTTTGGAATGAGATGCCATGCTCTCTGGGAGAACTACCAAAATCTTCATAATTTCAGAAAAATAATTCAAGCCATACTTCTCAGTATTTTTGTCAATGAAGGAAGGTTCATTTATTGACAAGCACAAAATTATTTCTAGAATAAAATCTTCAGCAGCCAAGGTTTAAACTGATACTAACCTTGCCATAAACTTTTATACCATAATTCAGTCTATAGTTCCTTCTCTCCTTTATATACTATTTTCGTAAATAAATACTTATAACAGAAAAAAAAAGTAAGTAAAATAAAGCAAAAAATACTAATTATAGAAATTCTACATGTATGTAATCTGAATAAACAGGTACGCCAAGATTATCAATAGCTACCTGTGGGCCTGTCCACCTGTAAATAATTTGATAATTCAAGAAATAAAGATGTTGTTGTTGTCAGCGTATCTCAGCATATTTTGGTTATTATTCATGGTACGGTGTAGGCTAAACTTAGCACACCTATATGTTATAATGCTGCCCTATGATAGGTGATTGTATTCATTCCGTGAAGTCTCAGTTTGAGACTAAATGTGTCCGAAATAAATGATAAGTATACAACTACAACCAGTCTTCCTTTGTGCTCACTAGCCTGTGTTAAAAATTGTATTACCTACCTAGAAGAAGCCACATGGAGGACAATAGCTGCGGTGGACTCAAGGACCATAACAGATCCTGCTCTCCCTTGAATGACAAGAAAGTGCTTGAGAACTGAAAATAGCAGAACTCCGCAGTGCACATGCCACTTTCTTGGCAGAATCCTTTGAACACTCGCCAGTTCTTACACTCGACTTGTCATTAATGTCTATCCTCATAAAGAAAGTCTACTTAGTGGTGGAAAATTCTCTCACCAAACCACACGAGAGAATCAACCATTTGGAAGAGAAACTGCAGCAGAAGACCGTCCTGAAAGGTCTGAAGATCAAGACTGTTAAAGCCAAAAGTCAATCAGGAGATCTTCAGAAGAAGTTTGATGAAATTCTCCAAGAAATAGAACTCAAACTTCTGGACTCCACACTGGAAAGTCTGCGCAAAGTAATTTCTCATAGAGCGCAAGCAATGTTACACTCTAAAGAAGGCATTAAAGCCTCTATAGATCCCTAGTTTTGTGTTCATGAAAGCATGTTTGGCCTTGTAGAAAAAATAAATTTTAACAAACTGAAAACTAATGGGAGCAGTGTCTATGATTCTATGTTATTATTTTCAGGTGTTAATTGCATATCATTTTCTGTAAGCTTCAAATTAATCAAAACTGTTGGGATTTCTTTATTATTAAATTGATCTACATGTATTTAAATTCCACAGATGGGTGCCTACCATACAATAGACTTGGAGTTAAATAGAAAATTTACACTCATCAAGGAATATTGGGATGTAATAGCTCTGGAAAGAGTCGGTAAGTGTGCCTAAAATATATAATTATTATTATTACTATTATTTTAATTTATAATTACTTTTAGAATTATACACCCTCCTACAATACACTACAGTCACATCCAATACATTATTTACAAAGAAAGATGCATCTTTTTACCATGCATGTACATGCAGCTATGACTTTATTATTGAATTCTATTTCATTAATATAGTTGACCTTTCTAATAAATAATCTGAATGATGGGTGAATTTGGTTTCTACGACAATCATAAATCCATAGCGTTGCAAGAATCGAAAGGTGATTAAGTACAGTAAAAGAAAATGTTCCTTTCTTCACCAGATTCCTAAAAACTTGTTGACCTTTGAGAGACCTTCTAATTTAATGTGGACATTGTTACACCATTTATTGAATTCCAGCCAGAACCTCTCTGTTATACAGTAAGAAATAAATATTCAAGGGATTTGCTCGCCTTTTTGCAAAACGTACAGTGTACATAATGCTGAAATCCTCAGTCCAATTATAAGCTCCAGTTTAGCTTAGGTTTAATTCCAACTGATGAGATACACACGCAGGAAACCATAAACAAACATTACAAAGCGCGCAGTTCTAAAACCGGTCAGTGTAAAACACAGACTGCAGACCGGGGGTAAAATGCAGATTGAGGGTAAAATGCAGACTGAGGGTAAAATGCAGACTGAGGGTAAAATAAATATTTATAATAAAAAACGAGCCACAGCATAAAATAAAGAGTCTTTGAAACACAATCCTGTTTTACATCTGTCAACAACTCACATTATAGTAGGTCGCTGCACCTTTTGGGGACTGCCGTTAAGAGTCCATGGAAAATGCAATCGTTGAAATTTTTGCGCTTCCAGATACATTGAAATGTTCAAAGTTATTTCTCACACCAGTACATCAAGGGATATCGATCGATAAACCAACAATTATTACTCGGAATACCTGAAAGGTATCCGAGTTATAGGTTGTTCACCATTTACCACAAAAATCCGGAAATTTCGGTGGGAATGTAAATGGTAAGCCTATTTTGGCCTTCCCAAACGAAAAATTTCTGGAGAAAACAGAATTTCTTGAAAGGTAGACCAAAATTCCCAAACGGAAATTCCAATCAGAAAACGTGTTTACGTTTACATACTCCCATGATTTCGCCTCCCTCCAGACTCTCTCGGTAACCTTGAATGGATTTTCTAAATCTTAATGGTACACGCCGTTTCCAACTAAATTTCCCAATCCGGGAGTTTTTGCTTACCATTTGAACAAACCTAGCACCAACTGGTTTCTGCTTGTAAATGGTAAATGACCGTAATCCAGTCTTTTTTCGGTGCAACAAAATGCACAAAGAATTTTATGTATTCCGAGCAATTAGGACACAGGGATTTCATTGGTTAAGCTATGTGTGATAACCCCTAGGGAGAGGTTGTAATTGAAGATGCAAAACAAACGAACTCTTGAACTAAAGCATAAACATAACATACACGAAAGCGAATAAAAGGATTCTACTAAGACATTTTTACATCTCAGTGATACTGGCTTAAGCGGACTGAAATGTTAGATTGTTGCAAAATCCATGTTATCTATGTCTCATGCGCGTCAAAATAAATTGAGTTATTGGGTAATTACACTCGGTGACTTTGTTCAGTG
>OX421449.1:33443905-33446405 GCA_949126865.1 Montipora capitata | reverse complement strand
CTCGTTCCAACTTTCAAGCATTTCCTCGCTCACATCCCCATCCTCTCCCGCATTGGCCATTTTCTGAAAGTTGTAACGCTGCTGAAAACGTTGCAGCCATCCATTTGAGGCAGTAAAGCCACTTATTCCCAGCTTTTCTGCAATTAGCAGAGCTTTCTCCTGCAGCACTGTGCTGTCATCAGGGATGTTGGATTCTCTGCAGTGAGTGTACCACTCCCATAACGCTTCATTAACATCCGAATACTTAGCTGAGCGAACCCTTTTCTTACATGATTGCATGTTGTTTTCGTACTCAGTGAGAATCACCTCTTTCTCTTTCAGGATTTTCTGCGCCTGCATCCTACCGATGCCAAATTTTTTGGCGACTTTGCAGTAGTCCTCTTTGGGGTGATTCTTAGCATAGTTGATCATTTCAACTCTCTGTTTAAAACTTAGACAGTTCCTCTTTGCTGTTTCCTCAGCACCTGTGGTTTGCGAAGCTTTTTTTCGTGGTTTTGTTCGTGCACTCTGGTCATTGCCGGTTTGCGGAGCAATCATTGGTACATGTACATCTTGCTTTGTAGTATCATTTGCAGTCGGCTTCAACGTGCTGCCTCTGTTACATGATACGACGGAACCAGATTTCCAGTGAGGGGTTTCCTCGGTAAGAAACACGGCACACTCTGATGGATGACAGATTAAACAAATGTACTTGGTTTCAGCTTTGCAGCTATGACAGAAACTCATAGAAGACATTTCCGCTCGGCTACCTACACAACCGTGATGACTCCATTCGATAACAGGAACAAAAAGAATTTGATAACCATTATTCCTGTACCACGCTGCTTGATTCCCATTGGAGCGGTATTTCAAGATTTTGTATGACACTGTGATAAGTGTCACTAAGGTTCTTCGAGGCAGATCATTTTATGAAGTTATAAAGGTGAATTCTTTTATTAGGGGATACCACATGTACATGACTGAGTGGGAACCAACAATGGGAGATGTTTATAAACTCATGCGTGAGCCAAGCAATATCAAGGACTCAAATGCAGTTGCGATTGTAATGGAAAATCTGGCGAGAAGGAAACCTAGCGAGCTGATGATGTTCATCCAAATAATGTGACTGACAGATTGAAAGTTATTGGTCATGTTCCAGAATTAATGGCTACATGGTTAAGCAAGTTTCTAAAGAGGCCAAGGAACTGCGCAAAAGTAATAATCAAGGTGAAACGAGTAAACAGAGGAGGTGGCTACGGTCTCGAGGTTCCTTGCGAATATATCTTTGAAGGTGACAGCTTTTCTTGTGGTTGGCTGCAAGTGAAGTTAATAAAAGAAGAATTTGATGTGCACTGTGGTGGGCCATTGAAGGCCTATTAGCTCAAACGAAACCACTTTTATTACTGTATTATGTATATCATGTTGTGTTTGGTGAGCTCTTGAAAGAAACTGAACACGGTGCACATATCATTGTGTCAAAATATCCTAAAATAACGCATTGTAATTAACTATGTGACCGCTTAATAGCGGTGAAATACAATAATATTAGCCAATTGGGAATTCTAAATGATGACCGCGGCCGCTTAATAGAGGTGACCGCTTAAGAGAGGTCAGATTTACAGTAAATAAGGGGACTGCTTTTTGGGAAGTGTCTGTTTAATAGAGAGTGACCGCTTAATAGGGGGCCGCTTAATAGAGGTTTAACTGTATCTAGGTGGGTGGCTTTGCTTTTTTTATTTTGTTCATTACCAGAAGATAGAGGGGTCATGGAGAAAAATACCATGGCAAATACATGTGCTTTCCAGTTTAAATGAAACTATAGGCTGATATGATTGTGCATACATTCTCCTCTTTAATCTTTCTCTAAAAATGATGACAACAGTATCATTCTTCGTTGAAGATCAAACTCTGTGTGTATAAATTATTAGGAAGAAAAACTTTTGTTTTCTTGGAAATCACCGAGCTTGCCTCTAATGTCACACTGAATTAATATCCAATTCATGTCATTTCCTTGGTTGATGTTCAAGCCAAACAGCGTTCAATTTCGTACCCAGTAGTTTGGCTACGGATTTGTTTGAATCACTAGTCTTTCCTTTTTAGGTCTGAGTCACATCCTTCTGGTAACCTCAAGTATGACAGTAGTAAGAGCCAAGATTGATATGAATATTCCAAGAAAGCGAAAAGGATTCTGCAACCAACACGACCAGGTAAATTTCAAGTATCAATACAAATTTTATCATAATCTAGTTTGAGTAATGAGAATCCCCTTTTTAACTTGTGGATACACGAAGTGTAGGAACGAGTTGTTGTGGGCAGTGCGATATGCAAGTGTGTCACTTGTCACTCAGGTGTAGACACTCTTTGTAATTAGTCAGCCTGGAACAAGAACACTTGACATTTGTCGTAGATCAGTCATTTCCAAGAGACCATGCAATCAAAGGTCTCTCCCCCTCTGCGTGCAGCTCTAATCACAGGAGGATTACAACGGTGACACAATTGTAAGTGGCTCTTACAACCGAGA
>OX421449.1:33426405-33438905 GCA_949126865.1 Montipora capitata | reverse complement strand
GCGGCTAAAGATGATGTGCTGCAGAGAGATGTGGCTGGCATAAATTGTCGAGCATTTGTGCTCTAAAGCGGGTACTGCGGGTTCTGCATACCGCCACCATGAAATCGTTAAGGTCCTGGCCGAGGAAATGAGGGATCTAATTAGGCCGGAGGAATTGTAAATCGGAACGGGAAGGTATTACTAGTGAACTCATCTGCCATTTCAAAACCAAAGTAATCCACGAGGCGAGTGTGAGAGTCTGGAAAATATTTGGCAGTTCACGATTTGGCAGGCATCTGTCACTACCTGCAATGTGATTGGCTGCGGCATTTACCAGGACAAGTTATACCATCTCGCGAGGTAGTATAACTCTGCAGGAATTTCCTGTCATAAAGGCGAGATAATCCCTTGTTTTTTCATGTGAAAACAGCTTGCATTTTTAACTCGCTTAACTTAGGACAAGCTGTTTTCACTGAACTTCCGGACTTTTCCGACTTTAACTAGTCAAACTTGTCCTAGTGAAAACACAACCTTAGTCTCTGATCAACACAATTACTTCACACGAACTGCATTTTCTAACAAGATGCCTATAAGGGCGTATCCGTGGGATGCACACACAGTTAACACAAATTGTCCAGTTACAGTGAACTACAACCACGGGTAAACTTCGGAAAATGGGGAGAGATTACCAGAAGGATAAAGCTATAATTTAACTAGAAGTTATTTGTTGTAAAAACAGGAAGAGGTTATTTCTTATTATTAATGCTACTAAATTATCCAGTGGAAACAACGAGGCCCTATTAGGGGTTATCAGGAATACAGGAGATTTAGGGAAATTAACGGGATGCAGGATATTTAAAAAACCGAACTGGTATTATAGTGATACAAACCACAGGAATAAATGGGATACAGGTCAGGATATTTAGAGGTACGGGATACTTTGATTCCTCCCTCCCCTAATGGGGCCTCAACAATCAGCACACCAATACTATCACAATTCGGGTGTCATCCTAGATGAGGATATGTCTCTTGAACACCATGTTGCTGCTATTTGTAAATCCTGCTTTTTACATTTAAGGAACATTTGCAAAATCAGGAAACATATCAGCGTTATGGCCTGTGAGACACTTATCCATGCATTCATTTCTTCTAAATTAGGTTTTTGCAACTCGCTTCTTTATGGCCTGTCTAAATTTTCAGTGCAAAAGCTACAACTGGTACAGAACACTGCAGCCAGAGTCCTCACCTTTTCTCACAAATCCGAATATATTACTCTAATTCTGTGTACCCTACAGAATTTGGCTACCCATTGGGCAAAGAATTCAATATAAGATTTTACTTCTTACCTTCAAAATCCTCAATAACTCTGCACCGTCTTATTTGTCTGACTTAATCAAATCTTATAGACCTTCAAGGAAGCTAAGGTCGTCTGGCCTCCATCTTCTATTTAAGCCCTCCTTATAATCTTAACTCTTATGGAAAGAGAGCTTTCTCTTGCATAGCCCCTGAGCTGTGGAATTCACTCCCTCATAATATCCGATCATGTTATTCTATATCTATATTCAAAGCCTTACTTAAAACCTGGCTTTTCAAACAAGCATACCTGGACTAGTTATTGCCATTGAGTTGGAGCAAGCTATTATGATATGTGAAATAAGATTACAAAACCTGTGTTATGTCGTGGGTTTATTCTATTGTTTATGTGTTTATTGTTTTATTTTTTGTCTTTGTCTATTATTCATGATATTTTTATTAATTATTTGACTATACCCCTTTTTATAAATACATTCTTTGAGAATATTTACTTTTATTCTTATGTACATAATTTTATAATCTGGTTTTTTATTTATTGTCATTGTAAAGCGGTTTTGAACCTTGCAGTTATCGCTATATAAAATAAGGGTATTATTATTATTATTATTATTACCGAAACTTCGTAGCAGCACGAAGTAAGATATCGCTTTGATGATCCATACAATGTTTTTGAAATTCATTTTTAATCAAGACATGTTTCGGATGAAACATCATCCATCGTCAGTTGTACAATGAGAAACTAAAGTTGAGCAATAAATAGTGTAACAAAGTGAGATATAACATGAATAATTAAGGATGAAAGCGAGAACAGAACAACCACGAAACAAAACAGAAAAAACCAGACTATTTAAGCTAAGAAAAGAAACTAATTAGTATGAAAGGGATACATTAAGATGTTTCACTTGGGAATTTAAAGATGGCTGCTCCCAAAGGATATGCATGGCTTCTTTAATTTTTAATTGGAAATGTGGGAATGTTTGTCGGAGGCGAGATGGTCATGGATGCGAGTGGCGAAGTGTCTATTGGTTTCACCAATATGACAGTCATTACAGCCTGCACATGAAAACTTGTAAATGACTGGCGATCGTAAACCCGCAGGGATAGGATCCTTCGCCCCAAACCAACTCCTGATTTTAAACGGGGTGAACACCAACTTAATTCGTGGTTCTTCTGTTCTCGCCTTCATCTTTAAATATTCAATTATTCATGTTATATCTCACTTTGTTACACTATTTATTGCTCAACTTTAGTTTATTTCTCATTTTACAACTGACGATGGATGATGTTTCATCTGAAACATGTCCTGATTAAAAATGAATTTCAAAAACATCGTATGGATCATCAAAGCGATATTATTATTATTATTATTATTGTTGTTATTGTTATTATTATTTACTTTTACTAAAGCTTTTTGAGGAATGTCAAGATAAAAAGGTGAAATTGATTTGGAAAACTGACTGGAGATAGGCCGCTTCATTCGTTTGCTTTGGTTTGTCTATAAAAGGAAATAGAGTGTATGTCTATTTATTTGGTTGTTTAAGGCTTTTAAACCGATGTTCTTTTCACGTTTTTGATTCCTGTACTAGGAGGAATGGATTTATTTTTTGTTGTCAAATGTTATTGACTTGACCTATCACATAGCAATAAATTTGATGTTAGGCTAATTGTCTACTTAACAATTATTCCACAAGAGCACGTTGGATATGAAAGAGACCACTGAGTATTGTCCCTGCAGAAGACTTAAATTTTATATTTTTTAAACTTCTTTTTCTTTGCTTGATTTCATTTTTGTTTTTGGTTGTTAAAGGCTTTTTCCAATCTTCTTTTCCCGTTTTTTGATTCCTGTACTGGGAGGAATGACAATGGAATCCCCGAGCAGTGCCATTGCTAAGTGGGTCTTGTTAGTGCTCTGGGCCTAATTGCCACTTCTGTGTTTCTTTTCATGATTTATTTTGTTCTTGTTTACACAACCAATTACACATATATTAATTTACAATCTTTCATCTCCCTAAGAGGGTAGGAGATGACAGACCCTGGAATCGCAAAATATCAGTAACAAAGACATTAATCCTTTTTTTTATACTTGATTTATTGCTTTCTAATGGCGGGTGTTGATCACTCACAATGGCCAAAAGAACACACTCAGAGAGTGTCTGTAGACTGTCACGCGGTAAAAAAAAAAAACCGAAAGAAGCCAAGAAAATGAAATGTTACAAAAGAATAATACAAAAATATCTGCTACAAGTCTCAAGTCTGTTTGGTGCATTGTTTCTAAGTTATTTGCCGAAACATGTCACTCAATTTTACAGAGCTTTATATGGAGACGCCATGAAGTTGGTGTTCCTCGAATGGCCTTGAATCAACAAAACATCTGGACCTCAGTTTGCGATAAAAGCACTCTCTTTTTGTTCGTGAACTGAAATAAATGAGCATAAACATGTCTTCTACAGCTTTTAATGCTTAATTTGCCAAAAACCACAAGGCGAAACCGTTTTTTGAACCAGACAGCTTTATCTCAGTTACTGTCTTGGTGTCACGCAAGGCGATATTTGAAAATAACAAATGCTGTATTCTCAAAACGAAAAATGCTACGGTGCCTAAAAATGCTAAAAGATTTACTTCTAAGTAAGTTTTTACCTGGTATGGATTAAAAAATCAGAAAACCTAACAGCTTTGATTTTACAATTTGATGGTGTCATGTGAAAACACTCTATTGATAAGCCTAAATGCTTGGTACAATGGCCGATTGAACACACTGGTTTGATTCGCAAAATGTTTGATACAGTGGCCAGTTGTAGACACTGGTTCAATTCACAAAATCTTTTGAAATGACTAAACCAACTGGTTCGCGAGAAAAACAGATCCATTGGAGTATTCGTTCAATGCAATATTAAATGCTTATATTGTGAGCAAAGAGTGGTCAAGAGGGCGTTCAGAGAAGAAGAGAGAAGAGTGAGATTTCTAATCGCCGTACGGGAGTTTGGAAATTGGAAAAAAATTGGAATCCTGAAGCGGGACTTAATTTAACATCTGTGGGGTGCATTTGTGACTATGAATGAGGTAATAAATATAGCAAACCATCACGTGATTAGAGTTGCTTCGATGGCTCTGCGGGAACTTACTCGCTACCAGTGCGGGTGGCCCGAGTTCGAGGCGCGATGGTTCCGGTTGTATCATATGGGATTCTTATCGAGCGGGTAATCTACTATCCCTGGGGTATGCAGATTTGTGACTACGATGAAAAAGAAAAAAAAAGTTAACTGGACTATTACATTGTGTACCGTGGTCTGCATGATATGCATCCCATGTAATAGTTGGTCATTCCTCTTGTTATCCGAAATTCACCCTCAAGAACTTTTTTTAAGAAAATTAAGGGTGTACAAATTTTACCTAAAGCAACATTAATTTTCTTGCCTTGCATTTGTCTTCATAACCTTTGTGTGTGTTTATACATGTGTAAGCGTATGTTCTTTTTGATATAATGAGCAATATTAATTATATACTTAGGGCACTAACTACATGTAACTTGCTACATTGTGCCCGTCTCCAATCAGTGTTCTAGTAATTTTACCACTGTTTGGAGAAAACTAACTTTTAAAAATGTTAAAAAAGAGTGCTATGGCCAACGTGGATACTGATTTCACAAACCTTTGACTGACATCCAGGCGCTAAACATGAAAAGGAGATGAGCATTTGCTCCTTGACCCCTCAGGTTCACAAGGGGTATATACATTCCAGCTTGCTGGAAAGTAACCTTGAAATGAGCAAATCTCATGCAAATGGAGAAAAAAATGAACTGGCTTTGAAAAAAAATCCTGTCTGTGGCGATGGGGTTTGTGTTTTTTCCTACAACAAGTGGACCAGGTTTTAAGACGAAATGTTGACTTAACCTAAAAGTGTGGAAAAAATGCAATTGCTGTCACTCATTTTGGCAAGAACAACACGTGGAACCTGAATTCATATTGAAATTCACCCAAAAATTGGGATACCTTAATATCAAAATAAATATTGCTCCATTTTTTTTTGATAATGCACAGAAAACTGGCTCACGCCATGCAACTGAATACATGGGAATTTTGAAAGGTCACAATGCAAGGTTATTGACATGACACAAATATTCTTTGTCAGCTGCCATTAAGTTGTTATTCCTTAACATTTCAAAGGATAAACAAAGATATTAAATACTTCCAAAGTGAACTCCACCAGACTAGATTTGCTGATCAGGGTCTCATCTTACAAAAAAACTCTTACATGCCTAAGCCAGGAAACACATGATGAGGCTTTGCAATTCGTCATAGTAGCGAATTCGCCTAAATTTTATCGCCTTTGTTGTATGTCTTCAACACCAATAGGGCTTGATTTTTTGAGACTTTTCAATATGAATTGATGAATAATTTTCTGTAATGCACCCTGGTGCCCGCAGCCTCTGCAAGCCAAGTTGTTTATTTCACACAAGAAAACATTCTTATCTGCCTCAGAAATAAACTTTTATTAGAATGTGAACAAATACAATTTTTTTGTTGTAAATGTGACAAGCTGTGGCATTAATTTGTTAATTAAAACAACTTAGTTGTCCATGTAGTCTTTTGGACGTCTTGCGCCTTGTGTTACAAATTTCCACTGATTGAACAATCAATTGAAATTGATTTTACACTGTACATCATTCAGAATCTTCGTCCAAAGCTTCAGATGTGGAAACGTATTAAGTACATCATCTATTTTGGCCTCGTCTTTCGAAAAAAAAGTTTCTTCTTTAGAAAAGGGAGTGGGTTAGGGTTATATAATGTGAACTTTTATTGATCCAAACAGTTCAAAATGACTTTCGCCTACTGTGAGTATTAACACTACCACCTCTAATGAATGAAGGGGTAGTTTCTAAAGAAGCTGTGGTGCTGCATCGGTGGGGAAGTAGTATACAAAAATGTGGTTTTGATTCGCTCTGACGAAGGGCTAACGCTCGAAACGTCAGCTTTTAGAATCTCTGTACGGTGACCAATTTACATTGTCAACTCTGTTGATAAAACCAAATTTTTGTATACTACCACCTATATAGTCCAACTGTTATTGTCCAAAATTGTTCACTTTGATGATAAAAGAATGAAACTTTGCCAGTTTACTATCATCCCTAAGACCATCATTTTGTGATATGGAGCCAGCTGAAATTCGCTAATGGTGATGAGTACTGCGCATGCCTTAAAAATCGTCAACATGGAAACGAGGCTGAAAATTAAACCCTCCAAAAATGCCATTTTTAAGGTAACTTTGCACATTTTATCTTCTTATGTTGATGAAGGGGTCATAATCTTTGTTCTAAAACTTAAAATGGTGTCACGTGACTTACTTGCTGGAAACTGCTATGATAATAAGTGGGATACCTGTGGCTACAGCTTCTAGTTAAATGTATTCAGTGTTTTTGCGTAGAAACTGATTGCTTATTTGTTACTTTTTGTTTCTGCTTGTTTTCGGAGTACTAAAAAGTACAAAAACTACCAATCCTACTTTGGTTAATGTATATATTTTTTTAAACAATGCTGCATGGAACCAAGGCTGCAACGAGACAAGACAAACAACAGTAGAAGAGACCAATTCCCTGGCCCAGTTGAACTGAATATTTATTTGACAAGTAGTAGAAGATTTCAACAAATACATTGTACTCCCATTGAAAAACCTAATGCTCTGCTTTCGTTAGGAAATGGGATATATAGACTAATAAAAACCGCTTTGAAAACCGTTTAATCTTTGCATTTTCTTTGCTCGGTTTGGTATTTAGAAAGGTTATCCTGATTGAGTAAGCACTCCAGTATGAACCCTTTTTGACAACAATTTATTGGTTACTGACCTGTTTTCTCTGTTAAGTATTCTTGGTTTCTAAAGAGCAATCCTAGTTGCAGTTACCCCCACAGTTGCACAGACCTGTACATGCCAAATTTGCCTTAACACACTTACAACGTCCTCTACACACCGTCTTACACCCGCAGTGGATGAGTTCATAACATGAATCTTTTGCTTGTTGGAGGGTTGTCCACTGAGGCACCCAGACACTGTCTTCACGCTGCCAACCCCACTGAGAAGGGCATGGTATTACTGGCTCCTTAAGAAGGGTTTGCTGCCAGACAAGACCACCTTGAAACACTGCTCTCTTGGCATGGTTAACAAGTGCCGCTCTGGTGGGAGGAATGTTGTCGAGGCTTCTTGACTTTTTTGAAAACAGCTCTTGCCTTGCTTCGTTGATGTTTCTGAGGCTGCTTGTTCTGTCATAAAGAAGGATCGCAAATCTCTCAATTACTGCCATGTGCTCCTCACTGATATCTTCGGTTGACGCTGCCAGTGCTCTGAGAACTGGTGTCAGTTCAGGAAACACTTTCCACACTTCCCACGCTGTCTTTTTCCCTCATCCACCGAAAAATGACACTGTATCGCATCCTGTTATGGCGTGGAACATTGGCAATGCTGATGATTTATCCTGACCTAACGACCTCGCAATGGTATGCGCAGGGAGGTTGTGTAGATGCTTCCCAGAACCATAAGCAACCCACAGTTCATCAACTAGAACAGTGTTAACCACTGAAATGGCCAAGACAATCACGTCTGTATCATTGCTTCTGATCTTTATTCGCTTATGACCTGACAAGCTGGCATCTAATACATGAACCATAATGCGAGTGTCTGCCTCTTCATGGATGCAAGGTTGTAGTACAGGCAGTTCCATTCTGTTGGTTGTTGACAAGACACCGTCACCATGCGTGGTATAGATTTCTTTTCCATCGGGGATTGTCAAGGTAACCACCTAGAAACAACAATAGTTGCCAATAAATTCCTATCTATCCAGATGATTGTTATATTCACTGTTACTATCACCGAGACTGTAATTATATTGAAGCTTTTGTTGAAGAGATTTTATTGTACATCATGTAGTCATTGTTCTTACCTTGTTTGCAAGAAACTTAAACAGCTCATCCTTGTTTTGGTCTACTCTCAGGAACCCTTTCCAATCAGACGGAATTCGAGTTGACGGAAACACTTTTCGTCGCTGACCAGAGTCTCTCTTTTCCCGCGCAGATCGCTTCAAGGAGTCCGAAACATACACGTCCCACACAAGATCAACTCTGATTACAGATTCTAGCTGTTTCATGACATAAGGTGCAAATACAGCATCAAAGTACTCTTCGAAGGTAAGCGCTGTTTTTGGTGGCAACATCTGAACGATAACAGCGCCATCTAAAATGACTGCATCCACCTTTGGACTCTCTGTGTTTGTTGTCGAGGGATTGGGCAAGCACTTTACCAGATCTGCTTTTTGTCCTCCTCTGAGACTGCCCATTTGGGATAGGGATGGAGGCCATGGCTGGTTCTCATACTTGAAGAACTCTTCCAGATTGCCATCTCGACTTTGACATGCTATGTACAACCTCGAAAAAAGCGCACAGTCCTCCTTCAAAATTTCTACTTTGGCTTTGTCTTTTGAAAGGATCTTCTTGCCTTGAGTGCTGAATGTAGGTAGGTTATTTTTCTTCAGAGGATCTGTAATAAGTTTGCTTCTGTCAACGAATCGTTCTTTGACAAAGGTGTTGAACTGTTCCTCTCCAATCTTTGACACAGTCTGAACAGAGCTAACAACAGCTGCATCCATGACATCCTTCGTGTGGATTGCAATTAACTCAACTCATCTGTGAACGGGTTGCCCATTTCTTCATAAGACGAAATAAGACTTTTTACATCTTTAGCAAATGCACTCTGGAAGCCATGTTTCTGTTCGTGGTGGTGATGATCTTCAGTGGAAGATATGTTGCCTTCAAACTCTTCTACCATTCGTGCTAATTCAGGGCCTGCGACCATCCATCTCCTCAAAGCTGCGGGGTTTTCTGTGAGTCCCACGGCACCTCCTTCTCCTTTGACCCCAGCATTAACCTGTTCATGAGCATGATCCAGCGCTATAGAAGAAAAGCACCTCTTTGTCTTGTGAACTACGAAAGAGCCTTTGCAGAATTGTGCGTGAACATGTGGATGTTTGCCTGGAAGTTTGCACATGTCTCGGTAATGTACAGAGAGCCATCTGGCGTAGTTGGGATGATCCAGTGCAAAGAACCATGGTAAAATCTGTGTAATGGCATTGACATACATGGAAAAGTTGGCTTCTCTGAAAGCTCTCACAAGCTTAAGAC
Organism: Montipora capitata; assembly: GCA_949126865.1. Taxonomy (NCBI): domain Eukaryota; kingdom Metazoa; phylum Cnidaria; class Anthozoa; order Scleractinia; family Acroporidae; genus Montipora; species Montipora capitata. The sequence goes on along the minus strand of OX421449.1, from coordinate 33,429,450 downwards.
AACAGAGCTGCAAATCTAGTACACCAGCCCAGTACAAAAACTGTGGGGACTTTCTTTGTGAATCTTCCTTCCATTCTTGAAATGACTTTACTTGCTGATTGTCATCAACTTTGGCGAGATATTCCTCATATCCCTTACTCATCAGTAGGTTAAGACTGGCTGCGGTCACTTGATGTGCCCGCCGTGTTCGAGTTAGATGACTTGCTGCGAGGAATGAATCAGCCACGCCTTGTGTCGCCACTCCTGCATTGCAAAGAGCCTCTGCCCAGCCGCTACAGTTCAACCACTTGCCCAGCATTTTGAAGGCTGCCATTTCTATATGGAGTCCACCAAGCATGATGACGTATTGATCTTCATTGTAAATTTCACCCAGTGTCCACTGAATTTGCTTGGCCAAGGCAAACAGTGGTTGGTCTACAGCAATTACTGGAATTTGGGAGGGGTTGATATGCTGCACAGCAGACTTGATCACTTTCATGGAATGAGCTATCATGGCCAATGAATGAGCATTTTCAAAAAGCATCGGTAGGAGAGAAATGATGGCAGGCTCATGACTTGGCAGAGAGGATTTTGAGGCACAATATGCTGCCCATGATATAAAATCGCTTTTGTTAAGTTCTTCCTTTGAGAGAAGTTCCTTAGCATTATCTAGCCAGTCTATTTCACGATCAGATTCGCTGTTGGATGAAGCTTGATGTTGAGATATAAGCCGCCCAGTGGTCTCTGGGACACGGAGCTGCCCTGAGGGTAGGGCCACGGGTGGTACTTCACGGTAACTTGATGGCAATTGGGCTATCTTCTTAGAGGTGGAACTTTTTGTTGGGTCAAAGACATCAGTGGCTCTATCGTTTCCCCTCTCCTCAGTAGTCGGGTGCTGTACTAGCGAAATTGCAGTACCGTGGAATGAATCATGGGCGCTGATTGAACTAGGGTTGTGGTCTATATTGTCAACCGCTGCGATAGTGAATAGTCCCTCTCTGAGTTTAGACGGGCATACGACTCCTTCCCTCTCGTACCGTCCTATAACGCTGTTAGTGATTTCAGTAGATATAGAAAGCAGCCTGTCATACGAGATGCATATTCCCAGCTTGTAAAATGTTTCTATAAGAGACTTGTCCCTCGTGGTTCCATGAATTTTCAATGCTGCATAGATGGGTAGCGGGCATTCTCTTGCTCTGATGTGATGTGTGCTACCTGTAGAATCAGGACGATCACGAACTCGCGATACACTGTTGAATACCACTAGCTGGCTTACTGTCAGACACGCTTGACTGTCGGCGGGGTCTATCTTGGTTGTCGGGCCTTTGATAATCATGCTTATCAACGTTTTCAGGGATGCTGGAATAGCATTTCTCTGGCATTCTGGCTCAAATGTGCCATTAAATGAGTTCTTTATCTGTAGAATATCTCTTCTTACAATATTTGCTGCTTTTGCAAGGTGCTGAGCCTCTGAATCTTTGTCTTTTGCTTCCTTTAACACATCACCGATTTCATGTTTTAAGGCCAACAGTACTTCTCTTCCTTGCGTATGAGCTGTAAGGTCAGGAAAAGCTGCCAGTACTCTATCCTTCAATCTAGTAGCATTAATTTTCCCTGGCTCAATTCCAAGTTCTTGCAATTTGGAGGAGAAAAATCTCACCAGATCTGATAGCTTTAGCACCGCAATATTTTCAATTTCAAGACTTTCGTGGACATAGGCGCTGAGTTCTGCAAAGGCAAGTTCATCTAATTCGACTTGTGATTTCACAGTATGCTTTGTAGTTGGTGAATTCGACTGTCTTGCTCGATTATACAGACCAACTAAGCACTTTGCATGGTACCTTGCCTCAATTGCTATCAAATCTCCAGCAGATAGCTTAGCTATAAGCTTGCTATCATTCAACAGAAAGGCACATTCCCTGACTTTTTGATCTACTTCAAGGGTGGAAGCAGCATGAAGATTTAGCTGACTATCAACTGTATCGCAAAAAAAACAGTGGCTCTCTCCATGGAATCTTGGAACACTAGATCGTCTGGCTTTCACAGGACTGGAAATGCATTCTCCGATTCCCATTTCATCTTTACCATTCTTTTCTACTTTTGATATCTCAGCCAGTTTTCTTTTTTTCGCACGCTCTAACTTTGTATTACTGAAAAGATCCCTACATGACTTGTGCCATGACGCCTTTTTATCTAGAAACGTCTGTTCGATTCCATTTCCCGCGTCTAGCAATTTGACATCTAATGCTGCCGGCTCTATACCGAGGTTTTGAAATTCCTTAAGATTATTGACAAACGAAGTGTAGCCGGCACCAGCATCTTTTCTCTTCGAGTTGGCAGGACATTGCAGATCTTCTTTTGTACTCTTTTGGCAAATAATGCATTGATGCCAATCCATGATTTAATAAATAGCTGAAATAAGATTCGCCGCATTATTTTAGTTAACAATAATGACTTGCCCAGTTTTATCTTCATATTTGAAGTTTCGACTGTTTCGATATCACAGCTCTTTCATGATCGATAATCATTGAACGGAAACGTATTGGTTCGAAATGTCTACCTGGAGTTTCTTCATCATCTATAAGATAACACCTTGTATCAAACAAAAATAAAAGTTTGTTCTATAAAATCAAAAAAAGGAAAAATCCTTACCTGCAATGACTGTAAGTTCACATGGAGGCTGCCATCTTGAAAACCGTGAGAAGCATAGGTTCTAGTCCCCAGTAATGTGAGTTTAAAGCAATCCATTGAGAATTTTTTTTTTAACAAAAAGCACATAATGTTCATTTTTTCAGTTATCTTTTTACATCACATTATAACTTGTCCTTGTTTAAACTTCCTAGCAAAACACAGTATGTTTTGCATGCTTTGATCCCGCCTCCTTTTCAAGTAATTTGTTTTTACGAACATATTATTGCCCCGCAGAGCGTTATGTTTTTACCTTGGCTGCTTCTTTACTGAAAGCAACCAGAGTAATGACTAATCTACAATACTAACTCAAAAATCACATGGAAACCCAAACTGGCTTGTATATACAAACTGTATCCACAGGCATCCTACTCAGTC
>OX421449.1:33406405-33418905 GCA_949126865.1 Montipora capitata | reverse complement strand
AATTTGACCAAGGCGCCCAAATTTGCCTTATACAAGGCCTTAACTGTTTATTACTATTTCAACGATTAATTTCATCCTGTCATACTCATCTAACTGCTTTCCTTCCCAAATCTTTCCTGAGTGCTCTTCCTCTTGTTTTTTCATACCACAAGGTCACTCATCAACATTCAATACACTTGCTCGAAATCAACCAATTCTGTTTTCAATGCCATCCAAAACATCATTTAGCGAGGACTTTTAAGTTTCAGCGATTTCAATGTCACCATGGACATTACATCTCTATACACAGTCGTTCCCAATAGCAAAGGTCTTCATGCACTTAAACACTTTTTCGATCAGCGCACTGTCAAAGAACCAACATTCCTCCGCCTTGCCGAACTAGTTTTAATGCTTAAAACTGTTTTTCATTTGCCAGCACTACATGTATTACAAACAAATTAATGGTGTAGCGATGGGCACAAGAATGGGACCTAGCTATGCCAATCTTTTTTTAGGATATGTTGAACACCAATTTTTTAATCAGTACAACTGCCCCAAACCTGAACTCTACGGCCGCTACATCAACGACTGCATTGGCGCTATTTCATCCAGCAGAGAAGAACTCAATCAATTTATAACCTCCCTCAATTCTTTTCATCTGGCTCTTAAATATACTTGGGAAGTTTCAGAAACTTCATTGGCTTTCCTAGATATCAAAGTTTCTATTAGTGGCAACGTGCTATGTACCAGTGTGCACTACAAACCTACAGATTCTCACAGTTATTTGCTGTATTCATCGTCACATCCATCACATGTCAAGAACTCCATTCCTTATTCTCAATTTCTTAAACTTCGACGTCTATGTAGTGATGACTCCGATTTTTCCAGCAAATCAGAGGAGATGTGCCAGTTCTTCGAAAAATGTGGCTATCCTGTCTCTGTTTCATTCATTCATAGTTTTAGCCCATCAAATCTTTCCAGATCCATCGGGACGGGAATCACTCAATATCGCCGATTCATGGAATCTGTAAATAGTCTTTGAGTCTTTGAAACCTGGTGAATTAGTGGAACTTTCTGGTAGAAACCACGCTTATCTAGCATGAATAGTAACTGTTTTCGCACTTGATTGTCTGGGCAGTGAATTAGGTGACCGAGATATTTCCTTTGCACTGATTTTACGAAAGTCTGATACTGGAATGGTGTTGCAAAGGGCATGGAGTTTCTTGGTTGACCATTTGAACCGGAAATTCTCGTCATTATCACTTGCGCTTTTAGTGCGGGCCCAACCGTTTGGGATCATCGAACGGAGAAATTGGTTGTACACAGCATCGATTCTGTCAAAGTTTCACGCTGTAATTGTCCAGCATTGGCAGCCGTAGGTGAGACGGGACCTCACTTCGGCGTTAAGGACTAGGATTCTTGTAGCAAGCCTGATTTTGTAATGGCAGAAGAATCTTTTTCTGGATGCAAATTTGGCCTTAGTTTGTTCAGTACGCATGTTGATTTCTACGTTGCTGGTGTCATTGTTATCGAACTGGATTTGAGCACCGAGGTAATGGAACTGTTCGGCGTTTTCGACTGTTTTGTTATCAAGCTGGATTATGAAACTAGGGTAGGATGCAGATGAAGACGGAACCGTGGAGGAAGAAGCAGTTGTTTTTGGGTTGGAGTCTTAGAGAAAGTGAAAATTTGATATCATGGTCTCGGTTTTGGTTGGATTGGCCATCACCAAGTATTGTCCAAACGTCCTTCATAGCTCCGATGTCGCTGTATGAAGCAAGTTTTGTGACTTGGTCAGCAATACCAGGTCATCTGCATAACCGCACCACCTGACAGGGTGTTTTCACCTTTTGGAGTGTTTCTCGGGTCTTGGTCGGCGGCTGGAATGGTGTGCGAGTTAATTCAGTAATGGTATGTGAAAAACTCAATGTCGAGAGCCCGTGCGCGTTCCATAAAATCTCGCATGCATAAGTCGAACAGAAGTGAAAATAGTAATGGCCCCTCGGGCTCTCCCTGCCTCGTACCACTAGTTGTGGGGAATGTTGCTGTTGGTCCAGCCTTCGGGAATCTGCAGTAAGTTTGACTGTAGAGGTGCTCAAGAATATCCTCAAGAATATCCTGGCCAGGAGGAAAATGCGTTTCTAAGCAGAGAAAGATTGTCCTACGACATAATTTGTCAAAAGCCGCGCTGCAGTCAACAAATGAAGTAAATAGTGGCTCCCGATTTGCTCCAGAGACTTGTTGTGACCGTTTGAGGACAAAAATTCAGTCATTAAATGTTGATTTGTCCTGCACAAAACCGTTTTGATGGTCGTGTATTTGCACTCGAAGCCAGTGCTCAAGCTCAAGCTCGTAAGCTTGCAAACTGCCGATCCAACGGTCAGTCCGTGCCAGGTGGTCGGGCATGAACATGGGTTTTTCCGTTTCCACAAGCACATCAGGTTCGAAAATGACTATTCTTCAGGTACCTGTCGAGTGCGCCAGACCTCGAGAATTAGCTGATACAGCTGCTGTAGAAACTGTGGGCAGTCTCGGGCAGGTTTCAGGGACTCGTTCGGGATATCACTACTGGCTTTACGCTTTTTTGCCGTTTTACAGGCGTCGTAAACCTCGTCTAGATTTGGTGGATCGTGGTTTACCGGATTTTGTACTGAAAGTTGCTGTAGGTAGGCAATAAATTGGGGCGGAGGTTGTGAGATGAGAGCAGCGGGTGTACTTTGAAGTGACGGTGCTGCAAAGTGCTGCTTGAAGTGTGTGAGTAGCTTGTCTGGCCTACAACCGTTGGACGGTGCTGGTTTGAAGGTTGTTTCCGAGCGCTGGAGGTTGGCAAAAACCTTCTTGATTTGGCAGTTAACCGCATTCATGTTGATTCGAGAAGCTTCGTTGTTGTAGATGTTACAAAGTTGCCATGAACATGCTCGAATGTCTCTGTGTACCTGCCGGATCGCAGCTGGATCGTGTAACTGTTCTTTTCGTGATCGGAGGTCTTGCAGTCGCTGATCATCAGCCCATGGGGCTTGAGCTTGGTCATGCGTGTATTTTGGGAGTGTTTCAGTTGCGGTTTGTTGAAGGCATTCAGTTAATTGAGTGTTTGCTTCATCTACGGTTACCGGTGTACTGTGCGTCGCTGCGATTTTGGTTACTGCTTGTTCATAGCTGGCTTTAACCTCGAAATCCTGAAACCCACCGATATCATGACATGTCCATTTTGAGCGATGTGGTCGATAGCATTCCACTCTTGATCTGGGTGTGTGTGCTGTTGTAACTAGGATTCAGTAATTGGTCTCGAAGTCTGCGGAACAGTGCACTCTTCAGTTTGTGATGTATTGTCTGAAAACAGGTTCACACGTCACATACTCCAGGCAACGCTTCGTTTTGTTGTCATTTGACCTCCATGTCCAACAACGACTCCACTCATGCTTGAACCAACTGTTCAACACTGATAAGTTCGAATTTCTCGGTTTGGTTGGTGTGTGGGTTGGTTGTCTTGATTATTCTGCTGTCATTGCCCATTCTCTTGACTTTCTGAACTGCACAAACTGTTAAGCTGACTTTTGACACTTGTCTCACTATCTCTTGACATTTGTCGTCAGTTGATGCAGTCCTCACATTGATGGTACCAAACTTCCATTGATGTGTGATTTGGAACTAGTAGGAGTTGTTGAAGACCATGCTAGCATTGGGCCGGACACTTTACAGAAGCTGTGTGTGGTGAAGGTGAATGACTGTTCGCTAGGTTGCTTGGCCTCAGAAGAATAGACTGTTGCTCTAGTAGCTGCTAACAATCTTGGTGGTGTTCTGTGGTTGCGTTTCTACACGTTTTAGATTCAGTCGATCCAGGGGACAGGTGACTCCTTTTTGGTGTTGACTTAGACTGATAACTGCTCTCAAGCTGTTGCTGAGCTGCAGCGAGTCAGACTGAATGTGTAGAATTCACAGAAGTTTGCTGTTTGATAGCTTTGCGGGCGGTGCAGGGGTTGCACCTAGTTCGTTTTCGTGAATGTAGTATCGTATCTAGTGGTATCGTAGTATCGTATCTCGCCGTCCTGTGGTCACAGCGGGCCATTATCACGCCCAACAATTTGATCAACAGTCAGCACTACAAATGGCACAAAAAGATAAGAAGGACAGAATTCCATTCACCCTCACTTTCTATCCTCATAATCACGCAGTCAAGAGTATCATTCTTAATAACTTTAAATTACTTCATAATTCCATCATGATAGTACCAAAATAGCATCAGACAACACAAGAAATTTCAAGTGTAGAAGTAAATCTCTTCCCCTTTCCCTTAAAATTTCGATCATAGAAATAACACAATGTTTTCAGTTGACAACCTCCAGTAATCTTCCAAAACCTACTCAACACAATGTTTCATGAAAACAGGAAAAATATTACGTACAAAGCGCGCCAAATCCATCAGCAACCCGCCATTTTCGTGGAGGATTTTAAAATCGAATTAAAATACGTGAATATTTGCATATTTGCTATTTGCATAGCTTATTTATCAAAAATAAAGCTTAAATCGGTTAAAGAAATACCATGGTAATGTTCTTATAAAGGTGAGCCACTTGGACGTGAAGATTTAAGACGACTGCCGAGCAAACGAGCCACCTCAACAAATTCACCTTAGATTTTGTATCAAACCATTCGTGCCTGGAGCTTCGCGCATCGCGCATATCTCATGTAACTTGAATTTCACGAAGATCGATCAGATTGCCGCGAAAAACAAGAAAATAAAAAACAAAGAAACAACTCTGTGCGAACGAAAAAAAAAAAAAACTCGCCGGGCGTCTCGAACCACCGACTTATACTTGCCTTTTTCTCGCGCTAATCTCACATCATTCAATTGAACTACCGATGCAAGAGATATTTTAATTTGTTCGGTTAAACAATAAAGACCGAGTGTCGCTTCGCCGGTAGTGTTTTTGCATAGCTTATTTCTCAAAAATAAAGCTTAAATCGGTTAAAAAAATACCATGGTAATGTTCTTATAAAAGTGAGCCACTTGGACGTTAAGATTTAAGACGACTGCCGAGCAAACGAGCCACCTCAACAAATTCAACTTTAAACCACTCGTGCCTGGAGCTTCGCGCATCGCGCAGAACTCATGTAACTTGAATTTCACGAAGATCGATGAGATCATCACGAAAAACAAGGAAAGAAAAAAACAAAAAAACAGCTCTGTGCGAACGAAGAAAAAATTCCCTTGGCGCGTCAAACCATCGCCATGTGAATTCGTATCTTTGGCTTTAATCGATTGCGCTACCGATGTAGTGACACTTCATTCAAATGTATATATCGAACAATGAACGGTAAGTGTCGCTTCGCTGATTCCAGTGTTTTCAAACGCGAAGCCGATAGTGTTTTTGCATAGCTTATTTCTCGAAAATAAAGCTCATATCGGTAAAAAAAATACCAGGGCAATGTTCTTAAGTTCATTTCCAGTCAACTTGCAAAATTTGGGCTAGTTTTGAGTAAAACTGAAAATCGACCGAAATTGTCACTTACTAGGTTTTTGCATCCAGCCCTTCATTTGCTGTACTCTTTCAGACACGATCAACACAGCAACATTTTCTATCGAAAACAATATTATTTTACCGTCTTTTTGCCTCGGCTTTTTATCCAGGACTTTACATATTTGCGAATGCATTTTTTCCGATTTTTTACTTTAGCAGCTCATATTAAGTATAATTTGAAGGAAAATGTTATCGACACCATGAAAATAGGTTACTTTCGGCCTTGGTAATTAAACCTACACAGATTGTAATTGCGAAAGCTTAAGTTAAATTGCACAACTTACCAAAATCGGGTCAAATGTCCACCGGCGCACAGCATTGATTCCATGACCGAAAAACCTGAAAAAAATGACCGTTTTGCCAAGTCACGGTTTTACGATTTATTGGAATCGTAATGACTCGCCATTGACATGTTTCCGACCAGAAAACAGCAGTCCAATAGATAGTGGCAAACCTCATGAATTCCACGACGCAAAGTTCCTTCAACCAAGTTCCATACATAACAAAACTCAAGTAACATTACTGCTATTTGTTAATTCTTACTGTCACACATTCTTCTCATTGGACACTTGGTGGTAAGGTTACTTTGCAATCAACAGTCACTACTTCATGCCTTGTTCAGTTGCATTCCGCTCTATTCGGATAACAATTTCAAAACATCCAAGCAATCTTGGTCGATGAGTGAGCGATCGACTTTGAAACGCTGTTTTATCGCCTTTAAAATGCACCAAACGGCACATGCAACATCATAATATCTGTGAAGAAACAGATCCGGTATTCCTCTTTGTGGACCATGCAACGAGTTTCAATTATCGATCAATGCACTGTTCTCCGTCCTCTTATTCTTGCAAGTATCAAGAGCACTAAAAAGTCGCCGAATGTCGCTGGAGCGGTTACGTGGGAGAGCATCTGATTTGATCATGTTCTGTTCTGTTCTGTTCTGTTTTAATTTTTTGGCTTCATCAAATGTTTTTTCGATTTTCGTTTTGCTAATTGGTAGTACACGGAAGATTTTCAACACGTGAAAAAAGGGACGTTTCGTAAATTCATTAGAATACGGAAAAGGTAACATTAGTGCTTCCTCAAATAGGATGTTTTTCAAAGTAACATTACCAAAACTAGAATGACCCTTTGTTGACTCTTCAACATAATACCAGAGTTTCTAATTCGCAGAACTCCTCAACTCCTCACTTTTAGTTGAGTTTGTTTTTCGATACTTTCTATTTACGTTTAGCATCCGAAATTATAGGTCATAAAATGTTAAGGCAAACACTGAGAGTCCCAATTCCGACGGAACTTTTGACTATAATCGGCATGCGAACATTTGACTCGTGGCTCATAAAATATACAGTCAGCGATGTTTGTATTTTACACTTGTTTATTTGTTTGTTCATTTTAACTATTCAACTTTTGTATAAATGCTTCATAAACGTTGTTTTTCTTTTTATGTATTTGGGGAGTCTGTAGAGAGTGCTAAAAGAAAGGCTGATTTTGCTGTTGGGTGGAACCTTTGCATTTCAAACGCTTGTGTCTGGAATTTTGAACGGAGGCATCCTTGGAGTAGAGCTTAAACTAGCAACTTTATTGCGTGTGACAGGAAATAACAAAATTTATTTGTTTCTCCGAGAACCAAATTTGCGTGTAGATGTATCTTATACTTTCCACTGATAAAAGCGGAAAAGGGACTTCAGGTGTCAGTAATGTTACTGAGAAATGTGCGATACCGTTCGTAGCTGTGTAAATAAAATCACAGAAGTCGCTCATATTGCTGAGGCCAATTTTTAAGTGAGAAGGCCAAGATCGGTTGCCTACTGGAGAAAAAATGCAACACTAATAAAGGTTATTAGGCACTTTAACACCGTTGAGTTTTTTGGAGGTTTTAATCAGCTTGACGTGTTATCAACGGTCACTGCGTTTTTAGTGACGTTAGTTTAGGACTTCAGATCAGAAAACGTCACGACAATAGTAGAACTTATCGTTGTTTGAATTCAAAGCTTTCTTCGAAAAAGTTCCTCTTTTCAAGCCTTGTTTACCTTCCATATACTAGAAGTCTGGAGTACGAAAAGCGCCTGTCTAAAGAATCTGGCAGATGCTTCATAAACGTTGTTTTTTTTGCGTATTTGGGGAGTCTGTAGAGAGCGCTAAAAGCAGAAATCCAATTTGATCACATGATCATCTACCCCCCGAACTTAACCTGCGATCGGGTGTACTTTTCAAAAAGGTACGTAGAAAAGTATGTTTAATAGTTGAAATGAAGAAACAAATAAAAAAGTGTCAAATACAAATATCCCTGACTATACTATATGAGCCACGAGTCAAATGCTTGCATGCCGATTATAGTGAAAAGTTCCGTCGGAATTGGGACTCTCAGTGTTTGCCTTAATATTTTATAAGCTATAATTTCGGATGCTAAACGTAAATAGAAAGTATCGAAAAACAAACTCAACTAAAAATGAGGAGTTGAGGATTTCTGTGAATTAGAAACTCTGGTATTATGTTGAAGAGTCAACAAAGGGTCATTCTAGTTTTGGTAATGTTACTTTGAAAAACATCCTATTTGAGGAAGCACTAAGTTACCTTTTCCGCTCTTTACGAAACGTCCCTTTTTTCACGCGTTGAAAATCTTCCATGTACTACCAATTAGCAAAACGAAAATCGAAAAAACATGTTATGAAGGCAAAAAATTAAAAAGTTTGCGCAAATTGAACAGAACATGATCAAATCAGATGCTCTCCCATGTAACCGCTCCAGCGACATTCGGCGACTTTTTAGTGCTCTTGATACTTGCAAGAATAAGAGGACGGAGAACAGTGCATTAATCGATAATTGAAACTCGTTACATGATCCACGAAGAGGAATACCGGATCTGTTTCTTCACAGACATTATGATGTTGCATGTGCCGTTTGCTGCAATTTAAAGGCGATAAAACAGCGTTTCAAAATAGATCGCTCACTGATTGACCAGATTGCTTGGATGTTTTAAAATTGTTATCCGAATAGAGCGGAATGCAACTGAACAAGGCATGAAGTAGTGACTGTTGATCGCAAAGTAACCTTACCACCAAGCCTCCAATGAGAAGAATGTGTGACAGTAAGAATTAACAAATAGCAGTAATGTTCCTTGAGTTTTGTTATGTATGGAACTTGGTTGAAGGAACTTTGCGTCGTGGAATTCATGAGGTTTGCCACTATCTATTGGACTGCTGTTTTCTGGTCAGAAACATGTCAATGGCGAGTCATTACGATTCCAATAAAAATTGTAAAACTGTGACTTGGCAAAAAGGTCATTTTTTTCAGGACTTTCGGTCATGGAATCAATGCTGTGCGCCGGTGGACATTTGACCCGATTTTGGTAAGTTGTGCAATTTAACTTAAGCTTTTGCAATTACAGTCTGTGTAGGGTTAATTACAAAGGCTGAAAGTAACCTATTTTCATGGTGTCTATAATATTTTCCTTCAAATTATACTTAATATGAGCTGCTAAAGTAAAAAATCGGAAAAATGCATTCGGAAATATGTAAAGTCCTGGATAAAAAGCGGAGGCAAAAAGACGGTAAATATTGTTTTTCATAGAAAATGTTGCCGTGTTGATCGTGTCAGAAAGAGTGCAGCAAATATTCACGTACTTTAATTCGATTTTAAAATCCTCCACGAAAATGGCAGGTTGCTGATGGATTTGACGTGCTTTGTTCGTAATAATATTTTTCCTGTTTTCATGAAACATTGTGTTGAGTAGGTTTTGGAAGATTACTGGAGGTTGTCAACTGAATAAATTGTGTTATTTCTATGATCGAAATTTCAAGGGAAAGGGGAAGAGATTTACTTCTACACTCGAAATTTCTTGTGTTATCTAATGCTATTTTGGTACCATCTGTTGTGTTCTGTGCTTAACGATAACTCACAACCGCATTTAAGACTCATTTAAGCTCAAGACCTTCCTAATAACATTCTCCCGCTCTCCTAATATCCCGTATGTCCATCACGTCACCTATACTACATCCCTCCTTTTCTTTACAGAATATAAAGCATGTTCCTTAGTGGTCAAACACAATCCAAACGCTGAGTTCAAATCAATCAGTCGCAGTCAATCTCAACCCAAAAAAAACATTGTCCTTGAGGTTCAAGACATATTATACTACTTTTTTTTTTCTTTGCAACAACAACGTTGTTCAATCTTAAAGAGCAGATAATAATCACTGTTCACTGTTGATCCCATTCCCCGTAGCGATCCGGAGGGTGTCTGTTTCGTTGCGGTCTTCTTTCCATGTCATGATGATCCACCGGTGGCTCTTCTTCATGATCACTACTTTTATCAGGTTGCTCTTCTCTTGTGTTAAATTTCTTGACTTCTGTCACGTTCCTATGGTATTGACCTTTCTGACTCTTTTGCGGGGACTGAATCACCACTCTATTACCCTTTCTCTCTACGATTTCCTAAGGCTCAGGCTGAAAATTGGTTGACAGCTTGTTCGACTTTTTCTGCTTTAGAAGCACCTGGTCTCCCACTTGGAGATCGCAAGGTTGAGCGCCTCTACTTGTGTCTGCATAAATCTTCGCCTTAGTCTTCTTTTCCCAGTCACGGTCTCGTAGTTCCTCATCATTTACTGCTCTCTCGCATAACTCTGGCAGCTTTGTGCGTATTCTTCGGCCAAACAATGACTCTGCCGGGCAGACTCCGGTAACACTGTGTGACGTTGTTCTATAGGTTGCGAGGTAGTGAACGAGCTCTATCCTCCAATCTTTACCTTCCGCTTGTGCGATCCTCATACTCTTGAGCAAACTCCGGTTTTGTCGCTCTACCTCGCCATTGGCTTGGGCCCATAATGGAGTAACCTTACGGTGTAGAATGCCATTATCCACAAGGTACTTCTCAAATTCTTGGGATCGGAACTGCGGTCCGTTATCACTCGTTATGCTCACAGGTAGACCATGGACAGCAAATATTCTCTCAAGATGCAAGATGATCTGGGACGCGACGATTGATGTCAAGATTTCCACTTCATAGTATCTGGTGTAATAGTCAACAACGACCAACAGGTACTCCCCATGTGGCATCGGCCCCAAAAGGTCTAAAGACAAGTCCTGCCATTTGCCTTGCGGTAGTTCAGTGGGCATCAAAGGCTCTGGTGACGTAGGTTGTCCGACTAATCGACATCCATGGCAGGACCGCACATAGCGTTCTGCATCTTTGTCTATCTCAGGCCACCAAACTTCGCAGCCTTAATTTCGTGGCAACTATCCCCACGTGACCCCTGTGTGCAATAGACAGTACCCGCTGTCTTAAACTACGGGGGATAACGATGTGGGTCCCCCGCAGAACTACTTTGCCCCTGGTACATAGTTCTCCTCTTACTGGAAAATATTGAACTGTTTCTTTGTTATTCCAGTCACCAACACGGATGCACTGTCTGACATCGGAAAGCTCCTTATCGTGATGTGAATGCTCTTCCATCTCCCGTGTCGTCATGGCTTTTGGAGTCGCTGTCTGGGCTACGAATCGCACATACTCCTCCGCAACGTTCTCTATCCTCCGCCCTTGCTGGTGGTCCCGACAAATCAATCTGGATAAGGCATCTGCTATGTTTTCACTGCCTGGCTTGTATTTGACTGTGTAATCAAATTCTTGCATGCGCAATACCCAACGTTCAATGCGCGCTGGGGGATTTGTCTTCTTGGAATACAGAACTTCCAACGGCTTGTGATCTGTTATAAGGAGAAACTTGGTTCCATATAGATAAGTATGAAAGCGCTCGCATGCCCATACGATGGCTAGCGCCTCTCGCTCACTTTGGCTGTATCTGCGTTCAACGTCAGTAAGGCTGCGACTAGCATACATAATCACTCTGAATTCACCTCCTTGTTTCTGGGCAAGCACAGCACCCAACCCCACTGGGCTTGCATCAGTAATAACATGTGTCACAGCTTCTTTGTCATAGTATCCTAGAACTTCTGCTCGGGATAACTCTTCTTTCATCTTCTGAAAGGCTGCAGCTTGGGAGGGTCCCCATTTAAACGCAGCACCCTTTTTCATCAACTTTCGAAGCGGTTCTGAGAGAGTTGCGAGATCTGGGATAAATCTTCCACTGTAATTCACCAGACCGAGGAATGACCTGACTTCAGAAACAGATTCGGGTTCTCTTGCATCTACCACCGCTTTCACCTTGTCTGCCGCCACTCCTACCCCACGGCTGGAAAGCACATGGCCCATGAATGTCAATTCATTCATGGAAAATTGGCACTTCTCCAAGTTAAGGGTAAGGCCCCGTTCACGTAGGCGCATCATCACCTTTCGCAGTCGCTCGTCATGTTGTTCCTGAGTCGCACCGTGCACTATGATGTCATCCGAGATGTTATGTACTCCCTCAATGTCTTGCAACGTCTGCTGGATGACCTGTTGATACTTTTCTGGGGCTGATGATATTCCAAACATTAGTCTCTTATACCTATACAGGCCTTTGTGTGTAATGAATGTTGCAATTTCACGAGACTCTTCTGACAATGCAATTTGGTGGAACCCCCACCTTAAGTCCAACTTGCTGAACACTTTACTGCGGTTCATGTCTTGAAGCACTTCGTCGATGGTAGGGATAAGGTACCTTTCACGCTCAACTGCACAGTTCGCTTGCCTCATATCCACGCAAAGTCTCACCTCCCCATTGGGTTTTGGAAGAACCACGACAGGACTGACCCATGAAGACGGGCTGTTAACTTTCTCAATGATATCCATGCTTTCCAGCTGATCCAATTTCTTCTCAATCTTGTCTCTTAGACTGAATGGTGGCCTGCGCAGGGGCTGTACCACAGGAGTGGCATCATCTTTAACGTGCAACTTTAACTGGTACCCTTTTAGTTTCCCCACACCTTGAAAACATTCTTTAAATTCTTCCACAATGTCGCTGCTTATCATGTTTATGGGAGTTCCTATTCGGAGAACCCCGAGCTCAGTTGCTGTCTTTCGGCACAACAAAGGCTGTCCTTTCCCTTCAATCACTACAAATTCAG
>OX421449.1:33391405-33401405 GCA_949126865.1 Montipora capitata | reverse complement strand
GTCGTTGATGTTCTCTTTCGCTCTCCTTTCGTTTCTGTTCTAGACATAGGTCCTCCAGGCATCATGTAACCTTATCAGAGCTTCTAAAGATATGCCAAAAATTGCAATACAGAGAAAAAGCAGCTCTAAGCAAATGAAAAATAAACACTCAGCTGTAAGTTTATATCCCTCCGCTACTTGACTTGAATAACTGGGTAGCCACCAGTGTGGACCACAGCTATCATGAATCATGAAAATTCCACCTGATTACGGAAAGTGTTGACTGTGAAAGAACTCTAGTTGACATAGTATGGCCGTGTAGCTGCGTCGAGCTGCAGAAAGTGTGTGAAAAATGAAGCCTTGCTTATGTTTAGGTGAGTTAACCTGGGTTGAGCCGGCAATTCAGTCAAAAACCAGTACCTGGTCAGCGGTCAACTTAAAAAAAAAAAAACAGCTGACCTCGGTGACCTCTCAGCTTTAGCCCACGATATGGTCACCTGATACTGGTCAGCGGATACCTCGTTTTGACAGGTGTCAATTGATCAAAACATGGATGTTCAATATCAAAGATGTATGCTCTAAACTAGCATGATACTGGTCACATTGGCATACATGGAGGAGTGGACGTACGGACGTACGTACGGTTGATGACATCATGGCTATAAAACCAAAATTTCTCGCATCAATGGGTTACCATATTTTCTTAACTATGGTGCTCCGCGGGAGCGGAGCTCTGCTATAATTTTGATAAAGCATCCTGGGTATGGTAGTAAAAGAATACAAATAAGTATTTCTGTAAAAAAAAACATTAAAAGCAAGATGAACACACCATAACACCAAACCCGATGTGGCCATTACGTCATGAATGCGCACAACCATTGTTGTATTGTTTAATGGCTCACATAGCCATCTTCGCCAGGGAATACTTTCCATTGACCCCTTATTAGATTAGCATCCTAAATCAATACAGTGTCACTTTCTACAACATTCTGTCTAGCAGCGTGCCACTTCTGTTGAATTAGGAGTCCTGGAAAGTAATCTCTTATATCCATTGCTTCCAGAAACTGTTTGTTACTTGTTGTTTGAATTGAAATTGATGCTGAATTTTCTATGTTTGTTCAAATGGCCCAGTATTCATGCTGTAGATTGTCCGAGTAGCAAGTCATTTGTACCGAGATAGGTTCCCTTGCTAGATGTTGTTGGTCTTTCATTAATTAGGTTAGCTACCTCAGAGCACACAGTTTGTAGTTTAGAGTATGTCATAACACTATTTCCTATTGCAGCTTTTAAGTGCCCTTTTAACAGATTTAATCAAAGCCTCAGATACAGCATTCTGCGATGGGGCATCTGCTGATGTAAATATCCACTGTAGTTCTTCAGTAACTCTATATTCTTTGTCTACATCTTGGTCTAAGCCTTTGAAGATTCTTTGTAATTCTTCATTAGCTGCAACTACAGCTGTAATTGTGAACCATTATCGGAGTACAATTTCTTCAGGTATCCTCTCATTATGGCTGCAAATCTTCTTAACACTTTAAGAAACTTGTCAGTACTATGATCCAGTTATGTCCAGGTTTGCATGCAAATGCAAAAATTGCGAATTTTGCGAAAAATCGAAAAATCGTTAAAGGTTAAAAGAAGTCAAGTCGTGGTTTTTGTACTTTTTGCAAAAATTGCTACATTTGCAAAAAATTGTTACCGGTGAAAAGAAGAAGACAAAACCCCAACTTGGACTCACGAATTTAATGAATTTTACGAAAATTGCAGAACACTGAAAAGAAAGGGAACAATAGTCCCCAACAAGAGTTGCGATTTTTGCGATTTTAACGATTTTTGCGAAAATTGCGAATTTTGCAAAAAAATCACAAAAAAAAAAAAAATCACGTAAAAGGTTAAAAGAAGTCAAGTTGTGGTTTTTGTACTTTTTGCAAAAATTGCCACATTTGCAAAACATTGTCACCGGTGAAAAGAAGAAGACAAAACCCCAACTTGGACTCGCAAATTTAATGAATTTTACGAAAATCGCAGAACACTGAAAAGCAAGAGAACACTACCGGTAGTTCCCAACAAGAGTCGCGATTTGTCTGTGGGTGTCAACAACCAACAAACATCAAACTTGTCTTTCAAAACCACTTAACCTTAAATCTGTAGTTTCTCAAAGCCTTTAAGAGTGAATGTCTCTAAAAATCAAAGAAAAGTGAAAAAATCACAGACATGGTCAAAAAATCATTTCGTCCCATTTTTTGTCAACAGGTAGCTATAGGTACTACCTAAAGTGAAATGAGGTTAGTTTGTGTAAATATTCATTTTTATGAGAATAAACCGTTATGAATTGCATGATTGAAAATGAGTGTGTGCGAGCTCAAAATTATGCAGTTTTTAGGCCATCCGTGCATGAACTAAAATACAACAGCAGGACTTCTCTAGCTATAAATATACATGTGGCCTTCCTTTACCAAGAGATAGTGATATTTTTTGTACTGTGTTCTTTCTGATCTTCACCATTTTTAATTCATGCTTAACCTGGCCTAATATAGCGTGGCAAAAATGCATGTGGTAGTGTCTCAAAATCTCTAAAAATACTATCACAAGGGCTTATAAGGTGGGTCTTCAAATTCATCGTTTTATTCTTCTGGTATCTTCAACTGTTTTGATATACTAACCAACCAACCAAACTTCGGTAAATTGTAAATGGGGCCACATTGAAATGAACAAAATCAGCATTGCAATGACACAAACAAAGGATTGTTTGAGTCGCAGAGGCACTTAGCTTGTTATGTTTGCTTTCACATCAATAGTTCCTTACCTTAAAAATCTTTTATAAGCCCTTATAATGCCGCTTGGAAGATATTTTCAATATATTGTCCTCTGCAAGTTGGTGTGAAGGGGGCCGACCGGAGCACTCATTGAAGCCACTGACGAGTAAACTAAAGTTAGTTGTTGTTTTCATTTTCTACAATACACTGTATGTAGTAACTCAGTTCCGTTTAGCCTACTTTGATCCTAATTTTAGATCCCGTACAACACAGCAGGCAACGATAGCAATTTGCCGGATTTTAATTAATTTTGCACAGGTTCCTGTGTGTGCATGACATATGATAATCTGTCATGTAACGAGATCAACTGACTATTCTTTCTTTCTCAGAAATAAAATCTAAACAAATGTATTGCCATCATGAACGAAAAAGATACAATAAAGAAACAGACTTTCCAAAATGTCACAAATATAAACTGTACAGTGAAAACTTTATGGAACGAAAACAACAATACAATTTTTCCATGGAAAACAAAAGTGACCAATTAACGACACTAAACAAAAAGCAAAAAGAGTAATAATCGTCCGTGAAAGGAATAAAGATAACAGTTGCTTTAACTCCAGCAGAAAAAGAATGTCTTGTTCTTTCCTTGATATTGTTGGTGGAGCTTGTGGTGTAGAGAAACATGCAAGGCATCAGTCCACTCACACAGTACCACTGTCATCATGCAGCAAGGATATCAGAGGCCATGCAAGCATTTTTACAGTTTTCAGGTGTTGAGACAGAGATAGAACTTATCTTAGCAAGAAGTGGGTTTTTCGCAAAGCCCATCAATTTTTCGGAAATTACTGTTTGCCCATTACATCGATCAAGCCTTGGAATTGGATGGAGAAGAGCTAGTAGATTATGTTCTGTACCTCAGGATGTCTCCGGTCACAAAAAGGAATCTAAAGAAGTACCTGCAGCAGAAAGGGGAATTACTTTGCAGCACTCCATAAAAATTCTTGAAATTATGAAAACCCTCGTGCCGTGAAGTGATAACAATGAGTCATGATCTTGTAAGAATTGACATTCTTCTAGTTTATTCTCACTGTCTGCAAGGATAAACATCCGTATATCTTTCATTTCACGCAGAGTACTTGGCGGGAATCACCAACTTTATATCCTAACTTCAAATCACTTCGCTGTCACGTAAAACAATGCCAAGTTTAACAGCAAAATTATTTTCATCTCTTTTCAGGATTTTGCAAACATTTTTACGTCGGAATCTTGTTCAAACACCTCTTTCTCTTGGCTCCTGTCAAAACTAATTGATGGTGTGGGGAACGCTTGAATTAAGATATTCACAGATATTAGGAGCGCTTACCATTTGAATGGAATTTTCAGTAATTCCGGGGAGAATTCAAATGGAACGGTTCATCCCGGTGGAATTTTTTCGGAAAAATGGTAATACCTTTCGAGATGGCGATGTCGAAAGCCCCTGGCAAAAACAAAGAATCAGTAATAATTGCAGGACATGGATGCCACAGGAGGTGTGGAAAACATCACAGAAGGTCTAAGTGGTGTAAGCTTGGTGAGTTTTTTCAAAGTGGGTTCATGAAAAAATTTCCATCCAATAGAACTAATGAAAGTGAAAAACCTTAACGCATTCTCTGAATTCTCCTTTCTCTGCCCCTTTCAAGGGTTCAACCAAGGTGGGAGAAGGGCGTGTCCAGGGTAACTTGCATGCCTAAGCTTGAAACGCCACCATTGCCGCCCGTCAACGACTGGCAAAACCAATCTTGTCTACGAGTTTTTCTAGATGATGAAATGCTTCCACTCCTTGTGGTGAAAAGTTACCAAAGTCCTTGCAGAGACTTGCGAACAGATGAAGAACACAAGGCCAAAACTCTCTGCAGAGTTCTCTTACTCATAGGCTCAAAGTTGGTTTCATAGCAGTATTGTTGATCCTGCTGGACAATGCGTTTGGGTATCATTGTTCTGATAACATTGGGTGTTTTTATGATCTTGCCAGTTGACAATTTCAGAAGTTTTTCCCGGAATGAAACATCTTGAATAACATGTGGACTCGTTATGAAAGAAACAAAATGTTCTAATTTTACAGGTTCAATTCTCATTCTCCTTTTCTCCTGGTTTTGGAAGAGGAGCAGCTCTTCCATGTAACAGCCTGTGGCTGTGGCTTCGAACTCCACAATCATGTTATAGATTTACCACTAGCTTTTTTAGTTACTGCCAATCAAACTTCGATCAATACATTGACATAAACCAAAACGCTATCCACACGCACAATAAGTGATTGAATGCCGCATTTCCAAAATATTGAGAATCCTTGTAATGCTATTGCTTCTATTCAAACTATATTTATGAAAAGTCATCAACATCATCTTCATTGTCTTCGTCGGCTATGACATCTTCGGAATCCTCCAGAGGCTGGTTCCCACAATCTTTGAGCGTACAGAGATCTGTACACCTTGGGCCACTACTCGGACAAACACAGCTAGGGAGCTCACAGATCCTCCTGCATTTATATGCCAGCAGTTGAAGCACAACCTCAGGAGCAGGTTTCTTGTCCATCCAGTCGATCAGTAGATTGGATGCGTCACTGGATGTTTGTGTCGACCATCCCATGCCATCTGGACTGGGGATATCTGGATTGGCCTCAAGACTCCTTCTCCATATACCTACAATATTACGGACAATAATAGTATATATACAACACTATACAGTAGTCCTTAGAATAACACTATTGATGGGTGTGTGTTAGTAGTGCAACGGTCTACTATCACCAGATATCATTAATGACAAAGAAGAATTTGTATACTAACCTGCTTGGTAGTTTGCTCGTAGGACATGTTTCCTCAGGCAGTCCTGGCAAGGAGGTAGCTGGTGAGACTCCACTTCGCCATTTTTTGCACAGAATAGCTCATACCGTGCATCGTTGACTCGGCCAGTATTGTTACCAACAGACGTGTACATAGAGCAGGTTAACCTCTCCAGAACCATGAACAGATCGTCCGTTACAGCCCACGTCTGGCCTAGCTCTCTAAATCTTCTGCTATAGGTCCCATAATCGCTCTTCAGGATCTTGAGGGCACCTATTTTGCCTTTACTAGCAAAGGAACTTACTGTACCACACCCTGTAAAGGCATGTAATCCAATGAGTGCCTCGCATACCTCACGTCCGGTGCTTTACGCAACCGGAGTTGGAAAACCCCAAGAGCAAGATGAACACATCACTAATGACCTCCAGCTTCCCTGGGGTACTGAATGAATGGGCGCCTGCATGACTGCAGACTTGAAATGGAAAAAAAGGAAAGCCCTATCCAAATGTGCGATTTTGAGAGTACCATGGTTACTATCGTTGAGTCTAGAGGCAAATTTGGCAATATTTGGTTTCACTGACACTCTACAAATATCCTTTTCATACAACTCTTGATTAAGGGTCCATTCAATTTACTATGATGCTGTCTAGATTCTCTGTCAGCAACCATGTTAGTTTTGCCTGGAATATGGGCTGCAGTCAGTAATATTCCTCTGTGAATACACCAAGACCACATCTCCTTAAGTTCATTAAGTTTCCAGGAGAGACTAGTATCCATCTTGTGAAGGATTGTAACTGCTGTCACCTGGACTACCTTGAGTTTGTCTGATCTTCTGTTTAAAACATTCTAGTCCTAATTTGATATCCACTTTTCAAAGGAATTAATGTGATTTTGGGCCTCACTCAAGCTCCATAACCCCCCCAGTGGGAGTTCCCTGAAAATAACAGCCCCAACCAGTTGCAGAGGCATCTGTGTATAAGGTAACATGGGGTTCCTCATGATCACTGACATAATTCGCATCATTAGACTTTTTTATCAAAAAATGCTGCCATGAAATTCGCAAACTAAACTTTAATTGCAACACCAAACTTTCCAACCTTTCCAAGGAAGAATGGACTGCTTTACGAAATCTCAAAAACCGGAATGACCTCGTCATCAAAGCAACCGAAAAAGGCGGTGCGATAGTCGTTTGGCGCACTGACCTCTACCAACAAGAAGCAATTCGGCAACTTTCGGACACCACTTTTCACACCAAAGTCAACAAAGACCTATTTTCCGCCAATCAAAAAATCGTCAAAGAAACCATTCATAAACTCATAACCAAACAAGAACTACCAGTCACTGCCCAAAATCTCATCATCACCACTCCAAGAACGTCATGCATTTATTTCAAACCCAAAATTTACAAACCTTAACAACCCAGGACATCCAATTGTTTCAGCATGCAGTTGCCCAACTGACTTATCTCAAGCTATTTAGACAAAATCATGACGCCCATAGTGAAATCACTACCTTAATATATCAAAGACAGCAACCTTGCACTTGAAATTTTCCGTACCTTCAATTTCTTGGGCGAAAACAAAATCATTTTCACCATGGATATAACATCTTTATACACCGTAATTCCCAACAATGAAGGCCTCCAAGCACTAAAATACTTTTTAAACCAATGTCCTGTTAAAAGCCCCAGCTCAGAAACTTTACTCCGTCTAGCTGAACTAGTTCTCAAACTTAACTGCTTTTCATTTGGCGACAACTACTACAAACAAATCAACGGCGTTGCAATGGGAACTAAAGTGGGACCTAGCTACGCCAACCTTTTCGTAGGTTTTATTGAAAATAAATTTTTCTCTAACTACCACGGATCAAAACGTGATCTTTACAAATGCTTCATCGATGACTGCGTCGGCACTACTTCATCCAGCAAAGAGGAATTCATCACTGCAGTGAATTCTTTCCACCCGGCTCTAAAATACACCTGGGAAATTGCCGAAAATTCACCAGCTTTCCTCGGCATTAAACTTTTAATCAATGGCAACAGTTTATCTACCAGCGTGCACTACAAACCAACGGACTTTCATAACTATTTATTACATTCGTCCTCTCATCCACAACACGTAAAAAATGCCATTCCATTCTCTCAATTTCTTAGACTGAAGCGCCTTTGTAGTAACGACCCCGATTTTAACAACAAATGTGAGGAAATGTGCCAGTTTTTCAAAAAGCAGGGCTACCCAGACTCCGCTGTCACCACAGGCAAACATTGTGCCCAAGAAATCGATCGAGATACCCCACTACAATTTCCTTTGATTCTGCTACAACAAACTGTTTGTTTCTGGTTTCCTGTATTAAAGCTTGTATCAATAACCTTGTGGTGTGGTTGTCATGTAATAAACTGAAGTTGAATAGGGATAAGACAGAACTGTTGATTATCAGTCCTCAACACCAACCTTCTATTACCTTTCTGTCCCTTACAGATCATGATGGATCCATCATCAATCCTTCTTTATCTGCCAGAAATATTGGTGTTGTCTTTGACAATCATCTTAATCTTGAACGTCAAGTAACTGCTGTTTGCAAGTCGGCGATTTTTCGTATCCGTAAGATCTCTCGACTTAGGAAATTTTTATCATTAGAAAATGCTAAATACTTAGTTCACACCTTTGTAACATCCAGCCTAGATCACTGCAATTCCTTGTTATTTGGCCTTCCTAAGTACCTTATTCAGCGCTGACAACGTGTTCTGAATTGCCCGGCTCGACTTGTCTTATGTGGCTACAAGTTTGACTGCATCACACCCTTGTTGAAAGAACTTTCATTGGCTCCGGATTGAGCAACGTATCATGTTAAAAATTTGATTTCTCACGTTTAATGCCATGAAATTTTGGTTTTTTAGCCATGGCGTAATCAATCATACGTACGTACGTCCACCCCTCCATGTATGCTAATGTGACCAGTATCATACTTGTTTACAGCATACATCTTTGATATTGGACATCCATGTTTTGATCAATTGACACCTGTCAAAACAAGGTATCCGCTGACCAGTACCACTTGACCATATCACAGGCTCAAGCTTAGAGCTCACCAAGGTCAGCTGTTTTTTGGAAGTTGACCGCTGACCAAGTACTGGTTTTCGATTGGATTGCAGGCTCAACTCAGGTTAACTCACCTAAACATAAACAAGGTTTCATTTTTCGTGCGCTTTCTGTGGCTCGACGCTGATACACGGCCAAACTACATCAACTATAGTTCTTACACAGTGAACGCTTTCGTGTTTGGAAATTGTTTTCTTTCTGCATTTTTCGCCGGTTTCAATGCAGTTTGACATATCATGATAGCTGTGGTCCACACTGGCGGCTATGTAGTTATTCAAGTCAAGTATCGGAGGGATATAAACTTAAAGCTGTTTTTTTTTTTTTTAGTTGACAGCTGACCAGGTACTGGTTTTCGATTGGATTGCAGGCAGGAAGAATAAATAACGTGGGAGCTCTGCTTTTAGGCTTGGCTAAATCTATATATTAATTATTAATAGCTTTGTTGAATAAGGTCGTGGCTTGGGCAAATTCATTCTGGAATTCTTCGATCCATGCTTCACTTCTTGCGGCTTCATCATCATGTAGCTGTATTAAATACAAAGCATGCTTACCCTCTACTTGTTGATAAGCTTCTTTTAGGTTTTTGTATCTTATCTTGGGAATTTCAGTGTTTTACTTTTCAGCTAAGCTTCACATGAACTCGTTTTTCTTCTGTGTAAAGTGTCCCTTTTGAATACACCTCACCTTGAGAGCTTCGTCTGCCGTTTCGTCTGCTGTGGATTTTGAATGTATTGCTTGCTGATTCACTCACTTGACATCCGTTTCAAAATGATTTATTTGTCCAATGGAATATACTGTTTGAAATCTGAAAATAGTTATAGATTAATTCTTGATTCAGATTCTGTGAAATAGATAAATTACACGCATCTTATTCAATGTTTTAACATATAATAGGCACACATATTTTGCGAGTTGCTTGGTATTTTTCCAAGCTGTGCAGGGGCATGGAAAAATACAAGCAATGAGCAAAATGTCTGTGAGTATTATACAAATGTATGTTAAACTATCAAATAAGAGGTTCATTATTCCACAACAAGAAAAGATGTTATTTTGCTACAATTTAATTTGGTAAGAGTGTTTTAATGTTTGTGTGCATGCATGATGTGATGGTCACACCGGGGCTGCAGGGCCTAAAACTGGTAAAAGTGATGTACTACGTAATTTTTTCCTGTTGTGGATAAAAAAATCAGAAAAGCTTGCAGCTTTGATTTTACGATTTGATGACATGTGAAAACAGTCTATTTGTTAGCCTTGCTCAGCACATCGTTTGTTTACATTTTCTTTTGTCAGTCATTAAGTGTGTTCTCGTCGCAAGTCCTGGCTTTGTTAAGGTGGGTGTTTGTTT
>OX421449.1:33363905-33388905 GCA_949126865.1 Montipora capitata | reverse complement strand
GGGAACGAGGTTGGTTCCTTAAATCCAGAATTTCCATTCCAGGATTTAACGCCTCGTGGAAACGATTGATTTGGCTGGGTCCGCCATTTTGAAAAAAAGTCGAGACTGCACAGAACGACTGGAAGTCTGTGAATCGGGAACTGTTGAATTGGAACCAGCCAGACCTCTCGATCCGCAGCGCTGGCCAAAAGGATCGCAGCTCTGGCAACGAAAATGCTCCCCCATGAGCTGGAATTTACGGATGTGATAAGCACATTTAGGGAACATTTGTATTCTAGCGAAAAAGTGAACGGGACAATTGTATTGCAGTGCAAAAACAACAGGGGCATTTATCTCTAGCCAAATAGGCGACAGGTGGGCTGGAAAATGAGAGACAGTGACATCAGAACCCCCCTTGGAAGGCCTCAATGGTGTACTTGTACTAGTGTGTTATGCAGTTGGAGCTTACAGTATTTTAGTACAAAATTAAATTTGTATAATGTGGGACAAAATTTGTATAATGTGGGACATTGGAAGTTGCATGACCAGTTATTTCATTATTTCATAGCACTGGCAAAACTTTTTGACTTTTTTAGGAGCAGTTTTGTGACTATATGTTTCAACAGTCGGTCAAGAATGAGTGGAAGGCCATCACTGAAAACAAATCCAAGTTTGTTTTGGTACGTGATTAAGCAGTATTAAGAAGTGGCAGCTTTATACAAGACATATCTGATAAACACCATACAGCTGTAAACATATACAAGTACAAGGAAGGATTACGTTTTTGCAAATGTTGGCCGTCTAGCGCTTATATTCGAACAGACTTAACTGATTAGAGTGTAATGTGAAGTGCTAGTTTTCTACCCCATATGAACAATGTGAGCGTTAGCCCCCTTGGGCTAGATCACCGCTGCTCTACCGATTGAGCTACAAGGTCAGACGGGAGCAGGCGATTGGAATTGAAGATGTTAAAGTCACGACAATGAACATGACTTTGCACATCTTCAATTCCCACGGCCTGCTCCCGTCTGACCTTGTAGCTCAGTCGGTAGAGCAGCAGTGATCTAACCCGAAGGTCGTGGGTTCAATTCCCACCCTGGTCAGAGTTTTCTCTGTCCTTGTGTGGGCCCATTTCCATTAGTAGGGCTAACGCTCACATGGTTCATATGGGGTAGAAAACTGCCACTTCGCATTACACTCTAATCAGTTAAGGCTGTAAACATAGTTTGTTCGCTGATACAACAGTCTGATGAAGCTAATATTTATCCTTTAATTATGCAGCCATCTATGGCAAACTTTCTATATTCTTCATTCCATATAAGTGAAAGAAATTTAAAGGTTTACAAAGATGTAATTAACAGTATTTTCTGTTAACTATCAGTAGACGAACAAAGGTGTACTGGGGTCAGGCTTGCTAAGATTGTTATTTGTGACTCTCATCGCAACAACTGTTTGCAGCCAGAGTCTCAGTTTATCTCAAACTGACAACAGTTTTCCATCCTCATCTCAACCGACTCTTAACTAACTACATCTAGTTGTGGTACTGTGATGCTGTACTGCATGATTATTAAGATGCTAGAGAGGCCTTATATACAGCTGTATGATTTGGGGCTGATCTCATCAGACTGCACGCTTCACATCACAAGGAAGGGTGGTTAGAAGTTCCATCTGTTTGTTTGTTTGTTTGAAGGCCAAGTTGTGTTGACAAGAACAAAGCGAACTTAACAATATCTAATTAGCAAGGCCTAATCGGAATAAAAATTTGGCTTTATCAACGGAGTTGATAATGTAAATTGGCCTCCGTACAGAGATTCTAAAAGCTGACGTTTCGAGCGTTAGTCCTTCGTCAGAGCAATTTTGTATACTACTTCCCCACCGACGCAGCACCACAGTTTCTTTAGAAACTACCCCTTCACCCTTCACCCTTCGGAATAACAATGGTTCTTTTGTTCTCCGCCATTTTAGTCCCGTATATGAAAGTCTACCACAAAATTATGAGAATTCATTCTTCTTTGATCCAGTCACACCAACTGAAATTGGGAGGGAGATACATGTACTCTCTATCCCATTAAATAAGGCTCATGGTTTGTATTCCTGTGCAATTTGAATTCTTTGATTTGCTAGACATATTCTATCATAAACCTTGGCAAAATTAATATTATTTGTCAGTTACTTCTGGAATATGTATCCATCTAAATTAAAGCATGCTAAAGTAATTCTTATATACAAAGAAGATTACAAGACTGATCCAACTAACTACAGACCTATTTCTTTATTATCTAAGTTCAATTGTGTTTTTGAGAAATAATGTGGAGCATTTTTTGATAAAAATGACATTCTATACAGATCAGAATGCAGCTCTCATGATAATCATTCTACGCAACGTTAACATGCAATACTTCGCATTGTTAACTCTATACCAAGGAATATGGAAAACAAAGTGTTCTCATGAGGTATTTTTATCGATGTAAAGAAAGCCTTTGACACTGTTGATCACATAATTGTACTTGGTAAATTAAGTCACTATGGAGTCAGAGGCATTGTACATGACTGGTTTTCATCATACTTATTTCAATGCACACAAACAACAGAAGCCAGAGAAGTCTCTGAGAAGGAAATTGAGAAGGAAATTGTGCCGTGTGGTTTTCCACAAGGATCAGTGCTGGGTCCTCTTCTATTTCTGATATGTAAAAATGACATTCCAAATTCCTCACAAAAATTTAATTTTTTCCTGTTTACAGATGATACAAACTTGCTTTTACTTCAACAGGGTTTGAACCCGCGGAATCGCGAGGTCACGGGTTCAAACCCCGTTGAAGTCCTGAATTTTTTAGGCTTCTCTACGCAATTGTAAAAATTGCGTCCATAACTGCGAAGATCATAGCTTCACTTGATTTCATATTCGCAGTTCATATATGATTCATTTCATATACCATTTCATCATTGATTCATTCCTCACGGAACCATTAGAGCCAACAAATGACCAGCCCCCAACGTCAGTGGCTTCATAGCTCAGTTGGTTAGAGCGTCGCACTGGAATCGCGAGGTCACGGGTTCAAACCCAGTTGAAGTCCTGAATTTTTCAGGCTTCTCTACGCAATTGTAAAAATTGCGTTCATAACTGCGAAGATCATAGCTTCACTTGATTCCTTTATATATGTTGCGAAATATATATATCTGTCACTCACACTTCTTATTTGACTTATGGTGTGACTGCCTGGGGTCAGGCCACAAAAACCTACCTGAATAAATGACTGCTGCTCCAAAAGCGTGTATTTCGTGTGATGCATTTTCTAAATCCATGAACATTCCCTTTTTTGTCTTTTCAAAAGTATTACCCATTCAACTACTTTTCTTTGAAGCTGTATCGCACCTCATGTATGATGTATCAAATAGTTCTGCACCTAAAACAATCTTGGAAAGATTAGTGTAGCTCGGCTCATTTGTATGATACAAGGACTTCCTCTTGTGGCAAATATCATATTAAATTTTCACGTCTGAATCAGCAGCTGAATTCTTTTTCTTGCTTTGGCGTGAAATTATGGAATTTCCTCCCATCTCAAGTATGTAACTTGCCTAAACTAGCATTTAAAACATCAATATACAATATTGGTAGTCCAAAAGGCGAGGAGGATTCTATTGAAGCACCTAGCCTATTATCTAAAATCAATGTATATTTTAGTGAAATGAAAGCCTACACTAACCTTCAACACCTTTCTCAACATGCACTTCCAACAAGTGCACAAAAATCCCAACAGTTTGCAATGTATGTATGTATGTATGTATGTATGTATGTATGTATGTATTTTTGAAAAATAATATTTCGGCCATTTGAAATTCGCTGTGGAGTGAAGCAAGGCTGCACAATGGCACCCAGTCTGTTTGGTATTTTCTTCTCTCTCATCCAGTTCTGCAGTGAGGGCATCCTCCTCCACGCATCCCACAACAGAAAGCCACTGAACTTGACTCATCTCCACGCTAAGACCAAAGTGAAGACAGTGCTGTTAAGAGAGATGCTCTTTGCTGACGACGCTGACTTTGTCAGTTACACAGTTAGTGGACTACAAGCCATCCTACATGTAGACCTCTTTGCAACTAGTCCGTGAGCCAGTAGGGTTCGTTGGTATCATCCGGGGTGAATAAGGTTTATGGTGGTTTTCAAGCAGACTAGACCATAAACAGTGGTGAAAAGCATGATAGCAATGATTCTATGGTAGCTAGTGGATAACAGTGCTCCTTAAACCATGGCTCATGCATGGGAACGAGGGTGAAGCTTGTTTTGTGTTTTATTAGCTTCAGTTGTCCACCAAAACGAACACAAAACACATACACAACAGTACCATTGGTTCACAGAAACATTTTATAATAACAAATGGTTCATTTCATCGGTCACATGATTAGAGCACGACTCGGGCATGGAAACTAGCGCGTAGTTGGTTTGACATGTGTGTCTTCGTTTGCTTTAAATGTCCATCAAAATCTGCAACAAAAAAAACTACTCAAAAGTATCATTACTGGGTTGCCGTATGGCAATCCCAGTCGGAAAATGGGTAGATTTCCCTATATTTTTTTTAGTTTTTTTTTCTGTGTCGGTAAAAGTCTTGCCTGTCACTCCCCTGGTAAGTGGTGTCTTTGTGCATAGAGCCTTCTGAGCGTATTTTCTTAGGATCGAGAGGGTAGTGGAACTGCGTAGATTTCTCTGGTGGACACAGTAGAATCATTAACCTATTGTAGCCTGCAATGGCGTCGAAAGTCATGTAACGCGAATGGCGTTTTAGTGGATCCTTAACCCTTTAACTCTCGTGGGGTTCCCCATTGACGAGTAAAATCGTCTGGCATTAGACAGAGTAAAATCTATAAGTGGCACTATTGGGAGTGAAAGGGTTAATGGGGACATAGTTTTTGAGTGAATCTAGCTTTTGATAACCCTTTCACTCCCGTGGGGTTCCCCATTGACGAGTAAAATCGTCTGGCGTTAGACAGAGTAAATTTTATAAGTGGCACTATTGGGAGTGAAAGGGTTAAACAAAATATACCCTTATGGAGCTCAATAATGGAAAGTCAGTTGGATAAACTAGGCAGGTGAGGAAAACCAACACCTGGAATCTCAAAAGCGACGAGTAATGGACTTCAACAACAATCTGTCGCCCGTCGAGCAGAAATCAAAGTGAGCTGCATTTCTAAAATAATATTTACCAAGTGTGCTTTTATGTAGAACACTGAAACCAAATGGAAAATTCTCTGGTAACTTATGGGTTCAACAAAGACAGAGAACGAATCGAACACCTTAAGTGGATCTGTGATCAACTCTGCACAGTCTTCAGGTAAAAAAAAATTGGAAATGTGACAGCCAATAATTATTTGAAAGAAAGCTTATCGTCTATTTTGTGCTTCATTATTCAAGGAAAAGGTTCTTCATGGAAACGGTTTGATCCTATCAGAACGAACAAACCCATTCAAAAGGACCTGAAGCAACAAAGAAGAATAGAAGTCGCTAATGAGCAACTTTTCCTTTTTTTAAGTGTGATTCCCAGTGGAGATTGAAATTATATAAATGTTCTGGCAAACTCAAAGTAGGGGCAGGCCAGAAGAACGCAGGACAAGATTTTTGACTTCGTCAACGCAAACTCGAAGAAACAATAAACGCCTTTTTGAAGTGCAAAAACGTCTCCTACATTGGCCTCGCAAATCAGTCAAAAATCTTCCTCAGTATTCGTCACACCAGGCCTGGAAGATTACTCGACCCGTTTTCACGTCTTCAAGGATACAGCAAGACACTTACGCCACAGAGGCGAAGAAACCGGAATTCAAAAGAAACTGCAATGGCTGCAAGAAACGCCTTTAAATATTTTAAAAGGTACAATAATTACTAAGTGAATTAAGGAGTGTATAAGAGATTTCAAGACCTTTCGAGTCAAGATTAATGAACCGTGGAGGAACGTTTAACAAGTATTAGGGTGTGGCAATCAGTTACTGAAGTCGAATGATTTAGTTCCCGAAGTTTATCGTTACTTGTTTGGCTTATTCGAATGCTGTTTTTATGAAGAAGTACATTTTGCAGGAAATACGTTTCAAAACGTGAGAAGATTATAAAAGAAAGAAGAACGCCAAGGAAGTTGAAGCTATTATGATTTAAATATGCCTTCTAAAGCCGATATTAACACATTGCTCACCAAATGTGACATTGCAATCAAATCATTGTATGAACTCTTTGAAGAATTTCAAGTTGTATACGGCATAGAACCAGAATTAGAAACCTTGGAGAAAGTTTACAAGGAAATTGAAACGAAATTTAGAACTGTAAAGAAGCAATTAGAAGTAATTTCTGACAAAATCATCGAGAACGGAATTTCTGAAGATGAAACGGTTGTGAAAGCGCATGAAAAAGTTGGTGTCGAAGTTAAAGAAATCTATCTGAAATGTACGGCCAGTTTCGTAACATATCAAAAGCAGTATTCCAAAAAAGGGAAGATCTTGGAAAACCAAGCATTGGCAATTGGTCAAATGAACAGTGCATTAAAAGAAATGGTCCAAGTATTGGAATGCAAAACAAATGATAAAAGTCATGATTTAGAGAAAATTTCGGTGCCCTCATGGGATGGCCAAAGGCGAACATACAATACGTGGAAACACGAATTTACTCACTGGATGAAAAATATGATCAAGACAATGACGAACAATTACAAAGGTTTCGGAAAGCCTTGCCAAAGAATTTGTGGTCAGATCAGGTTAAATCTTGTAAAACAATAGAACAAGCCTGGGAAATCCTTGATCTCGAATTCGGAAACAAAAGAAAGCTAATGGATGACCTTTTGAAGGACATTACGGACTATAAGCCCGTAAGAAGTGATTCAGAGTCACTTTCGCGCTATGCTACCAAAACAACAGTATTTGTAAACGACATGAATGATAGTGGATGTAATATAGATAAGTCTGGTGAACCTCCGTTTGTAATGTCACAGTTACTTTCCAAACTGGACCCTAAAGATAACGCAGAATTCGGACGAGAAATGTTTCGTGAGCATCGCGAAGAAAATGCAAACAATGTAATCGCATGGCTGCATAGAGAAGCTACCCTTCGTTCAAGAGCGGGTAGAGAAAGGCGAATATTCGAGAGGACGGAACAACGTGCCGCTAGCAACGTAATGGAGAACGATGTCATTGAAGAATTGTGCCCCCTGGGCTGTCAAACAAGACACCTGCTCACAGCCTGCCCAATATTCCAAGGGACTTTAACAGTTGACCAACGGTGGGAAGTTGTGCGTAGACATAACTGTTGTCGCAAGTGCCTCAGAACCCATCACACTAATGAATGTCGGAAGCCCGATGGAACTACATGTGACCAATGCACCAGACGACATCATCGTTTTTTACATAGTGAGGCCCCAAGACCATTGAGTGGACACCGGAATGTCGGTAGAAACCAGAATAGATCTCTCGCATCTGGCAACCGAGTCTCGATGAACAGGCAACTTCAGGTTATCGACCCCTCCCAGAGTCAAGAACCAGAAAGAAACGATACAGAAGAATCACAGAATACCTCGGCACAATTCGTAACAGATGTGCGTGGGGGATGCGCCATTTGCCCAGTGCAAAAGGTCAAGATAGAAGACAGCAATGGAAACCAACATGAAGTTCTCGCCATGTTGGACAGCGGTTCCAATACAAGCCTACTCTCAAAAAGCATTGCAAAGAAACTTAACTTGAAAGGAATGCAAACACATCTAACAATGAATCTTGCTGGTGGTCAACAAAGATCAGAGGGATCGGAAATTTTAAATGTTGTATTGCGGTCTCTCGAGAACACAGCTGTTAAGAAACTTCTACAAGTGTATTCTGTCAAGAAACCATGCAGCTCTGCCAAAACATTACCACGAAAAGGAGTGGAATGCTTCCCTCATTTAAAGCCTATAAGTGACCATCTTCACCTTTCTGGGGGAACTATTGATCTCCTGATTGGGACCGACTTCTCAGATGCTTTCATTGATTTAGATTCAAAGAATGGCGAAAGTGGAGATCCAGTAGCCAAACGAAACCTATTTGGATGGTACGTGATTGGTCAACTTGGTGAAAATTCCGTGAATCCATCACTTGTGACGTCAGTCCATGTTGGAAGCATAAGCGTCCTAGACGACGTAAAGACACTCTTCACACAAGATTTGATGGGGGTGAAACCTACAGCACTTTGCACCTGCAGTGACGAAACTCTTAAAGAAAACAAGTTCATCAAGTCCGTCACAAGTTCAACACAGATGGTTGACGGTCAACTTCAAGTGCGAATGCCCTGGAAGTTAACTGGACCGCCCAAAAGGAGCAATTTCAACATAGCACTTAAGAGAATGTATTCAACAGAAAAAACATTCATCCGCAAAAACTGCTACAAAAATATAGAAACAGAAATCGAAAGGTTGATAGAACAAGGATTTGTGACCAAAGTTCATCCAGAGAAAATTAGTCACGTAGAGCCTGAGTGGTATTTGCCTTTACAGGCAGTTTTCACACCTGAAAGGTCCACCCAAATATGTCTCGTCTTCGATGCATCTGCCAAGGGGCATGAAAACCTATCCTTAATCGACTATTTGGAGAAAGGTTCTCACTACATAAACGACCCCACAACAATTCTCTTGGCCTGGAGATGGGAGAGCGTCGCATACACCGGTGACATTCGAAAAATGTTTAACCAAGTGCTCATCCACCCTGATGACCAGGTGTACCACAGATTTCTATGGAGAAAGCAGGCGCAAGGTCAGCCGACGGTTTACCAGTGGCAACGCCTGAATTTTGGAGACAAGCCCGCACCAGACATAGCCATCAGTTGTGTCAAAACCCTCGCAAAGTTAGCAGAAAATGAATTTCCAGAAGCGGCAAAAGAATTAAGAGAAAACTCTTATGTGGACGACATAGGAGGATCAAAACATTGCGGAGAAGACGCTAAACGCATTACGAAAGAGATTGACAAGATTCTTGCAAAAGGAAAATTTGAAATCAAGGCATGGAATTCTAATCATAAATATGTTGACCAAACCAAAGAAAAGTTCAGCAGCTTCCTTGGGCACAAATGGGATAAATCTGAAGATACGATTTCATTCGCGAAACAGGAAATTGAGACTGTGAACAAAGGCTTAACCAAGAGAAACTGTCTGGCTTACGTAGCACAACTCTGGGACCCAATGGGATTTGTGTCCCCAGTTTCCATCTAAGTGAGAATTGCTTTACAAGAGCTGTGGAGTATGGGTTGTAGTTGGGACGAACTACTGCCGGATGATCTTCAATGGAAATGGATGAAGAACGTTCAAGTACTCAATGACCTCCTCAAGTACGAAACCAACCAAAAACTTAAGCCAGACGACGCAGACGGGATGCCTGAAATTCATGGCTTTTGCGATGCAGGGGAGGAAGCATACGGTTCGGTCATCTTCCTACGCTGGAAACTCAAAGATAACAGCTACGCCTGTGTCCCGATCCTGGTAAAAGCGTTGGTGGCACCATTAAAGAAGAAATCTATACCGTGCCTGGAATTAATGGGCTGTCTTTTGCTCATTAGAATTTTCAGTACCATCATTGAAGCCTTAAAGTTTGCTAATATTGAAGCATGCAAGAAAGTTTTCTGGATTGATTCCCGTACAGTTCTGTCTTGGATTAGAAATTCAGCTCGAAAATTCAAACCATTTGTGTCAGCAAGAGTGGCGGAGATCCAAGAAACTGTGGATGTTGACAAGTTTAGATACATTCCCTCAAATCTCAATCCAGCAGACGCATTAACGAGAGGTATTGACTTGGGAAATTTGGAAAACTGGACGAAAGGACCCACGTTCCTATTTACAGAATACGAAGAAATTCCATCAAATGAACATTAAAACCTTGAGTGTGGAAATGATCACGACATCTTGAAAGAAATGAAGGGCATGACACCAAAGAATAGTCTCAGAAAAGAAGAACAACACCCAAAGAGCGGTTGTGTTGCAGCTGCGCTTGATTTCAAGCCAAGGAACCCCACTCTGGAAAGTTTGTTAACAACATGCTCCTCATTCATAAAAGTTAGAAAAGTCTAACAGAAGAACAATGGCGAACTTGCCTTGCTGAAGTGACCTATACGATTAACAGCCGTCCTTTGTACCCCAGTTCAGATGACATTTGGGAGAATCCACCTATAACTCCAAACGATTTAATCATCGGACCTCACGCTGCAATCCCCGTACTAAACCCGGAAGAGAGAGTTAACCCAAGGCATTTAGCGCGAGCAACCCAACAAAGAGTTCACGGTTTTTGGGAATCATGGTTAAAGTACTTTGCTCCAACACTCCTTCCCCGAAATAAATGGTACAGGCCGAGAACAAATCTTCAACCTGGAGACTTGGTGCTTGAACTGGAAGCAACGCCAAGACGAAAATGGAAGATGGCGTTAGTGCAGGAAGTGTACCTGGGAACAGACGGGCTAGTTAGAAAGGCAAAGATAAAGAATGCATTTGGAACTTACGAAAGACCAATTCATAAACTATGTCTAATAGCGACCAAGCAAGAACTAGAGAATAAAACATAAACATTGCTTCGATCTAAAGATCTCCACACCATGGGGGAGTGATTTGCACTATCAGAACAAACAAACCCATTCAAAAGGACCTGAAGCAACAAAGAAGAATAGAAGTCGCTAATGAGCAACTTTTCCTTTTTTTAAGTGTGATTCCCAGTGGAGATTGAAATTATATAAATGTTCTGGCAAATTCAAAGTAGGGGCAGGCCAGAAGAACGCAGGACAAGATTTTTGACTTCGTCAACGCAAACTCGAAGAAACAATAAACGACTTTTTGAAGTGCAAAAACGTCTCCTACATTGGCCTCGCAAATCAGTAATATTGCGCATATTTGACACGATTGAGTTTTTTCTCTTCACGCACGTAATGAAATAGGAAGGGGTTTTTGCCTCTAATAGCAAATATGTTGTTTGTTTCAAAAAATTGTTCGCTGGAAAAGGTGGCCTTTATGAATTCATCATGTTTTATGATATGTGTGCTGGATAGTTTTTATGGCAATAGTAGAGCATTTTCTTGTTATTCAAGGAAAATGTTCTTCAGGAAAGGGTTTCAACCTGAAGTACATGGTAATTTGACACGATTGAGTTTCTTGTCTTCACGCACGCAATGAAATAGGAAGAGGTTTTCGCCTCTAAGAGCAAATATGTTGTTTCTTTCAAAAAATTGTTCGCTGGAAAAGGTGGCCTTTATGAATTCATCATGTTTTATAATATGCGAGCTTAACTGGATAGTTTTTATGGCAATAGTAAAGCATTTTCGTGTCAAAATGAGGTTAGCGTTTTTCTGTTGTGCTAACTTAATTAAATATAAATATACATTCTGCCTCGTGAGTTTGTTATTCTCGTTAACCAGCAATGGCAAGTCATTGCAACGTGAATGGCGTTTTAGTGCATCTTATGTTGTTTGTTTCAATAAAATGTTTCGCTGGAAAAGGATTCTGTGATATTTTCTGCCTTTGTGAATTATAATATCATGTTGTGTATTGAATTTTCGAGCTTAAGGTTGAAACGTGATACGAGTATTGCTGTGTAAGCAGGAAAGGGTTCATGAAAGTAAACAGGTCTGTTGGAAGCGTGCTTGAGTTTCAACAAAATGAGCCCCAAAATCAGCAAAAAATTGTGACGCGGGTGAATAATAAAGTAGCTGCTATTTCCAAAATGATGGAATTACCTGGTGATAAATAACCTCATCTTGGAGAGTAAATTTTTGACTTTGCAGAAACAATGCTGGGCGATTGTGATCTTTGTTTTGAATTCGCTCATTTATTGTCAAACTTTGACAGAAAAAGAAACTTACTAAAACCCGGTATCTTGCCATCACTTGACACAGATGCTTCACTGTTTGGCAAGTAAACATGCCGCGGTAACTTAATCACGGCGCCCGCTGAATTCCGGCGATGTCACTTTCGATTTGCGATTTACTTGTGCAGCCAAAACGTACAATAACAAAATTGAACGTAGCAAAAATCTCCCAAAATGTTTGTCTCTGATCATAACTGTTTATATTCTATATTCACGGTTCAAAATTAATGTTGTTTTCATGTTGTAAATATGTTATTCTCGAGCGACCATCCTGGAAACTTCCTTCTGCTCTTTCTAAAAACTGTGTATCAATATTTATTTATTTTTGCATCAATATTTGTTTTTGCATAAAGCAAGCTAACAAAATCTGTACCTTGCTGAATTTGCATTTGTTAACGTTAATAGTATTTTCAGTCCAATGCTTCTGTTTTACGAAGGGGTATATGTCAGATGCTCAGAGGGCACGCGTAAACTTGTGGTGAAAAGAAGTTTATCAACATGTCAGCCCAGAAGCCAATGTTTCTCACTTCCCATTTATTTTCTTCAATCTTTCTGGGTTCAGTACTTTGCTAATAACCACATGTCTTCTCAGGCTATTTACCCAAGGCTTCTACCATGGCACTTAACTACAATGATAGACAATACCAAAACAATATCGTGCACTGTTAGAGCTACATATTACTCAAGGACAGATCTGTTTCGTCGTACGAACGAGAACCTGTGAGCCAAAGGGCCTCTGCTGGTATGACTTCTGGGTGACCCCTTACATGGTCTTAATGACCCCCCAACTTGAAAAAATTGTCTGGAACGGTTCACGTACCACAGGCAACCCAGTGTACCCTCACGGAGGGTCTAGTTGCTTTACAAATATCTTTCTTATTTTTGTGTCGTTTATCCCGTCGTTTACATCATTGGACACGTGATCAGGGCATTTAAAATGGCACTGTTACAAGACAGACAATTGTAAGACTGTAGTACGAGTCACTCCAATTCATTTAAATTCAACCTGCTCTTTTTAATGTTTCTGACGCTCTTCCTGATGTTCTTTAACGTGGGTATAGCTAAGAGTATCATTAAAGTAAATGAGTCAAGTGACCTAACCTCTATATTTACCAGTTGGCATAGAACGTATACATAGAAAGCATTTGTGAGACTTGATGGAAACTTCTTAAGCGTTCATTTTAATATTCCTCATCACTGTCCACTCCATCGTCATCATCGGCACTCTCGATCTCTTGAACAGAACCTTGGTTCTCACATTCAGCAAGCCTGCACATATCAGTGCATCTTAGGCCATTTGTGGCACAGACACATTTAGGGGCGACGCACTTTTTAGTGCAGTTACACGCTAACAGCTCAAGTATGGCCTCTGGTGCTGCTTTTACGTCCATCCAGTCAACAACTAACTTGGCAACACCATCTTCATGCTCGATCTTCCATCCTCGTCCAACAGGAGTCGGAACTTGTGGGTCTTGCTCTAAACACCGTTTCCATATGGCAACCTGATAATTTGCTCTCTTTGCGTGCTTCACAAGACAATCTCTGGAAGGAGGAAGCTGGTGGCTTTCTATCTCTCCTCGTCTTGAACAAAACAGCTGGTACCTCAGCTCATTAACGTTTGTGGTGACCGTGTTACTAGAGTAAAGAAGACATGTAAGTTCCTCTAATTTTTCTGTCAATTCAGGAGGTACGTCCCACTCTTTTCCCAGCTCTGTTAACGCTTCTCGGCTCCTTGGGTTCTTCTTTAATATCTTCAATGCTTGTGCCTTCCCCTTTCCTGCAAATGCGCTTACAGTATCACACCCAGTGAATGCATGCATCCCGAGAACACCTCTGCACACTTCTGGACCAAGTGAAGTAGCAACTTTTGTAATGTCAATAACCTTTGTCCGTGTACGAGTTCCAGATTTCATGAACAGAGAAGCTCCTATCTCATTGCTAAATGCCAAGGACATAATAAATACATCAATGTCCTCTGAACAGACAAGAACAGAGTTGAAGCCCTCGTTAGCTGCATGGGAAGCGTGGAGCAGTAGGCGTCCATCTGCCTCTTCCTGTTGAGACTTCAGTGTTGGAACCTCCTCACTACCTTCCGCGGTGATTCTGTAGCATGTATCACCAGCATTGGCATACAAGAGTTTCTCCATCAACTTCTGTCTGCATACTTCCTTTCTCCACTCATTGACGATGAAGGTGATAAGACTCGTCTTATTGCTCACTCTTGTCAGGAAATTCCTCCACTGCCTAACTATTTGTGTGCTAGTGATGTTAACAAGGTGGTGTCCTGACTCTTCACCTCGCAGTTGCCTCTCACTGTTCTTGATGGATAGTTCCTTGTAGGTGTCAAATGCGACGTCTATTCTGTTACACCGCACCCCTTCTTTCATTGCCATGGACAGGACACTCATAGCGACATCACCAAAGGTCAGTTGATCTCCCTTTAGTCTTTGCACCAGAGACATGCCATCAATAACTGCAGCAGAATTTACAGGGACTTCCTCAGAGACCTGTACATTTTTCTGTAACAGTGATGCCAAGGAGGCTTTGTTGGTCTTTCTGGAGTTGACAAGGCCCACGGAAGTGGTCCAAGAGGGTGTGAAAGGATGGTATCCATCTGCAAGCTTCGTTCTTGTGCAATAACTATGATTCTTCCAAACAAGGACCTGTCTGCTTTCAAAATAATCGATCGGTTGTTTGTTCGCTGAATGTCTTGAGTTTGTTGGTCTCCAGAGGATAATGGACTTTTCTGATTTGAAGAGTATTCTCCATCCTCTCTTCTTTAAACTTTGTGTAACATCTTTCACCAACTGCATGTGCCGTCTTCAGGTCTGTAGCAATCTCTCTGGGGGCTTTCTTTGCAGTTGAAATACTGATCAGGTCTTGGCTCTCGGAAAATGGATTAACCCAGCCCTGGATGAGGTCAACTATGGACGAAACTGCCTGCTCATCTTTCTTTATTCTTGATGACTGAAGCTCTGTATGCTGCGTTTCCGAGTTGGATCCTTGTACCATGTTTCTTAGCTGCCCAAGAAACGCACTTCGGTATTCTGCGGTGAGGTAGTAGCGCTGAACAGTTGCAGGTTTTAAGCTAAAGCGTGTAGTTCCACCAGGATTCTGGGTATCTTTGTTCACTGTGACCTCAGTTGTTTGGTCAACTGGAATCCGCCCAAAGGGATTGCTGCTGGATAACTGAACGGAAAAACTGCCTTCCTTGAACGCCTTCTGTACTTCAGGATTTTTGTCACCGAGATTAGTCATCTGAGCAAAGTAAGGAGTCAGGTATCGTGAATAGTTCACGTTATTGTAGGCGAAACACCAAGGAATCATCATTCGTATGGAATGGAGATGTAAATCCCAGTCACCTTCACGAGATGCTTCTACTTCAGCTACTTCGTATGACAGCATGTCAGTTACCTGTGACGAATTCTCCACTTCTTTATCACCTACATAATCACGTTCTTTGGTTTTAATGTTAGTGTAACTTTTATAGCATGAAGCGTGGTAGTGGGCTTCCATGGCCACTATGTCTCTGCTAGTTATAGCATGAATTCTTGCATCATTTTTTAGTATTGCACAATTACGGAGTGTCGTATCTGCCCTCAGTTGTACAGCCTGGATGAGTTTCTCCCTTGACTTTGGATTTTTCATGAATTTAATCTTCTTACCGAAAATACATACAGGATCATATACTCTCCTTTCTGTAGAGGGTCTCCTGCATTGCCTTTTTGTGGGATTGGATTCTTCGTCAACTGTCCCTTCTCTTTTTCGCTTAATAGATTCTAAGTCCCTTTTCATAGTAAACAGGCTTCTACATTTTCGGTGGTATGCGATGTTTGGTAAGTGATTTTCATCAACTGTTTTGGCAACATCCAAAACTGCCTGATGATTTCGAACTTTGGCTGCTTCCAACAAAGCCAGCCAAGAGCTTGTGTCCTTTGGGGACACAAGATGTTCTTCCTCCTTATCACATGCAGCATAGTGTATTATGCACTGGCACTTGCCCTTTTCCATTCAATCTGAATGGCAAACTCAAGCTCTGTACGTAAATAGAGAATTGAAATAAATCGATTATTTTATTTACTCTTAAACGATAGTGTAAATGATATCAACAATTTCATATACGTTATGGATGCACTAGTAACGTAGCACTCAGTAATAGATCAAACTGAAAGATCTAATGCGAGCTGATTTGTTTTCTAATAATACTAAGTACGATTTAAGTTCTAAATAGATAAAAGGTGAATTATCAGAAAGAAGACCGAGAAGCAGAATTTTTTTTTTTTTTTTTTTTGCATAAAGGAGAGCAAATTTTAAATAATGCTAGAGTTTTTTACGAAGGTTAAAGATATTTCCAACTATTGATTACCACAACAGAAACGGACTGTTTTTCTTTATGTGTTTGTTTGTACTCTGGATTGTGTTTTACTTCTCACTTAACATCTCATGTTGTGCTCAGCTCTGTCGTCTTTTTCATGCTATTTTGCAATCGAAACAAAGTTTGTAAAACTGATTCATTCAAAATTAAGAGTACACAAAACTAAAATGTTTATAAAATTCACATTTGTGGAATAATTAAGTGACTGATAGGTATCTAGTAGTTTGAAAACTTACCTTAACGAAGTTGGCCTTTTCAAAATGGCGGATACATCAAGCAGCAGAGTTATCAGACATGGCATAAATTAACATACCGCTGACCAACGTATCAAACAAAATGTGCTCAAACACATTAGGTAGACTCTTAAAAGTATAATTGTGTCTCCACACTTCCTTTTATTGCATTCTATAAGCATTTGTAGGTGCAGGTAATTGCACATTAACTATAGGCCTAATGTGTTATAGCTTGAGAGGGGGGTGCAAATAAATGCAGTCAGCATGGAGGAGCTACCATCCATCCACTGCTATCATGGCTTTTCCAAGTCTACAATAGCAGGGCATTTTAAAAAACATCATGAAACTTATTCACCCTGAATGATACCGACAGCCTAAATTTGGCTGCCTGGCTCACGGACTAAACTGCCTGTCAGGACTTTGGCCTTACCATCTCAATCAAACAGACTGAGGTACTGGCAAAAGGGACCCATGCTGAGCCAACCATCCTGATTAGCAACCAAGCACTTAACTCTGTGGACGCCTTCAAGTATCTTGGCTTGTACCGAACTTGTGGGGTACACTCAAACTCACAAAAGATTCCTTTTAGTTATTTCGATTTAATTCAATCAGTCTCACTGTCTCCTCGCTTACAATTATCGTTTCACCTCAACCTGTCAAAAAACTCTACCGTATCCGATTTCACATCAACAGCTACATCTGGATGTAACACAATCACAAGAGTGATGACGCTTCCCTAAAAATTGAGTGTCACTTAATTTTTACCGAAACAGTGTCCAAACTTAAAATGACTAACTGAACTAGAAAGGGTTCATTCATCATCCTCATCCGTGGCGATCAGTCGTATTTTCTCCTTAGTGCTCTCCGCGGCTTGTCTCCTACTCCTGGATCCCTCAGTCTGTTGAGTCCCAGGTGTCAGCTGCATGGTTACGACCGGTCCTTTAACCTCCAGTGGACACACTAAACTTAATGGTCTCTCAATGTGATGGCCTTTGTGCAGCAAGGTGACTCCCCTGATAACTCCATCTCTGCCGAACGTGTCACATCACTCTTCCTTTTTTCCACTTCCCTTGGTTTTTTTCATCCCCCACAACTAGCACGAGTTCTCCGATGTCTGGTACTGGGGTGGTCTTCCTGTTCACTCGATGGCTTTGTAGCCAACTGTGTATGTATTCGTGCTTGCACCTTCTCCACTCATGCTGTTTGGTTTCCCTCAGTCACTTGTGCAGTTTGCTTACTTCATCTCCGTCTTCTTTGGTTTCCTCTACCTGGTGTGCATTCTGTCCCCACATCAACACATTCGGGGTCAAGACTTGTTCCTCTCCTCTGTCGCTTTCAAGGTATGTCAAAGGGCAGTTGTTCAAGTGTTTCTCTATGTCAATGATCACCGTCTCAAGCAGTTCGAAGCTTAAGGTCATTCTGCCTAACGTCTTGTAGAGAGTCTTCTTTACATCCTTGATCAATCGCTCATACATGCCTCCCCATGGGGATCTGGAAAGGTTGAATTGCCATGTGATGGCTTCTCTCGCAAGGTGGTCTTGCAGCCTCTCGCTCTTCCGTATCTTCTTTTCCAGCTTGCGGTAGCCTTGAATACCGAGGCATTGTCTGAAATGATGAGACGAGGTCTTGTCCTTCTGGCAATGAATGAAACTCTTCGGCCGTGTGATTTCGTCACTTCCAGGTGCACTGCTCTCGAGGTGGAACAAGTGAAGACCAAGACGAAGCACTTGCCTCGCTCCTTCTTGGTGATTTTGTACTCAAGTGGACCAGTGAAATCTACTCCAGTTGTTTCGAATGGTCGCCCATCTTTTGTCTGAAAACTCGGCATTGCGGCTGTTGTTGTGGATCCGTAAGGCTTGGTGCTGAATAATTTGGATATGTGACCCTATTTGGGAAAAGCAGGCTTAACGAAAATAGGGTTGAAGCGTTTTTGCGTTGTAATGCATTTTCAACGCATTGAAAATGCGTTGAAGAGCATTAACATTGCGTTTTAAAACGTTGGCAATGTTTTTCAACGGAACCGAAATGCGTTGCAAATCCATTTCAAAATCATTTCAAAACGTTGTCAATGCGTTGTCAAACATTGACAACGCGTTTAATGAAACCGCCACGGGTCGTTTGGAATCATTCACAGCACCGCTGCTATTAGTTACTACGAAATCTTTACAACGAATTGTTACGCAACTCTAGCATGTACGTATCGGTTTGAATTTGAGCAGAAGCAACAAATACATGGAGTTTTCCTGTAATTTTGCAGAGAACGCGGCTAAGTGTAAAACTCAACTATCCTATGGCTGCTGTTACCTACCTTTTTGGCTTCAGTTCTTACGGTGTTGAACGAAATTACGGCGGTAAAAAGACTGTCTGATACATGCGTGTGTTTCAAATGACATTCGATTTGAACAATCGGTCGAGTCTCAAATTTAACTGAATTCAAATCAACCGTTCCTTTGTGAAAAACTTTAATATTATTTTTGGTATTACGCTCTATTCTTTGTCGTTTTGACAAGAGATATTGTGTACATGTATATACATTTACTGTGCAGTGTAGGATTTTTATAATAGAAATAAATGGCTCCAATCCTTGTCAAAATTAATACTTTTGCCATCGGCGACTGGTTTGAGAGAGCCTTTAAATTAAATATACATCCCTAAATTGTAGAAGGACATCGGACAAAACTCGCGTTCCGTACAGTACGTAGGTTATCAACGAAAATGGATGAATACAGGAACCTTGCTAACTCG
This sequence comes from Montipora capitata, assembly GCA_949126865.1. NCBI lineage: Eukaryota > Metazoa > Cnidaria > Anthozoa > Scleractinia > Acroporidae > Montipora > Montipora capitata. The sequence goes on along the minus strand of OX421449.1, from coordinate 33,369,741 downwards.
GGTAAGGACTCGCGCACGCAACATGTAAAATCAACACTGTGGTTGTTCGGATTTGCATGCATGCAGTGTCCTGACATGAGTTAAATTAAAACTTGTAGCCTAACACCATACAAATAGCTGCAAGTTTAAAGTATCTTACAGGTGTCACAACCTATAGGTTTCCATGATATTTAACGATGGTTTAATAGCGCTAACCATGCTTCGAGCAACCCGGGCCTGTAGTTTCTTGACGATTCCCACAAGTAGAAGTGTGACATTCCACAGGCAAAGATGTGTCGGCAAGTTCTCTTGTTTCCGGAATGAAGGACAGATACTTCATTGTTTTCATCTTCAAGTCCACAGATAATATTTTGGCTTCAAATACCACTGCTCCTTTCCGTTCCGCGAATCTCGTTATACATATGCACGAGATTGCTCGTACCCCCAACATGTTTAACTCTTCTTAATGTTTACCTCACAACGAGTGCCATCTGACTTGGCCCAATGACCAAATTGCTTTGTGTGTTCACAAGTCTTTTTTACGCTCAAGGCATTACATTCTCAATTATAAACTCTATTTTGACTGACCACTCTACTCCACTAAGTAAATAGTTCACACTGTGGCCAAAATAGATTTGACTTAAAATAAAGAACACTTTACGTGTAACCAATACGAAAAATCGGGCCGATAAATTGATCCAGAGAATTTCAGTTGGCAACTGCAACAAAATACCGCAACATCACGAACATGATTTGTATGGCACATGGATTAAACAAAGGAATGTCAACGTTGCGCACGAGCGATCACGAATTTGAACTGCTGATACAGAAAAAATTTTGTTCTGGGGGCCTCCTAAAATTGCTTTTACCCCAGTGCAGATTAAACCCTTTTGCGGTTAAGTTATCAAAACGGTCAGTTTGCCAACCATTGCAATAAAACACCATAAAGATAAAAGGCGCAAAGCGAGCCATAACATGAGCTAACAATTGTCTGCCTCAGTGTCTGCCTCGTAATGTTTGTATAAAATCACCAGGGAAAATAAATAACCATTAATAACCATTCCCTTGAGTAGCAAGTGAAGGCGTCATCAGAAATACTTAAAATACTAAATAGGAATGAAATTTCCTGAAACGCAATCGTTTGCCAAGAGCGAGGCAAGGCTACATTGATAAAAAAATATCTTTGTCAAATGCGCGGTGTTTGTGACTTGGGATGATGAGTTAAGAACGATGAAAATTGCTATACCGTCGGTTGCATTTAATCGTGAACAGCTTGATGCATTTCAAAGACTTTTTGAAGCTTACTCTTTGTTTTCGAAGCCAATGAAATCGAAAAGTTTACTTAAAATTTATGACAGAAAAAATATTGAACTAATTAATGGCAAGCTCGGGGGCGAAGCGCCAAGCAAATCACGCCAACATTTTCTTTTTCAACGTTTAAACTTCTGGTGGGTATAATTATTGGCTGTTGCTTCGCAAAATTTTTAATGTAAGTTGCGACAAATTGCTCTTTATTAATCAAACAAAATCAAATTCTCTCAGATGCAGAATTATGATGTTCAATTGAATTTGTTGCTGGTAAATAAACCGCTATTGGTTGTGTTGACAATGTATTTAGCTTTGTTTTCAACGTTTTGTGCAGAATTTGTATCAAACGTTGGAAAAAGTTGCCAACGCGTTGGCAACGCGTTTTTCATCCATTCTTAAACATTTGTTGAACATTGTCAACGTTTTTACAATGGACTGAATAACATTACAAATGCGTTGAGAACCATTATCAATGCGTTGTAATGCATTATCAACGCATTTAAAATGCATTGAAAATGCATTACAACGCTATTTTCGTTAAGCCCGGTTTTCCCAAATAGGGTCACATATGTTGCAATGATTGATTACCTGTCTGACCTTGGACCTCAGCTTTGGAATCCACCATTCATTTCGTACATGTGCCATTGTGTTTGCAACTCCCAGGTGCATTATTTGCTTGTGCGCATGAGCGATAAGTTTCTCGCCAAACAGCCCTCCTTTAATGTATATAGGGTTGTAACCAGGAATACTTCCACTGCACCTCAGGATGTTTCTGTTGTCCTTGACTAGATCCCAGCCTGGTGCTTGTAAACTTGGCGACGTATTCCTCTGGACCTTCTTGATCCATAGGTTCTTTGCATCTATCATCTCCTCCGTTGTTAATGGCCCAGTCAGTTTCTTTGTGTTGTGTCGTCTCGCCAAGGAATTCTTGAGGAACCTCAGTGCCCATGCCGTTACTTGTAGGGTTTTCCAATACTTGTTTCTCTCCAATAGTGTTTCCCACTCATCAGGCTTGTGCTCTTTAGCATAGAGATTTTCTTCCTGGATGGGCTTGTATTCATGGTTGACGTCCTTGGTGCATTCTAAAGCCGGCTGATCTGGCCACTGCTTCTTATCTAATAACCATTCGGGACCTGTAAACTACCCTCCTGCCTCCATCTTGCAGATTCCAGCTCCTCTACTTCCCAGATCAGCTAAATTCTTCTCCGTTGGACAATACCTCCAGACGATCCCCGTCTCGCCAATGATTTCCGCCACCTTCTTGACTCGGTATGCTACGAAAACCTTCCAAGGTTTTCGTGGATTTCTGTACCAGTACAACGCTACCATAGTGTCCATCCATACGATTGTGGTAACGATGGGCCATCGTTTCAGTGCATTGTGCAGATTTCGGACCATGTTAGCTGCCATCTGTCCGCCCACCAATTCTAATCTCGATTTTCATGTCAGTAGACCCTTGACCACTCCTGTCTCTCCTTCGACTACGGCTATGGTTACCGCGCAGCATGCAATGCTGCTGGCATCAGCAAACACGTGAAGATGTACAGCTTGTACCCGACCTACCCCTCTTGCTACACTTCTTGGTACTCTCACAGTTTTTAGTTGCTTAGACCATTTGAGCCAATCTTCCGCAATCAATCTTCCGCTGGTCTGAAACCTCCACCCTTTTGTCTCGTTGCATGCATCCCTATAGATCTGCTTCCCTTTCACAGTTGTGGGCGAAATCATCCCTAGCGGGTCGTAAATACTTGCAAGGTGGCTCAGTATCCCTCTGTTGGTTAACGGCTGCTTGTCAGGAGGCTCTGGTACTTGTATCTCCAACATGTCATCCCTCTTGTCCCATTCTGTCCCAAGGATCTTCCTAGGGTTTGTTGAATCTTCACTTTCCAGGTACTCAACGTCTGATTCCCATTTGTGGACAGGAAATTTCGCACTTTCCAGGATACTGGTTGCTTCCCTTTTGAACTTTTCTAGTTCCTCCACTTCTTCCCCAGTCTGCATCCCTTAAGGCCTGGACGGTTTCTTGAGATTCTTCGCTTTGCTGATCGTAATGATAGTTGAGGATAGCACCTAAAGAGAAATGGGCTAGACTCTCCTCCAAAGGGGACTCTGGTGAACCTCAGGTGTAGTTCTTTGCCGTTTATGTTAAAAAGAAACCTGGAATGCGTCTCCATCCTCCTCTCTGACGCCAATCTGCAAGAACGCCCTTTGAATATCCGCCAGAACAAGATGGGTGGACATGCGTGCTCTGATCAAGATGTCGCACAGTAAGGGCTGCAATGATGGACCCGTGTACATGCATTCGTTTACACTGTTAGCCAGAGGGTGTGGTTTCGTCATACTCACACTCTCTCTAACGACTGGTTTGTGTGGCATGTAAAAGGTGCGGTCGGCATTTCGGGCGCAACTTCCACTATTCCTTCCTCTAGCTGATCTCGCACTATTGTCTCGTACTCTTTTCTCAACTTCTGGTCCTGACTCAACTTCCTTTCAACCCTGATTAGGCGTCTCCTGCTTGGCTGTTCGTTTGTACTAGACAAGAAACTACCTGGAATCCAAGGCACGCTCACTTTGTATCAGCCGTCTACTCTCCTTGAAACTGCTATACATGTCAAACTGATCATCCTCTCCTCTGTCCTCCACTCCTAACACATCTAAACTGTAGAGCTTCTCGTATTCGCTAGCCTCCTTGTCATACATACACTTGTCGTCTGCGTACTCCTGTCCTCCGTGTATGATCCATTTGAACGTTGTTCCCTCTACTATGGGGTCCTCGGGACGTCCCTTGAATGTTTGTTCGGTTCGTATTTTGCAGTAGGTGCTGTCACCCAAGATCATGTGTATAGTGTACTCTTCATTCGCTGTCATGTAAAATTGTTTGCCCCGGGCCTGTTCGTACTTTGTCTTCAACTCCCTAACAGTCGGTCTTCTCATGGTTGTGAAATCCTCCATCTTACTGCCAGTGATTTCTACTTGCTCACTTGTTCTGTTATCGAAGGAATCAAGTCTCACTTCAAATATGGGCATGGACTGTTTCTGGACACCGTTGATAGTAACAAACTGGCGTGACTCATGGGGTTTGGGCTTCAGGTTCAGTTTCTTGATTGCTTCTTTCGATATGAAGTTTTTTCCAGAGTCCGTGTCCAAGTAATCCCACAAGATGACTCCCTGAATCTTCAGCGGAATGATGGCTGGTAACGATTGATCTTCTGAGCCAGGGTTGTATGCGGTGAACACCGTGCCATCAATCGGCCCGTTTAACGAAGGTCTGTCACACAGGCTTGTGTGGTGTTTCAACTTGCAATTGAAACAGGGGCGACTTCAACAGTAATTCGCTCCATTACCCTCACAACCACAGTTGTAGCACAATTTCTTCTCGTGAAAGAACTGCCTTCTTTCTTCTAAGGTATTGAAAACTTCACAGGCTTCCCCCCAGTGGTCACCTTGACAGTATAGAGAAGAGGGGACTCTAGGCTCGCGGCCATTTTCCCTCTTTCCCTTTGTGTACCAGTGCCGTTCCCTTCTACGTTAGTTCCCACTTTCGGCAGAAGAGTCATCAGTCCTGTTTCTTTGGAGCCATCTTTGCAAATTCTTGATCAGTTCTTTCATGTCCCATTCCTCCCAATTATCGTCAACTCTAACTAGGTCGGGTTTTACTTGGGGTAGCTTCTTAAGTGTCGTCATCACGAACCCCCTCAACATGTCCTCCTCCCCCAGGGTTTGCAGGGCGTCGAAATTTTAGCTAAATCTTTCATAGAAATCTCTTACGTTATCGTAACTGTTTCCTCTCACTGGCGTCAAGTTTATGATTTCGTCCATGTAGGCATTTACTACAAACTTAGTTTGCCCGTATTCCTTTTGTAATCTTTCCCACGCCGTTTTGTAGCCCAAAGCACTGCGTTTAAGGTCACATATTCTTTCTCTACCTTGGGGACGACCATCTCAAGCAAGTAGCCAAATTTCTCTTCATCTGAAACTGGTCGGCTGTGTACTTGCATGATGAACATATTCTCAAATCGGACCCACTCTGATGATGTGCCCTTGAAGGGTGTGATTCTTAACTTGGGAAGCTTTGTGTGAGTAGCTCTTGTGGCTGTTTCCATCTCCAATCTTTTCTCCGCCTTGCGTAACTCAGCTTCGAACTTCTCCTCCAGAATTCTTTCTCTTGTTGTTGTCAGTTTCCATGACTCAATCTTCACAAATATCATCAGAGTCACCCACAGGTAAATTGTCTGGCTGTTCCTCAGGGTGGTTTGTGCAATCCTTTGACTGGCACAAGTCAGTGCATCACAGTCCGTTGGCGAGATAGGTGCAGCTTGGCAATTTACATACTTGTTTACAATCGCATGACAGGAACTGGTTCCCCACTCATCCAATCAATGGCCAGTTTCTCGTCTTTCATGCACCATCCATTTCCATTTCAGGTGAGGGTATTAGTGGAGAGCTTTGAAGACTTCTGCACCACACTGCGACTGATAATTTGCATGATCACAGTGCTTTCGTAGAGTGTCTTGACACTGTGGTGATCTCGGTGATCTGCTTACCAAGT
>OX421449.1:33353905-33358905 GCA_949126865.1 Montipora capitata | reverse complement strand
GTAGTCCTGTGAAACAACGTGACAACTTGATGGATGACAAAGCAAAGCTGATGTTTTCACAGATCTCTTAGCAGTCGTGGACTTTAAGGCCTTCTTGGCCTTCTCTTCAGCTCTGCAAATTTTTTGGCCCACCGCCCAGTCATCAGCCAACTCATGTTGTGTATACTCTTCAACTGTCTTCCATCCAAATTCCGACTTATCAGCTAAGAGAATGAGCTGCTGTCTTTCAGTAACGATACACAAACCTTCTGATTTAACCACCTTATAGATCCTGAATCTTGAAGTTGAAGTTGAAGTTGAAAGTTTATTATTAAATCACATTTGCAGCAGCTGTGCCAGCTGAAAAACGTAATATTTACAATCTTCTTACTTAAAAACACTATATTACAATATTACTAAAATACAAAAATGATATGATGAAATGATTAATAAGTAATAAATATGACATAATAAATATAATATCTACTAGTAATAACACTTAATCTAAAATATTTAACATTAGTTTGCGAGCCTACACATTTTGATGAAAAAGGAGTTGTTAAATCTCTTTGTTTTTGTCTTTGGTAAGATAAATTGTCGTGATTTTCTAAGAGAATAAGATGGTTGATGCCTCTCAGCCATCAACTCGTGTAAAACATGGTCCTTATTGCTATTAATCTCATTGAATAACTTTGTACACATGTTCTTATGATGATACTTTAACCTAGGTATCTTAGCTATGTTAATAGCATTACTGTAACTTATTCCTAGGAATGAAATAGCCATAGCCCTCTTCTGAATACGTTCTAGATATTTAGGCAGGACATAATGAAACTCCGGTACAGCATAATCTACTACCGATCTACACAGGTGATACAAAATAGGACTAAGTCAGCTGTAGGAATCTTAGCCCTGTTTAGCTGAGATAGAAAATATAGTCTCTTGGAGGCTTTCTTAACAATGTTCTCAATATGTGAATTCCATGAAAGCTTATTGTCAAAGGTAAGACCTAGCAACTTGGCCTGCTTTACCACTTCAAGAGATTTATTATCTACTTGCACTAGTGTAAAGTCAGGCGACTGTTTACTAAAAGATATCCTTAGTTCCTTACATTTATCTGGATTAAGCTGTAATCGATTCCTGTTAGACCTTCCCACTACTTTATCTGCAATAGCCTGAGCACTACTTAGTTGACCCTTTGCTACGATTTCAGCGGCTGTCGTATCATCGACAAACTTCCATAAGGAACTTTCGTGAACCTCTACGATGTTTATTATTATCAAAAATAGATAGGGTCCTAGCTTAGTTCCTTTGGGGACCCCAGATGGCACAGCCCCCCATTCCAAATAGCAAGAACTGGATAATTTAACTCTTTGGTAGCGGCTAGATAAATAATCAATTATCCAGTTAACAATACTATGAGGTAAATCTAGGAGACATATCTTGTTCACTGAGAAGCTTTTAACCAATTATGAACCATACTCGGTAGTGCTAGAGTGGTTGATAAATTAGGTATCGCCCCAAACTGGTTCTGATCCATGACTTTCAGCACAGCAGGTTTCCGGTACCACAAAGTCCTCAGCAATCTTTGATATACACGATATTAATGAAACTGGTCTTAAATCCTTTGCAATGTCTTTTAAAGTGCATATGACACAAAAATTTTTATTAGCTTGTTCGAAAAGAGCTTTCAAAATGGTGAAGAACAGCGTTTACTTTACTGTGATAGCACTCTTGGTAGCCAAGCTATTCAAGATTTTGATTTATGCAAATTAGATGACTTGTGATGTCACATAGTGGACACAAAATTATGTAAAATCACAAAACATGGGATATCTTTGCAAATACTAAGTCTGCAGGGTTGATGTGCTACCAATAGCATGATGTCACCATAGCAACATACTCGTTACCAGACCTCTACCTTTCCGATATCAAAAATGCCTTCTTTGTGCTTGTGCTGTGTAATGTCCATATTCGGTCACACAGACTGAATGAACATCAAGAGCAAATAACCCTTGTTGGGGAGGGAAACTCTGATTTTACCCTTTGGATGGCTTGAGAAGATGATTAAGGACCCTACCTTCCGACACTTGAAGAAAAGTTGGATTGTCACCCAAAGGTAGTATAGCTAAAGGACTGTGCAGTTTATAATCTTCCAAAGGTTGAAGTAGTGCGTCATTGATGGAGTAAGCTTTCTGTTGAGGCGTTTGATCTTTTAATTGATCTATAATGAGTTGATTCAGTAGGTCGTTGCCTCGACACTTCATTCCACTAATTTGTTTGATCTCCTTCCACCATACCATGGGCTGTTCTCCCTTTACATCTTGTATCCTGGACTTGTAGAAGCGGAATTTACAGTCTTTCCTCTCACGATTCACTGCATTTCTGTAGAATTTGTATTTTAATGAGTGCCTACTCTCATTTAAGAATACTTTCTTCCTGTTACCAATAAGTGCTTTCAACTTTTCAGTCATCCATGGGGTGTCAAAGATATCAATGCGTATCTGCTTTTGAGGTGTTAGTAAATTTATTCCAATATTAGACAAATTCATGAATAGTTCTAATTTACTGGTACAGTCACGTTCATTATCAATTACAGACCAGTCGATCTCAGTTAAGTAACAACATAGTGATGCTTTATTGCTTGGCGTGGTATCTCTGACCATTATCGATTTCTTGGTGGATACTTTTTTAACCCCCATTTTTGGCTTCAACAACACAGTGTTATAATCGGATAATCCGAAAGGGGGAAGGATTTCTGCTGGGCTGTAATAATTTTGTAGATTGGTAAGAATCAGGTCAAGTATCGCGTCACCTCTTGTTGGAGATTTAACAACCTGTTTTAATTTGAAATGTCTCTGAATATATTTAGTGTCAAGGCGGTTAAAATCTCCACCGATCACTATTCCACAGTTAGAATTACTTGACTCAGTCGTTGTAGGTATCTGGAAAATGTGATCACATAAAAGCTTGTCGTAAGCTCCTGGAGGATAGTACACCGCCGCGACAAAAAGAGAGGAGAAGCCGCGAGGCAGTCGTGATGGCTTCAGTTTTACCCAGAGCATCTCATGTGCATCGCAACAATTTAAATTATCCTGTGTTTCGTAGTTGATGTTCTTGTTCACATACATACAAACAACACCATGCTGTTGGGTAGATCTATCCTTACGAAACATATTGAAGTTCGTTATATCAACCATGGAATCGGCGATTCTTTCACTGAGCCAAGTCTTAGTGACGAGACCAATATCCACAGAATTACGCATAAAAAACTCCTTCACTTCGTCAATCTTGGCAGCCAAAGACATTGTGTTCGCTAACATAACACAAGGGACAAATTCAGCTTTACAAAGCGGAGTTTGAAATCTATTAGATGATGACGCATAGATCAAGTTGGAAATATTCACTCCACATTGCAATTTATTCCTTGCGTGACTTCTTGTGGGTTATAGTGTTGGAATCTTATGCAAATTAAGCAGTGATGTCTCAGTATGCAAATTTTCATTGAGTTGGTATTTTTCCAAAGAGTCGTCAGGAAATATAGAGGTTTGTGGTGTTTCGCAACTTGTACCTGTAGACTCCTGATGTAGTTGGTAAAATTCTTGCTTTTGTCTGCCCGCCTGGCAGCCTCGTCCAGTGGGTTTTTGTCAAGCAATTCTAAAATAGGACAAGACATTCCATAATTCATGGCTCAGTGGCTTGCTCGTTGAAGACCCAGAAAGGGATCTTACAAAGTATACCGAATAAGTTTGAATCATCTAGAACATGTAAATAGGACTTGTAAAGTCAATACCAAGATATTCAGTAGGTTAAGAAACCAACTATGTGGACAATCATGACAAATATAGTAGAGCTTGTTAGCACATGTGCTGCCGGTTGGGTGCTCTTCGCATTGAACTTGTACTGGATCTCCTTCCCCTTATGGTTGAACGTTTTCGGAAGCTCTCGGCATAACTTCTTTATTTCTCTTAACTGTTCTCTTAACTGCTTCTTAACAGCTTCTATGCATGACTGCTTGACATTTTCCGTGGAATCTGCTATGGGCAGACAAGTAACCACAAATGGTGGTTCACAGAATCTCCACCCATGAGTCAAGTGATACTGAAAAACGATTGCTGCTATTATAAACAAAAAAAATTGAAGAGGGCATTGCATTTATTATTTTCAAAGCTTCATGAGTTAAAAAATAGGTGAAATAGTGAATTAATTTAAGTACTAGACAAAATAAACGCGGATGAAAAAAAACATTCTGACAAAATGGAGGGTGTAAACTGCAGGTTGCAGATTGCAGATTGCAGGTAGGTCACTGTTTTGCTGAAACAACCCAAAACTCTACTAATGCTAACATTAGGCCTAAAAAATAATGTTTAAACCTAAGGTTGGCATGTTTGTAAAGGTCTGGGTTGTTTCAGTGGTAGTAAAACAATGACCCCTGCAACCTGCACTTTACACCCTCCCCGGAGAAAAGGCCTTACAGTAGAAGAATCAATAACTTATAGATTTAGCCAAGCTCAAAAGCGGAGCTTCCTGGCTATTTGTTCTTACTGGCTGTAGGGTCTGTGAAAACAAAAGGAGTAAAAAAACAATTGTTTGCTCGCCTTTCAGAGCAGGTCAAACAAACAAATCAGATATTTCTTCATGTCCAAAACGAGTACAGATGATTGTTATTTAATTCCAGTTGAGAATAAATATTCGACTTTCATTCCTGCATGCTGCCTTTGACACTGTCGATCACGACATTTTGCTCAAAAGACTGCACTCAAAGTTTTTAATCTGTGGTACTGCCGTCAACTAGTTTCACTTCTATCTTACTGAACGTAAATAATTTACCCTAAATGATGGCAAAAAATCACATTCTCATGTTCTCAAATGCAGAGTGCCCCAAGGCTCTGTTCTCAGGCCCATCCTATATTTGCTCTATACTGCACCACTGGCAGACATTCTACAACACCATAGGATGCAATCTCACTTCTATGCTGACGATACTCAGTTATACATCTCTTTTTCAACCAACAACGACC
>OX421449.1:33338905-33343905 GCA_949126865.1 Montipora capitata | reverse complement strand
AACAAGAACTAACTACATTCTTTCCTTCAGGTGGGGGCACTAGATTCCATGTATCATTCTTTAACATAGAATTATATTCCAAGTCTATGGCTTCTCTCCATTAACTACACTGTTCACCTTTCAACGCTTCTTGAACTGTCTTGGGCTCATCAATTTTTGAACTGACAAATAGCCAATCATCATCTTGAAACCTACTTGGTTTTCTTCGCTGCCTTGTTGGTCCCAGGTTTTGATTTCATCTCGTCAAAATGATCAAAGTTCTCTTCAAAGAATTGTACATCTCGACTCACAACAAAATTCTTCTTTTCCAGATCATACAGTTTGTATCCCTTGACACCAGGAGGACATCCGACAAAAATTGCTTTGTGGGCTTGGCATCGAGCTTTATGCATTGTTTGTCTGAAATATGTACATAACTCACACAGCCAAAAACTCTCAGATTGGAAATGTTTGGTTTTCTCCCAAATAAACATTCAAATGGGGTTTCATTTTTCAATGCTGCTGTGGGGCTTCGATTGTGAAGATAAACTGCTGTGCTGCATGCTGTTGCCCAGAATTCCAGTGGTAAATTGGCTTGATAGAGCATAGATCTTGCTCCCTCCGTAATAGTGCTATTCATTCGTTCAACAACTCCCTTTTGCTGTGGACTGTAAGGGACAGTGAACAGGTGCGATATTCCCTTTTCCGAACAGAACTCAAAAAAATCATTTGAAGTGTAATTGTCACTTCTGAGAACTTTAACATCTTCCTCTGCGAGAATGTTCAGTTTCTTAATCTGATGAAAAGTCCTTGTATTTGATGAAATAAGCAGTTGTAAATCATGACAGATCATCTGTAAACGTAACCATGTACCTACTACCACCTTTCGATTCCACTTGCATTGGACCACATACATCACTATGGACAATCTCATACGGCCTGGTTGCCCTGTGTTGGCTTTGTTTTGAGAAGGGCTTCTTTTGCATCTTGCCATGAACACATGCTTCACACTCCTTTTGTAGTTGGGTGTCTGAATCACAGTTCATGCCATCAATCATTTCCTTCTTCACTAACTGATTGATATAGGCATAGTTGAGATGACCCAACCTGCAGTGCCAAACTGCCAGCGATGATGCGCTATTTTCTCTTGAAACTTGAGGGAACTTGGTAGGATTGACTATGTTCAGCTTGTCACGCAATAGACTTTCAATATAAAATTCTTGGCCATTCTTCCGTACTAAACATTGATCCTTGTGAAATTGGATTTCCGCTCCTATCAACGCCATTGCAGGTACTGAAAGTAAGTTCTTGGTCAACTTTGGTATAAACAACACTTGATGCAAATCAAGGACAATTTCAAGAATTACTGTGCTGTCTCCCAGGTAAATATTTCTTGGTCCTTGGTACTGAACATAGCTCTCTGAAACGCTTTTGTTTCTTGTCATGTGCTTGCAGTCTCTTCATGGTGAAGGAAACATACGGTTGGTGGTGGCCTCTATTGCTTTAAGTATGGGAGTGAACTTTCCTGACATTCGCTACCTTGTCTGCTGGGAATCTTCTAGATGTAAACCAGGAGGCTGGATGAGCTGGCATTGATGGTTTACTCAGTCATGTTCTCATCGTTCATCATGGCCAACAACTTAGCTTTTGTGAGGATGACATTAAAGAAATGGTTAAGTCAAAAGGCTGTGTACCTGTGGCTGCATTCAAGTCACTTGATCAAACCATCCAGCCACAAAAGCCAGGACGCTCTTGTTGCAGTTACTGTGCTTCAAACTGCAATTGTGGTGATCAGTGTGAGTCAAGCAAACCTTTGTTTGAAGAATTTACGCAAGGTGAACTAGGATCTACAGGGGAATTTCTTCGGACAAGACCTGTAAGCAATCAAGATAAATAAGACTTGACAGACTCTTTAATGGAAGTCAAAGACACTCTTGTCAAAACTCATTCAGTGTTTGATGACATTTCGTGTCATGGATTCTCCCATCAGCTCATACATGATGTTGTTGCAAATTGCCATACGCTGTTTACTGTTAACAACATTATCGAGCTGTGCCCCATTTTTTTGGATTGTTCATGCTCTTGTTAATCAAGTCGCATGCAGGCTACCCTCCCTAGGCCTGCTTGCTTGCTTGCATGCTTGCTTCCTCGCTACTTATTTGAGTACACTCACATGTTTCTCTTAAATTTGTTCTAAAGACAAGGCCACAGTTGACTCTGCATGTAAAATATCCCAGTTCATGTCTTTCATCTTCATTAAATACTTACTGCCGTTGTGACTCTCCGACTCATGGGTATTAAAGAAAAGTCATATTAACACCAGACTAGCAAATGCTTGTTAGCTTGCCTGTACAAATCCAAGAAAAGGGGCATCATTCACACGAATCTCAGTGTTTACATATCAAAGCTGGTGATACTGTTATGTCTGCAATAACGAAAAAGTGATTGATAAACTCATTAAAGAGGATATTGGACGTAGTAAAATGTTGCTATGTATGACTTTGTTGCGTTTAATAATGAATATACTCACCGCACCCTTATTGAGTGGAAGACAAATGTCTTGTTTCATCTGTCAAAGTGGCATTGGAAATGGTGATGTGCCTGGTTTTACCTGTCAGTCTTCTCAACTAAGCTGGCCATATCAGAATGAACAACATGCTTCTCTACATGGTGCTTGCAAAGGTCAAGTAACAATAGCATTTTCCTTTCCTTGGAAGAATTCTCTGGTGGCATCTCAATTAAGGGCTTATCTGAATTAATAAAGATTAAATATTACTTAGCGACCTTTTATTATCTTTTTGGAGCAGAAATGATATCGCAGGTACCTACCACCTGTACCACCTGCTATTGTTCGACACACAATAATATTCCAAATTTAGTGAAATCAAAATTCCCCTGCATGTGAATTAGGTAATGATTGATTTGTTGCTCTGCAGGGGATGATAAAATTTCTTTACACCGTAACTTGCCACTTTTCTTGTGGAGCTATAACAAGTTGCAAAAATAGTGGAGACATTTCACCTTCTTGGGGCGTTATCAATGTACCTATTATCTCTCACACTGCAGCCCCCCTCCCCCCCCCCCCCCCCCTCCTTATCAGTGTTGCTAGCAAGACAAAAAATTGTTGAAAACTTAAACAGTCAACATTGAAAGGGGGAGTGGGGAGGGAAAGTGATAAAGGTTTAAATTCTAGATACTCCGAGTATTGGAAGTTAGAAAAGGTGTTTTTTAATGAAAGTGTCTCAACAATTTTGCAACTTGTTGTCTGAGTTGGTTGTCACTGTATTGCCATACGGTCACTTTATTTATGGGTACGGGAAGGCGTATATCTTTTGCGTTTAATAAGATGTTTCGAAAAAAAAAGGTTTCATTATCTGATCTGCTGTGAAGGGAAAAATGGCCAGCGATGAACTGGATTTTGGCAGGGTTTCGGTATGACATAATTTCAGGCCATTTCAGTGCTTTCTGTGAGTCAAGTCGAACATACACATAATTTGGTAGATGAAAAGGTGTCTCTTCCATCCTTTCGCTTTTTGCAATATGCTAGAAATATCCTGAAACCGATTTCGAAATAATTTGCCTTAAACAAGTACATTTCGGTCGACATATGACACCTAAAACACGTGCAATATGTACGAAATTAGCTGCTGTTTTCGTATGACAAACCTCTCCTTTAACTGCAATCGCATGCCATTTAAAGGGAACATCCACTTTCCGAAAAATCAATGCTTAGCAAACATTATTATACAAAGATACATTTTCACAGAGCTCCATTTGTAACATCACTTATTGCTTTCGTGTTAGTTTGCTTTCTGAGAAGGGATTGCTCACGCTTAGTAGCAAGTCTTATAAGTGACGGGTCGGGTACAGGCTAATTCCTTGTTCTTTAGAATGACCAACTGAGCACACTGATCAAAAGAAACAACCCGATTGTGCTAAATCCTTTGCGAGATTTGTTTTACAATGAGATACAAAAGTGAACAAATTTGTACCGGCTACACATTATGACATTTATATCAAACGGTCTACCACAACTTTTCACTGAGAAAATAATATGATATCATATTTCTTGCTGTTGCGACGGTAGACCGTGCTCGGATGGTAGACCGTTGGTAAATGGAATAGACGATATGTACAGGATTTCTAACTGTGTCAACTATACTATGAATCATCTGGTAATGTATTGGATTGAGTAGAAAAGAAAGTACTTGTTGAATTGTGCTATTTGATATGATTTTCAACTGTAATGCCACCATCCCTGTTGACGTCACCAAGGAACACAATAAATGGTATTGTGTTACATAATACGTGCCATGTGTAACTTTCAGGGTATCAGATCTGCGGTGCAAAATACTTTTCTCACTTTAGTATTTGGTACGGAGTCTTCTGTTAGTGATGATAAGTCCAAACACTTGAAAATCAATGTCACCGTATGTCAATAATGAATATCCTTTCGTGCTTGGTACAGTGTGCTTTGCACTTCACGTGCAAACTTTCGAAATGTTTTAGAGCTTATACGGTATCTAACGATTGTTTCTTTAGTTGCTGCTTTACTGCGTTGAAATTTTTTCCCTATAGGATTCAAATCTGGGCTGGCAAAATTACTGCAATCAATCATACAACAAGTTGCAAAAATAGTGGAGACACTTCACCTTCTTGGGGCGTTATCAATGTACCTATTATCTCTCACACTGCAGCCCCCCTCCCCCCCTTATCAGTGTTGCTAGCAAGACAAAAAATTGTTGAAAACTTAAACAGTCAACATTGAAAGGGGTAGTGGGGAGGGGAAGTGATAAAGGATTCTAGATACTCCGAGTATTGGAAGTTAGAAAAGGTGTTTTTTAATGAAAGTGTCTCAACAATTTTGAAACTTGTTGTAGCATCTATGTCTTCATCTTTCCTGTACAACTCTACCAATAAAACATGTTAAAACATATTAACAATGTACATTCTACTTTAGACATTCCGCACATCTCCTTAAATGATGCACATATATGACCTTCCACCTTCCTTCAATGGAA
>OX421449.1:33296405-33331405 GCA_949126865.1 Montipora capitata | reverse complement strand
AGCCTGCTTGTTTATGCTTTCGAAGCTTGTGTGACTGAAAGCATGAAAGCAGCATTTACAAAGAAAACACCAATTTAGCAGTAATTCTTGGCGGATTGACCTCAGTTCTGCCTGAAGAGATGATTGAGTCGTATTTTGTCAAATATGGAGTAGCAAAAAAACCTTGATAACACACAAGACGATCTTGTGGACAGACAACAAGATGAACTTGTCAATGACGTATCTTGTGCGAGAGAAGTGCTGTTCGATTGTGACTACGAGTTAAAGTTTGTATGAAGGTTTCAGTTTTTAAACACTTTACATAGGCTTATTTACTTTACTGTTGTATGTAGCGGAACAAATTTTCTTATCCAGGAAATGGATTTTTTTCACACTAGATTTGCATTTTTTTTCCTCAAAATGCAGTCCAAAATTGGGGTGCGTATTATACACGGGTAAATACGGTAATGTTTATGTACTCTGTTATTCCAAACCAGTAACATTTTAAAGCTAATTATTGAATTTTTTGAAAATTTAACTTCTTTAAGTATCATAACCTCAAATATTTTAAAATTTCTTTGAAACTATCACATTTTACAAGCCTATATTTGAACAGCACTAGTTTTACTGCGCAGTAAACAGCGTAAATATTAGGCATGAAAATTTGACTCACCTGAACAGAAAGGCGCCTTCTGCAACTGTTTCTCAAGCTGTGAGCCTGCCAAGACTTGCATTTAAAAGCTGAAATGTTCGGCTTTCTTTCGGAATACTTCGTTTACCGAAAATTAAGAAGGGCGCCGGAAAAATTGAGTTTTCGTTTTAAGTGTCCGGATACTGGTACTGTCCGGATACTGGGCAACATACTGTACCACAGAAAATAACGCAAAGTCGGCCACCACTGTCCACATAGAGAAAAGACTAGGGAAAACTAGTGGCACGTGCTAGAACAACCTAATCAAGTTAAATGGCAAAGAAGAAAAATCAAAGTACGAAAACAAATTTACAGGGGGGGGGGGGGCAACTGCACTGCCAGGTGGATTTTCCTTGACAGCAGCAACGATAACGGGTCCTGGAGATTGTTCATCAGTCATAATGGCTCTAGAGATAAACGTTGCAGGAAGCCAATCTGTGCTTGTGTGCTTGCTGCCAAACTGGACAGATCCAAGTGACACATGTTTTATTATATACAGGAAGCCACTTGCAAGGGAGATGAACAAATACACTCCCGAATTGTAGTCTAGAGATCGGTCCAAATTACGGCCTGAATTAAGCAAGAAAGCACTGAGAATAGTTTGGTTTGATAGCCTTATGGTGATGATAATCACAGTTTTGTCTTAATTCACTAACCCTAACCATGCTAGGCAACAGCATGCCCCAGGTGGTTGTTTTATCCCTGCATATAAATCAGAAATGTCCAAACAATTTGTTCCATTTAAAAACATTCCTTTAGATTTCTCAGAATTCCATAAATTTGCGAATGCATCATATTTTGGAGAAAGATGTTTCCTGAAGAAAAATTCATTTCACTCATGGATTTCACTATGGACAAGGGCAGGGATTTGTGGTCTAGAGAAGTGTTTAGCTAAGCCCTAAAAACTACAGTCCACTGTAAGATCTGTTTGATTTAAGGCTGTTTTAGCGTTGGACACCAAAGGCTTTGTTCTCATTGAAGTGATCTCTTTATTTGTTTTAGGCAGCAGGTGAAGTTAAGGCACTGGATACTTTCTTTATGATGCTTCAAACAGAACCAGAAAGGGCATACTATGGGTAAGTGATCTCATAAACAATTAATTAGCAATTGGTTTGTACCTGTGTAGAGTACGTAGAGATATGGTGCATGGGGAATGTTTGGAAAGCACAAGAGAATATTAAAGATTATTATTATTGTTATTATTATAATTATTAATAGTAGTAGTATTATTTCCATAAGGTCGCAATAGCAGCAAGTATGATAAATACTGTAGGAAACAGACAACTCTTTTAAAAGACATGTTTCGGCATGCTTATGCCATCATCAGTTTAATGAGTTCCTAAGTGTGAACAGTTATAAAGTCTACGGTAGATGAAAAAATTATTACGACATGACTTAATACAAAAGCGGGTACTTTTTACAGCGTGACACCAAACATCAAGGTGTAAACTAAAACGTGAGAAAAGTGTTGTAATGCTGCAATTGTTTGTTAAGTTCCGGTTTGATCTTATTTATATAAAAAGCTTCTTTGAGTTTTAAATCAATTGAGTTACTGGCAGAATCCAGAATACTAAAGCATGAAGGGGAGTATTTGTTCTTACATGAAGGAGATGTGTTGAAATGCTTAAAAATATGCGAGTTTTTATCGCTTTCCGTGTGTTCCTTTATCCTTGTCAACCCGTAGACTTTATAACTGTTCACACTTAGGAACTCATTAAACTGATGATGGCATAAGCATGCCGAAACATGTCTTTTAAAAAAGTTGTCTGTTTCCTACAGTATTATTATTAGCGACTTTAAGATCCACTACGGCGAGGCTCTGGTACGGCTGAGGCAACCGAAAGAGACTGGGCCGACTACGCCGTCTCCCGCCAAACTCAAATTGGTTAAGTTTTGTGCAGTACGGCGAAGTCGAACTTGATGTAAACAAATGAAACTCTGCTCCAATTTTTTTTGTTGTGGTATGTTTGTTTAGAAAAAATGGTGTCTTGGAAAGAATTAAGAGTGCTGATAACGCTCTATTATGACATGAATGTCCTCGATGACGCTGAATTTCTTTTACTATACAACCTTTACAACCCACGAAACCTGGACTTGCCGTGTGAGTTGTATCCACATTTCGACCTCCAAAACCTGACCGAAGATGAATGTTTGTCCGAATTTCGGTTCAAGAAAGCTGACATCCCAAGACTTTCTCAGGCTTTACGGATTCCTGATGTTATAAGTTGTCACCAAGGGACAATTTGTGACGGAACTGAAGGATTGTGTATGCTTTTGAAGAGGTTGTGTTACCGTTGCCGATACAGTGACATGGTCCACTTGTTCGCTAAACCCGTTCCTGTATTGTGCATGATAACAAATCAAGTTTTGGATGATATCTATCAAGTTCACAGCCATCGCATTCTGCAGTGGAATCATCAGCTGCTAAGCCAAGTTAATCTTGAAAGATTTGCCCAAGTTGTTCACCGAAAAGGAGGTCCACTTAATAACTGTTTTGGTTTTGTTGATGGGACAGTTCACCCTATTTGTAGGCCCGGCACTGTCAACCAGAGGTTGCTTTACAATGGACACAAGCGTGTCCATGGAATCAAGTTTCAGTCTCTTGTTACCCGGAATGGAATAATTGCAAATATGTATGGCCCTGTTGGTAAGTTGTCTTTTCTTTAGAAAATTGAATCTGGGGTCAGGGTGAGTAGGCAACTGCCAATGTGCTTCGTTTTTCTTTTTCATCTTGGGAAATTGCATGAAATGAAACTTCCTGGAAACATGCAACTGCTTTTTCATGAGAAATTATAAAAAAGACCCTCTTACAGAAAACTTCAATCTCATTCATAAATGAATGAAGGGGTAGTTTCTAAAGAAACTGTGGTGCTGCGTCGGTGGGGAAGTAGTATACAAAAATTTGGTTTTATCAACGGAGTTGATAATGTAAATTGGCCACCGTACAGAGATTCTAAAAGCTGACGTTTCGAGCGTTAGCCCTTCGTCAGAGTGAATCGAGGGATTATGGGTTACGTGTAGTTTTTATAGTAGAGTAGGAGCTACGCTATTGGTGGTAACATGGCAACGTGAAAATAGGAATATATTAGTTAAATGAAAAGCGTTCGTTAATACCGTGAGGATTAAGGGTGCCGATTTGAAAGATGAATTTTTGTTCCAGATTCTTGCGGCTTTCCGTCGTACCTAGATGTAGGGAAAGGCCGCAGACTGCCATGTGTTTTTTGGAGTGGTTAGGCAGATTAAAATGGCGAGCGACTGGCTTAGATGCATCCTTGTCATTCTTCTCAACATCGCGAAGGTGTTAGCGGGATCGGTCACCTAGTCGTCTACCTGTCTCACCAATGTATAATTTATTGCATAACGTACAGGTTATGCAATAAATGACATCTGCGGAGGTACATGTGAAACGATCGGTGATCTTAACAGATCGCTTAGGTCCCGATATCTTGCTAGTGTTAACAATGAAACGACAAGTATTGCATCGTGAGCGCGCGCATTTGAAAGTGCCGGGTTGCTCGTTAGTTTTGAGCGCGCTTCTAACTAAAAAGTTGCCTACGTTTTTGTCACGCTTGAATGAAATAAGTGGAGGTTGCGAAAAGATTCTACCAGTCTCGGGATCATTTTGGAGTAATTTAAAATTACTAAGAATGATGCTTTTGACTGCGTGATTATGAGGATGGAAAGTGAGGGTGAATGGAATTCTGTCATTCTTATCTTTTTGTGACGTTTGTAGTGATGACTGTCGATCAAATTGTTGGGCGCGATGATGGCCCGCTTTGACCACAGAGACAGGATAGCCACGTTTTTCGAAGAACTGGCACATCTCCTCTGATTTGCTGGAAAAATCGGAGTCATGACTACATAGACGTCGAAGTCTAAGAAATTGAGAATAAGGAATGGAGTTCTTGACATGTGATGGATGTGACGATGAATACAACAAATAACTGTGTGAATCAGTAGGTTTGTAGTGCACACTAGTACATAGCGCGTTGCCTCTAATAGAAACTTTGATATCTAGGAAAGCCAATGAAGTTTCCGAAATTTCCCAGGTATATTTAAGAGCCGGATGAAAAGAGTTGACGGAGGTTATAAACTGATCGAGTTCTTCTCTGCTGGATGAAATAGCGCCGATGCAGTCGTCGATGTAGCGGCCGTAGAGCTCAGGTTTGGGGCCGTCGTACTGATTAAAAAATTGGTGTTCAACATATCCTACAAAAAGATTGGCATAGCTAGGTCCCATTCTTGTGCCCATCGCTACACCATTAATTTGTTTGTAATAGTTGCCGGCGAATGAAAAACAGTTAAGCGTTAAAACTAGTTCGGCAAGGCGGAACATCATCGCGCTCAACAATTTGATCGACAGTCATCACTACAAACGTCACAAAAAGATAAGAATGACAGAATTCCATTCACCCTCACTTTCCATCCTCATAATCACGCAGTCAAAAGCATCATTCTTAGTAATTTTAAATTACTCCAAAATGATCCCGAGACTGGTAGAATCTTTTCGCAACCTCCACTTATTTCATTCAAGGGCGACAAAAACGTAGGCAACTTTTTAGTTAGAAGCGCGCTCAAAACTAACGAGCAACCCGGCACTTTCAAATGCGCGCGCTCACGATGCAATACTTGTCGTTTCATTGTTAACACTAGCAAGATATCGGGACCTAAGCGATCTGTTAAGATCACCGATCGTTTCACATGTACCTCCGCAAATGTCATTTATTGCATAACCTGTACGTTATGCAATAAATTATACATTGGTGAGACAGGTAGACGACTAGGTGACCGATTCCGCGAACACCTTCGCGATGTTGAGAAGAATGACAAGGATGCATCTAAGCCAGTCGCTCGCCATTTTAATCTGCCTAACCACTCCAAAAAACACATGGCAGTCTGCGGCCTTTCCCTACATCTAGGTACGACGGAAAGCCGCAAGAATCTGGAACAAAAATTCATCTTTCAAATCGGCACCCTTAATCCTCACGGTATTAACAAACGCTTTTCATTTAACTAATATATTCCTATTTTCACGTTGCCATGTTACCACCAATAGCGTAGCTCCTACTCTACTATAAAAAACTACACGTAACCCATAATCCCTCGATTCGCTCTGACGAAGGGCTAACGCTCGAAACGTCAGCTTTTAGAATCTCTGTACGGTGGCCAATTTACATTATCAACTCCGTTGATAAAACCAAAGTTTTGTATCATTACCCCATAGCCAAGCTGACTATTTCCACAGAAAAGCTTGTTTTTTATATAAAAAAAATCTTTTCGATATTTCATAATAGATGAATGAACAAATGGATAGTTTGATTTTTTCCCTGAATTGTCATAGTTATACTGGAAAAATGAACTATATATTTCTTTGAGACCCTCAATGCTTCAATATTCTTTCAACAAAATGTTATATGACTTTGTTTTCACTTATCTGACTGAACTTTAACACTCCTTCATGAATTTTGTTGCAGAGGGCAGAAAGCACGATGCAGGTATGCTCGCAGATTCTCAGCTATTGCAAGACCTCAATCAGTATCCCTTCAGCCTGGCTGGACAACCACTTTGTATTTACAGGGATCCCACCTACCCCATCCGCGTACACCTTCAATGTCCATTTAGAAATGGGGCTTTAACCCCACAGATGGAAGCTTACAATACTGCTATGAGCACAGTGAGAACAAGTGTCGAGTGGCTGTTTGGAGACATAATCAGTTACTTCAAGTTTCTGGACTTTAAAAAGAACTTAAAGTTGGGACTGAGTAGTGTGGGGAAAATGTACATTGCTAACATGTCTGTATGGAAACACAACCTCTGATTTTTTCCAGTGTGATCCTCCCAACCTTGAAACTTATTTTGCATAAGGCCCAGGATACCTCCAGTTCAGGCTAACTGTTTTGGAGAAAATCTTTTATACTTTAGGCATTATGGTTTTTGTGGTGTAAATTAGCAATACAGCAATGGAACCAAGAGCACTTGGACATTCTGAAATGCTTTTTGGATTTAAAGGAGAGCAGTCGGAAACATGTTGGGGCACAGCATCAGTTCTCAAGGGTGACATACGTCAACATATGCATACCTCAAGATTTTGATTACTTTTACAACACCAGATTGGGTAAAGGCATATCACACTCGCATTTAGAAATTTTGTGTCATGTAATGATTCAGTCTTATGAAAAATACTGTAGAGTTGATCTCACTTGACTCCTGTAATGTATTGATTGTGCTCATTTTGAGAATGTCAGTAAAAGAACAGTTTTTCCACATAAAGAAATGAACTTGAAAAAAGCGATAACCAATCGAAATTGCCTTTGTGGGCTTGAATTCAAGGAAAACCTCAAAAGTATTTTTTGCTTGAATTCAAGGCTAGTTATTAAAACAAAAGCCATATTTTTTTCTGCACCCCACCTTATCCTTCCCATACTTATACTTTCCAGATAGGCATATCTTCAGAATTGCATATACCATGACACTTCATTAAGCCTAGTTCTCACTAGGACATGAGCAGAGTCACAAGATACAAGCTCTCAACAAGGGTGAATCAGCCTGAAGGAACCACAAGCTTAAAATCAACAGTGTTCATATTACTTGCCCCTGCATTAATGCATTTCACTCACAAAAGAAAAGTGTAAGCACAAGGAGAATGCAATACTGTCTTAATTTGTTGTGCTTGTGCCCAAGCCTGAGTCACAATTTAGAGATGTCAAAGTTTGATTTTATTGCAGCTGTGCTTGCTCGACTGGTGCGAACAAGCACTTACTCTTTGCCCCTCACGAAAAGGAAATGAACTATAACACAACCATTTACATGTCTTATGGGGTAAACATGTTTGTTATTCAACTGTTTGAGTAACATAGGCAGTTAACCTTTTTTAAAAACAAATATAATAAAATAAAGGCCCACTCTGATGACCTTTCATGCACATCCAAAATGAACTACCTTTAAAATACAGTACTTTAGCTGACTCCAAAACACAACTTTGCTACAATACATGGAATGATTTCACATCCTTTTTAATCTAACTCAAATTCAATGGAACTGACCTGTTCTTAAAAAATCCCAGATTCTTTGGAGTCACTCTTTTTGCAAGAGTTTTTCTAAGACAGACATCTTTGCCTGACTTTGCTGAGCCATTACCATCTGCATGTGTTGATTCTGTTGCTGCTGTTGAGCCTGCTGTTGGGCCATTGCCTGCAAGAAGGATTGCTGCTGGGTGAACATTGCTTGAAACTGAGCAACCTTTGTTTCCTCTTCTTTTTTCCTCATCTTTAGCTCTTCCTCTCTCAATGCCATGTCTGATTTAGCCTTCTCCTGCATAAACTGGAGAGCCTCATTACTGCTTCTCCTGGATTTTCTTTCCTTTGACTCTTGGCTGTCTTCAGATTTTCGTTTCATTGTTTGCCCCATCCTCTCCAAAGCTTGGTTTCTGATATCCTCTGCTGTAGCCTTCTCCTGACCTTTCTTTTCACTAACTTTTGCAATACCATCTCTTTCTCTCTCTGTTATATCCTCAAGAAGTACATCAAGCTCGTCTTGTTCTGGTACAGAGATTCCAGATGCAGCCAATTCTGTTTTTTCATTTTCTTTGAATCTGCCTTGGGATAAATTAGATTTAAATCTCACAGTTTGGCACCCTTTAAGATTTTTGGCGATTTCATCCCACAGTCGCCCTGCTTCGTTTGGTCCTTTTTTGTGTGTATAAACTTCTAGGGCAAGGACTTCTCGAAGAATGTCATCATCTAACTGGGCATTAAGCAGCACGACTTTTTTTATAAAATGAGGGTTTAATTTTTTATCAAAGCTTTTGGGTAAAAAACAATCATAAAGTTTTCCTATGCTCTTGACATTGAGCCTAATACATTGCCAACAATTATGCGTATTTTTTTCAGATCAGGAGAAAAATTTCACTCACGACTTCAAGATATCCTAGAGTTCCCATTACATATACTGGCGCCAAGATTTGCTAAAGAGTACATTTGTAATTTCAACGCATCCCACTAGAAGGCGTAGATGCCTAAGTGAAAATTGGTTTACCTTATTTTAAGCCCTGAAAAAATGTTCTATGAATGCTAATGCGTTCTAACAAAGTTTTTGTCATTATTCAGGAGTAAATTTCACGAGAAGGATACTGCTTATTATCAAAACAAAGGTCTGAAAGAGGGGCTAACTCAACAACCAAGTCAGGTGATTTCACTCGGCTATAAATCAACAGAACTGAAATGAACAAAATGGAATGGAAAACAGTCTTCTCTTCCAAACCAAGTATATTCCAGACATTACCCATTCTACACTCAGTTGCATGAAACTTCGTTAAACGTCAGTGTTTTAGAGACTAAAAGTGAGCAAAAATAAAAACAACTTCGAACTTACGAGCAAGTTTTTTTGCTAAAAGAATGTAATAAAACCCAAATTCTTTTAAAATATTGTGAAAATGAACGTTTTTATGCCACGTGTCTATTCTAACGAGTAAAGATCCTATAAAACTACAATAGTTTACTCACGTAGTGAACACTCCGTCAACTCGTCATGTTTGCCACATCAGACAGCCGTGCTACGGCTGGAAACCTCCCTCGAACCATAGTGACGTAACCGGAAGTAATATTTCACACTTTTGCCGTACCAGAGCCTCGCCATAGTGGATCTTAAAGTCGCTATTATTACTGTTGTTGTTTTTTTAAGAATTTTATTTATTTATTTACTTATACAGTTACAATGACATTGCTGTTTTAGTTACACTACTATAACTACACAAAACGTACTTACAGAACATGTACTTACACAACTGTTACACCACAAAATAACTCAGCCTACTTAAGCAGAACAATTAACTGCGCATGCACTACTGTGCTTGCCAAAATATAGCTACTACACGATAAAAATTGATATTCCGTTTCTGGGAATCTGGGATTTGCAAGCAACATCTAGTTTCCCAATTTAACAAGGCCCTCCATGATTCTGGGAGTGCTTTTGAAAGTCCTACTATCACAAGATAATTGTTTAAATTAAGGCCTCTTTCTATAAAGAAATTACAAGGGTTTAATTTAACGTTCGGGAGGAGGATGTCCTTAATTTTTGAGATTCCAGCCATAAATGACTTTTTACAAAATTGAGGTTTGTAATTGATAGGAAGATATTTATTATTCCACAATATCTGTTCCATAATGTGGTTACACAAAGATGGTTGTTTCTCGTTAACTGTCGCCCAAGCTTCAAAACACTTGAGATAAAACTTTGGAAGAGACTTAGGTAGGTCAGCAACGTCATTATTGCAATGAAGAAGGAATTAATCCCCATGATTCTTTGAGTTTTGATTGTGCACTCCAGATGGGGCATTTGAAGTGCGCCATCACTATAGTCATTAATCAGTGCGAGACGTTTGATCTTATCTGTACCTTTCCATAAAAAAAAACAGTACTGTGTTTAGTTTTTTTTTTTAAATTCTTTATCGATGGTTAGCATGGAAGCCTGAAACAACAGTTTTGACATTGCAAATGATTTAATAATTTTAATCTTACCAAAGACTGTAAGATTTCTCCATTGCCAGTTATTTAAAGTTTTCTTAAAAGATTTTAGAGTAGCATCGAAATTGAATTCGTTTTTTTCAGACGTGAATGTGTAGGTAAAATAAATTCCTCGAATTTTCATAGGCTTGTGAACCGTTTTTATAGTCAAGTTTTCATTACAATTGTGGCTGCAACCAAGCCAATAAGCTTCCGTTTTGTCTTAGTTTAGTTTCAAGCCAGAACACCTTTCGAATGTATCTAGAGTTCTAAACAGGTGCTCTAGGGAGCCTTTGTCGTGTAAAAATGTCAAGTCGTTGGCAAAAGCAGCAAGTTTAACCTCCTTGTTGTCTATTTTTTTACACACAAGGTTTTTTTATGCCTTTAATACAAGAAACGTTTCGAATTTTGATTAGAACAAGTTCCAAACCGATAATGAAGAGGTATGGCAACAACTTGTGTAACACATCTTTCGACTTTAAACATTGTTAACAATAAACCATTGTTTGTGACACAACTTGATAAGGACCTTAAGGCATTCAATAAAAACTCCAACTTAAAGAGCCGAATGCTTTTTCAAAGTCAATTGCGACCATTAACCCTGGTACTTGGTTAATCCTCGTATATTCCATAATGTCGTTAATTGACCGAAGAGCATCAAAAAGAGTGCTATTTTTGACGTATGCATATTGGTCCTCAAGGCAATATACCTTTTACAATCTCAAAGCCAGAGCTTTCGAAGCAATTTTTGTGTCAACATTTAATAAAGAAATGGGTCGCCAATATTTCATGTACAGTACCGATCAAAAGTAAGTTACCACCTCGCGTCACGTAATTCGCCTGGTGTGAGAGTAACTGAAGCGTAAATTTCTGACATATATTAAGAACTAATGTGTTACGCAAAATCAATCAATTTTACTATAAATTATCTCTCTGCAGTTGCGTGAGTAAGCGAAGACCATTCTTGATTTGTTAAATTGTATGGGAATCGTCGAAATTGCAAATTACGAATTGGAGACGACATTTAAGCGACAATAAACATGCATCTGGTTTACAAGTGGAAATTCCGATGAAAAATAAATTCTTCACATATGAACAAGCAATGATTCGTTCAAACACGGACCATTTGGTGGAAAAATGCGCAACAAAAACAACGAGTAGTTGTACCGGCGATCTTCTGTGTAAAGTTAATAATAAATGCATGGAATTGACTTTGAATCGATCTAGTTAGGACAATGTGCAAGCCAGCAAGCCGTGCAAGCCATGGTTGTGAGCCATGCAAGCCATGGGAGCCATGACTGTGAGTCATGTAAGCCATGGCTGCGAGCCATGAGAGTCAACATGCAAGTCACAAAGTTACTGAATGCTAACCGTTTTAAAGTGGGTGCTTAGACTTAGTAACTGTTTATCAGTGCTATTTGAAATGGGTGCTTAGAGTAAAATGCAAAATTCCCATGGCTCACTGGCTCGCAGATTGTCCAGCCCTGAATCGATCCATGCAAGTTTCTTTATCACACCTTAAATTGATCGTCGATCAGGTGTGGCTCTGATTTTCTTCATTTGTTTGGAAATTAGCGATACACTCTCACAATATCAATTTAAAAATCTATGTTGAAATTGCCGTAAGGGGACGATGTTTAAGCATCAATAAACACATGCATCTGGTTTATATAAGAAAGTTCCGATGGAAAAAATTTTTTTCTTACACGAATAAGCAACAATTTTGTTCAACCATCAACCATTTGGTGGGAAAATTCCTAACAAAAACAATGTTCATTGTGCGTTGCTAAAATTTCTTGCCAACTGCAAAGCTTTTAGGAGCGTGCAATTTGAAACAGTAATGTTGATTAAATATTTGTGAACATTGAAAACGAAACTTCATGCAAAATGTAAGGATGATTTTTTCTCAACCCTTGCACACGAACATTAACAGCAACCAGTAATAATACTAATGCAAAAATCCTTTCTACATAAAAACTATATGATTATTACCTACAGTCAACATTGCTGTTACCGGTATCTTCCACAATCTTAAGTTCACAACTTGATAAGACATAAATTATCCAAAACGTTTGATTGTTTGACCATGGGGTTAAAATTTCACACAAACCAAGGATTATCATTATCATGAAAATGTGTAAATAATACGAAAACTTGCCTTCCTTACAAAAGCGCTTATGATTCACGGTTTGTCGATCGACAAACAAAGCTTTGTAAACAATGAAATGTGCTCGGGAATTGCCACATTCAATAATAATGTTTTTATGTACGAAGATACCACAATTTATTATAGGCATGTTTTCTTCGAAAATTGGCCTTG
This sequence comes from Montipora capitata, assembly GCA_949126865.1. NCBI lineage: Eukaryota > Metazoa > Cnidaria > Anthozoa > Scleractinia > Acroporidae > Montipora > Montipora capitata. The sequence goes on along the minus strand of OX421449.1, from coordinate 33,318,915 downwards.
CACAAACACCTTCTACAGTTAAAATTTGAAACAAAAGATTGATTAAAATTGCGCGCGAGAGTCAAGCCACTGCACTAACAGATTTCTTACCATTGCACGCGACATGATTCCTGTAGTGCGCGACACGATTCACGTCACATGTTCTGGTGGTAACTTACTTTTGAGCAGTACTGCAACATTGATCTTTACCTTTCTTTTCAATGAGTCTTATTATCGCATGTTTTTGTGAGTTAGATAATTCACCATGTTTATACGGATAATTCAAGGAGTCGGTCTTTAGATGGCCAAGCAGAGTCAAGAATTTCTTGTAGAATTCAGGTGTTAAGCTGTCGTTCCCAGGTGTTTTACCATTTGGGAATTCAGACAGAGCATTATAACACAATCTAATCAGTTAAGTCTCTTCAAATATAAGTGCTACACGGCCAACATTTGCAAAAACGTAATCCTTCCTTGTACTTGTATTTTTTAATTGCTGTGACTATAACATCTTCAGTTCACACGACCTGCTCCCGTCTAACCTTGTAGCTCAGTCAGTAGAGCGGCGGTGATCTAACCCGAAGGTCATGGGTTCAATTCCCACCCTGGTCAGAGTTTTTCTCTGTCCTTGTGTGGGCCCATTTCCATTAGTAGGGCTAACGCTCGCATGGTTCATATGGGATAGAAACCTAGCACTTTACATTACAATCTAATCAGTTAAGTCCATTAAAACACTCGTTTGACAAAAGTCCTTCACATAAATGTTTCTGGTCTGCGCAATTTAGGAATATCATCGCCATTTAAAAAACCTTGAAAGCGTCGGTCGCAGTCCCCTGATTCACAGTTTTTGTAGAGTCTTGTATAGAAATATTTGAGTTCTTCTTTTTCATCTGCATTAATAAGGCCGCGAACAGATACTCTTTTGGTTTTACTGGTTTCTAGATTTAAGAAATATTTCGAATTTTTCTTTTTGCTTCATACACACTCCTGGCTTCGTCCAGCCTTATAATGTTTTCTTCAGATAGATTATTGCTAAAGTTTTCCTCCCATAATTTTAAGATTTCTTACGATCGGAGAAGCCACGCCTTACAATTCCTAGCAATCACTTTACTGTATTTGATAGTTGTTTGCCTGATTCTATATTTAATTAGGTCGCACAATACTCTTTTATCTTTGACTTCAGAAAATTTGATGATCCATTTCGGGTACTCTGGAATTAAACTTCCAATAAGATGGTCCAAATGGTTGACCTTTAAGGCTATTAACAGACAAACTGATTGCTGAGTGATCGGTTTGATAGCTGGAGTAATTTCTGCTTTGTTGACGTCGTCTTGTAGATCGTACCTGGAGTAATTTTTTCTTTGCTGACTTCGTCTTGTAGATTGTCGCTTATAAGTCAAAAGTCAGGTGACGTTGTATAATAGGATTTCTTTTTCTCCAGGTAAACTGCCTTTTATCAAGATTTCGTAGACTCCAAATACATGTATCGATAAGATTATACTAAGCATGATATCTTGGATATTTTTTACGATAGATTTTGTTTAAATTTGGCCTCTGGAATTATCAAAATCAGCGTCTAGATGAACATTGAAATCTCCGCCAATGATGTCCCTACATTCTGTATCAAAATTAGCACTTTGAACAACAAATATTGTAAATGGTTTTAACCTAGGAGTGATATCATAATTAAGTGAAGTATGATCCTCCGGGTGAGTGTAGTTCTGAGAAGGACTGTTTGAGATGACATTGACTGCATTTCAACAATCTGAGCGGAAGTCATCTTCAGAGTAAATAAAACATCTTGAGAAAAGACTGTTTGATCATTTAGTTTGGTCGGAGAGTATAAATTTAGCAACAGGAATGGCGATTCTTTCAATGGTCATTTCCAATAATGTGTATTGGCCTTCATCGTCTATAAAGGTATTTTTTCGTTCGTACTGTGCCTGTACGTTAATTAGAACAAGCACTCCTCTGCTATGGTTTGATCCATGACTAAAAATAATTTTTCCATACCATTGATCTCAGGTGTGCTATAGGTTTCTTGAAGAAACATATCCGATTTTTGAATCCATGTGAATATGGATTTACGTTTGTGGAGGTCTCGAGTATTAAGTGACATAATCTTGAAATTAAACTGTTTTGTTTTTGGTATTAACTGAAAGAGCAGACAGATTTTAGTGAACGAGTAAAAAACCTTTCTATTGTAACTATTGTCTACAATAATTAGCTGATGATTGTACGACTGCAGCGAAGCATGGTTTTTGAAGCTGATAATTACGAAGGGTTACATAAACACACACATGGGCACAACACAAGCAAAAAAAAAATAGACTTCGAATCCTGCACTTACCGATTGCCCCAAAGCGAATTGTAAGGGGTCCTTACACCTCCTGGGAATACCATTCCTGCATGACATTTAGATGCTCTTTCATTACAACATTAGAAATACCAACTCAATGCGGTGTGCAGTAATTTATGCATACAAGACAAGAAAAAGCGATTAGCATAAACTTCTTTTGAAGGCAAAGAGCGAAAAAACTAAATAAATAAGATAATGTTTATAACTTCTCGTGAAATGGAATAGACTTCCCATTGACCTAAAGCTTGTCAGGGAATTTCTTACCAAAGTATCCTCATCATCTTTATTTTTTTTGCTCTGTGGCTCTGTGACTTTCTTAACTTGTAGTTTTCCTGGCTTGATGTAGAACCATTTTGCAATCAGCATAACGCAAAAATCTTACAATTAGTGGGCAAGGACCATCATTCTTAGGCTTTCGCACTCTATGAATTCTTTGAAATTCGATGCTGTCGCGTGGGTTCAAGAATTTCAGTTCCTCTTCTATAAACTTATAAACGATCTTTTTCGTGTTTTCAGGGTGTTGATGAGTATCTTGCACAGCTGTAGCATTTTTTCCTGAGATGCCCATAAACATTAAGTTTTCCCTTCTACTATAATGCTCTTGATATACCGGTAGCAATTGTTTGCTAAGATCATCTATGGACATCTGAGGAGCTTTCAATTCACGGTTTAGGTTAACAATCACTTCATCATTGACTTCAGCACTTTCCTCAAGCTCTTTGACCGTCTTGTTGGTGCTGTTATCTTTTTCCTTTAAGGTGATTCCCTTGTTTTGCAGCACGCATCTCATACTGCGCATAACATTGCAACTTCAGAGATGGCGCTGTTCAAGCCGGCCATCTGAAGAGAGGCAACAATGGCCGCTTTTGCTGTTCAAGAGCTTTGAAGTGCAATTATGATAACTCTTCTCGGTTAAGAAGGTGTTGTTTTGGAACTCGGCCCAGTCCTTTCGTGGAAAATAATCATTTTGAAGCTGAAATTGCCCCTTGGCCATCCGGACAGTGAGTGCAAGGTGATGACTGTAGCGGTCCAATTAGCGTACATTTGTTTGCAAGATTGAACAATTTGAAATCGCTTTACTTTAAGATTATAGCCCGCACAAACATGTAGGTTCAAGTTTTCAGTAGTATTCAGTAGCTTTTGCTAGATAACAACAATTTTTCCGGTTGATCTAGTTTCAAATGCTTCCCCTGTAATTCGGTAAAAAACACTTAGAATGAAGGACATACAGTGCAAGTGATCCCATCTTTTTATTGCATTTTTTAATGTCCTGTGTATAAATATTAATTGTGCCAATTTTTTTTTTTACAAGGGAATTACCTTAAGTTGTGGACTTCTTTATCGAGACCAGCAACAGCCTCGTCTATATATGACGTCGCACATTTTCCAGTCGCATCACTAAACATAGAGCGCCTTATCCACGTCTTAACTGTCCACCATCTTACCCAGTCCCCCCGAGATGCTGGAAGCACTGGAGAGACAGTGCGTGAAAGCTGGCTGTAGGCTCACTGACTAATGAAGCGATTGTTTTATAGCTTGCAATTGTGTTTTGTTGAAAGCATTAATGCTTATGTTATGATCAGAAACATTTTACTTTGAGATTATTACTCTTCTTTGCTGGGAAATTCCAATGAATCCAGAGGTGTTTGATATAAGAGCCATACAGCATGTGGGCTCACCTGGGAACTATAATAACGTTTGGCATTGTTGATGTCATCTGCGGTTGGCATGCTTGTTGCATTTTTCAGTGTTGGCTTCGGTTCTTTCTTGTATGTGGCCAAAATTCAAGCTGTCACTCGTAGCAATTGTTTGTAATTTGAATACTTCTCGATGTTTATTCTCAACGAGTGTCTTCCGTGTTGGTTTGGATTGTTGGTAAAGATAATTTCAGTTTAATCATATTGATTGGGATTTTTTGTTCCGAGTATGTTCTTGTTATTGGCCATCCAGATTAGTGTAGTTTAAGGAAGTCTGGTCCCTTTTGCCATATACTGTTTATGCCAATATCGTTTGGTTGACTTTCTCTTCTTAATAAATCAGCTAAGTTAAATTTACTTGCAGTCCAGTACCACTCTTTCCTGTTCGTTCCCTCTTGCGCCACTCCTATCCGCACTGCAACAAAGGTATTGAATCCAAAGGATTCCTTTTTGGATCATAGAGTGAACGATTTCAGAGTTTGTGATGTGATAACATTTCTTGAAACTGTGTCTGCATTGTTTTGTGATTGGGTTTTTCAATCTTTTATTAAACACTGCGACACAGAGCTCTATCCAGTCGATTGCTAGTTTCTTGGAAGGCAGTTTTTGGACAACAACAACAGCAACAACAAGATTTATTTGTACTGTAAAGTAAACTAGCTAGCTAAATAACAAATAGGTGAATTAAAAATACAACAGTAGCTGGTCTATTAAAATAACTAAAAAGCTAAACTAGTTGGGGGACCACCATTTATTGATTGAAAATATGCATTACGTAGTAAGGAAAAGGGCATTGCTGTATTTAACTGAATTATTTACTTTTACACACCTTATTAAGGGAGAAGATTACAGAACAAATAGAAACTTACTTCTTACATATGTATACAGTAACAACTAATAATTCTCTTTTAAATGAATGAGAAGTTAGAATCTTAAATCTCTCGTCAGTTTCATTCCATAATATAGGACCATTATATCGAATATTAAATTTTTCATAGTTTGTTCTAATTTTTGGAGCATTAAAAGTAGACCTCTTTGCAAGGCGAGTGTTAACAGTATGCTTATCTGAACTATTGATAAAAGTTGAATCAAAAGTCTTTGGTAATTTACTGTTTATGAATTGGTGGATAAAGAATAGAGTTTGAAGTTTAATATGATCCTGAAGTTTGAATTAAGCAAACAGAGGACTAGTATGAGCATCAAAATTAGAAAAGGTAATTAAACGGATAGCTTTCTTTTGAATTATTTGGAGTGGTTTAATATTACGATCATAGGTGTTACCCCAGACTATACAACTGTACGAAAGAAAAGGAAAAATAATAGCATGATATAATTGAACTAAAATTTTGACATCAACATAATGCCTAATTTTACAAAGGACACCGATACCTCTTGACATTTTTTTGGAAATGTGTTGGAAATGATCTTTCCAATTAAGATTGCAGTCTCTGAGAATTCCTAGGTACTTAATCCTTTTAGACTGATTTATTGTTTTCTCATTTATTTCAATTTTCATAGAATTTTTTTTTTTTTGATAAGATGAAATATTACAAAATGAGTTTTATCAATATTGAGAGATGTTTGTTTGCACAAAGCCATGCATTAATTTCACTGAGTTCCCGATTGACAGTTTCCTCAAGATGTTGTAAATCTCTGTGAGAGTCATCTGCAAACAAATGATGAAGAATTTATGAAATGATTGATGTAAATTAGAAACAATACAGGACCAAGGAAAGAACCTTGTGGTACCCCACAAGTTATTTGCAATGTGTCTGAGACTGAATTATTTATAGAGACAAATTGCTGCCTGTTTTTTAAATATGATTGGAACCAATCATTTGTTATGCCACGAATTCCGTAATGTTCAAGTTTAGCTAAAAGAATACTATGATCTACTGTATAGAAGGCTTTACTTAAGTCCAAATATATACCACAAGAGCAAAAATTTGCTTCAATGGCTCTTTGTATTTTGTCAGTAATAAGTATTATTGCCTGGGTAGTTCAGTGCCCACTACGAAAACCAAACTGATTCTCGTTTAGTATATTATAATTATCAAGAAAGTTAATTAATCTCTTATACATCAATTTTTCCATTATTTTATGGAAAACAGATAACAAAGTGATAGGCCTATAATTTGATACATGTATCTGACTACCACTCTTGTATAAAGGGATAATTCTACCAAATTTTTAGTTTAAGTGAAGCTATGATACTTGCAGTTATGAAAGCAATTTTTGCAATTGTGTAAAGAAGCCTGAAAAATTCAGCACTTCAACTGGGTTTGAACCCATGACCTCGCGATACTGGTGCGCCGCTCTAACCAACTGAGCTATGAAGCCAATGACGTTGGGAGCTGGTCATTTGTGGGTTCCAATGTTCCCGTGAGGAATGAATCAACGATGAAATGATATATGAAATGGATCATGTATGAACTGCGGATATGAAATCAAGTGAAGGAGCTATGATCCTCGCAGTTATGAAAGCAATTTTTGCAATTGTTTAAAGAAGGATTTCAGGTCATGTGTCTTGTGTGAAGTTTCATTTCTTTTTTTTGCCATCCACCATTGCCTGACGTGTGTTTAGCGCTTTCACTTCTCAATCTGGTGATATCGCTTGTTTGCTGTGTTCTCATTTCTTCCGTTTCTGGTGGCAAAGGATCATACAAAATCTAGAGCTGCTAAACGGCTTGAACCCTACAACAAGAGCCCAGCGAATCGTTCTTCCGCGCAAGGGGGAGATAATCATACATCTGGTTGCGGTTCTTGTGTCGGGTCGAGTAGGAGCAGTCATGCACGTTCCTCGTCTCTGCACACTTCTTCAGACCAAAGGACTGGGCGAAGGAGCTTCTTAAGCAGCAGCAAGCCAATTCTACCGAATTAAAGCGCTTGCAGAGCGAAATGGCGAGCTCGAAATCTCAGGGCGCTCAGAAACCCCGTGCAGCAGATCCAGAGTCTCTCTTCCCTGGTAACAAGAAGCAATAAAAAATGAGCCAACTGTTGACAGTAGAAGCATCCTTTGCCATAACTGATAAACCCATTTGTGGATTTATATTTTGAAGGGCCTTTTTCAGGTTCATTTCTGCTTAAACATCATGCACAGCGTTTGACCTTGCATCATACAATAAGCACTTCAATCCTTCCCTACTTTTGGTATCGTCCAACTGTGTTTTTGAAATGGTTACTTCCATTACCTGTTGAGCAGATATTTTGTCCCCATGACCCTTCTTGTGCCATTTTTGAAGCTGGGATGTGCAGGCAAGATCTGGTTGTTCATCATCCTCCTGGCACAAATCTTCTGTGCTTTTGTTGTCGAGTAAACTAAACTTGCACGCTTTAAACATTAAAGCAAGAACGTGGTTACAATATCCTACTTTTTCAGCTTTGCATGAACAGTTGGCATGTATGACTTGGCTTGAGACAATGCACATGGTAAAACGAAGATCGTGTGGAGCTTCACTTTTCCTGAAGCTGTGATAGCACTTTGCTTTCAAATAAAAATAGCTTTGGTTGCTGTTCGCCTCAATTTCCTTTAGGTACTTTTCCTTCAGAAATGTTTTTGCTTTCTGTAAACTGGTCGGAATTGAGTGGTGCTCGGCATTTGCGACTCGCTTTCCAGAATTTGCCATGTGCTGGTTCATTTCTGCATTCGTGAAACACGAATAATAGCAAATATGTTGTTATAAAACACGTTAGATTTCAGTTTTTTACTGGGTTGCCAGTATGGCAAACCCAGTCGGAATCTGGGTTTCATTTCGTGGTTTTTTTATTTTTTATTTTTTTCGTGTCGGGAAAAGTCTTGCCTGTCACTCCACTGCTAAGTACCGGTAGTGTCCTTGTGCATAGAGTCTTCTCTGCGTATTTTGTTAGGTTTGAGGGGGCTGGGGTAATACGTACATTTCCCTGGTGCACACAGGAGAACATTTAACTATTAAACCTGCAATGGCGTCGAAAGTCGTGGTAACGCAGATGGCGTTTTAGTGCTTCTTTAAACAAAATATAAGACAGGGGGTGAAAAATAAATGTCTGGAATCATAAAAGCGAGGAGTAATGGACTTCGACAACAACTATCGCCCGTCAAGCCGAAATCAAAGTGAGCTGTATTTCTAATATTTTACCTAGTGTGCTGTTATGTAGAACACTGAAACCGAATGGAAAATTCTCTGGTAACTTATGGGTTCAACAAAGACAGCGAAGGAATCGAACACCTTTAGTGGATCACTGATCTCTGTTCTCTGCACAGTCTTCAGGTAAAAATAATATGAAATGTGACAGCCAAGAATTTTTTGAAAGAAAGATTGCCTCTAATAGCAAATATGTTGTTTGTTTCAAAAAATATTTCGCTGCAAAAGGTGGCCTTTATGAATTCATCATGTTTTGTAATATGCGAGCTTAACTGGATAGTTTTTATGGCAATAGTAAAGCATTTTCGTGTCAAAATGAGGTTGGCCTCTTTCTGCTGTGTTAACTTAATTAAATATACCATGCCTCGTGATTTCCACTCTCAAAATTACCTCTAGAACCTACTTTTTGTGTAGAATAAGCTTTTAGAATGATGTTCTTGTTTTCTGTGGTGATACTTGACGATTCGGGAACATTTTGTGAAAAAATATTTATAACGGGTCACACACGCAACTTGATCGCCCGATTATGCATAACATCCACTTGGCCTTTTGACTTTCCATTGAAAAATATTTGCAGACCAGTCGATTTCTCTGAAAGGGTGATTGCTAACGAATAGAGAAAGATTTTCACAATAACTAAAAGTTCCTGTGTTAAGCATGGAAATTCGACGAAGCGGTAAATGCGACTAAATTTGTTGCGTGCATTGCTATTTTTTTATTTTGATAGATTTCGACAGAATATTAAATTGTGAAAAGATATCTACGGAATACTGGTAGATCGTTAAAAAATCTTTAGTTTTAGCAGTTATTTGAACATAAAAGATGGAAGTCTTGACGAGAAATAATATTTTGTTGATATTTGAAAGAAAAAAAATTTAGCGGGAATCAGGACATGGTGAAAATGAGTTAACAAATTTGCATACGTGCGTTGAAATGTGATATGCTAGGAGACAGGAATTTTATTTCTCTGACAAATGATTTTGTCATTGTAGTGTAAAATGAAGTTTATTTGGTAAGGCAACAATATTTCTTTAACTTCCTGGTTAATCCAATTTATTGCTACCACTTACTGGTGCGAAGATTGTTTACATGAAACTCACGCTTTTTGCAAATTTTGAGTGTCATGAAATTACATCATTTGCGTAACAACATATCCCTTTACTCTAACACAAAAACATTCAGATAGTAACAAACTTCATATTTATTAACCATTTCTTCTGCTTTTGTGCTTGTCAGCATTGTGATTTGCGATAATTTGCAAGTCTGTTTTTGTATCTCATAGATGTTCGTCTCATCCTCGCTGTAAAAACCTGTGAAACTCGCAGATGACGTAACACAAAGGAAAACAAAAGAGCCAAAAAAACATCAAACAATAACGTTACCCTACCACGAGCCAACAAAACAAAGACAAATTTTCACAGGTTTTTACACCGAGGTAAACCCAGATGTTCAGATTTTCAATTACATGGCCGCTCAACCTCACGATTGTGTAAATAGTTCACCCTGAAGTCACAATAGATACGTTTCTCAGGAACCCAACAAAGAAGGCTTCCTGACCCGACAGATGAAATGTAAATATTCAGGTAAATATTACAACAAAATTAAAAAAACCAAAGACAGAAGTTTCTTGGCTAAAAAGTACGTTATTTTACTCTGAAAACAATGATCGATTAACATCCTTTCCCGTAGTTCATTCAGTTGACACAACGTGATCACGTGCACCTTTCCTCAAGAGCGTGTTTGTTATCTTAAAAAACTAAAAGACCTCAAAATGGGACAGGATATTACGAAATAATTAAAGGTATGAACGTGTGAACCAAAGGGCTTCTGCTGGCGCAACATATGGGTGACCCTCAAATGGTCTTAATGACCCCCCACTTGAAAAAATTAACTGGAACCCTGCAGTTCAACAGTTCTGCAGTGTAACACGTACCACAGGCAACCCAGTGTACACTTTTTTAGAGCGTCTTGGTTTTTTTTCCTGTGCAGCAAAATGCACAATAGAAAAACGTGGCATTGTTTGATTGGGCAATGCACAATAGAAAGCACGTGGCGGTGTTTTGATTGGGTAATTCACAATAGAAACCACGTGGCGCTCTTTACTTTGGTTATTTAAAGCAAACCACGTAATCCAAGATGATAATAATAATAATAATAATAATAATAATACAATACATTTATATAGCGTCTTTTCCCTGTGGTCCAAAAACGCTTTACAGATGACAAATTAAAATTATCATATACAATATAATCGTTAAAAATATTAAATTACTTTCATTATTACCATTACCTAACTGTTATAACTATATAAAATAGAGTATCATGAATAAAAAGTAAAATACCACCATGGTACTATATTGTCTTGAAAAAAAAATAATAAAATATTCAACTTAAAATCAGACTCAATAAAAATCATTTTCCGCATTAAGCCTGTAAAAATAAATGTCTCTTAAGTTTCTGTTTAAAAGTTTCCACCTATTGCGAATCTTTTATTGACTGTGGAAGGTCGTTCCAAAGTACTCACTGCAGCCAACACAAAAGACAGACCACCATATGACTTAAGATTGAACACAGGTTTTGTTAAAAGATTTTTGGTAGATGAGCGCAGTGACCTTGAAGGTTTATAGGGTGTAAGAAGGTCTGTTATATAATTTGGAGCTTGCTTGTTGAGTGCTTTAAATGTGATTAAAAGAATTTTAAATTTAATCCGCTGTTCAATAGGTAGCCAAAGGAGTTCCTTGAGGAGAGGTGTTATGTGATCATATTTGTTGGATTTAAACACTATTCTCGCGGCACAGTTTAATACTCGTTGGAGCCGCAGCAATGAATATTTAGGAACACCATACAGCAACGAGTTACAGTAGTCGACCTTTGATGTAATGAAAGCATGTACCAGGGATTTCGTAGTTTCCATGTTAAGAAACTTCCTTATCTTGGATATATTGCGTAAGTGAAAAAATGCAGATTTACACACTCCTGTTACGTGCGGGGCCATTGACAGAGATTCATCAAGTGTGACACTAGTGTCCTTTGCTGTTGAGGAACAGTTAACCACCTCAGTAACAATTGTCAAATCATGAATGTTTGGTCTTGGACGATAACGAGATGAAAATACCAACACCTCCGTTCTTTCTTGGTTTAGCTTGAGTCTATTTTGTACCATCCAAAGTCAATATCACGAACACAGGCCTCCATCCTGTTCTTGCTCAGTTCCATGTCATTTGTACAGCATGTTTTAAACGATATGTACAGCTGCATGTCCTCGGCATAGAGATGGAAATTCATTTGATGATGCTTGGCGATGACACCCAGTGGAGAAGTGTATAGAGAATACAATATTGGTCCCAGTACTGAACCCTGAGGAACACCTTGAGTGAGGCGTAATGAATGCAATAAGGTGTCCTTAACTTTCACATATGGCGTGCAGTCAGACAAATACGAGACAAACCAGTCAAGCGCCCTATTGCGAATCCCAAAACGAGTTGATAACCTCCGTATTAAAATCCTGTGGTCTACAGTATCAAATGCCGCAGATAGATGATCAAGCAGAACGAGGATGACTGAGTGACTACTGTCAATGGCGGTAACAATGTCATTATGAACTTTAATCAGCGCGGTCTCCGTACTGTGAAATTTCTTGTATGCCGACTGCAGAGGTTCATAAAGATGATTATCTTCCAGATAGCTGGTTAGCTGAAGGGCCACAGCTTTCTCGATTACTTTGGAGAGAAAACTCAAATTAGAAACTGGGCGATAATTTTAAACTCAGTCTGATCCAGATTTGTTTTTTTTAGTAATGGTTTTAACACAGCTTCTTTAAGTTTAGACGGCATAGATCCGGATTTCAACGACAAATTAACAATTCTAGCAACGACAGGCCTTTGATAAACATGAAGATTTGTAGACAGAAGACAGGCAGGAAGAAAGAGGATCAAGGTCACAGGCCTTCTTTGCTATCGTAGAAACATCAGAAGTGTCATCAACATGAAAATTAAAATCGCCTGTTATGATTAAAATCGCCTGCATGAAGAGCATGTGATGCGTTATTTGGATTACTGAAGATCGAGGTTGCGTTGGCTTAATCAATTTCTTCTTGGGGCGCTCAAAACACATACAGAGAAAGGCATATGCTTTTCGCGGTAGACCCACACTAAAAGATGTCAAGCGTCAGCTTCGAAACGGGTCGTTCTGCAAACTGAATGAAACAAGAATATACTCGAATGTAACTGAAATTGACGCAGCTATTGAAAGTGATACAAGTCAAAATACTAATTCTTTAAAAAGCAGCGGGTACCTTATTGAGAACTACTCTAAAGATGACAGCGACAAAGAAAATAACTCCACAAACAAATGGACGCCATATTGGAATCTACTGAAGACAAAGTAAAAACGTTTGCCCAGCGAACAACATGGCCTCACGCTTGTACCATTTTCACCGTGAACAAATAGCCTCCCGCTCAGTGTACCATTGACTACGGAGATAAGTTTTTTGTCTATTGCATTTTTTTGTTTTTTATTGTTAAACAGTTTGTTTCTTGTAATGGTCTAGCTTATATCCTTTGTTCAACTAGCCATATTAGCAATCGTGTTCACTGCCATCTTGTGTGTATACTTCTGTTCTAGTTTTGCAAGATTTGATGTCATCAGTGGAGACTGATTGAAGTTTATGGGCTTAGTACGGCAACCCTCCAATGGTTTACCTCTTATCTGACGAATAGACGCCAACTTGTTAAGTTGGGGATAAACAGTCAAATGTTGCTAACATTCCTCATGGTATTCCCCAGGGATCTATACTCGGCCCCTTGTTATTTATCGTCTTCATCAATGACTTACCCTTTCATGTTACTTCATCTACGATTGATTTGTATGCTGATGATACAACGTTGACTTCATGTGCGAATTATAGCTCAATTGACAGACTAGAACAGAACCTGAATTCTTCCGTTGCTGAAATCGCTGAATGGGCAGCTTTTAACAAACTACCGATCAACGAAAGCAAGACCAAAGCCATACTCATTACTGGCAAACGTCTTCCCTCAAAGATCAATTACGAGATGGCTTTAACTATTAATGGAACTAAACTCGAAGTCGTCCCCAGTGTTACACTGCTGGGTCTTGAAATTGACTCTGAACTTTCATTTAATTCTCATGTTGAGAAACTATGTACAAAGCTATCCCAGCGAATCGGGATATTAAAAAAGATACCATCTTGCCTGCCCGTGAGACAAAGATTATTGTTTTATAACTCCATGATTAGATCGGTTTTGCATTATGTCAGCTCAATCTGGACTAGCTGTGACAAGGAGAATCTAGGTTGTGTATTGAAGTTGAAAAAACGAGCGGCCAGGGTAATTTCCGATGCTGACAATCAGGCGTCTAGTGTCAAGCTGTTCGATAGACCTCAGTGGCTTCCTTTTTATGAGGAATTGAAAATAGCCAAATGCTGTGTTGGGTACAAACGTATCAAGGGTGAAGTACCCTTATATACTGAAGGCTCTTTAATACTCAATAGTCAGCAACACAATCATGCTACAAGATATAGTAACATTAATTTTATTTGTCCAAGATTTAATCGTATGACTGAAGGCGGTAGATCATTCGCAGTTACTACTTGTCAACTTTGGAACAGCTTAAGCCTAGAACTCAGGAATTCTGTATCATTGGAATCTTTTGGGAACAATTTTAGAAAAAATCTTTTTGATGTACAAAGGAAGCTTAACCATTTTATAGTTTAAAATTTGACTCATTATTTGCTCTCAAGACATGTTTTATTTTTATTAGCAGTTTATTTTCTTGTCAGATGGATATCCTTAACTTTACTGATGGTCACATTGGATTAACGTACATTGTATTTTTAGCTTTCACATTTCTATGTATACTTTCTATTATATTGCATTAGTTTTGTAAGAATTTTTAGATAGGGGGCCACACGTTTATTAGTTACCTCAACTATTCCGTGCCACCCTCTTTAAATAAAGTGTATTATTATTACTGTGATCAGCTCTTTAGAAAGTAACTTTGATGTAGTTTGAAAGGCTGTACAGTTATTTGATTCTCAATGATAATAAAGACTTCATTCCAAAGGAGACATACAGTTCTCGATAAGCAAAAGTTTGTTTACTTTAGTTGTGATTTGCGTGAGCATCGGCATAGACGTGGCCTAGAACTGAGCAGAATTACAGAGAAAAGGCTGAGACGTCTATTTTATAACAGGAGAAAAAGGAGGAAACTTGCTGGAACGTATTTGGTTAACAACATACCGAGGTTATCCATATTTCATCGTATTAAACACAACTATAGGAGCTACCTTAAGTATGTATTTAAATCTAAGCACGTGGTACAGTGTATGTACCACTTTTCCAAAAAGCGTGGATGAACAGGTAAATGCAAAATGAAACTTAAATTTAATACAGAATTCAGGAATACCCGGTACGATTTGTAAAAGAATGTTGTTGTTTTGTTTTCTCAGAAACGAAACGTATCTATTTTGAAGGGTGAACTATTTACACAGCGAGTTAGAGTGGCCAATCAAAACAGAGTTTGTAATTGGAAATCTAAACATCTACGACATACAAAAACAAACTTGTGAACACGTAAACTTAAAATATTGCAAATCATAATGCTGACAAACACAAAGGCCAAGGAAATGGATCATTCATAGGACGTTTTGAGTATCTGAATGATTTTGGGTTAGGTGAAAGTGATATACTGTTAAAAATTCAAGTTGTCCCTCGTCGTGTTAATTAGTAATGCAAACAAGTCTTATAATAAATTGGATTAACGAGGAAGCTAGTAATTGGCATGGTTCGTATGTAACACGTAATCATGAGAAGATTCACGGAAAACGGAATTTGAAATGTTATGCAGGGGTAAGTATTTGAAGGTAAAATAAGTATTTGTATACTTTATACTTCAATGTATTGTGCACATAAACAAGTATATGTTCTTCTCTTTAAGAGAGATTTTACTGCCCTATCAGTAAAATACGGTTAATGGAACGTGACCGTACTCGCGTTCTTTGTAGTCGGCTGTTCAAGGTCATAAAATTCATGTTGGTTGTTGTAAATAAATCGAGGACAAGGACTTTGTTCCTAGATCTCAGATTATAACGTACACCTGCATTGGCCAAATCTGTTAAAGCCTCATTCATTATTACTAAAGAGCAAGTGTAATGCCTACCTGCTACTGTCACTGTAGAACCTGTGCAACTAGCTACTTGAATAGACAGGGTCTAGCTATAAACGCCTCACTTAGTCGTCCAAGGTTCACTTGGCAGTTTGTCTTCTATAGTAAAATCAACTAGCTGTTTGCAATTTGTCAAAGTTTTTCCCCACCCTTCCTCTCTCCCTTTGCAGCTGGGGTTGGATATATCACTTTGCCATCATTAAAATTGGGTCACTCCTGCATGGTGTAGTTAAGTCTGCGCAGCAGCTTCCCCCAAGCTTGTTGGCTCGTTTGCCTTTGTACATTGCTCACTAACCAATACTCTTGTCCGATCCAGCACGTCCTGTTTACCACTCAGCTCGTAGTCCTGGGGAGATAAGTGAGGTTGTTCTATGTCATGCAATCTGGAAATCGAATAGGCTAACCAGCCGCAAAAAAAGCCAATACGTCTGTTGTCTCGTTCTATTGCATTATGCGTTTAAAAGCTAATTATGCATGTTGATACCAAAGAACACCGTTCAGAGAGTTTGCGTTCACATTTCTATCTTTATTTCTTGAGAGTTTCAATTCACGAGGTGAAATAAGAATGACATAGTAAGTGACCCACACTATAGTATTCTCTCTTTTCTCCTGCCTTTACCATGCCGGAAACGAAACACTTTTGTTTTTTGAAATAGTTTCTTGTTAAAAGTCTGGTCCACCGCATGGCATATTGCTGGTACTGGTAAGTTCAACCTTTGCAGGGACGTAACCTAAAATCCTGGTTCACATCCTATTGATCCTAGTAAAACAACTGTCACGGTGATGTTTTAGTGTATGGCTCAAATGCTGGTAGTGAATAGGCAGCTTTGTCACTATGTGCTATTATATAATTATAATTATGATAGGAAATTAATTACTTCCCTGTAATTATCAATTATAAATGTAGAAAATGAACTATACATTCTATACACTGCCTTATCCAGCTTATCGAGACAAACATATTTCATGTTAACAGAATTACCTTCAGAAGTCATAGCGTTCAACACAACTTTTCAGATTCAATACAGCCCAAGTCATAATGGTAATGTACTTGGAAGTTGCACAATAGATTTTGCTTACTGTATGTCTTTGATAGGTACTTCCCAAAATTTGGTCACAGAGAATTATAATTCTTTTTTTTTTTTTCTCAATGCGTGAGTGGGCGGAATTCAACAAATCCTGCAATCTGATTGATTCCAGGAGCGGGCAGAATTTTCTCATCCGGCCTGCTCACGGCAGGCAGAATCCTAGCCTTGATTGCGTGAGCTTTTGTGATGACCTTAAATTTCCATTTTTTTTTACACCGACTCCGTTTACACTGTACATACAGAGGTTATTTTTCATTAGACAAGAGGTTTGGAAATAGCACTCAAATAAAAATTATATCTCTTTGAAACGTTCAGTTTGTAAGTCACTTTAATACTGCATTCACTGTCAAGCACGGTGCGAGTCAACAATTAAAACAAGTGATTTCAGAGGGGGTGAGAGAGAGGGAGGAAAAATAAGTTATTTACCAGCAAAGGGTCGGTCCATATAGCAAAAAACTGTGACATCGTTCTTGAAAAAGCTGCCCTCGGCCTGCGGCCTCCGTCACAGCTTTTCCCTATACGGACCTTCCAGCTTGCAAATAACATATTTATTTTGACATGGCCATCCTCAAGGAACTTCTGTACTTCTGAAAGTATTTTCAAGTGTCAAGATATGGTGCACATCTTCAAGTGTCGCGCACATGGCAAAGTGACCTTTACGTGCACCACTGCATGAAAGTTTGGTTATCTTGGAAAGATGTTTTCACATCTCATCTTCGTTTCTCTTTCATTTTTTTCTGCAAAAGATGTTTCGATGAGTCATTTCGTTTCATCTTAAACCGTTCAATTAGCTTTTCCTTTCTCAAACACTGAGCAAGAATACCTATCGATCAGTAAAAAACAATGTGCTTAGCCACTTTCGAATAAATACACTATTTTTACCTCGTTTCCATGGTTCAGTGATCATTGTCACCACCTGTAATGAAGACAATCTGGGGCCAGGTATTCACTACATACACAGTCACATAATGAGAATCGCAATGTAAGGCCGATGTGAGAAGGACAAACTTCTCTCTTTTCTTTTCTTTAGTGCTAAATTAACCATACACCACTCACTGTACTTTTGCAGGCCCGAGTATAGGCTACTTGTATCCTCTTGTTTGTTTTGATCTGTGAGCCGTGGCCTACCAAGCCTCGCTTTCAGGCATTCGAATCCAGGCTATCCCATGTGGCCGCCATTCATGAATAAGGTGTATATGAGATTGAACCAACTGCAAAATGCTGTTATGAGGAGTTATATCCATTGCTTGAGCTGCCTTGGCACGAGATATACATCCTTCCTAGAAAAACAACCCAAGAATCTAAGGCCAGGGAATTTCAATACAGACTATTAAACAGAATTGCCTATACAAACAATATTCTACATAAAATGGCTAAAACGACAACACCTTTGTGTTCCTTTTGTGGCCTGTCGGACAAGTCCCTGGCGCATTTATTTATTTACTGTGAGTTTGCTTGTTGCTTATGGCTATCAGTGACGAATTGGTTAAAAGGATATGGTATTTATGTAAAATGTCTGGAACGCTGCAGACATAACTTCTTCAACTGATCAATCACCTTATTCTCCTTGGCAAACAAATTGTCTATTAGTGTTGCAGCTTGTCTTTAAAACCTTCACAGCCATTGTTGATTGAGAAAATGAAGTATATATACAAATTAGAGTTACAGATAGCAGAAAGCCGTAACTCTCTTGACGTTCATAATAATAAATTGCAGTCTTTGCTATCAGCATTGTAAAGACGCTTTTTTAATGATTGTTTGTAGTTTAGTATTGTTCTTCCTTTGTGTCATACTTGTACTTGTATCTCTTTTAAATGGCGGCCCACTAGCAATGGAAGTAGCGTTAGTATTGTAATGTACTTGTACTAGTTTTTCTGTTTTACTGTTTTTGTAAATAAAATAGACCAAAATCAATTGAAATAAAGAAAAAAATATGACACGTTTTTTCACAAGCATTACGAACTTGTTTATCTAAAACCTTCGTTATTAAATCTCCCATAACCCATTTAACTTCCTTGACACCAAGGAAGTATAAAGGATTCAACAGGCAACATCAGCACCAGTGTTTACCAGAAACCTTCTGATAACCATCAATCCACTCCTGCAATGGACACAGGCACACACAGTATTGAAATGTAGCATTCTGTTTGTCTAGGGCTTGAAACTTTTGTTCATCCCCAGACACACTCAAAGAGGGTATTAGAATATTCACAGTAGTGTTTCTTGTGGCTACAGGAGAGAGAGGGTGCTAATAGAAGTAGGGAAAGTACTCTCGCTAACAATGGAGAGACTGCAAAGCAGAGAAACTAGCGATAAATTATTGCATACACCTGGAAAAGACATAAATTTACACACTGAATTTATTGCTTAAACAACGAAAGATTAACATTTTTAAGAACGGCCGTTGATTGCATATAGGTACCCAAAAAGTCTATGGGACACTCGTGAGCACGAAATTAAGAAGCAAAGCCATATAATTATCTGTGATCAAATGCAGAGTGAATGCCAAAAGGTGTTGGGTCAAGGATAATTTCATAGAAAAAAGAGTCTTTTGCAGTTCGGCTTCTTCCTTTATCAGGGTTGATTAATGAAGGCAGTTTATAAACCTTCACAAGTTTTGACCTGTATATGAATCGACATGGCTCTTGTGTGTTCTTTAATGCTGAGATCACATTAGTATGTGACATAAATAAGGTTAAAAAGGAAAAACGTGATTTTTGTCCTATGACTACATGAACTATTCATTCATTGTCTTTCTTCAGAGCCGATGCCATAATAAGGATGTTTCCTACTGTTAAAATTTGCAGGATTGATCCCATTGAAAAGGCCAATGAAGCAATGGCAGTGGAGATTCTTCTTGTCACAGACGACCTTTTTAGGTAAAATAGTGGTTTTGTCATTATTCTGGTCCATCAAAGCCCTAGCTATAGATGTCAATTCTGTTTGAGATTTTATGTTGAAGTTAAGGGTGTAAGTTACTCAAGACTTCTTCAGGTTTTAAACTTGAATCTGAATTAATTGATCCCAGCAACCCTCGATAGTGACAGACCAACTGTATGAGTATCAAGGTAAAAATCATATTGATTGCCAGTACAGTATGTTGCCTTGTATCCGACCGGTATACCAGTATCTGACCAGTTAAAAAATAATTTCAATTTTTGCAACGTGCTTATTAGTTTACGGAAGACAAAGCATAGCAAAAGGAAACCGAACAATTAAGCTTTACAATACAAGTTTTGGGGGGGCGTTAAGCTCTAGGATCATCTGCAGAGTGTGCTGTTCTGTTCAGGTGATTGAGATTTTCATGACTAATATTTACACTTTTCACTGAAAACTAAAACGGCCGCTGTTGAAGAAAGGGTTTGTAAATCGTGATGTGTTGTGTTCAAGTGGTTAGAACAATTATTTTCACTTCGTCGTGAATTGTACTGTTTCTAGAGTAACGGAGGCCAGAATCATCAACAAAGTTTTCACTAAGAGTGCCCAGAATACGACCAGTTTTTTGTTTACTGTGCAAAGATCATTGTATAAGCTTCAATAGTGATTAACTTTAATTGATCTGTGTGTGTAGTGTAATGCTATTCTGATACAATTCAATTGAAACTGTCTTCATTGATTTATCGGGCAAAATTATTTTCTGTTTGTTGCTTTCACACGGCACCTTGAATAACTACCGGAAGCAGAAGTCAGAACGGAATTCTCATTTTTTTTCATGATGCGCAGTTTGTAAGTCGATTTTTATTTTTCAATTTCTAATGCCAACGTACTTTGCAAGAGCAAAGGGAGACAAAAAAATCCCTTCCCCGTAATCTGTAGAAATGCAAATGAGTGTGTCTGTTGAAAATCTTGTAGAGCCGATGGTTTTTCTGGAAGGATTTTTCGACAATATGTAAGAATTTTCTACCAAGGTTGGTTTTAACGGGCATCATCAGCAAAAACATCCTTGACCGCATAAACAAAGAGGTCATTCATACGACCAAAGTGAACCTGTGGAAAAGCACTAACAACACCATAGAATGGTTCAAGGCAATCTCAGGAAAGGAAAAGCATGCATTTATCACCTTTGACGTGTGCGACTTCTATCTATCCATATCTGAAGACCTGCTACTGAAAGCATTAGATTATGCCTCCAAATTCACTACAATAAACCAACAGGACCGCCAAATCATCATCCACGCGAAAAAATCGCTCCATGGGCCAAGAAGAACACAAACGACATGTTTGACGTTACAATGGGCTCATACAACGGAGCAGAAACGTGCGAATTGATAGGAACTTACATGCTCTCCTTGATCGCATCCAAATTCAAAGATGAAATTGGACTGTACCGTGATGATGGTCTTGCCGTCTGCAAAGCCACCCCAAAAGAAATTGAAAAAAAACAAAGAAGAAGTCAGCAATGTATTTCAATCAAATGGCCCAAAGATTACAATCAATCTCACCGGTGGCTCAGTTGGTTGAGCACCGGGCTGTCACGCGGGAGGTCGTGAGTTCAACTCCGGCCGGACCAACACTCAGGGTCTTTAAATAACTGAGGAGAAAGTGCTGCCTTTGTAATTACATCTGCAAATGGTTAGACTCTCTAGTCTTCTCGGATAAGGACGATAAGCCGGAGGTCCCGTCTCACAACCCTTGTTCATTAACTCTGTGGGACGTTAAAGATCCCACACACTATTTGAAAAGAGTAGGGGACAGTGTTCCCGGTGTTGTGGTCTGACCTTTCCAGCATGTGGTCGGCTTGGCAGGATTAGCTTGAAGGGCTTCTGTGTGAATGAGACCACAATTGTGTATAACAGCCAGAAGTCAGGCTACTTAGCCAAGTGCTGGAGCCTCACTCAAGACTCAAGACTCAATCGTCCACTTTCTTGACGTAACCTTCGACCTTACATATGGAAGCTACAAACCATACATGAAGCCCAACAACAAACTATTGTATGTCCACCGGCAAAGCGACCACCCCCCAACATTACTGAAAAACATACCACTCAACATCAGCAAAAGACTAACTAACATTTCATCTAGCAAAGAAGTATTTGACGAATCAATTGCCCCTTACCAACACACACTCAAAGAAAGTGGATATGATCAGAAACTAACATACAATCCAGAGCCCGCTCCGAAAAACAGAAGAAAGAGAAAAATGGAGATTACAAGGTACAATCCCCCTTTCGATTCAAACGTTAAAACCAACCTTGGTAGAAAATTCCTACATGTCGTCGAAAAATGCTTCCAGAACAACCATCCGCTCTACAAGATTTTCAACAGACACTCAAGCTAAGCTACTCATGTATGCCAAACATGAAATCCATCATATCGTCACACAACAAACACGTTCTGTCAGATGCAAATACACCAGCACCGCAACCTGACACCTGCAATTGCCCACTCGAAGGAAAATACCTTCAAATTAATGTAATCTATCAAGCCACAGTTACCACCGAGACAACAACTGAAACCTATGTTGAACTAGCCACAAACTTCAAGGAACGCTACAGGAATCAAACATCCTTTCGATATTCAAACAGAAGAAATGAGACAGAGCTTTCCAAACATGTTAGGAACTTGCAAGATGCAATGAAACCGTTTCAAATTAAATGGAAAATTCTTAAAAAATGTAGACCCTACAGTAACATTAGCAAGAAATGTAGTCTTCGTCTGAATGAAAAGTTCATAATCATATGTAAGAGAGAGCTCTGTAGCCTTAATAGAAGAAGCGAATTAGCAAGTTCATGCCCCCACAGAAACCGATATGTACTCCGGAACTCTGTATGTATATAATTAATTGTATAGGAAAGGAAAATTAAAACATTAAAATACTACAGAACTGTTTGGAAAGGGCCTGATGGTCCTCTCTCGTCAGGTGCATGAAACACTGACTGACTATTGTTCCTTTTATAAGTTGGTGGTTCAAGCATGCTTTATCAAATATTTGGTTGTGTGCCGGCATCCACTCACCAGTTCATTCCTTTTGTTCATGGTGCCCACTCCTGGTTTACATATGATGTAAAATTTTTCTGTTATGCAAAGATTACATCTCTTTGTGACATTTGAATATGGCCTGGCATGAGCCATTACTTTCCAGGT
>OX421449.1:33233905-33283905 GCA_949126865.1 Montipora capitata | reverse complement strand
ATTAACAGATTTGATAATAACCATTAATAACATTTAGCGTCCACTAAATGGTACTTTAAACCTGAACGTTATTTTAAGTTTGTAACTCGTATTTGTTCCATGAAGAAGAAAGAATTGCTGAATATTCACAATATGACTGTTACAACACTAACTTTGACTAAACAAACTGGAAAACACTACAGACTTACAAGTTATCATGCTTTGTAATGACAAAGAAAACTCCTTAGTTAAACCAAAACTTACTGTATTTTCTCATGTGATGTGCTCATATCAAATGTGCATACAATCTTTGGGTTTCAGTTGTTAGACTTTTTCTAATAATAATAATAATAATAATAATAATAATAATAATAATAATAATAATAATAATAGGGGTGAAGAATTAATAGCACACGAGATAGCTAGAATCAATAGCAAAGGTTTGGCAATAGCGTATAGGAACTGAATTTTATTCTCTTCCACACTTGGTTTTGATTTGTATTAAGTTGTATGATGTTGAAGTGCGTTAATGGCTATTATCGATACCTATGTTGTCTATTAACCCTAATTTAACATCTTTGAACAAGTGGAATGTGTGGGGGATTTAATATATTTGAAAAATTTATTTATATTAATAGGACAAAGTTATATAGTTGGTTAATTCAAGAAATAATAATAACAATAATGACAACTGTCATACCCATCGTTATTGGAGCACGTGGAGCAATTCCAAAAGGACTAGAAGGTCACGCATTGGAAGAATTGGAATGAAACTCAGTCTAAATCTCATTCGGGAGACTGCACAACTGGGAACTGTAGAGTTCTTGATTGCCGAGGCCACAAGATGTGGTCTTGATCAGAACCTCAGACACCAGTTTTTTACTGAGACATTCTAGCAATAATAATAATAATAATAAGAAGAAGAAGAAGAAGAAGAAGAAGAAGAAGAAGAAGAAAAATAATAACAATGTATATAGCGAATTTCCAACATCAGTATTCCAAAACTCTTTACATAATCGTTACTAGGAGGAAAACTATACATAGAATATGTAGATCTAGCCAAGCGTAAAAGTGGAGCTCCCGTTTCTAGCCCCAGAAAGCAATGTCGTGTACATGAAAAATAATTATGCTTCTGCATAAAGTACAAAATTAATCGTCAGTAGTGTATACAGTTTACAGCGATCAAACACCTCTGAGCTGACAGCAGTAAACAAAGAAGTCTTGCAAACAGTAACGAAAAATTTTAGCAATAACTAAATTTATATTGGATTGCAGTAGATTTATGCGATTTTTGGCAAAATCTCCAACAGCGATTGAGTTATAACAATCGTGTGTCTTGTCATGCAGTTTGTGGCCAGCTACGCTTGCTTATTTGGAACTGAATTCATCACTACTGTGGCGACTGTCCAGGGTAAATTAATACCTTTCAATTTATAGGCTTTTTGTGTGTAGTGGATGTCCAGCCGTGAACTGCTTTGTTTGAATGTGAAATTGCAGTCGACTAAGTGAATTACTACACTTAAGATTGACTTTTTAATTAGTAATTTTTGGTGTTCTAAACTGAGGAGAAAAGGAGTAAAGACTGTCAGTCAAACGGAAAATGTTGTGAAAGTGATTACTGTGCATGTAATTTTAGTTTTATATGTTGTCGAGAGTTAGGTTATAATATGTCTGACCAAGTAGACAATGATGACAAGAAAACTCTCCGATGATGTCTGCTGTAAGCTTAAATGGCGACATGGTATGTGATTGTTGAAATATGCCAGAATCTCTGTCAACAGGGAATTTCAAACGTTTTCAGGCCTTCTTCGTTTTTTTTTGCGAGTTTTACAAAAAATGTGAGGCACGCATTAAGAAGGAAAACATTGCCTAAAAGTTGACTGTTGTACATAAGTGTTTTGTCTCGCTCTTTCTCTCTGAGCTATTAATGGTGTTCTTCATTTAAATTTTCTGTTCTTCTCCTTCCTTGGCTCTCTTCGCTTAAATTTCTCAAATTTTGTCACTTCTTCTCTCGCGCTCTTTCCCTGCTCCTTATCCCATTGCTCATCACTAATAGTGTGAAATACTTGAAAACAAGCCCCTATAGTAAACAAGTTTTTGATCTGTTTTCACATTCCACATCCTATTGACTTCAATTTCCAAATCTTTGTTCTTGGACAACGTCTCTGTGAATTTTGCTGAGGCACTTACTTTCAGATGGAACTGCTATGTCAATGAGCATGCACCTTGTTTCTTTCTTATCGTTGACCACAATGTCAGGTCTGTTGGCTTTTATCTCCCTATTAGTTTGCACCCAGAGTATTGGAACCTCGCTGTTCTCAGTTGCTGTTGTTCACTTGGCTAAATCTATATATCGTTGTTTTGGAATGCTATGGTCGAACCTTTTTAAAGGCATCTGTAAATAAAATACTACTATAAGTTGTCAAATTCTGTCTGCAGTTTAATAACACAAAGTAAAATTTTCTTTAAATAACGTCCAAACAGCGGTAGCAAACATGGTGAGATGGATATTAATAGGCTGGCATTTATGTTCTGACCTTCAGTTGTCACATATTGCTTGAGGTGAGAACTTTAATAACAAAAAGACATTTAAATTGTAAATAATTTGAATGGCAAGTTCCCTTCAAAACAACAGTTCAGTATGCAATGCAATCCAATGCAATCTATTGAGTGTGGAAAATGTTTGAGCCAAGCAAGCCATGCCTGCGAGTCATGCAAGCCAATATGGCGAGCCATCGGAGTCAACATGGGAGTCACACAGCTGTTGAAAGCTAACCGTTGTAAAATGCGTGCTTAGACTTAAGAACTGTTTAGCAGCACTATTTGAAATGGGTGCTTAGACTTAAATGCCGGACTCGTATGGCTGGCTGGCTCACAGCTTGTCAAGGCCCCAATCTATTTGATGATCCCTTCTCTACCATAAAAAACAACATTGTACTCCCTGTGCCCATAACTCCGAGATCCAGTCCGCTCAGGTGCATGCATGGTGAATGCATGCGTATTATCATATGGCCCGTACCGCCCCATGCACGCTTTCATTGTAAAACTATTGGGAAAATCTCCGCATGGGGGGCGTACGCAAGCTGTAGGGGCCTGCTAGGAACACGCACTGCTCCATGCGATGCCATATTAAGGGATTTCATCGCCCTTAAACACCCAAGTTATTTACAGCCAGAAAAGCAAATGCAAACAACAACATATGAGATAAATTTTCTTTGCAAATTTTTGTTACTTATTTTGTCCAAACTTCATCTTCTGAGTGCTCATGAATAGTGTAAAGAGCCAAATGATAAAGTACTTATTGACTGAGTTTAGGTCGAGCCAGACAGGAAATTATTTTGTCCTTGGTCGTTGGTGCACGAAGCTCGCTGCACTCGGTCTGTACGGCATGACCTCGGGCCAAATATTTTCCCGTCCAGCCCTTCCACTTAGTCAATAAGTTGACTTTTATCACATATTTATTGCATTCAAGTCCCCATTTTAAATGTGGTTTATTGAACACGAGGATGATCATACAAATGTTTTTATTCTTCAACTTAGTCTAATAATATACACGAAAAAATTACTCAATTCTGATTGGCTGAGAAAGGAGTGCAGCTCTTCTGTAACACGAGTGCAAAATGTGTAACACGAGTGCAAACTTGTAACACGAGTGCAAATTACAAAGGCTTTCTGATTGGCTAAACACACAAAAGAAACCAACAAGAACCAATCAGATTAGAGCTGTTTCTATAGCAACATATTGGCGGAAATTTTAAGATAAGACGCGGAGGAAAATGGCCGGAGTTTTCAGCAAACAACGATTTGGTTTTGCGAGCGAAACAACGATTGAAGAGCTAAAAAATTTTTCCAAAAACCCAAATACAGTAAAGAGTACGTCTTTCTGGCTGAATGTATGGGAGACGTGGTGCAAACAGAAAAATATTGTCAACAAAATCGAGGAAAACGAGCCAGGAAAACTAAACAAGCTACTTGAATCATTCTACGCTGAAGTAAAAAACAAAAACGGTGACGACTACGAGCCAGACAGCTTAAAAGTGATGATAGCTGCACTTGATAGACATTTAAATGAGAAAGGATACAAGTTTTCCATCATAAGAGACAGGGAGTTCCACTCTTCCAAGCAAGTTTTAGAGGGGAAAGCTCGGCAACTTCGCCAATCCGGTATGGGCAAACGTCCAAATAAAGCCAGAAGTTTAACTGAGGAAGAAGAGGAGGTGCTGTGGGAGGGAGAAAAATTTGGATCCAAAACTCCAGAAGCGCTTATTTCTTCTTTGTGGTGGCTTTTGACGCAGTTTTTTGGTCTCCGCGGTCGTCAAGAGCACCACGCAATGAAAATGGAAGATTTTCAACTCTGCAAAAATGACGAAGGTATGGAGTTCGTGCAGTTTACCGAAGGTCCAACGAAGACCAGACAGGGCGGACTGCAGAGCAAGAACAGAGATTTTCAGCCACGAATGTTCTCTGTTGGAGGAGAAAGGTGTCCGGTTGCTCTCTTCAAGCAGTTTGTCGAGCGAAGACCACTTAACATGCGATGGTTAGGTCCTTTCTACCTCAGTATCAAAAGAAACCGAAGACTGAATGACAACATCTGGTTCAAAACTCAACCAATGGGCGTAAACACCATTAGCAACATGATGAAAACAACTGTGGCGGGTACTAGCCTTGAAGAAAGTCACAAAAAATTTACGAATCACAGTGCTAGAAAGACAACAGTGAGCAAGCTAAAGAAAGCAAACGTTGAACGCTCAGATATAGTGAAGGTCACAGGCCACCGAAGCGTACAATCCCTTGACGATTACGATGAAGCCGACGAGGAAGAACAACGACGACTCTCCAGTGCAATATCCAAACGGAATTATGAAAACCCCGGTGCTGAGAAAAAGCGAATGGCAGTTTCCGACATCACGACAACTGCGGCTCCACTCGCTCCGGTAAACACGAACATGCCAGTACCACACACATTGGCCGGCCCATCGATGACAGCGACGAAAGAAAACCAATTCCCACCATCACTTTCAGGTTTTCAAACTCAGAATTTCTCTGTAAATCCAACCATGATGAGGTCCCAGGAACAGACCATGATGAACACGTTCAACAACTGTCAAGTGTCTTTCATCATTGGCCGCTCGAAGCGAGCTCCTGAGATTTCAAAACGACAGCCCAGTTCTTGTAAACGCCGAGCGTTCATTATTGAGGATGATTCTGATTGAACGTTTACTTTTCCTAATTATTGTAAAGCGAGTTTTCTTTACATAAATTTAAAACGCTTGAAAGGTTTTAAATCAGTCCTCACACATTTCCAAGTTCTAATTTGAATGATTTTGAAAGTGTCGGTCTTGTAAGTTTGCATTTGACAAACGTTGTAATTTGTTTCAGCCAATCAGTTGAATGAACTAAAAAAAAGCGCGCCCTGTCAAAATTTTTTTGTTGTAGTTATGTTTTTCGTGTATATTATTAATAAGTAATCACATGATTTTTCTCGTGCAATTTGGAATAAATAAGCACTTGTAAATTTTTCAAAGACCACAAAGTGCACTCGCCCTACGGGCTCGTGCACTTTTGTTGGCCTTTGAAAAATTTACTCGTGCTTATTTATTCCAAATTGCACTCGAAATCATGTGATTACCTATACATATCAGATACATGGAAGTGTTTACAATATAAAAACTTTATTTGCACTACAATGATGACACCATAGAATACAAACAGGATAAAAAAATTTATAAGCTTCCGTATTATCCCTTAATAGATCGCGCATCTCACAATACTCTCTATCTGTTGCAGTAGCCGTGAAAAACATTCCACAATGTAGAGAACTGTATTCCGTTATCTCTCTATAGCATGTCGGGCATGTGATAACAGCTATAAACAACAACAAAAATTTTTTTTTTCTCGTTTTACAACCTGGCCATTATAAAAAGATTTTTTATAACTATGTATCTGTCTCTTGTATTTTCAACAACTAGTAATTAAATACACAAAAAGAATTTTTTCACAGACTTACACATATCTGGGTGGTTTAAGAAAAACACATTTGACAGTAAAAAATAGTCTGTGCTAGAAAAGGCTGAAAAACAATCACTGCATATATACAGCGGTATACATGTGTCTATAAAAAAAAGAAAAGATAAAAAAAATTCTGGTGTCAAAAGAGAAGGTTTTTTTTTTTTGTTGGAAAAGGGAGGGTCAGCGGGTGTAAATTCACAGTAAAAAAAGACAAATCTGGGTTTTAATACAATTTTTTATTTAAAACGGCTTTAATGTTACCAATATGTTGGTTCGATTATAAAAAAGTACATTTTTTATCGGTTCTACATTTACAAAATTATGAAAAAATAATCAGAGTACACCTTTATGAAACATCACGCATCCTTAGTAAAACATAAAAACTTATTTAAGGGTTTACAGCTATGACACTATAAGAAATAAGTAGGGTGTTCAAACAAATTATGTTTTACGACAAAAAATACACCGTGTTCTGTGTCTAATAGAGATTTGTGAATAAGACAGCATAAAATTTTGTATTACAAACGGAACATACAAACATATCCACTGAAAAAAATTAAAAACAAAAATTGTCTCATTACAAAAAGGAACCTGGTTCAAAGATTTTAGAAGAAATGACAACGATACCATTTACAATGTCTACATACTATTGTAGCTAAAGAAGGGGTGGTGTAATAAAAAGATAAGGAAAATTTACTACAATTATTACAATGATATTATATCTTAGGACACAACAAACAATAGACGTACTGTAATTTCCGGGCGATTACCCGCAGGTAATGTGTTAATTTTTCCGCAAACAGTTGTTGGTGCAGGTAATAGGAAGGTGCGGGTAATGTGATAATTTTTAAATCTTCCGGTATAGTTTTAAAACCGTAAGTAGGGAAAAAATATATAAGTCATTAATGAAACTGTTCCTAAAAACTGTGTATTGCCGTATTTATCCCGCTTTAATTGCCTAATGCTCTCGATGAAAACTAATCCAAATTGAAAATCGTTTATCCCGTGTGTGATATTACTTTCTTACTTTGCTAATTTCGCAGCTTCTTTCTATGTTTAGTTGAAAAAAAAAAACATTCACCAACTGGAATAATAAACTAAAAACAAAAGAATAAAAATGTGAAATAGCAGGCTTTAAAGTACCGTAATTCACACACAAAAACTGATGCCGACATGTTCATTTCATGGTACCGCTGCCGCCGAATAATTTTTCTAATGAGTCGCGCAACGCGTGTAAACAAAAATTCACGGACAAAATTTGAAAACACCAGAATATTTGGCGCATCAGTAAAATATTCGTAGCAAGCACTGCCTTGAGGTAGAGAGTATTTTCCCGTTTCAAGAGATTTCTTAGAGTCAGTAGATCCTGAGATATCGATTTTTTTTAGAACGGATTTTTACAAGCGGGTATCATTCAATAGAAGATCAAAAAACAATAGGTAAAATGAGGATAATTAAACCAATACTTCCTTCAAATCTGTGTGTTTCCTCGTTTGTTGATTCAATCTTTAAAATGATGCTTTATTTGTCTCATCGCAAACAATGCGTGTGAAAATCTAACATCCGCCCCAACTTTCTCTCAACCTATCAAAGTGGCGCTCAATGATCAATCGTAGAGATGGTGGCCTTCAACTCACAATCTATCGAGTCTTAGCGTTAATACATTGATATTTAGGTCGTTTTAACAAGACAAACCAGAAATGGCTAAGGAGAGTGTTTAACGCTCCATTGTTAACACCCAATTCTAGCAGAAAATGTCATCGATCTTTCGCTTTATAAACAGCAACACGGAATATTCATCGCTCCAAGTTTGTGAGTTCTTATCCCGGTAATACAGTAGCATGATTTTCTTTTGTTTTGGGGTGCGGGTAATAGGCCTGTGCGGGTAATCTGTTGAACTTTTTTTCCCCTTACGACAAAAATAGACCGCTGCGGGTAATGTGCCGTGCGGGTAAACGTAAGGAAATTACGGTAATAACATATTCCTTTGATTTCAATACATCGATCAAGACTTTTCTCATTTGCACAAAAAATACAAATTTCTGTTAAAAGAATTATAAAACATCACTGCACATCATCACCGTATCACAATAATCATAATAGCAATAACCACAACTAGATTGTCCGTAAATCCAAAAAATATAATAAGTGTTTCTGTTACAGTAATAACACCTATCAACAATGTCATTATCTTCTGAAAAAATACAAACACAGATTACAATAGAAATTAATCTGTGTATTATTCATGGCATAATGTTTAATTTTCATAATTGGTATTGAAATATGAGGCAAATCTAAACACGTAAAACATCCATCACACAAGGCAAAAAAAACTATGAAAAAAGTTTTATTTTATTTTGGGCTAATAGAACACCAAAATTGTTTATTTTTCATGTGAAAGAAATAGCAAGTTTTACACAAAGGTAGAAGGGAAAGAGAATACCAACAATCGTGTTTTATTATGCGATTAGATAATTTACAACATCGGTGACATCTCTGATCTACATAAAAAAATAAACTACAACGAATTAATCAAACAGGCACTTACACTTCAAACAATGGTTGATATAAAATGAAGGTACCACGTGTGCTATTTCCTGTTTTACGAATTCCCTACATGTTTAAACATATAAAGCCTTTCAATGGTAAACTTAGATATACACGGAGTTTCTCTATGTAACCATAATGATTGTTTATTTTTAATAAAAAAATACTAGTTTTATAGAAATCAACGTCAGCATATTTTCTAACAATAGCCTCCTCAGTAAAATAATCAATGACAATTAAATTATATATTTTTAAAAATCCTAATCGATTTAAAGTGTCCCTGTGACCAAAAAATCAATTCATATTTTTCTTTGGATTTCAAAACTATGTTAACAAAACACTAAGTGACCCACATTTTAAGCCTTGATTTCAAAGACACCTCTTTATTTTAACTGTAATTTTCCTATTTAATGGTCCGCCATTACTAACATTATGTTCTTGAGAGAGCTGGATCGAGGAGAAAATGACGTCATAGGCTCACTAGTTTAAGAATGCAATACGTGTGTATGCCGCATAATTAATATGCAGCACGGGGGTTTTGGGCTTTCAGACTTTTAAACTCACGCTTTGCATATATAATAAGCTGCGTTCACACGCTGAAATTTTAAGCTAGTGAGCCTCTGACGTCACTTTTCCCTGGATCCAACCGTCTGAGGTCCGTTTTGAACGTGAGTAATGGCGGACCGTGAAATCCAAAACTTACACTCAAAGTAAACGGCCTTTGGATAAAAATCAAAGAAAGCTCAAAATTTTGCCAGTCAGGTGTTAAGCAAACACACGTTCAAAATCTGAAGGAAAAAATTAAGTGTTTTTTTTATCACAGGGGCACTTTAATTCATGAAATAAGTAAAACAATTCTTGAAGCGAAAAAGGGTCATGTCTCGTTCGTTCATAACCGTCCAGTCTTGCGGTTCGTAATAACGTTTTTACAAGCTTGGCTATTTCTTTTGTGTTCTTTTTTCCTTGCAACCATTTCGAAGCGCAAAGTTTACCGTCGTTTAGAAATTTGATGGCTATCAATAGACACACTATACTACAAAAACCCACACAGCCGCGATTAGTCTTGTTAGGATTCACTGCGCTCCAGAACTGAGTTGGAGGTAGTTGTACGCATCTGCTGAATCGCAAAGACCACATAATGTTGTGATCTAAAAAGAATCACACCACAAATTGTACATGATCGCTATTAAAAAGATTCGTGTTTATTAACACATCTACATGCTGCCAATTGTTTTCTAGACACTGAGAACAAATCATCATGCTACAATTGGGGTGTAGAGGACATCTACGAAAGGGTCGTTGTTGGCACATTTCTTTTTTGAGTGAAACGCGACACAACACACACTTACCATCTCTACCTGCATTAAAATATTTCGAATTGACCGTTTCTATGTGTAAAGTGTGACAATTGTAACATAATCTGACATGTGATTTGTTAGTCACGCAATAATATAATATTAAATGATTACTTAAGTATCATTTCAACAAAAGTCACATTTTTTTGAAATGGGTCGAAAACCTAAGAAAAAATACCAAAAATATTAAAATCAGTTTTATAACAAAAACAATTACAATTATTACATTTTAAAATAATCGTGAAATCATGTGTTATTCGCCAGACACGTCTTTCTACAATTGTATGGCAAAACTCACAACTCATAAGCTTAAAATAAAGCAAATAATGCCGTAGATTGAAAATATAAGCATAATGACCGTTCACGACAAGTAAAAACATCGGTTTTTAATGAAGCTGTAAATCGACTTCGGAGGTTGTTATTTGATGATTATTATCATACAATAATATAGTCAGATAATAATCGGAAAACAAAGAGATGCTTTTAAAAATTAAGAGCAATTCTATCATAGAAATGGGAAAAGCATAGTTTCTAAGAGGTAAAAACGGTATCTTTACTAGCTGACAAAGAGACGAGATTATTTCGGCATAATCTAAACATTTTTTTTTCAAACTAAAAAAATGAGACATACACAGTCTATTGCCCCCTTTGTAAGACAAAGCAATCAAAAGTGCCATTATTCCACAAAAACCAGTGCAAGGATGAATCACTTTACCCCCCACACCACAACAAAAATCCAGAGGAGCAAACTGTAAGCATTTTTGATGATTTAAACGTCTATATTTGGCTGAAAAATTCAACAATAACAACACATTTTCAGTGGATTGTAATCCTCATCTTCGTCACTAGACGACCAATTTAAGATGGTACCACATATCCTTTTATTGTTTAAAGTCACGTATCATACAGACACACTATTTCTATTACAGTTAAACACATTTTCCCATCCTTGTGGTATAAAGAGACATGCGTAGTGCGTAGCAATCATTATTCCATCATTTCATCGTTTGTAGACGTTCAAAGATCCTGATACATTTGCCAACGATCGTGAAAGTCTTTTAGATTTCATGTAAAGTCTTCAAAAATTCGTTGAATTTCCATTTGACACTGGTTGACATAATACAAATTCCAAATCATCCGTGTTTTTCATCAATGAAACCAGGTGCTTTTGAAGTTCAAACTGAAACTCCACTATATGTTTTCGAAAATGTGTTTAAAGCATCTGACGTTTGTTTTTGTTTCTTGAGTTTTGCCTTTGTTTGTGTTGTTTTTTCATTGACCATTGTATCTATAGGTTGAAAGTCTTCACATCCTTCGCTCAATAAACCTACAAACTACTCCAAATGATTCATAATAAAATACAGCAGATGACAGGCGACACTGTGATATTATTCGAACTGTGAAAACGAGGATAGCATAAATTACAGAAAAATTGTGGTCCATATCTGATTGGTTTATAAAAATAATCTACAGATTTCAAGTCTAATATTCGTTTACATTTATGACATAGAACCCAATAATCCCAATCACCTATCAAAACAAAGAACACTGTTTAGAAATGCAATAATCGTTCGATCTACAATTTAAACATAATGTTTTACCATCACGATTAAATGGTCGAAACGTCCGTCACGATCTAATATGACTCGACATAAATCACAACATAATTGATTATGCAATATCAAACCAAAATTATCATATGTCAAGATATCAGTAGTAATAGTAAATATCGGTTTACTAAAACGTTCATTAATAATTTTTTGTTCTTTGCTGCTTTTTAAAACTTCTTCTTCTTGTCG
Source organism: Montipora capitata (assembly GCA_949126865.1). Classification (NCBI taxonomy): domain Eukaryota; kingdom Metazoa; phylum Cnidaria; class Anthozoa; order Scleractinia; family Acroporidae; genus Montipora; species Montipora capitata. The sequence goes on along the minus strand of OX421449.1, from coordinate 33,272,216 downwards.
TTTTCGTTTTTCTAATAATGGTATGCTTCTACGAACTAAAAAAAAATTTTATTTTTTATCTTTTTTATTGCCATCCAATGACATCAGACAGTAATGTTGCATTAGCACAAGGACAAAATTGAGAACAATAATCACACAAATATTTTTGACGCTTCTCATCAAAATGAGTACATTTAAAAAATTCACAGCTACTACATTTGTTCGAACAATCTTGACAAATTAGAGTCGTCGAGTGCCGTGTGATATTCACACATCCAACACAAAGCATCTATTTAAAAATAAATGTATTATTATTTAGAGTAGTTATGAAAACGTATACTCTATTACATCTGCGTGGGTTGTCTATAGGTTAAAAAAAATATTATAAAATATTTTAGTTTTATGACATTTGAAACAAGTTATTATATTAGTTGGATACATAGAAACGTCGAGATGTTCTAAAAGATGATATAAATCTAGTTTCGGAATGAAAATCATATTTGAACAACAAAAAGGACATGCTAAAAAAATTAAGTAAACTACTACTACTAATAATAATAATAATAATAATAGTAACAAGCAGCACATCTTAAATATTCAGTGACTGTTCCGTTTATTTTATTTAAAGCAAAAACAGGTTGGCTTTCCAGGACGTTAATCCACGTTCCACAAAAACCACAATGTACGAAAGACACTAAAAATATAAGATCTTTTATTTTATTTTGCAACGTGTTGTTTCATTAACAATACTTCATTCTGCAAAACATCCAATCTATCTTTCAATATGTGAAATGCTTGTCTACACAGGGTAAGATTAGATAATAAGCCATCTTAAAATAATTTTTTTTTTAAATCACCTATATAACGAAATTCAACTAATCGACGTTCATTTCTACACGATAAACAACAAAACAAGACACCAATTAAATCATATTTACTTGGTTCTAAACAAAAGAAACAAGTTCCCCATTCTAAAACAAAAATAAATTATCTTTTATCAATCACATCACCAATGTTTAACACGAGCTCAAAAATTTCTTTTAGTTTGTTATCCATGGATTGTATTTGCGTTTTGAATATACGTTGCCCCATCAATAAAGTGCTCAATAACTGAATGTTTATATCAGATTCATGGAGTCCTATGCAGTAAATTTAAAAAAGAAAGACATTGATCGTAAAATATTTGATTATCCTTTTTGGGACAGTAAAGTAAAACCGTAGTAGCCATGGTTAGTTTTTTGATTTTGATTTAAATCGTTTTTTTGCCAATTGTTCTTTTAATTCGCGTTGATACCCCCAGTGAAAAGTCTTATTTTGTTTCACATAAGCTTGTCTTTTTTGGCGTACGAATTTTATGTAATCCTTAGTCAAATCTTTTCCGTATCTCCCTTCCACATCTGCCGCTAAACCAAAATTGCATTTAGTGCCACTGTCTTTTTTCACGTACCAACCGCATTTGAAAAAGAAATGGCCGTGTAACAACATATGTTTTGTGGCATAGGGGTCATTGGCCTTTTTTTCAGCGTTTTTCATGTGTATATATTTATATTCCACCAAACTCGCTTCGACACCGTGTTCACACTTGGGTATTTTACCCTTTTTTACACGGTTTAAAACGTTCTTATACATGGATGGCTATCTTGCCTAACGTCGACCAATATTCACCGGTCGTGTTACACCACGGCAATTTGCATTTGCCGGAACACCACACTTAAAGATTTTCTTCATCCTCACGTAAAGAAGTAGATATGGCAGTACTACAAAGAGGAAAGGGAACTTCTTTAATTCTCTCACCATTTTGAGTCGTATCCGCATTAGCAACAGCGCTAGTAGAAGCTTCTGCATCCGCATCTCTTTTTCTTTTCTTCTCATTGGTGGTCTTAGATCCAGACGCACCCGGTTTCACATCATCAACTCCACTGCTATCATTATTACTAGCGTCCTCACTAGTTTCTTCTTCCTCGTAATAATCAGCCATTCCTTCTTCTTCTTCTTCCTCATCATCATCACCATCTACCTGTACCTCAGCCTCATCATCCACGAATGGAGATCTGCGTTTCAATGGGTTTTTCCCTTCTTTCTCTTAATTGGTGTCATTATCTCCTCATCATTACCATTTTCACCATCCATGATATCTAATAGAAAAAATTATTTATATAAATAATTTTTTTATAGAAAAAACGTATATTCATGAAAAATAAATCACTCACTGTCTTCATTTTTTTGATTGGTCGTGCAACCACATCAGAGTCCATTGTGTCATTATTGGCTGGGTTGACGAGAACAAGATCTGCATCATCAAACTGCATGGATTTGGCCATCTTGTAGCCGAAATTGAAATAAGAGCAAGATTTGATTGCAACGAAGAAACAAAAGCTTACGATTCCTCTCTTTCGAACGGTTAGTTTTAAGATCAACATGGTAGTGTTTTTATGGATGCTCAAAAGACACAATATTTTATTTGTATCGATAAAATGAATTTTAAAATATTACAATATAACCATTAACTAGCAATCATCTTCCATGTTTTGGTAAAATATGTTCTGTGTTTGGGAAACGTTTGTTTACTACGTGTTTTTGTTTCAATATCACTTCCTTTTGGATATGGTTCGTTAACAAATACTGGCATCAAATAATCATCACCTATCTCGGGTTTAATCGGTGTAAAACCCTTAGGATCGTACATCTTACTTAAAAAATCAAGATCTCTATCTACAGATTCTTTTGAAACCGTGGAACCATCTTTTTTCATGTTATTTAATACAGATGTGCGAAGGTCACCCATATCGGTAGAATGTTTTTCTTCTTCGATGATGCTTTTGGTTTCTTGTGTGGGAAAACCAATGGGGTGGTTAGTAGTATTGATCAATTTATAATCTGGTTGTACCGTGGATCGTCTTATGACACTAGAAGGAAAAGCAGCTCTAGCTATTTTGTCACCAGTAATTCTCTCGTGATTCCGTTTGGAAGTGGAATTCCATTGAGCCGTTTATCCTCTTCAAGTTTTAATATCGATCGATATAGATTGAAAGCATACAATGCTTGAGATTGATCAGTCACGTGTAATTTTATGATAGAAATATCATCCACACTCAATTCCGGCGTCTTTATTTGGTCGACACTAGTTTCATTTATTTTTTCACGATTTGTCGGTAAATCTTTCCGTATTAAACCATCACCCGTTTGGTTTTTTTCTTCTTTTTCTAATTTTTGTTTTCTTTCTTGGCGCAGATGTTTAGATAGCCGCGATATTCGTGTTCCTCTCTTACCCCGAGTGTTACTCGTCATTAGTAATATCGGGTTTAAAGTGTCCCACTTTTGCCAAGAGATATTTGCCCACTGCTCTTGCCAGAGGTTTACTCTTTAACAGAGCCGATCTTCGATTCGTCCACTTGTTCTGATACCGTGAAAAAGCTTTAAATGCTGCACTTTTCTTTCTGGCTTTTATCAATACCTGATGTTTTCCGTAATTGTAAAATAATAAGGCTAATGCCACATGAGGTAGTTTTTCGTTTGGTAATGGCTTGTCATTATAAATGAAGTCGTATATTTCTGGCCAATACTCGTCAAATATCTGATTTGGTGTCGAATATTCGCTTTCGCTCATTTATGATTTTTTATAAAATCGCTTCACGAATGCCTCTCTGTTGGGAAATACACGCTCTTTTCATACGAATCAATCAGTAATATCGTCACGAAAATAATAAACTAATCTATGTACATCATCACCCCTGTATTCCTGATAGTCTCTCTGATATGGTTGGAAAACGGTGACTGTTCTTTTGTTTTGAAAAGCGTTATTGTCCATAAATGATCTCGATTTAAGGATTGAAACGCTCAGTTAACCCTTCCTCTGGTGTTACATACGACCAAAAAACGATCTTGCATGGACTGTTTCGGGTGTAGATATATAAATACGTAACCACCTCGGCTGGCTATCTTCAAATTATAGTATTCTAGTAAAACGTTCACATCTTGTTTATCTGTAAGAAACTTATAGAACCATTGATGGAATGCATTGTGTTCTGCTGGGAAATGAAAGAAAAAAATCCCGACGCTTGAGATTGTAATGCCGTGGCATTTATCGAACAAGGGTAGAGCGCTTGTTGTGTGATGAATACTAACATATTTAAATGATGTACAATTTTGGTCAAAATATCAATCATATCATCGCTCTTGTAGAGTTGGTTCATCCAATCATCAAATATTAATATAGTTGTTGTAAGTTTTTTATTATTTTGTACCAGTTCTTCGATTTGTCGTTTAGTAGGGAAAGTAGAGTAAAATTTCACACCGGCTTCTTTTTCTAGAGTGTCGAAAGGTCGCGATTACCTCGCGGATCCCTTAAAATAATGAATATTGTCCAAGGAAGTGTCTTGTTTCCATTCACCATTTTCGTTTTTAACGGTTGCATGTAATATTTTGTCTATGAAGTAGAATTTTAGCTAATAAAGTCTTTTTACCCACCATGGTGCCTCCTATGAAATAATATACGCCTGGAGAACGTATCTTTATTTCATTTCCACATCGTGTGAAGCGAAAATTTTTTTTCCGGGAGATATATCGTTTTCGTCGCACAGACTTAAATTTTCCGCTAAAATCTTTTCTAAAGCGCTAGAATGAGTCGCCATCTTGTTTTTCTCTCTTTAATGAAACACTCAAAGTAACATAACGGTTTATAATCCTTGATTTATATACAGTACTGTGCAAAAAGAATGCAAACGAATTTCGTTGAAATTCAGCTATTGTTCCCGCGAAATATCATTGAAATTTCGAGCGAAGAATCGTGATTCATCGGACGAAATTTTGAAGAAAAGTCGTTGAGCAATACGAAAAGTCGCTAATCTAAGAACGATATTTTGATGAGATTTCACCAGTAATGAAATGAAAATTCGCGTAGCTAAAAGAAAAGTCGCAATCCCGAAACGATGTTTCGTTGAGTGTCGGTAAGCGTACATGTATGGTATTTACATGTATAAATAAATGAAATTGACAACTGTTCGCACAGCCCTTTGATTACCTTCAAAACAATTAAGCTTAGCAATTAAACTGAGTGTCAACACAACCGGAATGAAACTATTCAAAAGAATTGACAAGATATTTCAAAAACCTATAAGCTTATCGTTTATCCGATCGATAGTTTGTCTATGAAGAGATACAACAGTGTGATGCTTTTACCATTTCGATGGCAATAACGTGCGATCTAAGCTTACATTTTCCTCCCTCGTCAAATCCTTCAACTGCCGTTTATCATTCACAAACAACTCAACATGTCAAGTCTCCTGTCTAGGCGTGGTGTTAACCTCCGCTGCCGTAAAATGAATGCTTAGCGTGCGCCAGTAACATCAAGAAATACCTTCAAGTTCCCTCTCCCTTGTGGACTGACACCATTTTGGATTTCATTCCATTGTTTACTTACTCACTTACTTAGGCCTTAAGCCCCGGGAGGGGCATAGGCCATCCACAACAGCCCGCCAGCGTCCGCGGTCCTGGGCAATTTGCTCCAACTCTCTCCAGGAGCAGCCGGTCTGCTTGGCATCCGCCTCGAGGTCTCTTCTCCAGGGTGTTCTTTGGTCAGCATCTCTTTCTCTTCCCCTGAGGATTCCAGGTCAGGGCCTGGCGTGTGATGTTGGTCGGTGGTTTCCTCAGGGTGTGCCCTATCCATCGCCATCTTCTTCTTCTGATCTCTTCTTCTACTGGCACTTGGTTGGTTCTTTCCCAGAGATCTGAGTTGCTGATGGTATTTGGCCAGGGGATCCTCAGTATTCTTCGTAGGCACGTGTTGATGAAAGTCTGAACTCTTTTGATGGTAGTCTTGGTTGTTCGCCATGTTTCTGCTCCATACAGGACTGACTTGATGTTGGAATTGAACAGGCGGATTTTGGTGCGAGATGTTATAAGGTTGGATCGCCAGATGTTGTTCAGGGCTAGGAACAATGCTCTTGCCTTTCCGATGCGGGTGTTAACATCTGCATCTGTTCCTCCTTGTTGGTTGATCACGCTCCCAAGATATGTGAAGGTCTCGACCTCTTCCAGGTTGCTCTCTCCCAACTTCACTGCCTCTCTGCTGGAGTCGTTGATTTTCAGAATCTTGGTCTTGTTGGGGTGGATGTGGAGGCCGACTTGAGAGGCGTGGGAGGCTAGGCTTGTAGTCTTGTTCTGCATCTGTTGCTGATTGTGGGAGAGCAGAGCGAGGTCATCGGCGAAATCAAGGTCGTCCAACTGAGTCCAGAGGGTACACTGGATGCCGTTTCTCTGTCCATTTGTCGCCTGCCTCATCACCCAGTTGATAGCGAGGAGGAACAGGAACGGCGACAGAAGGCGTCCCTGACGAACGCCGGTCCTTACATTGAAACGACGCGTCAACTGTCCTGCGTGTACGCCATTGCCTCATACGACTCCTTGATAATTCTCGTCAGTTTTGCTGGAATCCCGTAGTGTCGCAGCAGTTGCCACAGAGTGTCACGGTGTAGACTGTCAAAAGCCTTGAGGAAGTCCACGAAGTTGACGTACAACAAGAAATTCCACTCCAGGGACTGCTCGACTACGATGCGTAGCGTGGCGATCTGGTCGGTACAGAACTGAACGTCTGAACTTCTTGGTGATACAGAAGTGATGGATCTGGTTTTCTGTGACATGGTCAGGCGATACCCAGGTGGCCCTGTGTATCCTCTTGTGGGCGAAGATGCTGCCTCCGATGACAAGGTCGTTCAGTCCACAGAGGTCAGCGAATCTCTCTCCATTTTCGTTCATTTTTCGTGATGTTGTCCCATCATCAGTCATCAGTTTGTAGTAAGAGTAAATAAAAATATTAACAATGAAAGGGAAAAAAGGAACAGTGAAAATGCGAAAAATACGACTTACCCGTTTTCTGTTTGCTTTTGCTCGACGCTGGGGAAGAGCTTGCTGGACAGGAGTAGGGGCTGGCTCGTCAACTAATGGGTAGCAAGTCTAGACTGCTGTATATTCCTTTTTTGACTTGCCCCAGATAACACGGACTCACTGACCCTCCTTAATCGGCGACGGTTCTACTATTGCAGTCCGAAAAATGTCAGAATAACAACCTCGACTCCAGGCTACTCGAGCAATTTGCTTGTTCATGATTTTTGAAGTTACGGTAGAGTTCTTTCTGGTAGCGCAGCAAGAGATAACTGAAATATTTTTAATGTTGACCTTTTTATAGCAAGGCCATTTGGATCACAAACTCTGTATTATGATCGGCTTCTGTAGTTGTTATTGTCATGTTTACCGCCTTGTTGTCATTTAGATTTATAAGAAACAATAGAGTATACAAACCGATTTACTTATTACGAAGACAAGCAAAAATAATACGTTTGACCTCCCTTTGCATGTCAAAAAGATTATACTGTATACGCACAGCTTCTGAAAAAGTGGTTTCAGATATTTGCCACGATCATATAAAGAAAAGCGAATCTTTTTAACAGATGTACCACTAACAGCTGAAAATTGAACTACGTCTGAGAGGTGAGGAGGGTGGAAAGCTTGCCGAAAGTCACACCCTATTGTTGAATCGCTTCTATTGAATTTGAATTAAGATGTCCTTTGAAAAGTGTGCCAATGGGTTTTTTTTCATGATGTCTCGCGACGTCTTAAAAATAAAGTCACACTTTATTGTTTAGTCAGTTCTACTGAATGAGAGAGAAGCTATTAATTAACCGTGTCAACAAGTTGCTTTGATTTTCTTTTGTTGTGTTCTTATTTTAATCTGGGGTACACGCTGGGAGGTGTGTTTTCAATCGGTTCACATTTTAATAGTTAATTGTCTACTGAGTCTGCTTCATTGAAGGAAAGTTACTGCGGCATGTTAATCAGTGTCAACCAGTGCTGCTTTGTTTGGCATTTTTCAGTGAATTTAACTCTTTTTGAAAGCATCCTGCTGACTCAGTATCTTTATAAAACAGATGATCTTTAGTCTGTTTCATTGAACTAAACAGTATCTTTAGTTCCGTGAAACAGACGTAACGATAATTTTTATACGTAAATGCCTTGTTTTGTTTTGCGTTTTTTTTTTCTTTCGTCGATTTCTTTATCGTTTATAATGCGTTGTTCAGGGGCAAGCAACAGCAAATTATCCTTTCGGAAGGCCTTTAATCCCCTCCAATTTTCTCAAGAGAAAGTCGTGCAAAGTAGTGTTCTTACGTTCTTTTTAAATTTGTTGAATTTACTATTCGAATCAGTTCCTGTTTTGACCGGGGCTTGACCTTTGTTTCCAGGAAGTATTTCAGCTCGTGCCAGAGGTTCTCAATTGGGTTTAGGTCTGGGCTCTCCGGGGGGGTTGGCCGCCAGTTGATCCCATTCTCCTCAAAGAAGGTTTTGGCTGCTCATGAAGTGTGCTTAGGGTCATTGTCCTGCATGAAGCGGTGATTCGCGAGCTGCATATTGATGAAAGGCACCAGATGGCTTTTAAGGATATTGCAGTAAAGGTCAGTGTCCATGATTCCTTCGAAAATGCAAATTTTCGGCCCACCTTGTCTGCTTATTCCGGCCCACACATGTAATTTCAGCGGGTGCTTCGGTTTAGGCTTTCTTCTTGCAGGTTCGCCAACTTTCCTGTAACACATACGGCGGAATTGTTCGAGAGAGGCTGAGCATTCATCTGTAAAAATGACGTTGTCAAAAGTATCTCCGGTCTCTAAAACGTTTTGGGCGAACTCTAAGCATTTAGTCTCCTTCGCAGCCGTTATTAGGGTCCTCACGCAACGCTCCTCCCCACTAACAGCCGTTAGTGGGGAGGAGCGTTGCGTGACGACCCTAATAACGGCTGCGAAGGAGACTACTAAGCATTTGACTTTGTTCGCATCTCTAATCAGCTGACAGTATCTCATTCGTTGAAGAGTCCAGCCCTGCTGTTTTCGAGATCTCCGCACTGTTGATGGATGGACCATGACTCCGTGTCTGGTTAACTTCTTTTGGATTGTACGGCTGGTTGTTTCATCGTCCTTCCGCATCTGATCTTCTATAAACACTCTGGCTTCAGCATTTAACTTTCTGGGTGTTCCAGTACTCGTGCCTTTCTTCGTGGATCTTGTGAGTTTCAGTTTCTTGATTATACGCGTGACAGTTGCGAAGCTGACTTTCAAATCTTCTCCTTTTAACAGCTTAAACATCTCTGCTGGATGAAGATTTTGTCTATAAAGAGACTCAATTCGAGTACGCGTGTAGTTTGATACAGTAGGCATGACTGCTCAAGAGTAACTGACGATCGATCTTCGAATGTGTGGACATAAACAATGCCATGTTTACGCGACCATTTGCATCACAGTGTGATTGTGGAGATCAAGTCTCAAGAGAGTTATTGAATAAGGTATTTAAAACTGTTTTTGGACATTGTTTATAGAGTGAATTTTCGCGCCGCTTTTCGCTATGCTGCGAACTCTTTCTCTCGAAAGTTCGTTATTCTCAACGATATTTCACATGAAAATTCGCGCGGTCTTGTGAAGAACAGCCCAAAGTATCGTTTTGATTAAAACAATAGGCCTTTCGAAGATTCGTCGAACTTCATACGAAAAATCGCTTCACTCGAAATTTCGTTCATTTTCATCGAAAAGCCGCGAAAAGTACCGAATTTCGTTTGCATTCTTTTTGCACAGTACTGTACACAACTTTGGGATTACCTTCCTTATAATAAAATACTTAAAATCAGTATGCTCCTAAAAGGGCTATTTTTACCCAGATGTAATCCATTGCCTCGCTGTTGTTGTTGTCTCTGTTGTAGGAATCAATATAAATGATCGTCTTTATTGTTTTCACCAAAATCGTACCAAGTTCGCAGCGGTGGGAAATTCCACTTCCCGATTGTTTACGACGTTTGTTTTTATTGATGCAATCGTGAATCTCCTTGCCCGCCAACGCTGTTGCACCGTACAGTGCCAGACTGGGGAGGATGTATCTTTTATCTCGTTGCCAAGCGGCGTTTCTAGGACTAAAAAAAACGCCTATTCAAACCACCCGTTCGTCTTTCGAAATCATTTTTCGTATTCTAATTTCTCTTTTTATGTAGCTTTCTCATCAATAGAGCCGTCGGGACACCTGCCAAAACGGAAGCCAACAGGGCTTTCGAACCGTGTCTGTTCAACTTACTTCTAAACACGACATTTCGCATTGCATTTTCGGCATGGCAAATGGCCTGTCTGTTCCTGTTGGACATCTTCTTGTCTTTTTCTTTGATTCATTAGCGAAACACCCAGACGGACACCGGCTAGTGGTACGGCCGCCGCGGCTAAACACTTACCGCTTTTTTTCACCGTCTTATTCACGACGGCATTAGCATACGCTCTGGTCAAAGACCCCTTCAGATTGTCGCAAACAAATGTTTCACCGTTTTACCGTGAAGATAATTCGATAATCCACCACCATCTTGCTTGAGTTCTCGACGAGACGCTCGTAAAAATCTATCTCTCAAAATGGGATTACTTCAGGAAAAGATGGGAAGCAATTCTTTTTAAATTTATGTAGGTATTGAAATATTTATATTTATTTTAAAAAATGTTGTTGAAAGAGAAAGTATCTGTAATATTTGTAGTGTTTGTAATCGAAATGTATGTAACGATTGTACTTTAAGTAATGTCCTTAGTGATGTAAGTGTTGTAAGTAATGGAAATAGGTAGTAGTATTGCAAGAAGTAATAGTAGTGTAAGTAATGTTAGTATTGTATGTAAAAGTTAGTATTGTATGTAAACAGCACTAGTAAATAAAAAAAAAAAAATAAAAATAAAATAAAAATGGGATTACTTATGTAGCCAGAAACATCACCTAATTTACTCATCCTTTGTCGCGGTTTCTTGTCTTGTTTTATTTTTTCACATGGTTAATTAAGTATTATATTTTAGTAAAAAAAATTATTAATGAGTTTCAAAGTTTTTCAGCCATCAATCATCTACCACCACCGAGTATCTAAAACATCTGTAAAAAAATCTCTTGGTTTTCTCCACCTGCTTGATTGGGATCGCTACAGCTAGAATACGGTAACGTCTTTGCAGTTGCGACAACAGATCTTCTAAACCACCGTGTTGATTGGGATTCCTACCCAGGGAATACGAGGAAAGAACATTCATTTTTCGGTTCTTTCCACCGAATTGATTTGGATTCGTAACGCTCGAAAAAAAAGAAGCAGTCTTCACTTAATTTTTATCGAAAAAAAGAAACATTTTTATAAAACAGTAAGACTTACAGGTTATGCTAAGACTGGTTTATGTATCTTCAATAATAAACTAAGTGGAATATCATTAAAAGGCCTTCCCGTCGTATCGGAAAAATGAGATTAATTCTTGATTTTAATCCAGGCTCCACTTGTTTCCACTTGACCTTCTTAGGCTTATAGTGTAATGTTGGATTCAATGGATTTACGGCCATGGTGCATAGGGTTCTATTCATTTCCGTGCCCATAAAAGTCGGTTTCACGATGTCCAAACCCACCACCAACATTTGAAACGAGTGTTCAGAAATTAAATTCCAAATGAATCTATCTCTATTCACCGGTAGAATTACTTTATAGTCATTAAAACCGCCTGATTTAGTCAGACGTAATCTTTGTTCACTCTGAAGTAATTCAAACGTGACAGGAACATTGATGTCTGACGAAAATTGGGTCATGGATCCATCGTCGCGTAATAAACCCAAACTCGAAGCTACGGGCATTTCCACACTTTCCACCTTAGATAGGCTAGTAAATCGTACAGAACAAGAATGTTCTTTCATTTTGACGCTTATCCCGTGATACGACAATAAATTATTTAGCACCACACACAATTCTCTTACATTTTGGAAAAAATATTTTATCCACCAAGTACAGTACTGTGCAAAAATAATGAGAGCGACGAAATTTGACGAAATTGAGCGATATTTCGAACGAGGCGAATTTTCGGCGATATTTCGATGAAAAGTCAACGCAACTATTGTTCCGATATTATCGCAATTTCGTGCAGATGCGCGAAATTTCGCATGGCATTTCGTTCGAAATTTCGTTTGGGGAAGCGAAATTTCGGGCAACATTTCGTGTCGGGCAGCGAAATTTCGTGTGACATTTCGTTTGGCAGAGCGAAATTTCGTGCGACATTTCGTTTGGCGGAACGAAATTTCGTGCAACATTTCATTTGGCGGGGCGGAATTCGTCGCTAAGGTTTTGGACTTTACAGTTTCATTACACGATATTTATATCGGCATTTGGCAAACTGTATGCACTTAGGCTAGTTTCGGTACGCCTCACTTTTGTCACTTTTGCTGTTACCAATAGTTTTTTTTACAAGCGAGCAAAACACGCTTATCTTTAAAAGCAAATCATAAATTCATTCCGAGACACGGTCACAGGAAAGTGCTCTAAATTGCTGTTTGGTTTAAATTTGTGATAAACGTGCAGAATCGTCTAATCGTATTTCCGATAGTTGTTCTATTTAAGTGGATCTTTTAAATAAATTAAACTCACCAGCTTCGCATTTGTATTTCGGAAACTTTGATCTTGTGAGGACGGTTAAACCTAACCAACAATGTGCATAACCAAATAATCCATATGCCAAAAAAAAACCATGTTCATAATTCCCGCCAAAGCGTTTTTATGCAGGGTAGTCGAGCATCGGTAATGTCGAATCACAAGTTTCCTCACATGAAATGCCAGTAATAACAACAAAACCACACAACTTCCGGTAGCCAATGCAAACTTATTTCCGGCTGTCAGCAAGTAAAGAGTGAGGACTACAGGGACTGAAGACCGTTTTAGTTCTACGGTACAATTTTTTTGCTACTGCAAATAGCCTTGATTAATTTATTAAAATTCGAGCAAACCGATAGAACGGAGAACAAACTTACCACTTTGCCTTTGAAGGGGTGATATTTCGACTTATTTATAATTCTGCACTTAGCACAAAAGCAAGGCTTTTCGTTGGTTACAGTTGCTAAGGCCTCTTGGATTTGATCGAAGGACAGGCAGCCCATTTATAGACTTTGTATGGGAAAACATACTTTGAGCTTATAAATGCTAAAATAAGCTGTAAATGTAGAAATAAAGTTCACTTACCTCTACATACGGTTGTCCTCGTCTTTTCTGTGCAATCGGAGGGCGAACTTGTGTCCGTTTTAAACGGGTTTGTGGCTTTCGAATTTTTGCGATTTCGTTAGCTGTTAGTTCGATTGTTCGTTTGATCGAAGCAGGCGTCAAGGATGCTCGACTGGTTGATATATTTTTAATGTCGGATAACTGTGCCATTACAGGCTGTATGTTGCACCCGAGGGCAGAAAGCTTGCTTATTATGATCTTCCAAAAAAAGACATGAACCAGTCGGCTGAAGATTTGATTTCAAATTAGCATATGTTTCTAATTATAATAACAATTGGAACCGGTACTTATTGATACACATAAAAATCACTTTCATGTGAGGTTATCATTCTTTCATGAGCAATCATGCCAAAAGTGACAACTTATACTCGAAAGCGAATTGAATCTCTCCTTGGACAAGGTCTTCATCCTGTAGCGATATTCAAGGAATTGAAGACTGAAAGCTTATCAGCAAGTTATCAAAGTGTTGCTAGAATTGTTACAAAGATCAAGCATACTGGATCTACAGAGAATCTTGCGAGATCAGGACGGCCAAGGAAGTTGAATGAAGCAGCAAAGGCCTTTATCGAGTCACAGATGCGGAAAAATGACGAAACGACAAGTCACCAGATTCAAAGACGGTTGGCCAGGCGTGGTGTGATGGTTCATGCCTGCACTGTTCGGAGATCACGACAGCAACAAGGCTGGACTCTGCAAAAGACCAGATATTGTCAGCTAATTCGTGACGCAAACAAAATCAAGCGGCTGGCGTTTGCCCAGAAAGTTGTGGAGACTGGCGATACCTTTCATGATATTATTTTTTCGGATGAGTGCTCTATCTCCCTGGAACAGTTTCGCAGAACGTGCTATCGCAAGATCGGAGAGCCAGCCAAGAGAAAACCAAAACCAAAGCACCCGTTGAAAGTGCACGTTTGGGCGGGAATTAGCCGACAAGGACCAACAAAGATCTGTATCTTCGATGGAATAATGGAGGCTGACCTGTATTGTGGTATTTTGGAAAATGCACTCATTCCATTCATCCAAAACAAGCTGCCGGACCACAGATTTATGCAAGACAATGATCCAAAACACACTTCCAGACGCGCCAAGGCTTTCTTTGAGGAGAAGAAAATAAATTGGTGGCCCACCCCTCCGGAAAGTCCTGATCTGAACCCAATTGAAGATTTATGGCATGAGCTGAAATTTTACTTGGAATCTCGCGTGAAACCCACTACCAAGCAAGAACTTGTGGACGGCATGAAGAAGTTTTGGGCCAAAAAGGTAACAGTTGATAAATGCAACAAGTACATTGAGCATGTGCTTTATAAAGCCATCCCAGCAGTTATCGTCGCGAATGGAGGAGCAACAATCCATTGATGACAGCTGTTTGAAGAAACAAAAAACGGCTCTTTTAGGAGCCACCATATTAAATAAAAGCAATGACCAACATACTTATTCATTCAAAGATAAATGCATTTTTTACTGCCGCGCAACAAAGCCAGGAAGGACAAAGGGCAAGGGTTTCTATTTTGAAATACTAAAAAGGACAAAACAATGATCAAAATATAGTGGGTCTCGTGGTATGGAAAAGAAAAAAATATATTGAAAACAATTTTTCTCCCCGAGATTCGCTAGTGAAATTTCAGGTTTGGCTAGTAGATTGTGCACTTTCACCAGCCATTGGGGCAAGTAAAAATTGTGAAGCAGTGGAGTACTCAACGAAAACAAAAATGAAAATTATTTGCGATGAATAAGGCAGAAGGAGACAATAGATACTAACAAAACAGAAACCGTGAGCAGACTTCATAGAATTAACTGCCTTAATGAAACAATACGTTGTAAAAAAAAAACTAAATAGGAAACCAATCATTACAATTTACCTGCCCCCTGTTACAAAAGCGACGAACGATGCTTCCCGCAAATGATCAAACACCTGTGAAACCATGCGGAACTTGTCGGTTACTGTTTGTTTGCGAGCCCCGTGACCGCCAAATATTAATAATTGACTCAGAAAACCATTTAAAGATAAAATGAACATCTTAAATAAGCCAAGTTTGTCCTTTTGATTTTCCCTTATCTAAGTGAAGATATTTCCCGCTTTCCGCTGCTTGTGCTTCATGAGTAGAATCTATGGCGCTTTCATGTTTAACAAAGTTAGAACTGAGAAAACACACAATACTTTTGTTTTGTAAACTAAGCGAATCAGTAAATGTAAATAGAAACAGAGTTGAACCTTACACTGGTGTGTCTTCCTCTGACTCTAAACTTACAAACCCAAAATGATACGTTCAAACGAGTCATAAAAAACGCTCCCGGAGACAAAACAGCCTCAATGAACTATTAGCCCATTACACTAGAGCGCAAAACGAAAGATATTAAGAATCTTTCAAGCCTAGTTCTTGCAAGCAACGAGGTTAAACTTCTTTCTAGAGGCCTTAAATTTATACCAACACCTCCAGTTCCTAGCTCAAACAAACCCTTGTTAAAGGATTTCGGTCATTTTGCTAGAACAATGCGCTAAAAATACATGTTCGCAAGAAAGCGGAAAACTGCTGCCCTGTCAAATCAACCTGGCAACCACCCGTTGAAAACTCGGTTGCTCTAGAAAATTACTTGGAAGAAACCAAACTCGAAATTTCTTCAGCTAATTTCTGCCCTCAAATTGATAACATTTCAGCAAACGAAAGAAATGCTATTAGCGCACTAAAATGCAACATCAAAATTAACCTTTAAAAAGCCGACAAAGGAACAACAACAGTTTTGTATACAGCCTTGAACCCAGGCTCTCTCTCTCATTTGAGAACAGAGAGAGCCTGGGTTTGATGCATAGTTGTTTACAGATGGACGAAGGTTTTTATTAATCTGTTACAGTGTATTTGGAGGGTTTAGCGAAAGAAGAGCATTTCAACAAGTTTTGAACGTGCCAAGAAATTACGCAAAATTACTCTTGGTTCCTTTGCCCAGGCCAGGGCGTTAATTAAGCTTGTCACGAACACACACGTGGGAATTTGGGTTTCCAGGCTGGATGACTGATTGTTAAGGATCAGTGGCTAATTGGATACGTTATGTTGTTTTTTCGGGGGTAATAAAAATAAATTGACAAAGTAACAAATATCGAGCACCTCACTGTAGGACCGAATTCTTTAGTTCTTCAGTATATTTTCTGTAGTATGTGTACGCTTTGTCCAATAATCACTGCAATTGTAGCGGTTTTGCGGAATTTCACTCCTCCTTCGTTCCACTAAGTGAGCACGACTTTTCGCTGATATTTCGCTTGTTCGAAAATTCGCCTCTTCGATTTTTCGAAATTTCGCTGACATTTCGTTTCCTTTAGCGCGAATTTTCGTTGATATTTCGCTTCTTCGAAATTTCGCTTCTTCAATTTTTCGAAGCCCTGAGCGAAATTTCGCCGACTTCCATGAAATTTCGCATGTCGAAATTTCCAGCGAATCTTCGACGAATTTTCGACGAATTTCGATGAGAACAAAGCGCGAATTTCGTCGAAATTCGCTCTCATTACTTTTGCACAGTACTGTATCCGTTTCCTCTATCATACCACTCTCGAGCAGTTCGCTAGTCAAATCTTCATCTGTGGAAACGTTTTTCCAAACATACTGTTTCAATTCAGTAGCCAATGCCTCAAAAATTTATTTTCGTACACACCTCTCGGCAGCCATTTAGATTTAATCACAGCATTGTTCACATCATATAAAAGGACTTCGTATACCGTAGACTGTTGCGTTTTTAACAAGGCATCCTTGATGCTAACCTGCCAAGATCCTTTGAGGACTAGTGGGAAGGGTAAACGCATTCTAAATTTACTTCGCGCACTGACGTCCTCCCTGGGTCATTCCACGTGAGAATCCTGAGAGACTAGCAACAAATCGAATTCATCGTGGTCTCCATCTATTTCCAATACATTTCGCGAAAAATCGTGAAAATCATGTGTCCAATCACTCAATTTCTCGTATGTTTTTTTCGATGGCCAGAAGGATAATCTTCCAATTCCACAAAATTTCCTGTCTTTCGTTTTGAAATTATCTTTTTTATCTTTCTATCGTCGGGATCGTAATGAACCTTCAGCAATTGCGGTTCGTATATGTGACCCAAAATCTCTTTCCCCGTTAAATCTTGAAGAGAATATAAATTAATATCCCATCTCGATGATTGCCGCCATTTCTTTCTGATCAAAAGCACTTCCTCTCTGTAATTACCTCGATACGATTTATGGAACGGTGAGACTTTCACAGCTCTATGGACATAATCTCCTATGTTAAATTTAAAAGGTCTGAAAATTTTTTTACTCAAACGATCTGCTTTTTCGACATTTTTGACCTGTTCCGTCAATAAACGACCCCCATTCGCGTAATTCACGTCTGCGGGTGCTAATCCACCGAGAGCACCATGAGGTCTGTATATTGGCGCATGATTCTCTCTAGAGCTCAACGTTCGTTTTTTAACAAAACACTCAAGCGCTCTTGTAATCCGAAAATTGTTTATTAAAAAACTCTCTACCATCGGCCCTCTGGCTTAACATGGGTTTACCCCTTCGTTCCACAATCTTTTTAAACGCTCTGAGAATACTAGAAGCATTTTTACTCCTAGTAATTTCGGCATCCTCTTGTCTACTAAATAAATCAATGACCACTAATATCATCCATTTACCAAATCCATAATCGACTAGATCGGCTTGCCATTGATGATTAAAACCCTGAGAAATCGTATTCAAGCGAGGGAACTTGCGCGTCACAACGCAAGTGATGATCTGATTTGCTCTAGAATTTTTAAAAACGTAATCAGGTACTTCTGCACAGCTAAACGGAATCTTTGGAAATTTTTTTCGCAGAAATCGCAATCAGCGTTCCACTTGAGCATATTGATACTCACTATCTCCATTAAAAAAAAAAACGTTTTAAAATATTTTGCTTAAGTAAATGAAGCTTGTCTTTTTTGTTACTCATTTTTAATAATAATATTACTTCATACAAATCATCTTTATATCTTTTTTACAATTGCATTACATCTTAATGACGCTGTAAGTGACGCATCATCTGTTTCGTTTTTTTCTTGTTCTTGTTCTTTCCTCTCGTTAATAAACCGCGATTGTGAAAACATCGATAAACTTATCATTTTCTTAACATAATTTTTAAAAAAATCTGTAATAAAATCTTTCTCATAGCAAACAGCAAACAGGTTCAGCCATTTTATTTTCACACAGTAGTTTCGTATCCAGTGATAATTGATTTCGAATAATAGTCACAATTTTTATTCCCCACCGTGTCATTATTATTGCCTTTAGATGCACAACAAGTAAACGTCATGGTCACATTCACGTCTCCGCCATCCACTTTCTCCTTTCTCATCTTTTTTTTACACATTTTAAATAGAACACAACAACAGGTCACTCCTTCTTGGCCCACTATTTCCTTCTGAAGACAAAATAACACTTCAAGCACAATTCATGCAGCAACACCGTAAAAAATATGAAACAACTCGATGTACCAACGTGTTTGTGGTAAACGATCTTCGATATAATCGAGTGATTCACCTACAATCTCTGGCAATTCACCGTCCAATTCCGATATCAATGCACTATTCGAAACTGCCGAATCACCACCATGTATGGTTTCACTCTCCTTCTCCTCCTCCTCCTCTTTTCTTTCAGAAGTTGACGCATTTTCAACATATTCCGATTGCTTAAATACATTCGACATATCTCAAACTTCAAGTCGCCAGTAGACATAAAAAACACAGAAATAATAAATATAACAATATCTTTAATCTTTTTACAACTGCAATATCATTAACCTGTGAACAATTCATTGATGTAATATGTTAAACCATTTTACTTCTAACATATACAATATTACATTACACAACCAAAAGGATAACATTTAAATAGGGGGCCTATATTACCCTTCAAATCTGTCACCACTTTATCGTTCACGAACGAATAACACCTTTCCAAGTCCGAAGGGGCCAATTTGAAATATTCATCCAATTCGTCATAAAGAGATTCATCTGGCGCGGTACTGTCATTTTTATACCTAAGATACTCTTTCCATTACCTTTTAAAATGGTAAATCGTTTCGTTTTAACAGGATTCAAGGTGACCATGCCAGACGTGGTAGGTGTGATATTGATACCTCGTTCCCTAGCCCATTCGATATGTTATAAATCACTCATGCATGCATATTCCTTCGAATTGAATGCGATATTTTTCATTGCATTAAAAGTAACATCGCCTCTGTCCTTTTTAAAACCTCGTATCACACACTTTTCACTCTCTTTCACGCGTTCTTCGTATTTTGGAATCGTGCCGTCTTCGTTACACCAACAAATTTCTAAACCGTAATTCTTAGGACCACCGCTAGTAAAAGCACTAATGTAACGTTCGCGTAAACGCCCGTTTCGGGATGTTTCTTGGGTTTGATTTCATCTACCCAACAACCCAAAACGTTACGAGTCTCTATAGGTTCCACATACAATTCGTCATCTGGATAATCCATAAAAATTATGGAATCGGTATCCATATACAAAATACGATTGTTTTTCTTCAATAGTTCCTCTCAAAGTGATTTTAAACGAGCGAGAGCGGTAGTAAATATTCTGTGAACCATGTCTCCCTTTCCATCGTGTTTTACAAACTCTTGTTGCATTCGATGCGTTGTCAATAGAACTCGTTTTGACAAAACTTAAAAATTTTTCTCAACAAAACAATCTTTACTTATCCAGGTTGCAAATTCATTCAGATTCGTCAAAATTAGTTTTGCTATCTTATGACGCGTGGGATTGTCTTCGATGTGATCTTTATGCAGACGAACACCGTTTTCCCACTTGAATGCGTCAATGTAATCGTTTTTTTTTTCGCGTTGTCATATCGGGTCGTGGCCAACCGCTAGCCTCTTCTTTTACGCGAAAAAACATGTCCATGTAACTCTTAAAGAGAGTCATACTAGATTCGCGCCAATGCCAAACTTCGTATAGCTTATCCAACCGATAACCCAACCCGCATTGCCTTGTACACTTCCATCGTCGTGTAGGTCCCGACCCAGCCACGTTCATCAGCCTCTTGTCTACAGCTATTCAACAACTAATTACTTTGCTCTGCGCATGTTCAACACAACGGAAATAATAATTTTGTTTCATTTTTTCTTTTCACCCGTTAAGGCAACACCGGGTGAAATAGTTTCTTTGGTGGTATCATTTTGACTTTCATCAACCCAAAGTAAGCATTCTCGGAATAATCAAAATCTCTTAGTTTCACTTCTGGAAAACCAACAGGATATTCTCCATTTCGCATCACATCGGGATATAAACTCTGTAGGTCATAATAACGTATACGACTACCAAAACGTTTTTTCTTCACACTCTGATAGATACTGGTATTCCCTGTTCTACCACCGTAAAGAGCATCCCTGGGTACGATTCCAGAACTACCACACCCACCACACCCAATCTCGTTGTGGTCACCACTAGTAGCGATAACACCTTCGGCGTGCAATTCGCCGAGAACACGCTTGACGTCGTCCTCTTTTCTCATTCTCTTCCATTCACACTCCCAAATAGACTCGACAAGACACCCACTTTTACTCAAAATATATATTTTTTGTTTCTGTTGTAAATACAAGTCACGCATGTTATTGTTACTAAAAGGCGAATGTGTATCGAGTGAGTAACATTCATCGCAATCATGCCAAAGACAACCGTTAAATTCTATCGCGGTAGGCGGTTCGTCGGCTCCACCTTCGTAATAACCATCCACTTTAAATTTATTACTTTTCGTGTTGAATACTCTTTGACACCTCTTTCTCTTACAACTACCGACCGTGTGGAAATCATTTGAAGCAACCAGCAAAGGTAATTAGACCTCTCGTTCGATGGTAATCTTCTTTTTTCCCTCCGTCGACAACGAAGTTCGACGTCTACATTCAAAATCGACTGTATTCGTATAGGCCAAATATTCTCTTGCCATCTTCGACTGCGCTTCTTCCGGATTATGTAATATTGAAAAGCATCACTGGTACAAACCATATTGCAATGAAATTTACCTGTGACACGTATAATCCTATATTGTGTTTCACTTAGCCATTGAATATCTATCTGACCTAAAACTCCCTCGTGACGAAAACGCGTTTGTATTTTTGCAAATCAAACCTAATAGCTCTGTCAAAAACATTTTCCGTATGATAATCAGGCTTTTTTAATAACAATTGAGTAGTATAGGAGTTGGGGGTACGAGCACATTTTTTGAAAAATGTTCTCTTACCAACCCAACTCTATACTACTTTCCATATAATGGCTTCGTATTTTTGGTCTCGTATTTTTTGATCTCGTATTTTTGATCTCGTATTTTTGAAAATCTATATGTTATTTAAAATGCGTGACTTTCTTAGAAAAATCACAAAGCATGACATTCTCGGAAATAAAGAAAGGGGGTTTCCCCGTGATTTCAACCAATCAGAATTGTATCTCGTTTGTAATTTTCCGATATTTTTTCTGATAAAAGTACAGATCTGATAAATTTTCTGATGCATGAAGTTTGTTCAAATATTTGCATAATCACGATAGCGTGACATTTTAGTAAACTTTATCATTCAGATTGTTTTGGTGTGTTGATTTTATAGTGACCGTATGCATAACTTGTCACACCATTATCGTGAATATACCGCTTGTCATCGAAGCAAGATAATGACACTTTATTAAGCTCATAGCTTCCAAGTTGATGTAAGTTGCTTCTGATCGTTTTCATGGTGTGATGCATTTGTTCGTTGTTGAACAGAACATTTTTGTAATTTTTATGAGTGATGTTATTTTTGATAATATTCTTCTTGATTCCCTTTGCTGTCTTTCCGCCTTTGTCATTGTCTTTCATATATGAATACATTTTCGATCTCAATCCGACGAATTCGGTTATCGGTATGCCTGCTGCCTCATCTTTGAATTTGCCGATTACTTTCTTATTAGTGTTGTCATAGAATGGACTGTTTTCAGGGTAGTCGCTGTTATCGAATTTGTCTTTATCATTCCAGAAATCCCTATAGACGTCTTCGGTTTCAATTTCATAGGTCAAGCTGTCTGTGTCTGTGAATAATAATTTCGCTTTGCTACCGTATTTTTGTTTGATGTAGTTATAATGAAAATCATACATTAGTGTCTTACTAAGATCTAGGATACACATACCCACATATGCCGGCCTGTTTAAGGTTAGTGTTTCTTTGATCTTATGAAC
The DNA here is from genome assembly GCA_949126865.1 of Montipora capitata. Classification (NCBI taxonomy): domain Eukaryota; kingdom Metazoa; phylum Cnidaria; class Anthozoa; order Scleractinia; family Acroporidae; genus Montipora; species Montipora capitata. The sequence continues at coordinate 33,249,957 of OX421449.1, read as the reverse complement.
AGCGACTAAATTTTCATTAAAGATCTTGCTGCTAACATATGTTGGTTTAGCAGCCATTTTTAATAGTTTGTTTTCATCAGTCACTAATCTGACATCTACTCTTTTTCTAATGTTTTCCATTGTTTTACCAAAGACGCTGTTGTTCATTAGTTTGAAGAAATCTTTCTCGAAAGCATTTTTAGCATTAGTTCTTTTCTCAGTATTAAAGTCAATATATTGCTTCAACCATGCGGACTGATTGAACTCTAGTACTCGATGGACTTTAGTTATTTTCAAACCAAGATCAGTGTACAATCGTAGGTTTCTGTAATGAAGAACGTACTTTTCTTTATTGCTTAATGTAGGTATCAGTTTATGAACTAAACCAGTTGATACATTAAATTTATCGGCTATTTCTTGACAATAATTAGAAAGCATATCTTTGTTGACTTTTATTTTTTCAGGTCCCAGAGTGTAGTCATTATGCAAATCATGTAGTTCTTCTGGATATGCTAGGTCGACTTCTAGTATTAAACCTTTATTGCTATCTTCTGTGTACTTGGCTAAGTCTATCTTATCCATATGGTTTTTAGTCATCCATTTAAAACCACCAGTTGGAAGGTATTGACTCATTGCCCAACCATACAGATTGTTAGCATCAAGATACATTATATACTTTGAGGGCGCCTTTTCATCATATGTTTTCATGTATTTATTATTCGACTTTCCGTATCGGTTGGCTATGTAACTGATACCTCCACGCATGCCTTTTTCAATGAATTGAAACTTATCAATATCAGTCATAAGCTCTAATTTGATATCAGTCATTTTTAGCATAGCATCCCAGGAAAGCCCAGGACTGGTAAAATAATGACATGGGTCCAGTTTATAGTATTGCAGACAGGTCTTTCGAAAGTTTTCGAATACATCAGCTAACAGAAGTATGTCAGATTTGAGATATAAGTCATGGTACTCACCCATATTTTTCAGATTAAAAGTGTCCCATACATTTTGAGCATGTTTGTATAGATCATCTGTTATATGCTCATCATTTAAGATACTGTAAAATTCTTCTTTTGGTGGTAGCTTTTCATTGAATTTTTTAAAGCTATCCATGAAGTCGTATGGATATACTCCTTTTTGAGACATTAAATCAAGCTCTTTACCTTTGAATTTTTGAGAAGTATGTATTAATGCTTCTTTTGGTAGGTTGCTCACCAGTTTATCAAGACTTGAGCTCATAAATTGAAAACTATCAATAAAGGTCAGATGATTACCAAGCATGAAAGCCATATACTTTTCCATGTTGTTTGGTATGGCATTGATATTCATTTGACACTTTTCACCTTTCTCATTTGTTTATTTATGCTCTTTGACTATTTCACCGATCTCTTGCATTATAAAATGACTGTCATACCCACGGAGATTGTGAAATATAACTGGTATTTTCTCAGTCAATCTGAAATTTAGGTTACAATCTTGATGAGCGGATCCTCTGTACTGACCAGTCACATGGCAGTGATCTCTTACTCTTACATCAGTTTTATTGTATTCTTTCTCACATATATGGCATTTATCTGTTTTAATGACTCTTTCTTCATGACCTGTTTTCTTTTCAAATGTCACCCTCAGTGTTTCAACAAACTTGAGCCCTTTCATTGATATTAATATGTTTTCAATATGGTTAGCAACAGCCTTTCTTGTATTTTGCAGTTGCATAAGTGGGTCTTTGTTGTTTTTGATATTTATCTCAAAAGACTTTGCTTAACCTTTTAATGCTTTTGCTGTTTGCTCAATCTTAGTTCTAGGTGCTGGTACTGGTTTTTTGGATCTAGGTGCTGGCACTGGTTTTTTTGTTCTTGGTGCTGGAACTGGTTTATCACTGAATTCCATTGGTGGAAGAATTATGTTTTTTTCATAATCTTGAACCATTTGATTCACACTCTTACGAGGTTTTGGGATTGGTCTGATTTGTTTCACAGTCCTTGGTGTTGGTACTGGTTTTTTATCTTTCTTTAACAGCAATTTGATCAGTTCTGATTTACTGAGCTTTTTTAGATCGCTCTTGTTCATACTATTATGTGACATATTATTATTATTCATATATACTTACTATAGATATTCTTTTAAGTCCTTTTCAATTGAGTGCGTTTAAAATGGCGCAAAAATTCGAAACATCCAGATAATGAATGATTTGAACTATCGAAAATTGATCATATGAATGGTTTATTCTGTTTCTTTTTGCAAATTGTATACCAAAGCATTGCGATAATGCTTCTTTGTTTGAAGATGACAATGTTTACCTGCTAGGGTGTAATCCTTATCGTTATTGCAAATAACACAGAACCAAGGTTTGTGAAGCATGTAGTCCGTTTTTCTCTTTCTCCTTTCTTCTTCAGTGTAATATCGAGGTCTCCCTCTTTGAATTTTTACTTTCTTTTCTTCCATATAATGTAACTATATGTATTTTTTTAAATATAGTGCGTTCAAACAGATTCTTGGGAAGATACTTGGGAATGTTCTTCAGATTCTTCCGATTCTTCAGTTTCATACAAAGAATATTCTTCAGATTCTTCCGATTCAGATTGAGATTGAATTTTTTTCGGAAACTTGTTCATATAATATACATTTATATATTTTTTTAAAATGGTTTTTGATCTGCGTTTAATGTATCTATTGCTTTCTTCCATATGTTTGACTATTTCGAATATCACATCATCATAAGAATTGCTCATTATATATTTGCATTTATTTCTCTCATACATCTTTTTCATATGAAGTTGTTGCTCAGACACATTGTATGAACCTGTAGGGCTTTTGAATTCAATGCACAAAGAATTGTATTTGCTTGTGGGATTCACGATCATAAGATCACACTGTCCCGGCATATATCCTTTTCTCCACGATGACAATCTTGTATTCTGACTCCTTTGATTTTCACCTAGACCAGCGATCATAAGAGCTTCACAATATTTGTCTCTTATAAATGACACCGCTTTGCAATGCAAGTCATATTCACTTTCAATCAATAATTTTTTGCTTTTTGTGTCATAATATCCTTTTTTTCTGATTGATGGTAAAACTTTGCTTGTAACCCAATGTTTGAATTCTCTTGCTTTAGGTTGTTTGGAAGAAAGAATTAGGGAATAAAAACCAGATTCATTTATGAATAAACATTCAATGGCTTTTTCAAGTTCCTCAGCAAGGGGTAACGTTTTGTTACCCCCAGTTTCAGGGCTCTCATCAAGGGGTAACGTTTTGTTACCCCTTGCTTTTGGCTTTATTTTGCAGACCATAAATTTTTTGTCGTCTTTATGAACATGATCTATGATTGCTTTACATGTGTTTTTGTATTCCAGTATCAAAGCTATTTCTTTTCCGCGAAACCATATTTCATTTTTCTTATCGATATAACAATTGATTTCAACTTTTAGTGTGTCATTTTTATAATTCGTCTTTTGGAGTTCCATTTTATATCATTGTAATAATATACCTATATATTTTATTTTTTGAATCGATTTTACACGTGCGTTTGAACATAGCCAGAAATGATTGAAACTAAATGAATGCAGTTATTCATCATATTTCACACGACTCCAGTTTGGATGTTTGTTCATAGGATCAAAATACACCTTATAAAGAGAATCGGGATCCGGGGTGACTTTAGGAAATTCACAAGTTTCTTCATCCGAATGACATTTCAAATAATTCAAGTTTACAAGTATGTCCGAAATATCGAAATACTTCTTATAAACAAAATGGACATTTGGGAAAAATTCAATGAATTGACAAGTTTTTTCTTCGAGATTTGTCTTACATTTTCTGTGTCTGATCGATTTGTTCAGTAATATTAATTTGGCTAGCTCTGACCTTGTTAGTTCTTCAAGGTCATTGGGAACATTTAAATCTGTCAACCATTTACTTCTCGTTGTGTTATATGCATTATTCATCGTGTATGTTGGTTCTAATACTAATTCAATCAGAATTTTTTTGCTAAGTTTTTTTAGATCGATTTCTAGTATGCTTTTGGATAGATCAGTCAACGACGACATATATATAATCTATATATTTTATTTTTAAATATTTTCAAAAAGATGCGTTTATAGTCAGAAACAATTAAATATTTTTGCCTACAAAGTAGCAATGACAGTATTAACCGTGGTTATGTATTATATGTTACATAACTTGGGTTCAAATATTTTCAATATCTTTCAATGGTATCCAGCTATTGAAATCATCACTGTATCCCTTCCATTTTAGCAGAGCTTGTTTCTTTTTATAGTCCCTCCGAATGACTTTATCAATACGAAAAACATCCTGTATTGCTTTTAATAATTCAGGTTGATAAAAACTTCCTTGAATATCTTCACCTCTGAGATCTTTTAGTTTGTATGTTATTGGATTAGTGTATTGGATCTTATCAACTGTAAACACTTCTTCAGTCCAATTTGGTGTGTAACCCTTGTCAAACACATTCCGTTTATACTTGGATATTCGAACCTTGTCACCAACCTTAAATTTTGCTTTAGCTGATAATGTCTCAATATCACCATATAGATTAAAGTAAACGGTTCCTTCATTTATCTTTTTACTGGCTTCAACAGGTGTCATCTTTATGCTTGAATGTTTGGTATTATTATACTGTTTCACTAATTTTGGTAACATGTCTAAATACTGTGTATTACCTTGAACAGTGAACTGTTTCCACATTTTGGATTTAATTGTTCTATTCCACCTTTCAACCACCGAGGATTTCTCCTCATTTTCAGTGGAGTACATATGTATCCCATTTTTGTCAAGCAAGTCTTTCAAGTGTTTGTTATAGAACTCCTTTCCCTTATCAACCCATAAATATTGTGGTTTTCTGCCTTCCTTGAATATTTCACTGAATGCCTTTGTAACACTTTCACCCTTTTTATCCTTTATTGGTATAATCCAACCGTATTTACTGAAAACGTCAATAACCATAAGAAGATACCGATAACCCTTATTCCATTTACTAAACTGTTGCATTTCAACAAGATCACTTGCCCATATTTCATCAATATGATTTGTGATTACACGCCGCCGAGTAAAGTTGCGTCTTATGGATGCATGTAACTCATCTGCTAATTTTTCTTGCCAGTTTTCTTTACTCGACGGCTTTTTCCGTTTTTTGGAACACCAAGACCTAGTTTCTGCTTCGTATTGATAACATTTCTTGCTAACCAATGCCCCCATTGTCTTTCATTATAGGGTACGTTGTCTAAAGCTTGAACCATTTTTCTATCTGGTTTATTTTTACATTTCCTATCATCCTTGCAGACGGAATAATCAACTTCGTGTTGCATTGCTATTGCATCAGTTTTGCCAGTAGGTAGATCATATATTTCTAATATTTGACCTGTTTTTGGGTCATACTTTAGTTGATTTTCCAAATCATTGTAAGGTCCAGTGTATTTATGACCGGGTAGTGTCCATCCGCTTTTTGGTTTTGGTAATTTACCAATAGCTTTGTGAATATCAAGAGCACCACCGTCTAGATCTTTTCTATTTGTTGTGTATTTTTTCTTGGGTCTTATCTTCGTCGACAATTGATCGAGAGCTTCAGAACCAACTTTATGAAGTAGAGGATTCATTTTTCTCAAACCATAATCGATTGCTTTTTTCTGCAACTTTGGATCTCTCATTAATTCAGAACCATAATATCTACCCATTTCAACTGCTTTTTTACCAAGATAAGGTACTCCTTTAGTTAAAAATAATTCTGCTGCTGTATTACCTAAATCTGACATGATCCCTTTGCCTGCCATCTCTGGCAGGCTATTTAGTTTCCCTGTTTTTTAACAAATTTGGTCTTTTTAATGCCGCATTCAGCACAAGTGCAAAAGAACATTAGTCTACCATTTTTAGTTGTTTTGTAACCTGAAGGCTCAGTACATTCAGTCACTTTCTTTTGTTTAACACAATATGATTTTACCATTATACATATAAGTTAGATATTTCTGAAATAACTTTCAATTAATCTCTCATTTTTCATTGTGTCAAGTTTGTCAAACTTTTGTAATAAATTGTAATACGAATTTCCCTTGTTCATTTCATTTAGAAAGTACAAACAGAAGTACCCACATGTGGTTGTTTTCAAGTTTTGAATTTGGTTGTTTTGGTGAAACAAAGTCAGATTTTTCTTTTTGGCATGATTAACCATTTCTTGAAAAGGTGGCATACCGAACGAATCAAAATAATTTATCACATTGTCTTTGACATATGTTGCAACCCAATGGCTTCCACTCATGTATGCTGGTTCTAGATTGTAGATGAATAACGCCTGTTTATGGTTATGTGGAACATTTTCATCTGTTGACACAACATCATTGATTGGTATATTCAAATATTTACACCATTTTATTAGATCATGGTTACTCAAAGGGGTGTTTTTATAAAATTTTGGTTTTACAATATTGCCCCCAAAATGGGTATGCCATTGAATGGACTGTTTTTTCCCAATAGTAGTCCCTTTCCTTTTTTGGTCGAGGTTCTTTTTTTTTTTTACCATTACCAGTCACATATGGTGGATAACTATAAAATGGTGGAGGCATTGTGGGTGTTCCTAACCTTGGTGAACTTCCACCTTTAGAAGGCCAAATTGGAGGCATTCGACCCATGGTTGGGGCAGAGCCACCTTTAGAAGACCAAATTGGAGGCATTCGACCCATGGTTGGGGCAGAACCACCGAGCATTTTTTTAACTACATCAACAGCCATTGGTATTCCAATTGAAGCTAAAAGAGTGCCTAAAAATCCACCTGATTGTGTTTTGGTTGGTTTTATACGAACACCTGAACCAGATTGAAGGGTACCCAATATATCTCTTTGCTGTTTTGTTGTGAACATGTTCACATATGGCATTAGTTGATTAATTGCATTGAAAGGTATCATCATGGGTAATGGTATAGCACCGCCTTTTTGACCTTTTCCAGTAATAGCTTTCAAAGCCTGTGAAACTCCTTCTGAAGCTAGTCCTGACAAAGCTGATAAGCCTAGTGTTTTGCCAACTGTTAGTAATGCTCTCATCCCTAAAGACAATACAGTGCTCAAAAGACTTCCACCAACTTGCTTTCTGATATTGGTCTTAGCAAGCTTAATATCCATACCTTTATTCAATTTTCGATTTTTTTCCAATCTCTTCTTTATCATTGCTGGAACATAAAGAGTATCGTTTCCATGAAGAGAATCATTTGTCAGTCTCAGAACAATTGCTTCCCTTTTATGGTAAGCATTACTCAGATTCTTTTTTTGATTGCCAGACAATTTGACATTAATTTCAAAAAGTTTAGTCATTTACTGTATATAATATATGTTATATAAATTCATGGTTCACAAAACATATATGAAAAATGTCCTATAGTTGGTGTTATCGACTTTTTTACACTAAAACCAGTTCATTTCCGATTTTGTCAATTACGACTGTTTCTTCATATAAAACGATAGCATGTACGCTGAAAGCACTGTCTCCAGCACTATTAGCATTGAGTTTATACCTAAAAATCAACTGTTTGGGATCTCTAGTTACTTTCTCTGCCTGATATGATAGATCGAAATAGATTAGAGGATAAAGAGAGTTGTAATTAGCTAGATTGAGCTGGGTTCCTGTGTTGTAATCATTTTTCCTCATTGCATAAGACATTAAATCGTTGAAGATTCTCAGTTTACTTTCAGAATCATATTCAGCTTCGGGATAAAAGACACCATTACCATATTCTAGACGACATGTTGTCAAATAACTACCATTTCCACGATCGGCATTGATATTATATGTATCAAATTCATATGGATTTGCCGCCGAATTCCTTGTTTTAGCTCGTTGTAGGTATACAAAAATTGCTTTAACATTGTCAATACTAGAAGAAATCTGGAAGAATCCACTACCATTCCTCGGACTTGACATTTGATACATTTCTCTGAGATACGTCCATTTATCTTGTTTCAAAAAAGAACTGACGAACTTGTCATATAGACTGTCTTTTGGTGTCAATTTCGGGACCCATAGTAGAAATCTGTTAATGACAACCCTTCCATCATCAACTGCATCAAGTTTTTGAAGTAGTTCGTTATCATCCGGTAGCTTTAAAGTAAATTCAAGCTGCATTGGTACCAGCATCTTACTCTCCAACTCTTCAAAAAAACTGTAACGATTAAGAGGTATGATTCTATTGACATCAGAATTCCCGGTCGTTAAAAGTCGTCTAGCCTCAAATCCTGCATTCTGATTAGCATTAGCTATGAGATGATTTGTATCTAAATACCAAAGACTATTCTTGGCTACACTTCTTGAGTAATCATCAGAATATTCCAGTAAATTCTTCACAAAAACAACCTTGTGTAAATTATCAGTATCGTACACAATTTTACCAGCGCTTTTAATCATCATATGAGAAATCAATGAATGAGATCCATTAATGACTGTTATACGATCTCCACCATAGGCTGTACCATCAGCCAATTTTTGTACCTGGAACTGGACCTCGAAATAAGCATTGTACCAATCATAAAAACTCGATCGATCATTGATTGTAAATGTATATCCATTTTTCTCCTGATGTTGACCATTGGCTGGGGCTCTAATTACATCATCAAGTTGGAAACGTACCAACTCATTTCTTTGTAAAAATTCGCTTGTTCTAAAAGCCATTTATACTATTATATTATATAATTTTGCTATCATGTTATTCATTTAAAGACTCTACGCCTTCTTTTTATACCAGATCCTGATATCAATCTATTGAGTATCATATCAGCACTTTCATGTTGCTCTTTAATAGGTGATGATGGAACAATTGCCCTTTGTGTTGTAGCTCCTTTTCTCAAATTTGCCAATTTTTTCATTATTAGGTCTCCTGACTTCTCTGATACCGCCTTACCCAGACGATCACCTGCATGGGAAACCCCTGATTCTAATGCCTTCTTTGCTATTGGCTTAGCAAATTTCTTGAAAACAGATGATGCCACACTTTTTAACGGTTTAAAAATATTATCAACGATGAGTCCAGACCCTTTGTGTTGAAAAACAAATCTACCAAGTTTTGGATGATAAAACCTCTTGAATTCATACGGTTTCATTTATACTTTTATGTTATATTATTCTATGCTTTTTAAAATCAGTGAAAAAGCTGTATCTGCTCCATTTAGATTCAGTAATCTTCTTTTTCCATCTGTTACCCACATTCTGATTGATGAAATTGAAGTTTTATTAACTGGATTAAATGTAACTCGTCGTGGCTCTAAAGTAAAGCTATACGATGGTTTCAGTACACTTGTGCTAAAACTATAAATGATGTCTGTTTCTTTGCCGTCTACAAGCGATTTGTTAATCAAATCACAATGAATATTGAGCATGTCTGTGTCTTGACTGAGATTTGGTACTCTTGGTCCAATATTCGTTCCACTTGACAATATCTTTTTGTCAAAACCTATTAGTTCATTGAAATTACTTGCTCTTAAATCAAGTTGGTAATTTTCAGCTAATGTAACCGTGACCCTAAATGTCGTATCATCGAATTCAAGAGTGATCGGATACGTATCACCAGTTTTTGTTAGATTTTTTATGTAGGTGTTGAAATCTGTATAATTCCATACTCCGGCTGGAAGGGTGATGTTTTTAAAAGTTGAACCATTATCTGAGCTGTATTTAATTAATTGATTTTTGTATCCAGCATTAACATTAAACCATGTGAAACTCATGTTGATGACTCTGTTAAGACCAATAACATATTGCTTATTATTGTCTAGAATTATAGGTCTGGTGAAATTTGTCGTAAAATCTTCTGGTTTATTACCATATTGATTTTTTACAGAATAAGATGATAAAACTATCTCTCGTTGCATTATATAATGAAGTTACATTAGATTTTGAAATATTGTTTGTATAATTTACCATATTGTGATCTATTGATTGTTGACATTTTTAATAATGTGTCCAATATAGAAACACCCATATTTCGCATGTCAATGCTGGTATTACCTGCTGATATCTCACCAACAATTAAATCTAATTTTTTTATAAGTTCTTTCGGTTTGTTGAAAAATATAACATTACCACCTTTTCGTTTTTTCATACCAGAACCTTTCATTGTTTTGATTTTATTTTCATAATGTTTGATATATGCATTCAGAGTTTTTCCAGCGTTGTCTATTCTTTTATATTCCTGTTGTTTCACAGCTTCAGAAATCAAACCACTTTTGAATTGTTTACTCATAGAACCCTTATAACCTTTTAATTGATTTCTTTTTGTTTTAGCTGCATTGATAATCTTATTGAGATATTTTTTGTTTTTTTGTTTAGTCATTTCTTGTTGATTTAGTACCTTTTCAACAGAATCATAATTTTGAAGACCAAGATCATTCAATATCTCATTGTCCATGTCTTCATCATCTAATCCATAATCTATCTCATCGTCGTCATCATATTCTGGTGGTAAATCAAGTGGTTCCTGAGGGAAGTACTGAGGATCAACATAAATCTCTTTTTTTCCTTCCAGAAGATCTTGTAAAGATTCTTCATATGTTGGCGGTTTTGGTACCAGTTGTTTTTCTTGCTGTGGCAAAACAGGTTGTTCAAATAATTCACCAAGATTCATATCTGGAACTTCATCCTCTATATCAATGCCGTAATCAGGAACTTCTCCTTTCTTCAGTGGTCGTTTTTTCCTTGGCAACCTTAAAACCCGATTACTATCAATAACATCATCTAATTTACTTGTAATTGGTTTGAATACTTTTGAAAATCCCTGTTGACTCGTCTGCTGATCAATCTCATGCTTTTTAATTGCATTACGGACATAATTGATCTTATCCCCTAATTCAGATTTACTCTTTGCGAGTTCTTTCCACCTAAGTAAACTCATTTTTGTTATATTATTACGTTAGATAAAATGGAAATTCATATATAAAAAATAGCGTTTAACACCATGTTGAACACCGTGTTGAACACCATGTTATTGAAATAATATACCCATATAATTGAACACCATGTTATTGAAATAATATACCCATATAATATAAGAATGATAATACCGAATTATGATACAGACGATAAAGTCACATCCAATTTTAAACAAATATATGATTTCATGCCTGATCGATGCTTTCGCATGCTGATTTGCGGACCCAGCGGTTCGGGAAAAACAAATACACTGATGCATATGATTTACAATTTGTTGTACTTTGATAAAATATACCTTTATGCAAAAAACTTAGATCAGTCAAAGTATCAGAATCTCATGGATGAGTTCGAACCAATAAGTGATGAAGCTGGTTATGACGTTATTAAAGCAAGCAATGATAAAATCATTCCTGTAAACGATCTTGATAGTGAAAATCAGAAATTGGTAATATTTGACGATTTTGTATGTGATAGAAACCAAAAGCCATTAGTTGACTATTTTATTCAGGGAAGACATAAAAATTGCAGTGTTATTTATCTCAGTCAATCATATTATAAAACTCCACATGATGTCAGATTGAACTGCTCACATTTTGCTATTTATGAATTTCCAAGCAACAACGAAAAATCGCTTATTTGCAGAGAAAACAATGTATCAAAACAATTATACGAAAAATCAACTGGTGACCCTTACAGCTTCATATATATTGACAAATCAAAGAAACAAGTAAAGAAGAATTTTGATGAAAAAATATAAATCAATTATATAACTCAATTGTATATGAGTTACTCAAATGGTTAATCACCTGAAGAAACAATATCGCATGGCAAAATTATTGAAATAGTAAAAGGATTGCCTGGTGTTGGTTTTAAACTTACTGATGATGGTGATTATGATATTCAAAATAAAAAATTGAGAAATGTTGCTTCACCACAAACAAATAACGATGCAACTACAAAGAGTTATGTTGATAATAAGGCATTACTAGTTGACGGTAGTAATAAGATGTTAGGAGCACTCGATATGAATTCGAGAAGAATAGAAAATGTTGCACCCGGTAGACATAATACAGCTGATGCATTAACACATCTTCAATTTGAAGCCTTCTATTATGATCTAAATACTGACAGTGGTTTTATTGAAGCCCAAAATCCGATAGATATGAAAAATCAAAAAATTAGCAATCTTGCAGAAGGTACTGACAATAGTGATGCTATAACAAAACATCAATTAGAAACTGGTTTAGCACCAAAAGCGGATAAAACAGAACTTGCTAGTTATTTAAAAAGGGATGGTAGTATTTCCGTAACTTCGGATTTCGACTTCGGTGATAACAAAATAACTAAAGTAGGTAATGGTTCACAATCGACTGATGTAGTAAATAAAGGATACATTGATACTGCATTAGCCGCCAAACCAAATGTCAATCAGGTCATACTTCACGATGGTTCACAGGATATGACTGGAAATTTAAATATGTCACAAAAAAAGATTGTCAATCTTGCTGATCCGACAGGTATAAATGATGCCACTGGAAAAGGTTACGTTGATCGATTATTTTTAGATTCACTTCGTTTAGACGGATCCTCTAAAATGACTGGAAATCTGGATATGAACAATCAACAAATAAAAAATGTAAAAGATGCAACACATAATCAAGATGCTGTAACTTTAAAGCAAGTGAATAATGCTGTTTCAACCATAAGTACCAATAGTGAAAAATACACAGACCAGAAAATATCGGAAAGTCACATAAGTACACATACCAACCGCAAAAATGTGTTAAAATATGCTATGGACGACGGAGAATTCACTGAAGATGCTGGCATTCAAGACGTAAATTTGATCGACTTCAATGACATGCCTCATAAAACAAACAAAAAAGCGTTTTCTGTGAAGGTTCAGAGAACAAATGATGGAAGCAGCGAATCCAAGGGTCGATTTGATTTCAATCTTTTCAAACTTATACGAGACAATTTCAGTGATCATTATACTGTGTGTTTAGAAACGTATTTTCAAAAGAGTCCCTTTTACGATTATGAATTTGGTTCAACTGTGCTTGGTTTTGAAGCATTGAACATTAATATTGATACAGGCCTGACTATAAAAGTAAATTCAGAATATAAGTATCTCATAACTATCTTGAATTTGAGCCCTGACGGTACTTCCAAGCAGATACAAAGACGATTATATGTAAATTGTAAGAGCAATTTCGACAATTCAAGCCCTGTTCTTCTGCCGATATTTGTTCTAATTTATGGGATCAAAGATGAAGCTAAAAGCGATCTTGACATGACAATATATGATTATGAAAAAGCTTATGAGGTTGCAAACAATGAATTTCAATTGCATGTACCAATCAATATGAATAACAATGGAATTACGGGTTTACCGAGATCTCCGATAGATGACAACAGCCCTTTGACCAGAACATACATGAGACTGGTTTCTTTGCCTTGCTTTATTATGGGTGTAACCGAAATCGGCAATAGATATCTTCATTTTTCATATAAAATGCAAATCGATGGTACAACTACTTACATGAGGTTGGCGAATATTTTCAATAAAACAAGCATCCATGTTATCAAGGATGTATGCTAATTGCGTTTATCAGATAGACAGGGCTGATAGTCAAAATGTAAAAATGGATTCTAGCAGAAAAGTTGAAACAATATATGACAAAAGCAATGAGGAAAGTGATGCCACACAAACAGATTTGTCAAAAAGACCCTCTGTATGTACAAAAGCTGAAAAACAAAATGGTAGGTACTTTGTTAAATTCAATGGGGCCCAAAAAATGATCAGTCAAGTAAATCTGAATAACGGTGCTGTAAATGTATTCATCATTTATAAATTAAATTCAAGAGCGCAGAGTTACTGGAATAACGGGCTGTTTGGGCATGATGATACAGGATATGATAAATTTGTAGCTTATAGTGCTAGTAATCTCGTCATAAGCGGGGCTAATTCAACAAATAAATGTGTTTATATCGGCCCGGCTAGTAGTCTGCAAAGTTTTAAAAAATTGGGTGATTATTCCAGTAATGATCTTGGAAAGTTGAATGTTTGGCATTGTCTCAGTGTTCACTGGGATAATAAATCATCACCAAAAACTGATAAAAGTAAAATATACTGGAATAAAAAACATATTGGTGATTTTACTGCCGACAACCGTACAGGAAACAATACGACCGTTTTCGGAGGTCTAAACCCGATTAGTAACATAGGACCTCTTAATGGGTCAATTGCTTTTTTCTGTGTTTATTTAAATTACATTCTAAATGAAAGAACAATTTTAGACCATCATAAAGTATTGATGCAGAGGTATAATATAACATAATAATATATGTTTATCAAATTATTGCTTGAATATGTCACATACAATTTTGAAAAAACAAAAGAAAAGTATCCAAACATTGATAACAAAATAATAAAATCAGCACTTATTTATCGGTATCTGCATTTTTATTATCTTGAAAGAGATATATCCATAAACAAAGTTCTTAAACTGAATAATGGGGAGATTGGTTTGTTAGGACCCGGAAATGGTTTTATAACTTGGTTATTTGAAAGAACTTTAGGTTGGAGTGATATATTAAACAGTCATAGTATACTACATGATGCTTTTGGGCGATTTTTCGATCATTTTTCATTAGGTAGAGGTTATACATATGCTATTCCAGAAAAATACACAACTAAAGTGCTGAAAAGATCTCCATTTTGTGGTCAGATTTCAGGTATATTGTATTGTCTATTGAAACGATTAACAATCTAAACTACATATATGACTGACAATCGAAAAAAAGTATTTGACTGGAATCATATTTCAGACAGACTAACAGAAGATCAGGTTGACGAACTAAAAAGCTACTATAAAGCGTATCACAGAAAGTGCTGGGCTTATAAACAAGCTGTTAAACGGTTTAAAAAATTTAAATTAATCGGTAATACTGTATCCATTTTAACCGGAACAGGTGGAATTGTTTCAGCGGTGGTAACTGGTGGAGTTGCTTTGGTTGCTATTTCAACTTGCGCGTTATTGATCAAATCAGTCATGGATCATCAAAATCTTGATCTGACAATACAAAACTGTGTTTATGCACACCAAAGTTACCAACACATTCTGATCGATTTAAAAGACATGTTAAGAAGTGGTGATTTTCAACCATCAATTCATACAGAAATGAAAAATGTAGATGATTTCGTGACAGATGTATGTCCTACATTTGATAAATTCTATGCAAAATACGATGAGAAATTCATTCCTTAACTATTGCATCGATTTTATCGGATGCCAATGATAGGATGTCTTTCCAATACAGTTTGTATTTTTCAAGAGTTTTTTTAGACTTCGATGTCTTGACCTTTTCATAAGGAAGATCAAGCATTCTGAATATTTGTTTTATAATAAAATTAATATTTATCATACGCTTTCTGTCAATATTGACGTGTTCCATAATTTTACCAATTTCATCGAAAATACTCATGATTTTATTTCTGTGAAAAACAGTTATTTGAAAGCCATTTTTTAGTGCAATATTATTCATTATATTCTCTAAATGATATTTTCTTTGGTATATTGACTTACGATGAAACGTATGTTTGTTTTCATAAAAATCAACATATTCTATCAAAGGCTTATAACCTTGGACTGTACCACAATTTTTGCAAACAATAGTATTATCATTCACTATATCCGGATCAGTACAACATTGATCTGTTTTTTAGTATGCTTCGATATTTGTTTGTTGCAAAATGGACATTCTACTTCTTCCATATTAACAAGTTCTTCATGCAATTCTTTGCAACTCATTATACTATTGTATTATACTATTCTGCTTTTGTTAGGTATAAAACCACAAAATACGAGACCAAAAATACGAAGCCATTATATGGAAAGTAGTATAGAGTTGGGTTGGTAAGAGAACATTTTTCAAAAAATGTGCTCGTACCCCCAACTCCTATACTACTCAATTGCATATTAATCTGTTTTTCTTGTACTGGTCTCGTTGACGTTAATACGTTTTTCAACGAAAACTCGGAACTTTCTCTAGCACGTACGACCTCTTTAAAGTCATATTGATAACAAGAAACTACTAAATCAACATCTATCCAAGGATAAAAGTAGTGTTTCAATAGTTCGACTAATTTC